>CM077178.1:13604385-14214385 GCA_039654105.1 Coreius guichenoti
TTCTCCTCTCAGGCGAATACAATCAGAGTTATATTAAAAATGTCCTGGCTCTTCCAAGCTTTATAATGGCAGTGAATGGCAGCCCAAAATTTGAAGACCAAAAAAGTGCATCCATCCATTATAAAAGTAATTCACACGGCTCCGGGGGTTAATAAAGGCCTTCTGAAGCGAAGTGAGGTGTTTGTGTAAGAAAAATATCCATATTTAAAACTTTATAAAGTAAAATATCTAGCTTCTGCCAGACCGCCTTCTGTATTCAACTCACGAAAAAAGACGTAACTAGTATGACTAGGGCGTAGCATAAACTGCGAGAGGCGTTACACTTTCTGCCTAAGTTGAATATGGAAGGCGGTCTGGTGGAAGCTAGATATTTTACTTTAAAAAGTTTTAAATATGGACATTTTTCTTACAAAAATGCATCGCTTTGCGTCAGAAGGCCTTTATTAACCGTGTGGATTACTTTTATAATGGATGGATGCACTTTTTTGGGCTTTAAATTTTGGGCTGCCATTCACTGCCATTATAATGCTTGGAAGAGCCAGGACATTTTTTAATATAACTCTGATTGTATTCGCCTGAGAGGAGAATGTCATATAGACCTAGGATGGCTTGAGGGTGAGTAAATCATGGGGTAATTTTCATTTTTGGGCGAACTATCCCTTTAAGCATTACGAGCAAAAATAGTATAAACTTTGACTGTGAACATAAGGTAGTTACAAGTATTATGCGATCAAATCTCAACATAATTAATATGTTATACACTATTATGCTATTAATTCTCAAAATAATTCACATATCATACACTACAGTTAAGCGCGATCTGCTGTGACATTGCAATCAAGTTGAATTGTGGGATATACATCGAAGTACACTCACTCCCTCTGTCAAAATTGAGGGGACGAGGGTCTATCCACATAAACTTCCCTCGCACACTTGACAAAGTGGAACGCACTTCAAAATGGTGGCAGGGATTCCCCCGAGGGCAAGTGCTTAGGGAAGTTCACGAGTGTATGTCTAAAAGCGAAGTGGAACGTACCCTATGTAAGCCCTGTGTGTTCTGTCAGTCTTTGCGAAGTCTTGCTGTATGTTCGTGTTCGACTGCATTTTGAGACGCTATCTCTGGTTCCCTTGTCATGGTCTTGTTCTTCTACCTGTCTCCCTGGATTACCCTGTTTGCATGTGCCTTGGACCTTTTGTTATTATCTGGACTGATTACCCTGTGGATTTGACCTACGACTTTTGACCTACGACTATGGATTACACTTAATAAAGCTTGCGTTTGGATCTCCTAAGATGCATTTCCACCGAAATTACCCGGAACAATTTGCCCCAGGAAGTTTTTTTCCCCCAGACCTGTTGCTGTCTGCATTTCCATCGTGGTCTAAAGTACCGTGTAGATTAGGCAAATTAGACCGGTGACGTAGATGAACGTTTTCATTGCGGGTCGCCGTTTCCAGTTACTGCTGGATTTCGTTCTCCGCATTCAGTATAAGCGTAATAAAGCCTGAACCTCGTCGTTGGTCCATCGGTCGTATTTTTTAAACTCCATTGTTGATTCGAATAGCAAACAACTTTTAATGCACGCACCGCAACACACTTTTAAAAATGGTGGTTGGAATAAAAAGCTGCGTGGAGTCAACCAATCAAAATGCTGCGTGAACTCAACCAATCAGCATGTTCAGCGCCTAATTCCCACCCCAGAAAGTTCCTGAAC
Organism: Coreius guichenoti; assembly: GCA_039654105.1. NCBI lineage: Eukaryota > Metazoa > Chordata > Actinopteri > Cypriniformes > Gobionidae > Coreius > Coreius guichenoti. The sequence goes on from CM077178.1 coordinate 13,606,100, forward strand.
TTTGAAGTACTACCTCGCGAGAAGGGACTTTCTGAGGGGGAAATTTTTACCCGGAACTTCATTTAGACCCTGGTCCCTGCTGTCGAAACACACCGAGTACCACCCCAAAGTCCCTAGTTCCAAGGGAAAGTACCTGCAGTGAAAATGCGTCTTTAGTCACGTCTCCGAGCAGTACACGTTACAACAAGCTTGATTTTCTACAACATTTCATAAACAAAAAATGGTGCACTTTACAATAAGGTTCCATTTATTCACATTAATTAACATTGTTGGGGGTAACGCATTACAAGTAATGTGAGTTATGTAACCAGATTACTTTTCATGTAACTAGTAAAGCAACTCATTGCATTTAAATGTACAACAAAATATCTGAGTTACTTTTTCAAATAAGTAATGCAAGTTACTTTGTTTTCCCATTTATTGACTTTTGAGTGTAATCAGGAGTGGTTACTGTAGTTCTAGTCTAAATGTGAGCAGGCATTTACTCATCTCACTTGCACAAAAACAAATTCAGTATTCCTCAAAATAAATAAAAACAATGAAATGCAAACTCTTTTTTGCTTATTACACAAATAGCAATAATTCAATGTTAAATAGGCTAACACAAATACTGTATACTTTATGCATTTAATATCACTTTATTACCCAATGTCTTTGCTGCTGACCTTCGATGATCAAATCTGAATAAGCAAAATGACTTTAGTTAAACATCACATTTGTGTTTCTTTTTTTTTTTTTTTTGTTGCTAAGAGTGTTTTCACTAAGAGTGTTCTCCTGCTTCCTATACTTCTACAATCCAGACCCGGCAGCACAGCTACTGCATTTGCATTTCCTTGCAGCCTGACTCTCATTTGTTTCATGTTTGGTGTGAAAGGACCTTTACATTTGCCAAAATTAAAATTAAAAGCAAGCAAGCCCAGCCCGGGTGTGAGAAAGTAACGCAAAAGTAACACATTACCATAGAAAGGAACTAAGTAACATAATTAGTTACATTTTAGGGAGTAATGCAATATTGTAATGCATTACTTTTACAAGTAACTTTCCCCAACACTGTTAATTAACTACATTAGTTAACATAAACTAACAATTAACTACTAATTATTCTAAATCATATATTATTCTTAGTTAATGTTCATTTCAACATTTACTAATACATTATTACAATTATAAATAGTTGTATCTATTAATATATTATTTATTGGACCTGAGCTAACATGAATGAACAGTTGTATTTTTATTAACAAACGTTAATAAAGATTAAAAAGTGCTGCTGGACTGTATATCAGCACTCTTGGAATGATGCTCGGCCAATCTATTTAAGGAATCGGAGCAAACTGTTGTATAATATTATTTATATAATTTCAAAAGGCTGTGTCATGTATCAGCAAAGATCCTCAGCCTCTGCTCAGAGAGTAACTGTAAACCAGCAATTACATACAGTATGTGCTCTAGAAAGCAAAAGGCTGAAGGTGCATTTCTCAGCACTGCTGGCATGAGGATGTTCCATCAGGTATGCAGGATAAAAAGCGTACAATTGAAAGTCACATTTGTGCATATACTTTCCTGCTATTTTGGCATTCAAAAAAATAAGTTATGCCATTAGGGATTTAAACGCAATATAACATAAAAAACACAATGAAATGTATGTGCATATAATGCTATTCCTAAATGAAATGATACAAAAAAATATATATCTGAACCTGTGCACATTTGTATGTATTGTCCATGTTGTATAGTGTGTGGCTAACACCAAAGCAGACATATAAAGCCTGAAGGCCACGCTTGTATTTACTATAGCCGCTTAGCTAATTAATTAAGTCCTTATAATGCTTTTTTTAATGGATTAAACTGATGTATTGTGTAAAAATTTCCTTGGATTTTCTAACATTTGAAAAAAACCATCGTCTTAAAATTTCTCACAATGTCACATTTGGTTACTATGATTTTGCTATGAAGGTTTAAAACTATATGAAACTTTTTAACAGCTTTTCTGACTGTAATGGTACAGAGGACGCCTGGGTACAGCCAATTACACTGGTAAAGCAAGGTAATACTGCCATCTAGCGTTAAGAGGTACACCAAGTTATTTGAATATACAGTATTAATATGTGGCTACATAAATAGCGGGGTGCTTCTTCAAATATGGGCAAAACCCCACTTGTCACGCTCATTCGTTTATTTATTATTTTTAACAAACAACGTTCGGCGGTAGATCGTCACAACAAAACTGAAACTAACCCACCTTCAACAAATGTCATTTTCACCATATCTCGAAACACTATGACGAAAATGGTGGTGGTGGAAATTATATTTTAATCATTTTTGGAATAAATTGGCCCACACTGCTAAGGCTAATTTTATAGTTAGCGTCCTAAATACGCACAAATAAATAATTTCAGCTATTTTCACACTTTAAGCAAACTTTATGCGGCTAACGTAGCTACATCTTGAAATGACCCATGATACAAATATTCTGTAGTGATATTTACCTTGATTTATCTTGAATTTTCTTCACACACTTTATCTCAGGTGCTGCGTTCTTGACCGACTCGGTTGTCTCCTGACTAGCTAGTGTAACGACACTTTTGTAGCCTATAGTGTCCAAATTGTGGTCATTATTACAAACAGCGAATTCAGAGCCATATAACTGTGGTTACTACATTTTGTTTGAAAACTCTTTCAAAACATATAGCCTACCAACAGACATGTAGCCTGCACATATACTTTTAAGACACCCCTCCTCCCAAACCTCTATGGCCACTGAGTTCAGAAGAAAGTGTGTGCGCGTGGCCGCGCCTCTCAGCGCGCGCTGAAAGGCGCACTGAAATAGCGGAGTGCGCTCTTCCAGACATCACTAGACCTGCTGCAGAGATGCTTGGATGATGCATTCCATCCTACATCACAAATAAACCAGACTATCTTCCACGTACCGACGCCTTAACGATTGTTTGTTACTTTTAAAATATAATATCAATGGAAACGCACAAGTGACTTTGGCAAACCCGGTACCCTTTGGAAGTTTTAAAACATTAAAACTCGGGCACGTCACAGAAAACCCGACATGAATGTTGGTGAACTACTGAACCGGACGATCTCTACAGCGAAGCATCCTTTGGAAAGCGTCCGAGGATGCTGCAACTTCTCGGTGATCATCAACGACGGGTTCGGTTCACCGGTTCAGGACGAGCGCGACCAGTTCATCTTGCGTTTGGTGCAGATAGCGGTTCTCTGTGTGTTGTCAATGACTGTCATTTTCGGCATCTTTTTCCTAGGGTGCAATCTACTCATCAAGTCCGAGAGTATGATAAACCTGCTGGTGGAGGACAGAAGACCTTCCAACGACGCGGAAATTATTATGATTGCTTCATGAGTGGAATAGACTATGTGCCGTGACTTAACTGACACAAACTGGTCATCTTTAATGAAAGACATCTGTTGGTATGATTTCCATGCCAGTGCTGAACTAAATGGATGTTTAGGCTATTTCACCTTGGACCAGAACCTTTGACAATGACTTTTTTAAAAAGTCAAAAATGTGTTGTGTTAAATATTTGTCTACGTATTCTATCAAAACATCACCTGAAACAACAAGAGCAGACAAAGATAACCACATTCATTAGGATCCAGGACAATTCCAACTGAGAAGAAATAGTCAGTTGTTTTTTTTTATCTTGAATTGATTTATGTGACTCATAATTTGCATAAATTGATTCCATTAAAATAATTTTCAATGGGTTAAAGAAAAGAAACATTGTGTTGAACTTGCATGCAAAGTGGATTAAAATGAAATTAAACATGAATTAAACATGAATTTCAGTCTGCATTCTAGAACATTATTTTGAATCAGGCTGAATCAGAACAACAATCTAGTTAACTAACCAATTAGTTACATAACATCTGTCCATCAGGTTAGGTTACAGAGCTGTCATCACGTTTCAGCTTTTTGACAATGCATGACTTTTTAAATTATATAACAGATTATATATTAATTATATATCTTTAATGAAAGACACCTGTTATCAGAATACATAATATACTGTATATGAATATACAGTTGCAAGAAAAAGTATGTGAGATCGTACAAAATGCATGTTATTTTTTATTGAGTACTGTCCTGAATAAGATATTTTACATAAAAGATGTTTACATATCAACAAGACAAAAAATAGCTGAATTTATTAAAATGACCCCGTTCAAAAGTTTATGAACCCTTGTTTCTTAAAACTGTGTGTCGTTACCTGGATGATCCACGGCTGTTTTTTTTGTTTTGTGATGGTTGTTCTTGAGTCCCTTGTTTGTCCTGAGCAGTTAAACTGGCCAATGTTCTTCAGAAAAATCCTCCAGGTCCTGCAAATTCTTTAGTTTTCCAGCATCTTTTACATATTTGAACCCTCTCCAGCAGTGACTGTATGAATTTGAGATCCATCTTTTCACACTGAGGACGACTGAGGGACTCAAACACAACTATTAAAAAAGGTGCAATCATTCACGGATGCTCCAGGAAACACGATGCATTAAGAGCCGAGGGGGTGAAAACGTTCTGAATTTGAAGATCAAGGTAAATTGTACTTCATTTGTCTTCCGGGAAATTTGTCCCCCGGCTCTTAATGCGTTGTGTTTCCTTCTGGAGCATCAGTGAATGTTTGAACCTTTTTTCATTTAATAGTTGTGTTCGAGTCCCTCAGTTGTCCTCAGTGTGAAAAGATGGATCTCAAATTCATACAGTCACTGCTGCAGAGGGTTCAAATATGCAAAAGATGCTGGAAAATGTAAGAATTTTTGGGACTTGGAGGATTTTTCTGAAGAACAACTGCTCAGAACAAACAAGGGACTCAAGAACAACCATCACAAAACAAAAAAACAGCCATGGATCATCCAGGTAATGACACAATATTAAGAATCAATGGTTCATAAACTTTTTAACAGGGTCATTTGAATAATTTCAGCTATTTTTTTTGTCTTGTGGACTATATGTAAAATATCTTATTCAGGACAGTACTAAATAAAAAATAAGATGCATTTTGTATGATCTCTCTTATTTTGTTAAAATGAACAGATTCTGCATGGGGTTCACATACTTTTTCTTGCAACTGTATTCAGCCTTTCTGCAGGTCTGTCGAAGAGGTCCAACTATAAAGTGTCTTCAGCAGAGCAAGAATATGAATTCTATGCGCAAGTTTATGAGAAAGAATGAAAATTAATTAAAAGAAAGATGAGACAACAAACGAATTAGTATACGATGGAAGCCCGTTGTTCCATTTATTCCTTCTGCCGTATCTTGTAGCTGCATTACACCACAGTTTGGTGCAAAGCTTTTAATACAATTCTTAGTAACTGTACTTTATGTAATTCAATTTGTGTCCTCCCCAAGGTGTGCACGGGCCCTAAAACTTGTGCAGCATAATTCAGTCTCCATGTAATTTGTTAGGGAAGGAAAGGCCATTTAACTTTTTTTTTTTTTTTTTAATTATTAACAGTAATGCTAATGTTCTTGGTTGCTGGTCCTATTTTAAAACAGATGGATAATGTTAACATTTTAAACTGTAACAACATGATTAAACACCAGCAAGCAGCTAAAGATTTTTTTTAATTTGATATTGTGCTGACTCACCAACAGCCTTTCCACATCAGTTTTAGCCTTAGGTAAATATAATAAGAGGTACATTATATTTGAAGAGAGTATTTTTACAGTGCACCACTGAATGAAGGGTGTTATCATTATGTTTCAAACCAAACAGGCAAACTATAACATTATGTAATTTAACCTGGGGCTCTCAGTATCCGAATTAATTACATTAACGGACTGCTATGCAAAACAGCAGCCTTGTTTTTATTTGCATAAACATCATTGTATATCAGTGTTCTTAAACCAAAACCTAAAAGTAACATTAAAGAGATGTTGCATAATTCTCTAAAATCAATTCGATAATAGTCCTCTTTATTTGTACACACACTGCTCTATAAAAGCATGATATCATTAAAACATTGTCAGAGCAATTCAATGCAATACATGTGACAGCTGAGAACGTGCCAAATTACTATATAATCACTGCCTTAAAACAGATGGTGCTGAAATACATGCATTGGAGGACAAAGGGCTATAATCCAAATTAGAGATTAAGGCTGACTGCTATATCACTGACCCCAATCCTAAAACATTCAGCTCATAAGACCCCAGTCGGACACATGTAACTGATCGCTGCTGATTTTTTGAATCACAGTGCTTTTCGTGAAGCTAATGCACCACTATAACATATGTTGGTTTCTGATACCATAAACAACATAATTCAAGTTTATTCATTTTTAAGTTCATAAACAAGCTATGACAAGGCAAAGGCAGAATCTGTTTAGAAAGAAATTATTACTTTTATTTACTTTTATTAAAAACATTCATTGTTTCAAAAATATTCTGTTTCAAATTAATAAACTTTCTATTCATCAAAGAGTCCTGAAAAAATATCACAGTTTCCACCAAAATATTAAGCAGAAGTTGCAGAACAACTGTTTTCAACATTGATAATAATAAGAAATGTTTCTTGAGCAGCAAATCAGCATATTAGAATGATTTCTGAAGGATCATGTGACACTGAAGACTGGAGTAATGATGCTGAAAATTACAGGAATGAATAACATTTTATATATATATATACAGTGCATCCGGAAAGTATTCACAGCGCTTCACTTTTTCCACATTTTGTTATGTTACAGCCTTATTCCAAAATGGATTAAATTCATTATTTTGTTTCCTCAATTCTACAAACAATACCCCATAATGACAACGTGAAAGAAGTTTGTTTAAAAATCTTTGCAAATTTATTAAATATAAAAAACGAAAAAATCACATCTACATAAGTATTCACAGCCTTTGCCATGAGCTCAGGTGCACCCTGTTTTCACCGATCATCCTTGAGATGTTTCTACAACTTGATTGGAGTCCACCTGTGGTAAATTCAGTTGATTGGACATGATTTTGAAAGGCACACACCTGTCTATATAAGGTCCCACAGTCAACAGTGCATGTCAGAGCACAAACCAAGCCATGAAGTCCAAGGAATTGTCTGTAGACCTCCGAGACAGGATTGTATCGAGGCACAGATCTGGGGGAGGGTACAGAAAAATTTCTGCAGCATTGAAGGTACCAATGAGCACAGTGGCCTCCATTATCTGTAAATGGAAGAAGTTTGGAACCACCAGGACTCTTCCTAGAGCTGGTCGCCCGGCCAAACGGAGTGATCGGGTGAGAAGGGCCTTAGTCAGGGAGGTGACCAAGAACCCATTGGTCACTCTGACAGAGCGCCAGCATTTCTCTGTGGAGAGAGGAGAACCTTCCAGAAGAACAACCATCTCTACAGCACTCCACCAATCAGGACTGTATGGTACAGTGGCCAGACGGCACATGACAGCCCGCATGGAGTTTGCCAAAAGGCACCTGAAGGACTCTCAGACCATGAGAAACAAAATCATCTCTGGTCTGATGAAACAAAGATTGAACTCTTTGGACTGAATGGCGATCGTCATGTCTGGAGGAAACCAGGCACCGCTCATCACCTGGCCAATACCATCCCTACAGTGAAGCATGGTGGTGGCAGCATCATGCTGTGGGGATGTTTTTCAGCGGCAGGAACTGGGAGACTAGTCAGGATCGAGGGAAAGATGAATGCAGCAATGTACAGAGACATCCTTGATGAAAACCTGCTCCAGAGTGCTCTGGACCTCAGAGTGGGGCAAAGGTTCATCTTCCAACAGGACAACGACCCTAAGCACACACCCAAGATAACAAAGGAGTGGCTAAGGGACAACTCTGTGAATGTCCTTGAGTGGCCCAGCCAGAGCCCAGACTTGAACCTGACTGAACATCTCTGGAGAGATCTGAAAATGGCTGTGCACCAACGCCCCCCATCCAACCTGATGGAGCTTGAGAGGTCCTGCAAAGAGGAATGGGAGAAACTGCCCAAAAATAGGTGTGCCAAGCTTGCAAGCTTGCAAAGACTTGAGGCTGTAATTGGTGCCAAAGGTGCTTCAACAAAGTATCGAGCAAAGGCTGTGAATACTTATGTACATGTGATTTTTTTCGTTTTTTATTTTTATTTTTAATACATTTTCAAAGATTTCAAACAAACTTCTTTCACGTTGTCATTTTAGGGTATTGTTTGTAGAACTGAGAAAAATATAATGAATTTAATCCATTTTGGAATAAGGCTGTAACATCATAAAATGTGGAAAAAGTGAAGCGCTGTGAATACTTTCCGGATGCACTGTACCACCATCCTAATATTGTGTTGGTCCCCCTTTTGCTGCCAAAACAGCCCTGACCCTTCGAGGCATGGACTCCACTAGACCCCTGAAGGTGTGCTGTGGTATCTGGCACCAAGATGTTAGCAGCAGATCCTTTAAGTCCTGTAAGTTGCGAGGTGGGGCCTCCATGGATCGGACTTGTTTGTTCAGCACATCCCACAGATGCTCGATTAGATTGAGATCTGGGGAATTTGGAGGCCAAGTCAACACCTCAAACTCGTTGTTGTGCTCCTCAAATCATTCCTGAACCATTTTTGCTTTGTGGCAGGGCGCATTATCCTGCTGAAAGAGGCCACAGCCACCAGGGAATACCGTTTCCATGAAAGGGTGTACATGGTCTGCAACAATGCTGAGGTAGGTGGTACATGTCAAAGTAACATCCACATGGATGGCAGAAACCAAGGTTTCCCAGCAGAACATTGCCCAAAGCATCACACTTGTGCCATGTGTTCCCCAGGTAAGCGACACACACACACCTGGCCATCCACGTGATGTAAAAGAAAACTTGATTCATCAGACCAGGCCACCTTCTTCCATTGCTCCGTGGTCCAGTTCTGATGCTCACGTGCCCACTGTTGGCGCTTTCAGTGGTGGACAGGGGTCAGCATGGGCACCCTGACTGGTCTGCGGCTATGCAGCCCCATACACAGCAAACTGCGATGTACTGTGTATTCTGACACCTTTCTATCAGAAACAGCATTAACTTCTTTTGAGCAATTTGAGCTACAGTAGCTCGTCTGTTTGATCGGACCACATGGGCCAGCCTTCGCTTCCCACGTGCATCAATGAGCCTAGATCGCCGGTTCACCACTGTTCCTTCCTTGGACCACTTTTGATAGATACTGACCACTGCAGACCGGAAACACCTCAGAAGAGCTGCAGTTTTGGAGATGCTCTGACCCAGTCGTCTAGCCATCACAGTTTGGCCCTTGTCAAACTCGCTCAAATCCTTACGCTTGCCCATTTTTCCTGCTTCTAACATACCAACTTTGAGGACAAAATGTTCACTTGCTGCCTAATATATCCCACCCACTAACAGGTGTCGTGATGAAGAGATAATCAGTGTTATTCACTTCACCAGTCATAATGTTATGCTTGATCGGTGTATATATATATATATATATATATGGGCTAGTTTGAGAATGATTTGAACTACAAAAAAGTGCAAAAAATACAAAAATATATTGCTGATTCCATCTGGGCCTGTCTATGATGAATATATATTATGGGTAGGTATTATGCACATCTGGGGTTTAAATATTTTAAATATTTCACACTTGTTTTTTTCAGTCTATGAATATCTAATTTTTCTCCCTCAGAATATCATGAAGATCATGATGACGGAGCTAAAAAGAGAGAATCTTTGCTACGGGTTCTCATGAATGTTCCTCAGAGAGGCACTGAATGATTGATGCAGTGATTGCTTTGTATTTCTTCAGCCCTTCTTTAAAGATAGAGTGAGAGCGAGTGGTAGCATGGATGAAAGGAATGGAAGAAAAGGTCACTCCCGGTGGTAGTGGCTGTCAGACAGCGGTGCAGTCCTGAGAAGTGACGTGGCATTACGAACTGACAGAGCTATAGAAAGGCTATGGAACAGGGGAAATGTCAGAGTAAAAAAGAAGGGAAAAAATGTGAGGTCTCTACAATACATGTTAGCATTAAAAAAAAGGGACTAGGTGGGGTGCAACCGTTACACAACAAGCGATTGTGTAAAACTCGAGGAGAATAGTGATTCTGCAGTAGTACACAGGAAGTCACTGTTTGCCACCAAGCCTCTCTGAGACTTATACTGAGAAAAACATAATATAACGATGCCCTAAACTACTTTGAAGTGAATCCAAAACCATTCACCATCTATGAAATCTCTTATTTTTAGATCATATCTGACAGCTTTAACTCCCACAAGTAATCAGCATTTTTACTCATCGTTGACAGATGTTATACAAAATCAAGGGTCTGCTGAAAAGCCACAGGGGACAACATCTAAAAATGCTTCTCTGGAGACTAACTGCGTGACTTCGGGAGTAAAACTTGCTGCATTTAATCACACCATCTCATAACCTCAGTTACCCTCGACTGACACTCAACATTCTCTATACAGAATCCTTAATTTGTAAGAATTCTAGAATATAGTTCTTTGGAGAATTTAATTAATGTATTTGCACATGTGAATGGTTGAGTTTCACTGTCGCACAGCTGTTATCTATTTTGCATAATCTCAGTTGTAATTGTGGTAAAATAATGGGTGAGCTCATCACTGATGCCTGCATGTTTTGGCTCCGTGACACACACACACTGTATTGAAAATTTTGTAAGAATTTTTCAAGGTAATCGCATCTGTTGAATAAGTAAAAGAATAAAGTAACATTTTTTTAATTATTAAGTGTTACACAAAAGAAGCATCTCTTATCACTGCAAGCATTGGAGAAAAACAACACATCGTCTAGTAGTATTTAAAGATCTAAAAATAGACTTTAATTGAATGATGCTTTAGTATGGCATTAGTCATACAAACAAAGATGCTTTAATAACTGACACGAGGCACTGTGATGTCCAGACAGTGAACCTGGCTGCTCTTTCTCATCCTTTTTAATTCAGTTATTTTTGTCAAGACATCTTTGTTGCTATTGTTCTCTCTCCCTCTGAATGCCTATCTCTGTTTTGCATGCACAAATGCAAATGCTCTAATACAATCCCCGTCATCCTGCGATCCCCAGACTTTCGCTCAGCATTTGGGAGTAACAGCTGCAATACCTTTCCATCACAGTCAGGACAGAGCGACCCATCACTCCAGTGGTGTGTGAGGAACAGGAAGTGACAGACTGTTTTTCCCTCCATCCCTTCCTTTTTGTTCAGTCCAATGAGTCTAAATGTGATTGACAGCAAAAGGCATTTTAAGCCCAGCCACAGTACTGCAAAGCACAAATGTTTGTACAGCACACCAAATATTGCATAACAAGATTTTAATGAGAATTGACAGCTTGAGTTACTGGCTGCGTATTATTATAAATGTTATTTTCTTATGAAAGGCTTGCTAGAGTTTTATGGGTGTTTATATCAAGGTCATCTGAGATACAAGCTTTGCTTTGAAATAATTTTAGGTGTTGTATTTGAGTGCAAAACACGCCTGCATTTCTTAATATGAATTTACCATTTAAAATCTTCCACACTCAAAAAAATTATTCTAACTGTTTGCTCTGTTTATTTAAATAAAATAAGCTGAAACAACATAAATCTTTAGTTTTTTACTTAATTGCCATTTTACTCAATTTTATTACGTTAAATGAAATAAAATTTGTAAAATGTTAAGTTAACCTAAACCATTTGTGCTGGGACTACATGAGTCATTTATGTTGCACTGACTGAAACTGAGCAGTGTATTTCTAGTTCCCAGCATGCTTTGCATAGGGATGGATCAGGAGAGTAAATGTTGAAATTAAGTGCTGTTTAATGTGTTTTTTAGTAAAGGGAAAGACCTGTTAAAGTTTGATGTTATATTTGACAGTTATATTTGAGATTTAAAAGTTGTGTTATTTTTGAGGTTGCCATTATCGTGAAGTGTAGACCTTGTGGTTAGGCTATGCTGTTCTCAATGAGTTACAACTGTGTTAATGCTAGTAATGAGAAATGTTTTACTTAATCATTACATCTATGCTACAAATGTTACACTTAACATGTAAACAAATGTTGTGTTGACTATTAGTTTTTATAGAAATAAAGAAAATAAATTTGTTTGACAGTTCTGACAGTCTAAATATGGTCATCAGTTCTACCCCTCTTTATCCTACTTTATCTAGTTGGAATGACATTATTTTTTTTATTAGTCTTGATTAAATGAATTTAAATTCATACAACAAGATTACAACAAATCATTTCAAACCAATTAGATTTTGTTGGAAAACCGTAATTCAATTTTGTGGAAAAGTTTTCCTTAATTTAATTAAGTTCATTCAACAGCTTGTTTTTTTGAGTGCATATGTGGAAAAAAGTAAAACAAATTATTAAGGTTTTATTTTTTTTAATTAAAAAAAAAAACGTTCTCTCCATTTACTGTACATCTATAGTAGATGTAAGCCTAGGTAACATTAAAACAATATTATAGCAATATACTTAAGTCCTTTGAGGTCTTTTTTTTACTACAATCGACTCGACTCGACGAGTGCGTGGTGTGATACAAGAGACATGCCGGTTTTAGTTACCTGGAAGAGCTGAATGCCATGATTGACCAAATTAGAATCAAGTATTCCAGAAAGCTGTGTGATAAATGACAATAAAAAAACAATCATGTTAAACAGTAATATAAGGTAACTTCTCTGAGTCTTAAGAAATGATTCAAATTCAAAGACTTGCTGGATGTCCACCCACTCGCTCTCGCTCTGCATGAGTGTGCTTCCCATGGATTTCTGTCATAAATGTCTTGCTGAACCTTTTCAAACATGCAGTCTCAAACTGCAGCACATCGAGTCCTGCTGAGCACCTTTCACACGGTGCTTACGCAGATGGTGACCCAGACAGTGCTGAGACTTCGACCTAAGCTTGGAATCCTTCAGTTAACAGATTGCATGCAAATAATGAACCTTTATTAAGTGTCCTTCCTTTACCATCTGGGCTTCAAGAACCTTACAATTAGAGAGAGCATTTAAAATAAATATTGAATGTTTAAAAGGGTTAGTTCACCCAAAAATCGTTCCAAACCCGTAAGACCTTCGTTCATCTTCGGAACACAAATGAAGATATTTTTGATGAAATCCGAGAGCTCTCTGACCCCTCCATAGACATTAGACAGCAATATAATTAACACTTTCAAGGCCCAGAAAGATAGTAAAGACATTGTTAAAATAGTCCATGTGACTCCAGTGGTTCAACCTTAATTTTATGAAGCGACGAGAATACTTTTTGTTTGCAAAAACGAACAAAAATAATGACTTTATTCAACAATTTCTTCACGTCTGTGCCAGTCTCCAACGCAGTTTACGTTGTAAATACAGTGCAGCTCCTGCGTCATCACGCGCATATGTCGTGCTGCTCACGTGAACAGCATCGGCTGCCGTAGAACTCGAAAGCGCTGCACTGTGGCGTAAACTGTGTAGGAGACTGACACAGACTAGATGAAATTGTTGAATAAAGTCGCTTTTGCGCACAAAAAATATTCTCGTCACTTAATAAAATTAAGGTTGAACCACTGTAGCCACATGGATGATATTAATGATGTTTTTACTACCTTTCTGGGCCTTGAAAGTGTTAATTACGTTACTGTCTATAGAGGGGTCAGAGAGCTCTTGGATTTCATCAAAAATATCTTCATTTGTGTTTCAAAGATGAACGAAGGTCTTGCGGTTTTGGAATGTTGTGAGTAATTAATGACAGAATTTTCTTTTTTGGGTGAATTAACCCTTTAAGTGCATCACTGCTCAGCATTAATTGAGGTAACAGGAAACATAAGTTGTGCCAGACAAATAGCTAAAGTAAGGCTATGTTCATACAACTCATACGATTTTTACAGTATGCAGTTTATACAATGTGCGCAGATGTATCTGTACAAATAAAATACACAGATGACTTATATATTTGCAAAAATATGCCATATATAACACCACACAGTGCAATGTGCTTTAGATCTTCCATTTCAGATGAATTAATAGACCTATCAAATTTCATGATTTGATTAAACAGCCAAAGATAATACTTTAAATAAACCCACACAAGACTATATGCATTTAAAAATTTTGATGGTCAACTTTAGACATTCTACTAACTATAAGTAATTTTGCAACTACATGTCAACTAACTCTCAGAGTATTCGCAGACTGTAAGGTTAGGGTTAGGTGTTAGGGTTCAGGTTAGTAGAATAAGTGGATGTAGTTGCAAAGTTACTTATAGTCAGTGGAATGCCTGTTGGGGGAGCATAAAAATAAGGTGTTAGCAGATATTAAGCTACTAATACTTTAATGATTGGTAGTTGACATGTAGTTGCAAAGTTACTTATAGTTAGCAGAATGTCTAAAGTCGACAATCAAAATAAAGTGTTACCAATTTTTTATGTAAAATCAGAGATGAGAACTGTATGCCACTTACTGAATTATACAGTTGTGGTCAGAATTATTGGCACCCCTGGTAAATATGATCAAAGATGGCTGTAAAAATAAATCTGCATTGTTAATCCTTTTGGTCTTTCATTCAAAAAAATTCACAAAACTCTAACCTTACATTGAATTAAAAGAATTGAAAGTAGGGGGTAAATCACATTATGAAATAAATGCATTTCTCCAAAACATGTTGGCCATATTTATTGGCACCCTTTTATTAAATACTTTTTGCAACCTCCTTTTGCCAAGATAACAGCTCTGAGTCTTCTTCTATAATGCCTGATGAGTTTGGAGAACACCTGACAAGAGATCAGAGACCATTCCTCCATACAGAATCTCTCCAGATCCTTCAGATTCCCAGATCCATGTTGGTGCTTCTTCTCTTCAGATCACTCCACTTATTTTCTATAGGGTTCAGGTCAGGGGACTGGGACGGCCAAGGCTTCATTTTGTGCTCAGTGACACATTTTTGTGTTGATTTTGGATTATTGTCCTGATGGAAGAACCACGGCCCATTATAAGATTTCTAGCAGAAGCGGACAGGTTTTGATTTTTTATCTGTTGGTATTTGATAGAACCATGATACCATGCATCTGAACAAGATGTCCAGGACCTCCAGCAAAAAAATAGGCCCACAACATTAAAGATCCAGTGGTATATTTAACTGTGGACATGGGATACTTTTTTATCCCTGTTTGCACCAAACCCATCTGGTGGGTTTGCTGCCAAAAAGCTCTTTTTTTAAAGTTTCATCTGACCACAGAACCAGGTCCTTTTTGAAGTTCCAGTCATGTCTGACAAATGAATATTGTTTGTTTTTGAGTTTGTTTTTGGATGAGCAAGGAGGATTTTTCTTGAAACCATCCCAAACAACTTGTGATGTTGGTGCTGTTTGATAATTTATTTTAGGCTTTCTGACCCCAAGACTCAACTAATCTCTGCAATTCTCCATCTGTGATCCTTGGAGAGTCTTTGGCCACTCAAACTCTCCCCAGCGTGCATTAGGACAATATAGACACATGTCCTCTTCCTGGCAGATTCGTAACATCTTTATTTGATTGGAACTTCTTAATTATTGCCCTGATGGTGGAAATGGGGATTTTCAATGCTTTCGCTATTTTCTTACAGCCACTTTCTATTTTGTGAAGCTCAACAATCTTTTGCTGCACATCAGAACTATATTCTTTGGTTTTACTCACTGCAATGGATCATTAAGGGAATATGGTCTTTGTGTTTCCTCAAATTTATACTCCTGTAAAGAGTCATGGCCGGACAATTTCATGCTCCTAGTCACCTTGGTATGCTAAAAAACATAAATATTAATGGGAATATACTTCAGAGATATTTTACTCATAAAAAATTCTAGGGGTGCCAATAATTGTGGCCAACGTGTTTTGGAGAAAAGCATTTATTTCATAATGTGATTTACCCCACACTTTCAATTCTTTTACTTCAATGAAAGGTTAGATTTTTGCAAATGTTTTGAATGAAAGATCAAAAAGATAAACAATGCAGATTTATTTTTACAGTCATCTTTGATCATATTTACCAGGGGTGCCAATAATTCTGACCACAACTGTACAGGCAACACAGTAATGTAACACTGCAGCATTTTACTATTCATTGCATGTGTTCTGTTTCATATGGCTACAACTACTTTTTAAGTAGGCCGTATGCTCTGAACTATGCAGTGAGACAAAAGGTTTTTTAAAAATATATATATTATTTTACACTGAACTATGAAGTTCTTCTGAATAACTATTATTGGTCCAGTAAACAGCAACCAAACGCTAATGCTAGGCACTCTCTGATGTAACTGTAAAATGCCGGCAGAAAGGAAAGGCAAAGCACGGGCTAGTAGAATTGCTCTCTGGGGAAAATTAATTGAAGGACAGAATATATTTGAATATATGAATATTTACATGAATAATTGCTCCAAAAGATGCATTCATGTCCAATTTTATTATCTACGAATAGTCTATTAAAGACCCCCCATCAAAATCCAGATGAATGAGACAAAAATACTTTATACATTGCATTATTTTTCCTTTCAGCATAGCTGACAGGTTGGAGTGACCCATTTCTAGTCAGCTCCACACATCGCTGTCCCATTCTGCAGAGCGTCATTGATGCAGGGTACAGGCTAATGATGAACTGACACGCTCGTGTCAAAGCACATAACGCAGAGCAAATGGAAGCATGTGAGAGACTACAGTGTGACGCTGGGTAATTTCAGCATCTGTTGCAGTAGAGAAAACCAGATGCAAATGAGGGGTCTTTATTGTCAGTCACGTTGTAGTGTGTCTTGTGTGTAATCTGATTTGCCTCTGAAATTAATATTTTTGTTCTGCAAGGACGCATTAAATTGATCAAAGGTGAAAGTAAACATTTATAATGCATCAAAAGATTTCTAATTCAAAAATGCTTTTTCTTTAAACTTTCTTTTCATCAAAGAATTCTAAAAACTATGTATCATGGTTTCCACAAAAATATTAAACAGCACTGTTTTCAACATTGATAAGAAATTGTTTTCAAATATATTTTAATAAAACAGTTATTTTAAGTTGTAATAATATTTTACAATATTGTGGCTTTTACTGTATTTTTAATCAAATAAATGTAGCCTTGGTGAGCATAAGAAACTTCTTTCAAAAACCTACTGACCCCAAACTTAAATAGTCAGTGTATTTTAAGTGATGAAACAAAGAAATAATGACCAAGTTTAATCATTCTTAAATCTTGTAGCCTTTTTACAGTTAATTTAAAAGGTCCTGCAGTGACATTTATATACACAAATATGCAGGCTGTCTTCAAAAGGATGTAAAAAAATGCATGTATAAATATACAAGAATAAAAAATTTAGATGACATATAGGATGTCATCTTGCAGAAAACTGCTTGACTTTCAACTATCATAAAGAATCACAAGAAAACTCCAGTAGCATTCTTAGCATTGCACTTCATTCGCTCACACATGCCGAAAGTGCGAAGTTTAAAAATGAAACTGAGATTGTAAACTGCTCCTTGGAGCAACGGTGCATTTAAGGAAGCGCTACACAGCTGTGTTTAACAGGCACACGGAAACAGAGACGCCAGAGGGGGCAAGCAATCAGTCCTGCCCACACAAAACGAAGGCACACACACAGAGTCCCTGTCATTTGTGCAAATGTCTGTTGTCAGTGCAGCTAGCAGAGGAGAGCTGGTGTGGCCAGCTGTCTGTGTGGGTTAAACGAGGCATGGGAGATGAGGAAGAGAGGGCAGACCTGTGGCCCTGCCATACTAACTCATGCGCCATTCATATTGACAGACACAGGGTTACACTAGCCCATCACCTCAGTAACGGGAAAAAAGGACAGAACGAATCATGCACTAATTAAAGACGCTCAAAGCGCATAGTGTGTGAGAACATGACCTCAGTTTAAAAGAAATTGCAATAATGACTCATTACTGTAATACAAAGAGGATAATTAAAACAAATTCAATGGCAGCTAAAACTCATGTCACTTCCTTTTCAAAAGAATAGTTAATTTTACTTTAATCCATTAGCTATCAAGAACAATTTACAATTATTAATCTAGATTAAACACTATTAATGTCTGATAATTGATTAATCTAATTTTATCTGTATTTAAAAAACATTCAATATCTTGCACAATGTTCTGCAAAGAAGTGTATAAATGTATTCTATACTTTGTGTGCAAAAGGTTTAAAAGATGGGTAATACTTGGTTTCATTTAACAAGAACTAACAATGAAAAACATTAACCTTAGTTAATGTTGATTATGTCAGTAGATTATGTAGTATAATGTCAGCATTTACTACATTTTTAAAAACAAAAGTATTTTATTTAATGCAACAAACAGGTTCATAAATGCTGTAAAAATATATTGTTCAGTTTAGTTCATGTTAACTAATGCATTAACTAATGTTAACAAAATGAGACCTTATTGTAAAGTGTTACCAAAATGTTTAAATTGTGTTTACATTATCAAAACAGCATAACACTTACATTAGCTTACAAAGAAAGTATTATAATCCCATTAGCTTTAACTGTTCTTATTAAAAATCACTCGGTATCGTATAATTTCAGTAAATATGGTTATATTTAAAGCTAAATAAAACAAATCCTCAAAAGTAATGATTTAATTTGTGCTCCCTTTCTCTGTTACTTTTACTGCATGGTAAAAAAAAATGCAACAGACAGATGTTTACACTTAAAGAAACCTTTAATGAATCATACAGTTCAAGATTAAAGGTTGCCACTTGCACAAAAGAGTCTAAGCAAATAGTCCAGAAATTGATACTGAGGATTTCTCCTTTGAAAGATGAAATGTTTCTGAAATGCTAGGTTTAATAAACAGCGTCTCTACACATGGACCATAGCTAGTCACAGATGTGTATTAACTTTTAGAAAATAGAAAAATGGAAATATATTTATTATTTCACAACACTTCAAAATTAAAAGCTTTAAAAGATAAGTAGACTTTAAACAAGTTGGGCAAGAAATCACACAGGTCTTAAAGTATTTTTAAAAAAAAAGTATGATTTTCCAGTGGTGTCCGTCCAGTGGTGTCATCCTTAGTAAAAAAGAGAAGGGGGGAGAGGGGTGGTTAATGAATGAATGACAATGTTAACACAGCATTAAGAAAACAAAACTGAACTGCTTAAATCATCTAAGAGTGTTTCTGCCATCTACAGGTGCATTTGTAGCCAAGCTGGACAGAAGAGACTCGTTTAAAAGCTAAAACACCCGAGTTGTGTCCCAAATGGCGCACTATATACTATGCACTCAACTGTTTAGTGTATAAATGTTATTTTGTCATTCAGCATATGACCTACCAGCGTCAGCTGCGACGCTTCACTGCCATTCATAAATCCTCTCCAATGGCCTCATGGGATAGTAAAGTGTCAAGCGAATGCACACTTCAGAATCTCGCTGGAAGTAGTAGGTCATCCGGGGACTTTGTCTACTGTTTTTCGAATATTATGCCCTCGGATATGCTACTCTGTTGACGTACGTTCTCTCACATACTAAATTGTAGGGAAGCATTCGATTTTGGACACAGTGTTGGTTTTTGGATAATTAAGTGCACCATCTGGGTATATAAAGTGTACTTTCTCTTTTTGGAATTTTCAGTGAACACCACCCACACCATTTATAATACAAGAATAGTGCAGAAGTATGCAAATTGGGATGCACCTCTGGTTAAAATTTAGAGTGTTGAAGTGCTTACAGAGTTTCCATGGCAGAGTCCGTGGTGCCCGTAGTCCATCGGACAAACTGATGGTGGTAGATGGCTCTGGCCTAACAAAAACATGATCACAAATCGATGTAAAGCAATTACACTTTTTGGCATTAAAAACACTTCTAAACTGGCTTATTGTGTAGAGACAACTGCAAACAAACTATTTCTAGGTTAATTTCTCCAAGAACAATGCTCAGAAACATTGCTTGTTTGGATTAATTGCCTCAGTTTGTCCAGGATGGTCACGAAAACCTTTTGAAAAGCATTTTATGCAGTTCCATTAGCAAAATAATATTTAAAAAAAAAAAGAATCTACATTTCTATCCTTTTTAATTTGTACTGTACACGATTATACCATTGTGACTTTGATGCATAAATGTTACAAGAAAAAAAAAAAAAAAAAAAAAAAAAGAAAGTCAAGAGCATGAGGACTCACTTGTTTTGAGCAAGCTGATTGTTGGATTCACCCCAGACAAACATAGCAGCATTACCATCAGTCTCTGCAAATCACATGCCCAAAAAGGAGGAATCATCCAGAAGGTAGTGATTTATTCCATTTAAACCAAAATACTGAATTCAGAAATCATACATAGTAAATAAGGTAGAGTGGCAATGCCAAAGTAGATACAGTAGAGACCTAGTATAAGAAAAAATTATGGTAAAATTTAACAGGTCACAGACCCGTTTCCCAGTCCTCATTGGGTGAAGGGTTTGTCCAGGTGTTAACAGGCACCTGGAACTTCTCCAGTACCTCTACATTTCCTGGACAAGAAAAAAAAAAAATAAATAAAAAAAAAAATAATGGATTGATAAAAATGTAAGTGAATGCATTTTCAATGTCAAGATCATAGATAAAATAAGTTAACTGCTTTATTAAAAAAAAGACCTTTTGATTTCACCATTTCATTTCAGTTAAGTCTTAATTCATTCTAAAAAAAAAAACCCATGCACAATAATAAAGTTTCCCAACAACAACAAAAAAAGTCACATTGCAGGACCATTTAAATGAGCAGCCAGATTTATAGCTTTAAAGCTAACAATTAGAACTCAACCTTCAAGTTTATTTTGTAATATTTGATTTAAAGATCTGTCACAACTTAAATGGACTACCACATTTTTCTATGAATCATATTTAAACAAGTGTACTTTAAGATAATGGAACCCAATGATTTTGTGATTCAACATTATTAAAATAGTGGGCTATTCCATACTATAGAGAAGGCTAGATTTCATATTTCTCAAATCTGTATGATTAAGTTTAGACATATTGAGAAAAGGCTCAAGCACACTGTGAGAACATGATCTCAGAAGTAAACATTGCAATAGTGATTCTCATTACTGCAATACTGTAATGTGGGTAATTAAAATCAATGAAAAAAAGAGAAGGCAAGAATTACGGATTTGAGAAGGCTATATAACAGCCTGTAATGATGCATGTAAATAATGCAGTCTTTATCATTAAACTCAAGATGTACTTAAACAATTTCTCATGAAAGGACAGTGAAAGGGCAACAGCCCACATTCACATGCAACACCAACCCTCTTCAGCGCTCAGTGACCTCTTGTCCTCACAGTTTGTTATGTGATGAGACAACTCATGCTTGGGAATCAAGTGTCTGGCATTGAAGGGGCAGGTCTTCAGTTCACCGGCCAGTTTGGGGTGGTTCTGAAACAGATCAAATAGACAGTTAAAAATCCAAAACCAAGGCAGCATCTTCACAGTTTAAATGCATGAAACAAATGAAGAATGTTTCCCCTGCCATTACACACCTTCCTGCACTTGAGAACATGAAAAGGGAAGCGAGAGGCCCTGATCTGGTGATTTTTGTCATATGGGCACTGCACAATCCTGTTGGGGTCACTGGCATCTTCAGTGTGAGTGTCTTCACCATAAGATGTGGAAACAAGAGGCCATTAAACGCAACATAGAAACTGTAACGTACTTTACTTCCCAAAAAAGCATATAATTAGATCAGACTTTTATACAAAACTTCTATAATCTGAATTTTACAATCTAAGTATTAAAAAAAATAATAATAATAATATTATTAATAATAATAATTTCACCGTTCTCTTCATTCCAGCTGAGCTGTTGATTTTCAGAGTTCACTCCAGACGGACCTACGCTACTCCCGAATCTAATAGTGGCCATGCTTCCTTCCTCTGGAGGCCTTGCGCGTTCCGTTAACTCTGCTAAAAATCACCCTAAATGAAACACGCCAAATTTAAAATAAACCAAATAAAACAACAACAACACACATAAAAGCGGCACGTTCTGAGCAAGACGGTCAAACAACAAAACGAGGCCAAAAGTCATGGAATTTCGAACAAAAACATTCGCTTTTTTTCATAAAAATCACAACTGGAAATACATTCGCGGTCTTTTCAGAGCATAATCTTATCAAAGCACTTACAACTTTTTTTTGTAGTCTTGCTGTATGATGCGTGCTCACCTCCCCATCTGCTGCCTGCAATCAATTGAGATTGTTAATCAATTGATTTTGACTGTGAATGTCACGAGATGCACTACCTAAAAGCCTTAATTTGTTTCGTCATCATAATTATGTACTATAGTCAATATTGTATTTCCAAATTCAGACAGGAAACAAACCAAACATCTACCTAAACTGCTTTATATAAAATAAAATAAAACAATTCAAATTAATAAAATTAGACAGCTACAAATGGGTAAAAAAAAAAAAAACATTGCACTGTGGTGAGTTCTTTTTAAAAGCCTTAAACAAACCAGGCAAAAAAAATAAATAAATAATAAACTTGAGGTGATCAGCCAAAAATTATTACCTCATTAATCAGTAATAAAGAAATGGGTTATCATTGGGCTATGGGTTATAAGTGATAACATTTATAAGTGTGTTTGTAATTTTTTGCTTATCAGTTTTGAAATAAAGACTCCTATCACACAAATACTCCGGTTTCCAGAGTATAAAATAAAATAAATAATAATAATAATATGTGGTGCGCATTGGTTACTGTATATGCGGTTATTGCAGCAGCCAATCACAGTGCCGCACCCGCATTCCATTTTCTGAAGACACGCCCACGTAGAACTGTCAGCTGCTCAGTTTAAGATGGCGCTGTCCTGTAGAGGAGTATGCCGCGGGGCTTCAGTGATCTTACTGTATGGAAAACAACCTGTCGGGGTCAAAGCAAGTCTCTGCACAACTAGATTGGCTTTCACAAAATCCAGGTACTATTTGTAATAAGTTCATATAAATGATCACTTGTAGGCAGCGATCATTTGTAAGCATATTCCCATAGCTAGGAGAGTTTGCATATAGATTAGTCGTTATAAAATGAGTCTGAAGATGATGTTTCATCATAAATAATACTAGGCCACATTAAATATTTCTCATTGTCTATTCTCCCTTTAGTTTTTGTAAAGGGGGAAAAAAATGCATTAGGTTAATCAGGAAATACAGTGCCCTGCTCTGCACTGTTGTGACAGCAACACAGCATATTATATTATTTATTTATTTCTGTTTGTTTGTCTGTCTGTCTGTCTCTCTCTTTAGTAGTTTGTGGTTTGTTAGACATTACTCACCTTCACAAGCAAGACATGGGATAGGTCGAAGCATTGTGTCCAGGCTGAAGTGGGTAAATGAGAAGTATGAGAGATTCCTGCAGCGACGCTTTCCTCGCTTTTATGCTCTCTATCACACTTTTATGAGAGGTCAGAGTGAATAATTTATATTTTAAATTATTACTGGATTATTTAACCTCAAACCATCTCTGGCAAATGTGTTATGATATAGGTTTTATGTTTTTGTATAAAGGGTTTCGGCTCCTGTTTCAAGATGCTCAAGAAGTGAGAAAAATCATGAGTCGCATGCTCACTGACAGCATAGAGCACCAGAATTTGCCTTACCGTGATATGGAGAAACTGAGGCAGGTGGGTTGAAGAACTGAAGCAGACATTTACGGGATATTTTGCTGTCATAAGTTTTATTAAATTGTCATTTTTGTGTGTTGCTTTCAGGTCCGCAGGGACTTAATAAAAGCCATTCCCTTGGTCATCATATCAGTACCTCCTTTTGCCAACTACTTGGTCTTTATTCTTATGTAAGTATTTAGCATGTTACTCTGCTGATTATTCTTTGATACTGATTGAATATTGAGTATTGAATGTTTTATTATCTGTCACTCTTCCATTCATTGATGCAATGATCCATTCATCCTCGGGAATGTGAAGAGTGTAAATCCAAGGGGAAAATGGATGCATTTTGAAATGCATTTATTATTATTATTATTATTATTATTAAATACTCAGCTTTTAATGTTACAGTACAATAGTGTTATTGCAATAGTAATTTTTTATTAATTTGTTTAATGTTTAAAATTTTAATAAAAGAAAAATATTTGTAATGATAATTCTGCCCTCTAGGTACCTCTATCCTCGCCAGGTTCTGATCCGGCACTTCTGGACCCCGCAGCAGCTGGTGGAGTTTCAGGGGGTGTACCATACCCAGAGAGCACGGCACCACTGGGCTATAGTAAAGGGGCTGGAGAGCACAGCGACTTCTGTCCAAGACAGCCGACTTAAAAGCCGCCTCATGGAGCTCTGCATTAAGGTAGCCTGAGCTAATTCATTATATTACGTATATGTAAAATTATAGCCTTTTTTAGTTGTTTTATTCAGAAGTTGACTTTTTAATAAATATAAATGTGTCTGCAGGTGCGACGTGGAGTCCATCCTGTAGTGTCTGATGTCCATGCAGTGAGAACATTGTTCTCTGGACCTCCCTTAGGTATCAAGAGAATGTATGCAGATCAGATGGTGAGCTCCACATAATCAAACAGTTGCACAATGAATTGCATTTTAAAAGTTTGTTACTTGTTTGAAATCTATTTTCTAAATGCATGTTATAAATCTTATTGTGAACAATTCATCCGTGCATGTTTCATTCATCCAATCAACTGGACCTTCTGGTGAAAACGACAAACTTCTCTCTGGTGACATATGCAGGACCTCCCCAAACCTTTAGGGGGCGTTTACACGACACTGTTTTCAACTAAAAACGGAAAACGTTTTATGCGTTCATTTACACGACAATGCGTTTTGGGTGCCTAAAAAATGCAAGTTTTTAAAAACGATACCATTTTCGTCTCCATGTTAACTACAAAAACATTTGTGAAAGTGATGACGTCATGCGCATGACGTGTTCAGTCTATTGGCACGTACTGTTTATTTACAAAGTGACACCGCCAACTACTGGCCTTGCATGACTAATACAGCGTTGTTTGTCATTTTTTTGTGGATCCGTGTGAACGAGGATCGTTTTGACAACATTGTTATCTGTACACAAAACTGTACAAAAACGTTTCCATTTTTAATACACCTTTTTCGTGTAAACGTACCCTTAGTCCGCTTAAACCCCTTAGAAGCTTACGTTCATCTGCCTTTACTTATGAGTGCAACACCCACATCTCAAAACCCCATCAACAATGATGCATAGAACCTAGTCCCTACCTTTTTTCGATAATCCATTACACTTGGATGTACACCACATTATGGAAAAAAAGCTGTCAATTCTTCTGTTTCATCATGTCTTTAAAATGTAAAAAAAAAATTTTTTAGCTTGCTTCCTAATCTAGTTGTCTAATAAACCTGACATTAAATATTACATTGTTGGATCTTTGACAAATTGCTTTTGATCCTTTTTTGCAAGTTGCTTTGGATAAAAGTGTCTGCTAAATGCATACATATAAATATATTTGCAGAGACATCTCTGTCCATTGCTGTTCCTGACGCCCCGCCTCCCAGCCTTCTGGATTGGGCGACGCTTGAACAGTCATGCCTTAGAACTCATGCAGCTTGACCGCAGCATTGTTCGATTAGGCTTGCATCAGTTAAACGACACAGAGCTCAGAGAGGTCAGAGGTCGCTCCTTATTTTGCCCATTACATTGTCAGCAGCCTATATTTTGTGATTTTTGAAGGATAATGTGTCATGTTTGCATCACGTCTCCTAGGCATGTTACGTGAGAGGCCTGAATCCAGAGCGTCTGAGTCCCGGACAGTGCCGGGAATGGCTCACACAGTGGTTGCAGTTCTCAACACACCTCAAAGGTACGTAGGCCATGAGATCAAGGCTATGTTCAGAAGAGAGTGCTAGCATACTGCGTTTATGTTGCATTCATGCCATGCCTTAATTACGAGATGACAGCCTGAACGTTCCACTCAGAGCTGCTCACGTCCTCGGACTTGGATGTTAACACCACACAAAATTAATGTGTAATTTGAGTACAGACAAAACCACAAAACAAGTAACAGCTGTTATGCAAATGCCTTATTAATAAACATTAAATGTTTATTTAGTAGGACATTAGTAAAGCCTTTTTTTTACTACATCTAACTGTTATGTATTTCAATTATTTTTAGATTAATCTTGCATTTGTAAGACATTATCAAAAGTCAGTCATAGGAATTATTAAACAGAAATATTACATGACTACTAAACTACATTTTTCTCCTGAAGCCGCCACCATTTGGAATGTATTCCACGTGACTTTGCAGTGGTCAGGTGGTACAATTTGGAAAATGCTTTTTACAAATCGGAATCTCAAAATTATGGTAATTCTGACATGGTGTGAATGTAAGATTACTATTTATGCAGTATGTAAATTTGCTGTATGCAATAACCATTTGACAAAATGTCTAGTATACAACACAGCGCATTGCCCAGGATACTGTATCCCACAATGCAATGCAGCATGAATCATAATTGCAGATTTTTTTTTTTTACTTCATTGAATTGCCAAAATTTAATTGAAACAATACTGGGATAACAATGTGGCATATTAATATTAATCATTACTGTTTCATCATTTTTTTAAGTATTGTGTATACTGTACAGTATTTGAACAGTCTAAATGTGCTGGACATTTCTTTTAATATACCATGAATGATTATTTTCCATATTTTTAATGGGTCAGTAGGGGTTTTTGTTAAATGGCATAAAAAATAACCCAGAGTAAACCACAGTTTTGCTTTTGAAACTATGACATGACAGTTGTGTTGCATATTCATTGTGGCATTGCGTTTCCTTCCTGTTTGATCAGAGTCAGAGACCTCCCTCTATCTGCACTGTATGGTACTGCTCACTGTAAACTACTCTACACATCCACGTCACTGACCTTGAGAGGAAGTAGATGACTTCTCTTCCCAACACTCCACCACCACACCCAAAATGCACCATGGGAACAAAAGAATCCTGTATGCCAACCGAAGCAGCGCAACACAAGCTTTATCATACCAGTCTTTTGGCTTAGCCATGTTACTTTTGTAATCAAGGGCATTTTTTTATGTTTCTGAATAATTATTTTTTTAAATGGGCTGTTGTGCTTTACATTTGGTTTTTTTTGGAGATTTTGTTTACTTGAGTGAGGAACAGACAGGAGGGACATTGTCATTGAAAGATGCCATTGAGATTCTGGAATTTGTGGAATAATTTCAGTCATTTTTCTTCCATAGAGACAGGGTGTGTAATTAGTGATGCAAAACAATACATTGACACTCTAAGAGAGAGGTTATAACCACATCTGATACAAAAAAGCACACTGAACATGTGCCGAATGAGACATTCATTCTAATTATAGTTGTTAGTGGGGCACAATCATTTGTGAAATTGAATTGTGTTTTGTGACATTTTGTATGTTTAAAATCAGCACTGACCCAAGGACAAGTATCACCCATCTTGTTCATTTTTCTGGTGTATTAGTAAGACAAACAGTCACTCTTGGGATGTTTTTATGGTTTAAATCTGATGACAAAACTGAAAAGGTTTACATAGCCTGGATAGTGGAGATAGTGTATTCTTTAATTTATTAAGCTAAGTTCTATAATGCACCATATACTCATTTAAGTTTGTTAATATTTATTTTTGAGATCTCAATTACACAAAGAAAATAACTTCTTATTGGATAGAACAAACAAGGTGCTGTTTGGTCAAAACATTAAAGGTATGCTAAATGTGTTTTGTCAGGCTCTAAAATTATCTTCTTATTCAGCCTTTTAACAGGTGCCTTTTTACTTAACACAGCTACAAACAGTGCAATAAAAGCTGTTATCTTTTTATGTTGCCAAATGTGTTGCTTTATTTTGTATTTTATATATAAAGAGAATGCAGTTTGGTTTCGGTGTTAACATTTCACTGAAAGGTATGAAAATACAGTCAACGCAATGTGAAAATATCAGAACTTCTATTAAAAGACTTCAAACTTAATGGTCTCTTTTTGAATCACTCATCAAACTAGCATTGATTCACCAACTACAGTAGTAACTCTAAGTATAATAAAATGAACTTAAATAGGACAAACTTGTTTAGAACATTTCATTCTTTTATTTGACGTTAATGTTCTGTAAATGTATAAAATTTGGCATATCAGTAATTCATTGATTGTTGTCCTGTAACCCAAAGGAATGTCAATATGGCAGTAAAGATCAAATTTAAAACAATGTCTTAAGACAATACTTCAGAGGAATAAATCAGAGACTTAACAGGAGACTAATCTACTGGATTAATCATAGAAAAAGATACAGATATTTCATTCTCAGTGAAAATGTGTATTGTCAACTTACACAGCAAGAGGGAAAATAATTGGCATTTATATAATGGTTTAAAAAACAGTCTCTAAGAGTTTTAAGTGATGTGTTGATGTGCTGTGATTGGACTTGATCACATGACCTCATAGCCGCTGCGGATGGCTCGCATCAGAATGCAGGCCAACACAATGCCGGTGATCTACAAATGAAACAAAAACAAATGTATTAGTGTACGAAGAAGGGCAGTTTGCACTGATGTTCTTTTGTGCATATAACACAGAAACCGGGTCTCACCTGCACAAACGCAATGACCAGAGCTCCCACAGCAATCCACAAAAGATTTTGCATTAGAAGTTTGTTCAAAATGGGTTCACATCCCTGTAGTAAACAAACACAAAGTCTTAGTCTCTAGTGTCTCACATATTCTGTCCAATAAACAATTTGAACTTGTGTTATTTAAGAGTCAAAACTTTGAAATAAAGTTTCAGTTATAACACCATCTAATTCTTTTGACTTTTTTGTGAAGACGCCACAGTACAGAATAGTCAGGTAGCCAAAACCCTAGTGCACCACTTCAACAATAAAAAAACAAAGAATTTCTTACATCTATGTAGATTGTTTTGGCATCGTGGATAGCTCCAACACCACAGTTATTAGTGATATTTTTACAGCAGGAGTCTGGGACTGAAATTTTAGTGGTGCTGAAGTTAATCCAATCATCAGAGGAGTTTCCTCCACAGCACTTGAGCTATAAGAAAGACATTACAAATTAATATTATTAAATTAAAATCCACTCTGTGTGTGTGTGTGTGTGTGTGTGTGTGTGTGTGTGTGTGTGTGTGTGTGTGTGTGTGTGTGTGTGTGTGTGTGTGTGTGTGTGTAAAAAGCAGCTGAATGTTTTAATGCCAACAAGTAATTATTTTAATCTATTTGACAGCCATAAATTAAACTACTACACAGAAACAAATAAACACAATATTACATCGAGTGATTCCATTAATACATTTCCCTTCAAAAGCAGAGATCACCTAAAGAGAGCATATGAGCCAGCAAAATGGATTCACTAAACTGAAAACCGTTCAAAATTTAGAGAGCAAGTACAGCACAGAATCTGAACTGAAGTTTATCCACGACGGCACAAGAGGAAGCAGGATGTCAATTCAACGTCAACAGATGGCACTGAGCAAACAAGGCTGGAGAGACTCGAGACACGTTGTGCAAGTGAAAAATGGGAATCAGAACAGGATCACAGGCCTCGTTCAGACAAGCAGCACAAACATCAGACTTTTTTTGGACTTTCCGAAATGTGAGAGATTTGGGTTTACCAACCTGCTTCTGTATAGCATCGAGGGTGTCACGGTTTTCTTCTGTTTTGTTGTATCCTGCGATCATTGACTTAAATCTTTCATCCAGAAAATCAGGCAGCTGCAGAAAAAGAGATTATTAGGAGCTAAATGGTATGGTACTGGGCAGTAGAAGAGTAGACATAGAAATTAGAAGAGTACTCACTTTCCCACGGAAGACATATCCAGCGATGGCGGTTCCAATTTCAATGATGACGATGAGGGAGAGAATAACAGCAAACTAGGAGAAAACAAAGAGAGGAGAGGTGAATGATAAATGTGAGGAATGGTGTGTGTGTATGTGTGATATATATATATCTATCTCTCTCTTTCAGCACTACCTCCTATTTACATATTCAAAGACTTCTTATTGGATTATCAACAAAGGTAAATGTCATGTCATACTGTGTGTCTAAGCATTTGTGTCTGAAGAGCTTACACCCACTAGCTTAGCATTAAGAATAAATGGTGCAAACAAATTAAGTTGTCCTAGTGTGAACGTTAAGACCTTACAAATGGCTGAAGCAACCCTACCCAGTAGACCATTTGCTTTATCTTAGTCTGAACAACTAGTTCACATCTACTAGAATCCCTGTAAAATAGAATCTCATTTCATGCACTAGAACACAAATATTTGTGTCACATATCCTTACCATGGTGACCATGCACTGATTCTCCTTCCAGGCGCCACAGCAGCCAAAGAATGCGATAAAGAAGATGATGACTCCCACTATTATCAGCACTAGAGGAGAGCCAGTGTATCCTTTGATGATGGCCGTGTTGAGGAAAGAAGTATGGACCATTATCCCCAGAACTATTAAGGCCAGGCCACACAGCTGAGGATGAGAGACAGTGAGAGAAAGTGTGACTCTGACACGGTTTTAGTTAATCATTGTTCTGAAGTAAAACTGACATTGAACTGCAGTCAATTTACATTTTATTTATACACAGTCACTTAACTAGAATCATAAACATGAAAACAGGAGAAGGATGATGAAAAAGAGGCCGCAAAAGGGAAACTGGAGCCTCAAGACAGAAGCCATATCATGTATTTGTATTCTCAAATTATCCAATTATTAAAAGTGCCAATTCTGATTGCCTATTCAGTGTTCCCTACCCTGGAGTACATTTTTGATGTCTCTCCTATCAGAAACACCCATTTAAGGTCTTGGAGCAAAGCCGCTTTAAGGCAAGCCTCCAAGGTTAGCAAAAACGGCTTATTTAAAAGGCACAGTATGTAAGTTTCGCCGCTTACTCAAAACAAAGGTGTAGCTTGATGATGCCATGAATAAGCGTGGAATCATGGGAGTTGTAGTCTTAACTCTTCAGCTCCACAGCCGATGGAATCTGACAGACTCAGGCAGAAATCATGTTCATGGATAAGCAAATGTATTAATTTTATTAACGTTACGATGGTATGAAGCAGGATGAGAGCCCTTGTCATACTAAATACATTTGATTGGGTTGAAAGTTATAACGTTACTCTGTGAGATCGTTTGGTGGCTGGTATGAGAGACTTGTTGCACTTTGCAGTAATCTAGATCGATATTAGAATATCATATTAATAAAAACAGGATGACTAAATGACTGTTGCTAAATGACATGAAATTTATTTTAAAATATATTGTATGATGGTCAAAGCTCTCTCTGATTATGCTATGTTAGCCACTTGACAAAATAGTGTTGTCTCTGAGACATGGTAAAAACGTTACTCGCGGTGAATCAAAACGAGCAATTCAAACAATAAGACTAACCGTGTTGCGCTGTATAACAATGATTCGTTTTCTGTTGATAAAATGTATATCCAAACAGTTGCTCGCCTGTCTAATAAAATACATACACATATACATACATACATACATATATATATATATATATATATATATATATATATATATATATATATATATATATATATATTAGTCTTTGGTGTTTCCATGGTTTTATTATAACCTTTAATTTTACCAGGAAAAGAAGCACATTGAGATTAAGAATCTTTTACAAGAGCGTCCTGGCCAAAACTGACAGCAACACAGCTCACGTGGGTTTAACAGACAACATCCATCCATCCATCCATGCATATATACATATTTACACACAAGCAAGTTAAATCAAATAATAAAAAAAAAAAAAAAAAAAAAAAAAATAATGATATCAATACATAACTAGTCAAAACAGACCGATGTTTCTGTCTCCAAATTGTTTAAAATCACTTAAAAAAAAAAGTCCAATGAAACCAGCCCCCTAAGTTTCAATTTAAATTGCAAATTATTCCAAGCAGAGGGAGCAGCAAGTTTAAATGCCTTTTTCCCTAATTCAGTACGTACCACTGGAACAGACAGTAAGAAAAATTTCTACGGAAATCAAGGGTAGCGCGGATATGACGTCATTGACAGGTGACGCAAGGACACTCTGTAACAGTGGTCAAAATACCTGATTTCTCTTGATTTAAACGTTGGAAACGTTTAGGATAATGTAAGTACACAGGTCAACAAAATATATAACACTGTTCTAGTGGTTTTTGGATATTTTAATCTAAAAATCTTACATATTGTGCCTTTAATGAATCGACAGCCTATAGGCTAATCTTCAACATGTTTGCCATTAAACATTTGTTTTGGATTGATCTATTTTCAGAAAAATTCTGAGTTCGCAATTCGCATTCGAATTCGCATTCGTGGACATTTCAGGGCCCCAGACTAACATTTGAGGGCAGTGGCACCGGTGCCACTAAGTTCTACAGATGGTGGCGCCAGCACCTGATTTGGTAATCATAAAATTACTATTGTTCTGTTAATAAGTGCAGTTACTAATAATATTACATGTTTGTTTATTGGAAATTTAACAGTGAAGCACTGAACTTGAATTGATATGCAGATAAAATTAACTTTTATTAACAACAGTAATGTGCAAAAATCTAATATTTACAGGGAAATTGTAAATATTCTACTCTTATTAAATGTACTATAGTTCTTCTATAGTATCATACTGAACTAAAAGGTGCACTCTTTACTTGTTTTCTGTGTAATTCAGTCACAATCTGAAGAAAAGTTTTTGTTTTTCATGAGACTTTGTGACTTCCTACTTTTTTCCATATATTAAAGGAGTGGAAATGTCTAATAAGTGCTCCTCTGCCGCCAGTTATTGGTTATAGTGGTAATTTAATGTCTTTTTAAAATAAAAGTGCTTGTTTGCCACAAAGTGGCCTACACCTTTAAACCTTTAGTTTTACAAACCATCACATTAAAAATAATATTAAAATTGGATATTTAGAGCTTTTAAGTGCTGGAAAAATTGTGAAGCACTTGAAAGCCCTTGAAAAGTGCTTGAATTTCATTCTCAAAAGGTTGTACGAACCTTGAGATGAATAATGTTAAAAAAAAAAACATTCCACAATACCATGGGGTGTTAGTACTACGTTAAATCCATGGTGAATTTTTATGTTTTGTGGACTGAAACCAATGAATGTTTCAATGTTTCTCCTGGTTTCCGCGTCAGCACTGTTTGATCTGATATCTATGGTTTATAACAGAGAGTTCTGCACCGAACGCTTCCCACTAGATCTTGCAGTAGCGATGTTATTAATACTGTGGTGAATTCAAGCGCTTTCTCACTGGATCTCCCAGCGCTGTGTAGTAATGATGTCACAAGATCGGCCCATGTTTGAGCTTGCGCTGTTCAAACGAGTAGCGCGGCTCCGTTCCACTTTTGTTTCGTTTGCTATTTGATGTTTCTCATATGTAACAGAAATGGCAGCTCTAATCAGTTGGGCACCGTGGTGGTCGCACCCCTATGGTCGCACCAGTGCGACCTCTAACAAAATTTAGTTGCACCAGCACGAAAAAAGTCGCAGTCTGGAGCCCTCCCATGATGCCATGGGAGAGGATTTATGAATGCCAGTGAAGCGATGCAACTGACGCTGTTAGGTCACGTGACAGTAACAACATGGCGGATGTAGTACATCCAAATTTCTCATATACTACCATATTCATACTATTTAGAACATACTTTTTTAACGGTCGCATTACCTAATGGTAATGTACTACCTGCTCAGACCTTATGCAATTTCGGATGCACCGCATCTCTGCTTGGAGTCTACTAACAAGGCATCTAAAACGTGCAGTGCAGGGGGTACTCCAGGAGCAGGGTTGGGAACCACTAGCCTTTTTTTGTTATCTTTCAATTTAAAGTACTAACTAATAATTTTATCAACTAGGATTTTTTAAATGTTGAAATGTTGTTTTCCACTAAAGATGTAAAGAATAAAAATGGTACCTTACGTAAAATTGCATTATTCTGTTCCCTAACCCTAAATTTCACTTCAGGATGTTGGTGTTAGCATTACAGAGAAAAAAAAATTAAAACAGTGAATTGTAACTAGGTGTGGGAAAGTTATTAGAGCTATGAGATTCTTTGAAACTTTCAGTACACTCGTTTGCCAATGACGTTGGCTCACACTATCTATTCATCATGCTATGTAAAGTTTGTCAGCAATCAGAAAATTAGTTATGCTTCATTATCACACAGATACCGTACTGTGTAAATGTCTCAAGTAAATTAGGACTAAACTGCACAGCTGAGCAAAGTGTAAAGGATGTTTAGTAATACGTATGTGTCGGCTGTACAAATGTAGAATATATGGGCGCGTCACAGCTAATCAACAACCCAGAACAACTTTTATGACCACACTGGTTCGGCTAACATTACGAAGCAACACCAGTGTAAATATTTAAGGGTAATAAGTGGCAGCAGGTAGGCACCTGTATGAAATGGACAAAAAGGAAACAATAACAGAAAGAATCCCATTTCATTTACTGAACAAATAAAAATTAAGATATGCATTGACATTGCCAGGAGTGTCATTATTACATAAAGAAACACATGACAATGTCCTAAATAAGGAGCGGTGTTTAATAACCTATTATCAGCCCATATTCCAGCTGGCCTTTGACATTACTTGACTGAATGTGTCACAGATGAACATTGATACTCGAATGGTGAAGTCACATGATGGTGTCAAAAATAGGAAGATCAATCACATGACTGGCTGAACTTTACAATCTCTCCCGTAATCACTGAGAAATTTGTATGAGAGACATACGACTACCAAATTCCCAGCACAAACCTGCACATAGTGTTGTTGTTTTGTTTAGTTTTTTTTCCAAGTTCAAAAAAAATTATATTACTAAAGCAAACAACTGTAATTCAACTGTAAGTCACTGGAATTGTTAAAGGTTGCATGCCTGGTTTTTAATCAGGAAACGCATCCAATGTTAATGTAGTTCAAAAGACACTTGAATTGATTAATTATTAAAAAACAGCAACTGAAAAACATTTCACATGTTTTGTACTGTCTAAAATTACAGTTGAGAGTCTCCATGTAGAATATAGTCATATTCAGATGGAACTAATTTTCCCTGGGAAAGTTGAGTACATTTGCGTCACACATGTACTGTTTGTACATTATCTGAATAGTATCTGAATTTTTTGTATCTGAATAGTACACATCTGTGTTCTTCCCGCACAATCTCTGTAAAACTTGTGGATAAAATTACCTATTGCTTCTTTGCGATTGTGGACATACCTTTTTAACAACATTATTTTGATGTTCACTGAATAAAGCAATTTGTGGCACACAATTCATTTACATTTTTTAAATTAAAGGTGAAAATCCCTAATGAAGATGCAATGTATTTAATAAGTTGCATCTTCATTAGGGATTTTCACCTGTTCAACAACTTTAATGAAATCTAAAACTTAAATTACAAAAAGGAGAGCCAAATCCCAGAAACTGCTCAGAATGCCCACTACAATAGCAGCATCAACATCCCTAAATTATAATTCCTTCCCTTAATTACATAGCCTACATAATGTTGTAATATATAATAATATAAAATTAATCATATGCATCCACATCCAGATAACAGACACCCTTCACCTTAGTAACAACTATAGAGATTCTAACATATGAATGATGACCGTCTTAAAAAGCTCAAATGTTGTTTAGGAAATTAAATCTGTCCAAACAGTGCAACAGAAAGTAAGAGCAGCATGATCGTGTGATCACAGGAAGGTGGCACCTGGTGGTAGGTGCAAAACTGACCTTGTGCACAGTCTAACCAGAGCATATGAGAAACAAGCTGTCAGCTCATACAAGTAAATAGCCATTAGCAGCTATGTTGTCAATTTGAAGGACAGAGCGCCACACATGCTAGAATGCTGAAACATACCACTTAATGCTCAGGTTACACTTTAAACAGAGTGTGTGGTGTGCACGCTTACACCAGGGAACGCTTAGAACCCAAACAATGTCAACAGCAACAGCACAAGATGAATACGTGGAGAGAGCAGTACTTTGTGTGATCAAACAAACTTGCTTGGATGAAATGCTATGTTTCCATGACCTAAAAGGAAGCCTACATTATCAGCTAACTGTTGAAGGACAGTCATAAACACTCTGATGCCCAAAGTCAACTAACAATGAAGGATTAACAACAAAAACAAACATTTTTGCATTATGCTCATGTTAATTTCATGTTATTTTCAAATGGCTGTATTGTCTTTCCACAAGTTGGGACACACTAATGTGATGAAAAGTATAAACGATGTGCATATCAGTGTAGTTTATTTTGAGTTCACCACAATATTTTCATTCCTTTTAAGCATGCAATGTGCCAACAAGAAGGTTTACCCAATTCCTGAGTAAACATACCCATGCTCATGAGCAACAGGTCCATATTTGATCTATATGCCATTGCCAACACAAAATGACAGTATTCCAGTCATCTGACATAGCCAGGAAACAGGTTTTCCTGAATGTTTGGAAATGTCTTAGTCACCAAAAGAAGAAACTATTTGGACCCACTGAACTCCTCGACTGGTGAAAGTGTGTGTCATAGTTATGAGAAACTCTCAAAACTTTGTGAGGTTTTGAGAGGGGGAGGAGGGATTTTTGCATAGCACAAGACTTATTTGATAAATACAGAAAAAAAATGTCCATTTTATTTCTTCTTTTACGTCAAAGCCGCTCACAGTAGCTAAACTAAAGTCACCGTGAAGCAGCATGAATTGTAAAAAGGAAGGGTTAGGAAAGCGTTTGGTATAAATCTTTCACAATAAAGCATGCAATAAACCAATGACAAACCAGGGAAATGGGTCAGCAGTTATAGCACATGCCCTGGCTAATACGAAATATGACATGAAATAATACAGACATAACTTGTTACTCACCCAGAAGATGAAATTAAAGAAAAAGAGCATGTATTTGACACATTTTGCTCCTCCTTCTACAGCCATGGTGCTTTTTGATTAAATCCTGAAAATAAAATGAAAATAAAAACACATAAACGAAAGTACCTACAACCACACCTACTGCCCTTAATACCTGTAAGGTTAAAAATGCTGGAACAATATATAGGTCAGTTTTCTGACACAAGCTAAATGAGGCTAATAACTAACTGCATAATGTGGTACAGTCATATATCCTTTCAAGCAATTGAAACAAACCATAAAAATAAAAAGAAACTAAAATAGTGTCAAAAAGGCAAGAATATGCAAAGAAAAAAATGTGAATGACTACAAAGTGATCATTGAGGTAGAAACAATATAAGGGTCAGTTCGACAGTTTAGTGTGTGGGGGGAGGGGTGGCCACTGAAACTTGTCAAAAGTTATACAGGTCAAGTTTAAATTATTTTAATCTTATATTCTTACAATTTTTAACAACTGAGTGACAAAATGTTCAGATTTTTGTGTTTTATTTCAATATAAAAATCTAATTCTCATTAACAAAAAAGTATCTTCCTTTGTGTACAGCAGAACAAAGACATTTATACAGGTTTGGAACAACTTGAGGATGAGTAAATGATGACAGAATTTAAATTTTTGGGTGAACTATCCCTTTAGGCTGTGATTGAAAAAGAAAACTGTACAGATGACCTATAACCTTTTTAAAAAAAAACATATTCTTTCCCCCAAGAGTTTTAGGGGTGGACATGTTATACTTAACCACATGACTAACATACCATGGGTGCGTCTTAATCAGCTCCCTAGCTCCTGAGCTTGTGAGTCATGAATCAGTATATAGTGTAAATGAATCAGGCACTGGTAAGAGTAAGGACCCTGGTTCACTACTCATTAGGACAGTGATTACTCAATTTCCGGGGACATGACTACGTACAACGTTGTAGAATGTCACCGCTGGTATTGACCAACAACAAGCAGGACCTAGATCTTTTTGATATTATTTTTTATGCTGTTTAAACATTGTTCTGTTACATATCCTTACATTTCAGCCGAATATTAATTATAAATGTTAAATAGACGTGTTCTCTAGCGATGTGTGGTTATGCTGACATTATTTATTTATTTATATATATATATATATATATATATATATATATATATAAAAAACAGTGTCTTTTCAAAATCTTCTATCGCATTTCATTTTATTTATTAAGTTGGCTTATGCGTTTCATGCTTCAGAAATGTGACGTAATTTCCGATAAGGGAGAATAGTGAGCATTGATGCTCCCTGGTTTTGCGGTGCATTGTGGGATTTTTAGGGAGCAAACATTCCAGTGCACTGAAAAGATTTTATGATTGAGACAGCCCTTAAAACGGCTGACTCCCTAATCAGTGCCCTCACAACCGAACTAGGGAGCTGACTGAGACGCATCCAATGTCTCATCCAGTGTGAGTTCTTATAAGACAAAGTATTACTAGACAGTAACTGAAAAAAAGAGGGGGGAAAAAGAGAATCAAAATGAAAATTCACCATACAATGTGTATTTGAATAAATTGGAAATTTCAGAGCTTCTTTTGTAAAAGATGCTCAATGTGTGAAATAAATGTAGGTAAAATTTTGAGTCAAAGCAGTGTGTAATGTAATAATAGTCCTTCTCTTTAACCATGCTAAGAATATTAATTAGTTTCCTTTTTTTAAATTAGAAATGCTATAACTATCGACAAGTCTTCGGTAGGCTAACCAGGAACCAAGTAAACCCGTGAGAAAGCTAAACTTGTCAAAACTTCATTTGACTGCGGTCACGAGATTAAAAGTCAGAGTTTAGTTCCATGTTTTAAATGCAGTGTGAATTTCAAATTAGCATAAAGGCTACACTACATTTAACTGCGTCAGTAATCTAGTTGTAAATAATTAAATAAATGTTTATGGTTATGACGACACTCAACTGTATTTCTTGTTCCTGATAATCACCCTCCTCGTGCGTTAGACAAACGCCTTATTTACTTTTTTAACTCCTCCGCCAAATTATCAACTTTAGAAGTTTTAAAACATGGTGTTTTAAATCTGGTAAGATACAGGGTTCGCAAATTTAAAAATATGCGACCAATATGTCTTAAGTTTTGGAGACTTTTAGGGCCTCGCTCTCTAGAAAAGACAAGCATGTTCAAATTCAGTCTACGACATAAGAAACTTGCGAAGGACAGGAAACAATGTGGTTATTCACTTGGTTAACTAAATTACACCCCGCGTGTAATTTCGAGGATTTCCAGTCAAAACTAATTACTGGAGGTAACAAAAAACGAGCACTCTCAAACGAAGAAAAAATGTGGCCTTCGCTTTAATCTCGAGAGTACTTGAACATTTTCCGTTCATTTTAAAATCAGGTGTCGCGCGCCTGCCGAGAAAATATCGGTGAGAAATAAAAACGCTTACCTCGGGATAAATGTTCAGTTTAGCGTACAGGAAACCTGTAGAGTGAAAATTTGGATGCTGTTTATCCAAGCAACAGTACACGGATATGAGAAGTCGATGTGTGTACAGTCTGTGTAAATGATCCCTCCTATAACTGGCTGCACCCCACCCCTTACTGCATGAGGCTGAGCCTAGTATAAAAAATACTATTTACTCTAATAAGCGTTTCTGTCACATGTAAATTGCCACAAACGCTTAAAATTGTTTATAATGGTTAACAGGTGTTATCAACAACAAGCGTCTCATTTTAAAGGTGTACTCAGCTTTTTACGGAATTATGTACAATCACATAAGATGCAGAATCCAGTAAAATCAGCTGTGTTGACATCACATGAAAAGCCATGCCAGCAATAGAAGTTATTAATACTAATAGTAAAATGTAAACATAACATATATACTGTTTGTTTACTTGTTTATCTAACAATGCATAGCTATTATTAGTAAACAAACTTCATGTATCCCCAACAAAATGTGTCCAAAACCACTGATACAAAAATCAAGCTAAACATAATTATTGTTATTAATTATTATTAACAAATTAAAGATTTTCATATTAAAAAGATTGACATCATATGATTATGACATCATAAAACCCTAACAAGTCCATACCACTAATAAATGTGTTGAGTCATATAGTTTGTTATAACTAAAGTCGGTATCTAATTTTGTTACAGTTTTGTAAATATCATTTGACATACTGAAGACACCAGAAGAGATTAGAAGCCTTTCAGCTTCATCTTTCTCATTACACATTCACACCCAGTGATATTATTTTATTGCAACATTGTCATGGCCTGATAAAATAATTTTAACAGACCACTGGAATTGATGAATTGTACCACAATCATTTGAAGGAAGCCAACCTTATCTAGAGACTTGTGTTGTCATGGAAAGGGAATTCTTTATATAAAATTTTAATCAGAGCCATTCTTGTCTACAAATGTAGAAGACTTTGAGGTTTAATTACCAGTGTTTCTTTCAGTTAAGTCAAATCAAGTCACCTTTGGGTCATTCCTGGGATTCGGTAATATTTCAGCCCCAAACTTTTTAAAGTGGTGGTTCACCAAAATGAAATTCTTTGGTATGTCCATTTTAATGAATAAAAATAATTATTGCATTTAAATCATTTTTTATCATAAAATAATGTCTTCATATACAAGAATTTTGTCACCTCACTGAATTTGTACTTAGAAAATGTTTAACAAAATGTGCACAGTTTTTTCTATAATCTAAAATAAAAGTATTTATTTGTGTTACTTTCTTGTGAAAAATATTTTTCTAAAAAAGATATTTTATAAAAAACACTATAAATATATATCCCTCAGTTGGAACTCAACCCCGTCACACCAACCATTCTCCGCCTATAATAATTTAGGCTCCAGTGCCCATATTTGACATAATTTACCAGAAATCATTCATTCAGGTCTGTTTAACAGTGGTGCAGAAGACAGTAAGTAGCATCCTACTTTTTATTTAGGCGTATTATAGTCAGGGATGGTATTGTCAAGCTTAACAACTCAACCCCATCATATGAAATGAAAGAAAATTATAGAAAATGATTATTATGAAATGTTATTATAATCCATAAGTATATACAATGTACTTATTTCATTGCTGCCATATATGGTCTAATCTCCACTACAAGAGGAGCAGTGGCCATTTTGAGTAAAAAACCTCAACACCATCTCACTCAACCCTGTCACATACAGTATATTTCTCATTGTTTCGGGGTTGTAAATTTGTGACAGGGTTGAGTTTTTCACTTCATTTATGAATAATTTTAATTTAAAAAATATAAAATAGTCATGGTTTCAGTACAGATATACTTACCAAAATCATGACAACTCAAAATTATGTTATAAATAGAATATTTGATGTGTCCACCTAAACATTGACAAGCATCCTATATGTCAGAAATAGAGAGAGAGAGAGAGAGAGAGAGAGAGAGAGAGAGAGAGAGAGAGAGAGAGAGAGAGAGAGAGAGAGAGAGAGAGAGAGAGAGAGAGAGAGAGAGAGAGAGAGAGAGAGAGAGAGCGCGCAAGAGACAAAATTAAAAAATATAAAGTTGAAGGCAATGTCTCCCTTCAAACAGTCTTCAACCCTGTCACACTATTCTCAACTATTCTTTTGAAAAGAAAAAAAAATAGGAAAAAATAGGGAAGGTATTTCTTGCTGATTACCACCTGACAGGTTAAGGGACTAACTCAATAAAATTGTGATTTTAGTTAAACATCTAAATTAAAAAAACATTTTTTACAAAAATAAAGAGACCACAGACACAATTTGTCTATTTGTAACTTCAGTCCCATAAAAATGTGAAAATTGTCATAAATTAAATTGTTATGAGGGACACATGAGATGATGTTTGTTTAACAGGTTTTGTGTAAAATCTTTTTTAAACCAATTTCATTTTATCAGTTACAGGGTAGAGAATAAAAGTATTTAAATATGAAAATAAATAAATAAATAAAAGGTCTTTAATGGGAAAATGTGATTTGTTGGAGGTTTGATATGTGCCTAATGATATCATAATATTTAGAAAATTAATTATAAAAAAATCCAAGTTTAAATATTACTGAATCCCAGGAATGACCCCTTTATATAGCGCTTTATACAATATAGATTGTTTCAAAGCAGCTTTACAGTAATAAACATGAAAATAACGATTCAATGATGCAAACAATACAGCTCTGAAAAGAAAACAGTCTTTATTTAGTTGAAATCAGTTCAGTGTTGATTCATTTCGATTCAATAACTGTGTAAAGTACATCAATTATGAAATTAGTTCAATTCAGCTATAAAGCAGCTCTGCAGTGTCAGTGATGTCATCATTCAGCTCAGTTGAGTTCTCATCCAATAGTGTCAGTGCAGTCAAATCAGTAACATTGTTGAATATTAAGTGTCCCCAACTAAGCAAAGAACCCAAACTCCATCAGTGACAAAAATGGAGAAAAAAAAAAAAAAAAAAAAATGGGAGAAACCCG
The DNA here is from genome assembly GCA_039654105.1 of Coreius guichenoti. Lineage (NCBI taxonomy): Eukaryota > Metazoa > Chordata > Actinopteri > Cypriniformes > Gobionidae > Coreius > Coreius guichenoti. Next base: position 13,648,331 of record CM077178.1, read on the forward strand.
GCTCAGTCTGAATTATGACGTAAACAGTCATGTGGATATCAATGATGCAATTTTAATTCCAGGGAAATTCTGAAGGTCTGCACAAATTCCCCTTTAAGATTCTATTTTGTAAATTTCATTTTCCTGTTTTTAAATGCAATGTGTGTGTGGGGGGGGGTGAGGGGTGTTGGGGAGGGGGCTCAGCCTCCCCCAATGTGACTGTGTTGATGATTAATTATAAATGATTGATTAATAAAAAAAAATAAAAATTAAATGAAAAATGAAAAATAAATTGCCAGAACACCCCAAATATTTTTTTCCTTTTTGGGAAGCTGCATTCAAATTCTGAGGACGTATGTGCAATTTGAATTTAGATGGCAAGGAAAAGAAAAGAGCATTTCATCAATTTCATCAGATAAACTTTGACAAATGTTTTGCCACATTTCAAAAACAGGTTCTTCTGCATTACATTACTGTGGTGGTGACAGCAGCGTATGTTTTAAACTTCCTGTTTTATATTACACGTCCTCTTAAAATATGGCTAAGGCCACTAGTATTCCCTCCATGTTTTGGACAAAACTAGTTTAATGATCACACCACTGGTCTTCATCTACTACTGTATATACCTTTCAAAATATGATTTTTTTTTTTTTTCCTCTTCCATTCCATCCACATGCTTAATCAGAATGACATTTTGGAAAAAGCAAAAGTGATAAATTAATACATCTTTGATAAACATCAGTGTTAAACAATATGATGGAGAAAGGAAATACAAGAAAAATATGTATTTTTGACAAATTTTATTGCATGTTAAAGATTGGTATGTTTTACCAATGTAACTGAATGATTATATTGGCAGCCAGTGAGTGTAAGTCAGTTGCAGCACAGCAATACAAAGACATGATCTGCATATTATAAAAGCACACATAGTGAGCACAGGACACTCTCAAATTCCGAGCTCTGTCAGGGAACCTGAACTTCCGATCTTCTTAAACCTATTGGCTGCAGCAATGGCTATGTAGTTTTTCTGTACAAAGAAGCAAGATGGAAGGAGAAATCGAAAGAGAAAGTATTTACTATCTAAAAACAGTGTTAAGAAAGTGATAAATCATAATGTGTCCTCAGTGTTTCACCTTCCACATTCGTCTGGCCATATACTTTTTGAGGAGAACCTGTGACTTGAGCACAATGTTGCTGCTCTTGGCTTTCTCACTGATGTTGTTGAGCCATGGGTGTTTGAGACACTGTGTAGCACTCATACGACCACTGTAAAATATATATATATAAAAGAAAAAAGAGACATCTTCAGAAGACTTGGAATATATAACACAAGTTGTATGAAATGTTACTTTTATTGTGTTTTTTTTTTAAGGTTCTTTTGCATCCCTTTTGGAGCTTGACTTTAGTCACTGTATGCTTTTATAGTAGCTATGGAAAAGAGCTACTTAGACATTCTGTTAAAGAATTCTGTAAGTCACATAACAATAATTAGCTACATGTTTTTGGAGTAATTGTACTTGTAAGTGGTCTTGTAAATGTTTTTCAATTTCACCTTCTTTCTCTGATAAGCAGGTTGGAGACGAAGTCCCGAGCCTCAGCAGACACATGCTCAAACGCATCCTCATCGAAGTACCTACACACATCCAACAGGGGGTGGTGTTGTATTTATTTTCCTTTTTAAAAATGGTCTGTAGAGCTGTTTATTACGGAGCTCTGCATATGGCATGAGGACGAAAATATATCGTGGACACGAATTAAGAATTCGTTTCCACTACTTAAATTGTTCTCTCGTTTCAGTAAATCGTGGCCAGGTTGTACTAATTAATTCCCTCGTTCAGATTTAACTAAAACAAGGGAATTAATTATTACAGCATGGCCATGATTTAGTAAAACTAATGAACGAATTAGTAAAAGGTGCTGACGTAATAGGAAGTCGTGGGAACGGATTCTTAAAGGGACAGTTCACCCAAAAATGAAAATTACCCCATAATAATAAAGCCATCCTAGGTGTATATGACATTCTTCTTTCAGACGAATACAATCGGAGTTATATTAAAAAAATGTCCTGGCTCTTCCAAGTTTTATAATGGCAGTGAATGCGAGCCCAAAATTCGAAGCCCAAAAAAGTGCCACAAAAAAGTAATCCACACGGCTCCGGGGGGTTAATAAAGGCCTTCTGGGTTTGTGTAAAATATCCATATTTAAAACTTTCTAAAGTAAAATATCTAATTTCCACCAGACCGCCATCCGTATTCAACTTACGCAGAAAGTGTAATGCCTCTTGCAGTTCAAAACGCTTACGCTACCTACGTCCAACGTCATACGTGACGTCAGTTATGGTTTTTTCATAAATTGAATACGGAAGGCGGTCCACCGGAAGCTAGATATTTTACGTTATAACGTGTTAAAAATTGATATTTTTCTTACAGACCCATCGATTCACTTAAGAGGGCCTTTATTAACCCCCCCCTGGAGCCGTGTGGATTACTTTTATAAATGGACAGATGCACTTTTTTGGGCTCCCATTCACTGCCATTATAAAGGTTGGATTAGCCAGGACTCCGATTGTATTCGTCTGAAAGAAGAATGTCATATACACCTAGGATGGCTTGAGGGTGAGTAAATCATGGGGAAATTTTCATTTTTAAGTGAACTATCCCTTTAATTCGTGGTCAATATATGGGGCTTACATATATTAGGCCTTAGTTCAATGAGGACATTTAAATAGCATTTATAAACATGCCTTAGAAAGAAAAGAAAAAAAAACATTACTGGTGCATCTTGAAACAAAACAATGGCAGTGACATTTTAAGTTATGTCAGTGCAAGTTGCTTTCAGTTAAAACTGCTCAAACGTGCATTTTAGTCTGGGACTAGGTTTAAGCCTTGTCTGTGAAACCAGGGGTATGATTTCTAAATATATTTTTCTGCATTTGTGATTAGCTCATGTTGTGTTTTGTATAGAATTAATATAATAGTGGCCTACCAGTTGCCCATAAGCACATTGTTGAGGGTCTGTCCGTCATCATCACCCAGAAAAGGAGAGAGGCCACTTAAGCTACAACAACAGAAATTGATTGTGATTTTTATTGTTTCTCCAGTTCAATAGTTCAGCTAACAGGGTTGCACAAGTTCCTTTTTCTGTTTTGGAGACTACCCATAATACTCCATAGCACCGGTATTGCTTTAATTAGACTAAGCAGTTGACTGAGTGGCGATGCTATTTTTTTTGCCTTGCTTGAATTTTTTGGACTCACTCCCAGTCCCTTTACTGGACGTCACCACTGTTAGCTAAACTTTGTACCTAATTTTAATGAAATCATTCATGTTTAATGTGTTTGTAATCAAGACCCGTTTGAGTCTTTTGTAGTGGTATGGTGAATTTTAAATTCAAATGTAGAAGATTGTTCAAATGATATTTAATTGTGATCTACACTCACCTAAAGGATTATTAGGAACACCTGTTCAATTTCTCATTAATGCAATTATCTAATCAACCAATCACATGGCAGTTGCTTCAATGCATTTAGGGGTGTGGTCCTGGTCAAGACAATCTCCTGAACTCCAAACTGAATGTCAGAATGGGAAAGAAAGGTGATTTAAGCAATTTTGAGCGTGGCATGGTTGTTGGTGCCAGACGGGCCGGTCTGAGTATTTCACAATCTGCTCAGTTACTGGGATTTTCACGCACAACCATTTCTAGAGTTTACAAAGAATGGTGTGAAAAGGGAAAAACATCCAGTATGCGGCAGTCCTGTGGGCGAAAATGCCTTGTTGATGCTAGAGGTCAGAGGAGAATGGGCCGACTGATTCAAGCTGATAGAAGAGCAACTTTGACTGAAATAACCACTCGTTACAACCGAGGTATGCAGCAAAGCATTTGTGAAGCCACAACACGCACAACCTTGAGGCGGATGGGCTACAACAGCAGAAGACCCCACCGGGTACCACTCATCTCCACTACAAATAGGAAAAAGAGGCTACAATTTGCACGAGCTCACCAAAATTGGACAGTTGAAGACTGGAAAAATGTTGCCTGGTCTGATGAGTCTCGATTTCTGTTGAGACATTCAGATGGTAGAGTCAGAATTTGGCGTAAACAGAATGAGAACATGGATCCATCATGCCTTGTTACCACTGTGCAGGCTGGTGGTGGTGGTGTAATGGTGTGGGGGATGTTTTCTTGGCACACTTTAGGCCCCTTAGTGCCAATTGGGCATCGTTTAAATGCCACGGCCTACCTGAGCATTGTTTCTGACCATGTCCATCCCTTTATGACCACCATGTACCCATCCTCTGATGGCTACTTCCAGCAGGATAATGCACCATGTCACAAAGCTCGAATCATTTCAAATTGGTTTCTTGAACATGACAATGAGTTCACTGTACTAAAATGGCCCCCACAGTCACCAGATCTCAACCCAATAGAGCATCTTTGGGATGTGGTGGAACGGGAGCTTCGTGCCCTGGATGTGCATCCCACAAATCTCCATCAACTGCAAGATGCTATCCTATCAATATGGGCCAACATTTCTAAAGAATGCTTTCAGCACCTTGTTGAATCAATGCCACGTAGAATTAAGGCAGTTCTGAAGGCGAAAGGGGGTCAAACACAGTATTAGTATGGTGTTCCTAATAATCCTTTAGGTGAGTGTATATGGTGTATGTTAATGCACACAGCTTAATGTGATTTACAGCATGTATGTGACGACTCCCAAAGTCCACATATCTGTAGGGAAGGAGACAAAATCGAAGTTCACCACCTCCGGAGCCAAAAATTCAGGCGTTCCGAATGACACTTTGAGCTTCTCTCGTGGTTTATATCTGAAGGAGGACAACGAGAAAAGTCACTTGAGCCATAAAACTAAGCCTTGGCTATAATATTTGAACTCTCAGAGGATCAACACATTCAGAAATACACAGTGGTCATTGGAAAAGTATGTAAGGCAAATGTCATGCCAGCTAAAATGGCTGATGACAACACTAATCTTGATTTGAACATGGACAAGCCTAATACAATAGTAGTGTAGAAGGATAAATCCTACCTCCTGGCTAGTCCAAAGTCAATAATTTTCACCTGATGGCTAGAGTGATTAACAAGAAGGATGTTCTCCGGCTAGGAAAAAAAAAAATTATAAACTGTTTTCAGGATGTCAAAGAAAAGAAACTATGTATGAATGCTGTAAGTATGAGGCTGCCCTCAGTTATCATATGAAATATTGATACATCAGTTTAAGAAATCCATAAATCATTTTAATAAATAAAATGAAATAAAATGATGCTGCAGTTTGATAATCAAAATAAAAACTTTATAAAAGAACTACAGTAAATAAAGGATTTAAATATTTGCATTATAGAAATTATAAAATTGAAAATTGTTATTTTTAACAACAAGTGATTTAATTTCACTTTAATTATAATATATCTGTTATTTTATTTGTCATTTTAAATATATTATTTTTTAAAAGTATGCATTGCATTTTCAATTTATCTATAGCCTTTTCTGTTATTTATAGCTATATTATCAATTTCCAAATTTATTAATTTCCAGTCGAGCCAGGAGGCGGCAGCCAATCTGCTGTCAATCAAATGTTACAAAAGTTGTCATTGGTAATGGTGGTTTGTAGTTTAAGTAACTGACTGTACCAATGATCAAATTGTTGTTTTACGTTTTATACATTTATTCAAACATTTCATAATTATGATGATAATGATTTCTCAATGTATAGGTTTATTAAATTAATTAGTTAATTAAATTTAGTATCACAAATGGGCCCCCATATGTAGAAAACTGGTCCAAAATTCTGAAATTTGTATTAAATTAACTGATTATTTTGTATACTTTTTTAAATATCAATTTTATTGTCTTCTTATTACATGCCAAAGGGAATTAAAACGTTTTAAAATCATGGAATTTCATATAACAACAAATACAAATATAGCTGCAAGCAGCAATACCGGGGGCCAAGCACAAATAAGATGACAAGACATGCCAACATGACTGAGACTGTCAGACCAACTGTAACAATGAGCCATTAAAGACCTATTAAGGGGATTTTAGGCAAAATAGCTGTAAAATTATAAATACAGTCAATAATAATGATTTAATGGTTTATCACTTTCGACCAATAGGTGGCACAGTTACGAAATTGATGTGGTGGGGTCAGAATAAGGGAACAATGACACATGCAAAGTTTGGTGTGTCAATATGGTGTCAATATGTCATTGCAGAAATATAGCCTCAAGAGCCCTTATCATTATAAGTATGGACCACATGGTGGCGCTGTCTCGAAACCTTTTGAGTACCTTAAAGGCATGGTGCTGATGACACATACCAAGTTTTGTAATGATACACCAATGCATTGGTAAAATATAGCATTAGCATTTTATATCATAATACTGCATTGTAGTCAATGGGAATTTCATGTTTTGTTCTATTATAGTGCCACCAAAAGGCACAATCCCATAATTTTTTTAAGTGTCCTCAGAATGAGCCCATACATATGTGTGTCGAGTTTGGTGACAATATTGCATTTTGTTTAGGAGTTATAGACATTTATATCGATAACAACATAAAAAATGACCCATGGGCAACTTTGTTTTGCATTTTTTGCCACTTCCTATCAAAATTTTGACATTTGGGTTATGATTTATGATTAATCAACTTGTGTTCCGTGTTTCCTACGCTGGTTTCGTCTCGATCGGAATAACGGTTTCGAAGATATTCGCAAATGTTTTTTAAGCGCTAAATCATAACGCTGCACAAACCATAAGGCAAAACTGGCATGTTTGGTATCGTTGGACTCGGCAAGGATTCAGGAGATAAAAAAAAGTTACTCCCGTGAAAATAAGTTGACCACACCCAAAGTTATAAGCATTTGAAAAAAATAATTCTCCACTAGGTGGCACTGTTTCGAAACTTCTCAGGCTCCTTCAGGGCATCGTGGTGATGACCCATACCGAGTTTCGTAACAATCCGTTCATGTGTTCATAAAATACAGCATTTTAGCACATAATTCAAAATGGCCAACAGCCAAAATATCAGTCGACTCGGCATGATGTCCCGAATCTAACGAGACCAGGTTTATGATTTTTGGACAAACGGTTCAGAAGTTATAAGCAAAAATAGCCATTTTTCTCCAGACCAGTAGGTGGCACTGCACCAAAACGCTGCATGTTGCCTCAGGTCATGCTTGTGATGACATGTACCAAGTTTGGTTTGAATACGATAAAGCGTTGCGGAGATATAGCCTTAAGTGTATTTTCGCAACCGCTACGTAAAATTTGTGCGTTTATCAAAAACGATTTGATGAATCAACTTGAATTCCATAACTTTTTGTCTGCATGGTCTGATGATGTTCTGTTTCAATTTTCGTGAAAATCGGAGCAACGGCCTAGGAGGAGTTCGAAAAAGTAGGTTTTTGGGATAATTCAAAATGGCGGGAAAATATTCATGACGGAAAATGACGTCATAGGGTACATTCGAATTGTCTTGAGCCAAGGAATTAGAAAAAATTGAGAATTTTGTTTCTAGCCCTTATGGTCCAAAAGTTATTAGCATAAACATGAGTGAAACTTTGGACAGGTGGTGGCACTAGAGGGATTGAGTTAGAGACTCCAAATTTGCTATGGTGAATGTGTGGACTGTCCTCTATCTTCACACCTTCGGTGCTTGGCCCCTAATAAGAGCAACAGTTGCCTAACATTTCTCTGTGACGCAGAAAAGACAAGTCTCATCTTAAATTTATATGTGGCGCAGACAAGCGAAGTCTATTTATGACTCACATTTCCCTTTGACATTCATCTCTGCAATAGCAGTTACCATAAAGGCTTAGGCTATAATCCCATTGAACCCTCTGAGGAAAAAAAAAAATCTCTAGTCTAAATATGACAGAACAACATGACACCTTTCTGCTTCATCTGTTACCTTGAGGTCCAGGTGAAGTACATACATCTGGTGCATGTACTGGACACCCTCACAGATCTGTTTCACGAACACCATGGCATCCACTTCGGTCAGCAGACAGCTCTCATCCACGATTCTCTCAAACAGTTCGCCTCCCTCCACACTGAAAAAAAAAAAAGAGAGACAGGATGATCTCTATGGTATCCTCCTCCACATGTTGTGCTTTAGCCTCTTGTATTTTATTGCTTAATAAGTTGGGATCTGGTCTACTTACTACTCCAACATCAGCACAACTTGATTCTTGACCTCGAAGGCTTCATAAAGTTGAAGGATGTTGGGGTGACTGAGCTGGTTCATGACCTGCATCTCATTCAGTGCCATGTCCTGCAAAACAACAGAAACAACCTTTAGATATTTCCTATCAAGTTCTTTTCTAATTCCATGTTTTATGAGTGTTTTTGTTCCTTTTGTGTCATTATCTGTGTTATCTGTTATCTTTGCTAATGTAGGCAAACTAGTGTCAAGTAAATAAAGCATAATTAATAATACAGATCCAGAATATGAACATTTCAGGGCACAGCAAGACTAGAAAAGACATTTCAAGCGGAAAACTGTTTGCTAATTTGGAACAGCTGAAAATATGTGCTTTTGATGATCTGAATTCAGTGTATATAAATGGATATAAATGGAAATCTGTTGATACATGTAGAGACAATACATTATATACACTATACCACGCAAAAGTTTAAGGTCAGTACATTTTTTTTTTAAAGAATTCAATATTTTTATTCATCAAGGATGCATTAAATTTATGAAAATTGACAGTAAAAATTCTGAACTTTTGAACTTTCTACTCAGAGAATCCTAAAAAAAGTATCATGTTTCCACAAAAATATTAAGCAACTGTTTTCAGCACTGATAAGAAATGTTTTTTGCGCACTAAATCAGCATATTAGAATGATTTCTGAAGGATCATGTGACACTGACATATTTCACAGTATTACTGTATTTTTGTTCAAATGAATAATGCATTTCTGAATAATGCATTTTCATAGTAGATTAGTGTAACTTATATACAGTACATGCTTAAACTATGATTTCATTTCAGGCAATGTAAGTGAGCAATGATAGAAAATAATTTCCACAGTGTCCTATAGAGTCTCTAAACTTTTGTCACAGTTGTAAATGTCCAAGTCACTTTGTACTCTATTATAGTACTGTTATGTTTTGGTAGTGGAAAAAGTGAAGTATTAAAACATGCACAGAGATCTGGTCTTCTTACCCTTTCTCTGGCATTTCTTGTGTTGATGATTTTAGCAGCAAGCCTCATTCCTGTCTTAGTCTCGGTACATTTGTGCACCTTGCCAAAACGACCGCTGAAAATTTAATATGATGGATATTAAGGATGAGGAATAAGGATGACTGATTACTACGACAATATTTTACTAATAAAATAACAAGTGAAATTATAGCTGCAAGCAGCAATTATTGGGGCCAAGCACAAAAAACACAAGTCATGCCAACATGGCTGGGAGCATCAGACCAACTGCAACAACGAGCAATTATAGACATTTTAAGATGATTTCAGGCAAAATGGCTGAAAAATCATAAATACAGTCACTAGTAATTTGATTTAATGATTTATCACGACCAATAGGTGATGCTGTGACCAAATTGATGTGGTGTGGTCAGAGTGAGGTGACAAAGACATGCAAAATTTGGTGTCAATGTACCAAAGCATTGCAGAGATAGTCATTTTGGCATCATGCCTCAAATTTGTTGCTGCGGTATACGAAAACGGTTTAGTCTATCGACACAAAATCCATAACTTTTTGTCGGCACCGTATGAAGATGATCGGACTCGAATTTGGTGAAAATCGGACAAATGGTCTAGGAGGAGTTCGAAAAAGTACGTTTTTAAAGAATATCAAAATGGTGGACAGCAAGTTTGGCTGACTATGGCAAATTTGGTATCTATGTTCTCTGCATGACCCAAGGAATCTATTAAGACTATTCATCTATTACGTTGTATTATAATAGGCCAATTTAAATCAAAAGTTATTAGCCGTTTTGGAAATTTCATTATAACTTTTGACCACAAGGTGGCGCTGCCCCAAAACTTTTTGAGTACCGTCAGGGCATGGTGCCGAAGACACATAGTGAGTTTCGTAATATAGCAACGTGTTCGTAAAATAAAGCATTTTACGACAAAATTCAAAATGACCGACACCCAAAATGGCCGGTGTGGGAAAATTGGGTATTGTTTGACTTTGAATCGTCTTGAGCCATGGAATCAGAGGGGAAAAGAATTTCGTTTCTAGCCCTTACGGTTCAAAATTTATTAGCATAACCGTGAGTGCAACTTTGGACAATTGGTGGCGCTAGAGGGATTGAGTTAGAGACTCCAAATTTGCCTTAGTGACATTTCAGACTATCCTCTATCTATGAGCCAAATTTCTTAACTTTCCTGCCAAGCGGTTCTATGGGCTTGTATCCAACGGATACAACAGGTGCCTATGCACCATTGGTGCTTGGCCCCTAATAAAATGTAGAATAACTCAAAAGCAGTTACTGTAGCAGAAATGCTAGCTTCAGCTCACCCTCCCAGCACTTCTCTGGTGTGGATACTGAAGATATCACAGGGTGGAGTGTTAGACTTCAGCGACACAAACCGGTGAGCGAAAGGGGCAGGCTGAGGTGAAACATCATCTGAAAAGAGCCAGGAGGACACTGTTATAAGTGTTCTTTCAGACAACAATCTTTCAGTCTGTCTACTTCATTGGAGAGATCACTATGAGACATTGATGGTGTTGATATCTGATTTATAATGCTCTTCATGTTGGGTTGGAGTGGGAACAGCTGCAGGAGAGTAATGGGGCAATAATGTGCCAGGGACAAAGGATTATCATATTCTAGATACTTCAGATTTCTAAGGTCAGGCTATATAGAGGCCTTGCTGTCACCTCTTTAACCTTTAAAAACAAATGTACTCAACTGGAAATTGTCCTTTTGTGGTTGTTATTCTGTTCTCTTCTGGAAACCATTTACTGACATTGTCAATAACAAATATTCTTTAACTTTTTTTTTAATCATAAACACAACAAATGTTAAAAACACAAACATAAATGTTGCTTACCTATAACTTTAAAACAAGTTTTATAAGGATTACTGCTCTTCATCTGTACTGGATTCTTGTCTGTAGCGGGACTTATTTTAATATGTATTCCACCAGATACGTGGTTTGCTGCTCCGACTGCTTCGGCCGCTTTCTTAGCCAGTGGTGCCGTTACCATATGGACCAAATCTGCCTGTCCTCCAGTGACCTGTAATCTGTATAAGAAAAGCATCGATATTTATTATATATAGTAATGTTTAAAAGTTTAGGGTAATATTTAGTAATGTTTTTGAAAAGTCTCTTGTGAAATATTATTTGTTTAAAATTACTGTAAAAAAACAAAAATAACAAACTGATTTTAATATATTTTAAAATGTTCCTGTTGGTGGCAAAGCTGAATTTTCAGCATCATTACTCCAGTCTTCAGTGTATTCTAATATGCTGATTTGGTGCTCAAGAAACATTTCTTATTATCCATGTTGAAAACTGTTGCTGCTTAATATATTTGTGGAAACTATGATACATTTTTTCAGGATTCTTTGATAATTAGAAAGTTTTTATTTTAAATAGAAATCCTTTGTAACAATTATAAATGACTGCACTGTCATTTTTGAACAGTTTCTTTAAAAAAAAAAAAACCCTGAGTATAAAGAGTTAAAAAAAAAACAGGCATTTAGAAATCTAACTCTAACAGCTTATAAATCATACTATATGATTTTTTTTTTAAATGTAAAAATGCATACATTTTACTGTGATGGTTGTGTTTAGGGGTAGGGGATAGAATATACAGTTTGTACAATATAAAAATCATTATGTCAATGGAGAGTCCCCATAAAACATGGAAACCCATTGCACATGCATGTGTGGTTTTACAATTTAAAGTCCACTTGTGCTATTATTGTTTAAAATAAATGTCACTTGGTTTTGTCACTCACTTTCTGCTCCAATCAGCTCAACAACTGCTGCAAAAGTGATAAATTTCATTTTAAAGGGATAGTTCACCCAAAAACGAAAATGATCCCATGATTTACTCACCCTCAAGCCATCCTAGGTGTATATGACATTATTATTTCAGACGAATACAATACAAAGTTATATTTAAAAAAAAGTCCTGGCTAATCTAAGCTTTATAATGGCAGTGAATGGAGCCCAAAATTTGAAGCTCAAAAAAGTGCATCTATCCATTATAAAAGTAATCCACACGGCTCCGGGGGGGTTAATAAAGGCCTTCTGAAGCGAATCGATTTGGTTTTTGTAAGAAAAATATCAAAAATACACTTTCTTCATAAGTTGAATACGGAAGGCGGTCCGCCTGAAACTAGATATTTTACTTTATAAAGTTTTAAATATGGATATGTTTCTTTCACAAACGCATCGCTTCACTTCAGAAGGCCTTTATTAACCCCCCCCCCCGGAGCCGTATGCATTACTTTTATAATGGATGGATGCACTTTTTTGGGCTTCAAATTTTGGGCTCCCATTCACTGCCATTATAAAGCTTGGATTAGCCAGCACATTTTTTAATATAACTCCAATTGTATTCGTCTGAAAGGAGAATGTCATATACACCTAGGATGGCTTGAGGGTGAGTAAATCATGTGGTAATTTTCATCTTTGGGTGAACTATCCCTTTAAATTATTGGACATGCAATGCATCCATTGCTCGTTTTACCTCTGTAAAGAGTTGGGGCAGCTCTGCACTTGTCTAAGGGAGGAAGCCACTTGTGTTGCTGTGGTAACATTCAAACCCACTGTTTTTGGTGGTTTGTGGCTTGGCGGAAACAATGTTGCATCTTGTGACATTGTCATTTTCGTTGTAGGTATATTAACTGATGATTTTCCAGAACTCTGCACAGTTGCTGCCGGAATAACCAGATTTGCTTTGGGAACTTTTTGGGTTGCTGCTGACTCTGTAGGGACTTCCGTTAAAGTCAGCTTGGGAGGATTGCTGGGTACCAATGAAGCCATACATGGAGGCATTGCTGGAGCAACCAGTCCAGTTGTTTTTGGCAAGTTATGATTTGGTAAGTTATGATTTGGTAGGGTTACATTCACTGTTTCAGTATGCTTCGGTCCGATTGTGTTGGGCAAAACAGCCGTTGTCACAGGAACAGATGCTGACGTCAACTTTGGTGCTTTAGTTTTTGTTAGTGACACTTTCCTGTCATCTTGGGCTTCTGTTTTTGGTGGAGCAATGCCAGAAGTCCTCTGGGTCACCGTTGAAGCAGCAACGACGGGTATCAGGACATCATTCTGGTTCTTATTTTCAAGCTTATTCATTTTCTGTGTTTGCTCATGATGTTGAGATCTTGGGGTTGCAGTGGATGTTTCTCTTCCTCCTTTGATTTGCAATTTATGTTCATGTTGAACTTTGACCTCTGTTGAATCTTTTCTAGCTTGATGGTGCTCTCTTCTCTTTCCATTGTTTTCATTGACTTCTAGCAAAATACCTGCACAAACACACAGATTAAACAATATAAAAGGCACGTTCGCACCAAGGACGATAATGATATATTTTATATTATAAAAAAAAATTATAACAGCATGCTATAACGATACCGATTTAGAGGATATAATTGATAAAAATGAATGATAAAAATATTTACAGCCAATCAGAATCCATCCTGCTTTAGAGACAACAAAACTGCAGTGTGCGTTTATATTAAACAAAGTTATTGTCCGCTGGTGTGGATGCTAATATAGTTTTTGTTATAGTTCTCTTTATAGTTATTCTTGGTGTGAAAAGTAAGGGCTTAAGTCTTTCTTTTTTGCATGATATCCCCAATAAATATAAACAAAAAAATGTAATTCATAGAATATTCTTTAAAATTGTAAATCTAACATTCAAAGCAAATATTTGACTATTTTATACCATAACCCCATCGTCATTCTCTTTTTTTGTATAACCTTTAAATGGGGGTCATGCGCAACAAACTTTCGTATTTTTTAAAACAGGTTGCATCGTTTCCAGTTCAGGTCAAAGAAGCGAGCAAAGATGAGCATAACCGACATATGCAGATTAATATCTAAACGTTTTTTATTTTCCTTCTCACTAAAATTTAGATATTTAAATCGATTAAAATGCCAACAATAAAAAGAACTAGCTAGGTTAGCAGATTACCTTAAAGTTTTCCTGTTTGTTTATGTGACGTTCGGCATAAAGCCTATTACTGTTTGTTCTTTAGTCAGGTGATTTGTGGGTCTCCCTGTCATTCCGTAGTTCATAAATAGTTAACACGCTAATAAGCCCGTCCTTCTGATTTATGTCCATCAAAACCGACCATGACAATCCCATGGCCCCGCTTCACCTTTCCAAATGACTGCTGCCCAGCATATATAGTGTAATAACAGTTATTGTAGTACCTTTATCTGAGGGTTTATTAAAGGCATGAGGCACCATTTTATGGTCTCTGTCTAAGCGAACATAGACTTCCTCCTGTCAATAGAGAAAAAGACAGTTTACAAACAGATATAAAGTACAAAGTAAATGTAATTTATGCCATGTTGATTAATGCAACAACTGTAAGAGTAAGAGTTAATGGAACAGTTTACACCGATCAGGCATAACATTATGCCCTAATATTATGTTGGTCCACCTTTTGCTGCCAAAACAGCCATGACCCGTCAAGGCATGGACTCCACTAGAGCCCTGAAGGTGTGCTGTGGTATCTGGCACCAAGATGTTAGCATCAGATCCTTTAAGTCCTGTAAGTTGCGAGGTGGGGCCTCCATGGATCGGACTTGTTTGTCCAGCACATCCCACAGATGCTCGATTGGATTGAGATCTGGGGAATTTGGAGGCCAAGTCAACACCTCAAACTTGTTGTGCTCCTCAAACCTTCCTGAACCATTTTTGCTTTGTGGAAGGGTGCATTATCCTGCTGAAAGAGGCCACAGCCACCAGGGAATACCGTTTCCATGAAAGGGTGTACACAGTCTGCAACAATGCTTAGGTAGGTGGTACGTGTCAAAGTAACATCCACATGGATGGCAGGACCCAAGGTTTCCCAGCAGAACATTGCCCAAAGCATCACACTGCCTCCGCCGGCTTGCCTTCTTCCCATAGTGCATCCTGGTGCCATGTGTTCTACAGGTAAGCGACGCACACGCACCCGGCCTTCCACGTGACGTAAAAGAAAACGTGATTCATCAGACCAGGTTTGAGGACAAAATGTTCACTTGCTGCCTAACATATCCCACCCACTAACAGGTGCCGTGATGAGATAATCAGTGTTATTCACTTCATAATGGGTCAAATAATAATGTTATGCCTGATCGGTGTATAAGCAATTCTGACTCTTGTCCTTTGTACTGACCACAGAGGTTCGAACGGGCAGGGATTTCCGTCTCTGTAGAGCCCCTAAAGGCACAGACACTCTCTCACACTGTCTGTCCTCCAGACCTTTCATATTTAAGAGACAGAACAGAAAACTTTTTTTAAAAACACCTAAGACACACTTGAAAATCTGAATGTCATTGCATTCTGGTTTCCATACCACGTGCGAGCTCCTCCAAGGCTGTTCTCATCTCCAAGACTTTCTTTTCAAGAGAATCCAGGAGTCTGGTCTGAGCTGACAGCTGGCTGGTCACAGTCTCCTGCAGTGTGTTGTGCTGGACGCAGGTGGCACACATGGGGCAACTTCTCCTTGAGCTCAGGAGGAGCTGCTCTACTTTAAACCGCAGGTCATCAACCTTGGCCTCCAGGGTTGTGGGATTGGACGGAGGCACAGGGCATTTCATAGAGTTCTTGACAGACATGGAATAAAGGTTGTGCTAGAGGGAGAGAAAAATATGCAGGTATTAGAGTCAAAAAGGACTTTTGACGTCAAAATTGCAATTAGGCCTACAGATTTTACTCCAAGCTTTTAATTTGCTCATTTTTGGTTTTCATCATTTGGTTTGCTGGTCTCCCAGCATGACCAGATGAAGAGAGTACAAAACCCCTTTAAAAACAGCCAAAAGACCAGACTGAGGCTAAAAGACAAGGTTAGTAAAATAAACAGGGAATTAAAACTTATACCAATAGAATTGGCATGTACAGCTGACAAAAAAAAAAACAGCTTTTTTTTTTTTTTTTTTTTTTAAACATTTTTAATATTAATTAGGTAACTTTAGATTAGGGTACAATTCTCACTATTAACTATGAATTTCTCCTCAAACTCCTAATTACTGCTTCTTTTTTTTTTAGTAAAATATGATTATTTTTATTGCTTATGCATATGTTGATTATTCTATCACTATTTTAATACCTTTTCTATGTAAAGCACTTTGAATTACCATTGTGTATGAAATGTGCTATATAAATAAACTTGCCTTATTAATAGTTAGTAAGGTAGTTAAGTTTAGGTATTGGGTAGAATTAAGGGATTTAGAATATGATCATGCAGAATAAGGAATAAATATGTGCTTTATAATTACTAATAAACAGCCAATATCCTAGTAACATGCAACTAGTTAATAGTGAGAATTGTTAATGGTTACTAAAGTGTTACCGTTAATTATATTAACTAATTAGATAACTAATAACTAAGTTAATATTCCTATTAATATTGATCATATAAATTAATATTTAAAAGGAATAAGCTAAGCTAAAACACAAATGCATAAATAAAACTAATTTTAGGTTTTGAAGTTGATCCACATTTTTAATTTTTCAGTCCTTTTGTATGATAAATTAACTTTTTAAAAGTAGAAATATTCCATGGAGTTACAAAAACTATACAAGAATGATAAATACTGCATTAAAAAAAAAAATATATATATATATATATATATATAGCTTTTCAACCTCAGAGCAACTGACTGAAATTATAATTCTTCACACAAAGATATTTTACACCCACCTGTGAAGATGTTTGTCCAGAATGAGAAGCCCAGCATAAAGAACATATGCTTTCTGTCAAGGGTTTGGACTGTTTTGTGGAAGCTCAGAGTGCCAGTCTGTCAGATTCCTCTTTTATCTCCGCTCCATGGCCACCTTACCAGAAATAGGCAGACCAGAGAAGGGGGGCTTGCAAACAGTAAACTGATAATAGAGGCATGCAGAGCTGGCCCAGGGGAGGGGAGAGGGCACAAAGTGTTTCCAAGACAAAGAGAGTAGAGACAGCAATGCAGGAGTCGAACGAATGTGAGACATGTACCTCTAGTGTTCAACCATGCAATGCTGGCAGTCATGTAGCTTTAATGCAATAAAAGCTGTGCCCTTTATGGAATTAACAAATTACATAATCAAAACTTTGCATGAAAAGTATTTAGTAAAGTGGCTAATAACAATTAGAAAGTGGAAGAATCAAGAAAGACTTGACCGTTCATGAATTAACCCCTTATGCATGCAATTGGCATTTCACCAAAATTGAAGTCAAATTTATATATTTATCAAGAAGAATTGCATGTTCATTGGTTCCATTACCTTCAGTTAGGACTAATAACAGATTTTTGATTGACTATTGATATTCTGCTATTGAGCAGGTGACTGATTCTGTAGAAACTGTGGTCATTTTTGGCACCAAATGTCAACCATTTCATTGAGTTGAGCCTCTACAGTCATTAACCACACCACATACACAGCATTTGTATACTAAAGTCTCTTTATTGTGAGATGGAAAACCGCTAAAAAGAACAGATACATTAATCTGCATATACAGGAAAAGTTAAGAAATTTAGCTGGGGCAGGCATCACACCCAACTGAAAAATTGTATTACTTGACCACAAAAGTTTAATGCATCAGCCACAGACAGATAAAAACTACTCTAAATATTTATAAAGACAAAGGAGTGATATAAAACAAGAAATATCAAAACATAAAGAGAACTATGTACAATTAAGTCTATGTAACTGTTACGCATTTACATGCGGAAACGATCCGAAAAGTTTGGAGACTGGGGCACTGTGAGGGACACGTCACTCTTTTTCAGCTCTATTGGCTTGTAGCGTCTGATTGGCTGGGCCTTTCGCACCTTTTGAGACAAAATGGATTCAATTAAAAAAATAAAAAAAAATATTTGAAATTATAGAAATTACAAAAACAATAGAAACCTATTAAATTTTACATCTTGAAAAAAACTAATTAGCGCAAATAATTTAGATGACTTAAAAGGGATAGTTCACCCAAAAAGTATAAAATCGCCATTTACTCATTCTTCTGTTGAACATAAAATGATATTTTAAAGAATGTTGGTAACCAGAAAGCTGACGGCATTGACTTCCATAGTATTTTTTTTTTTCCTACTATGCAAGTCAACTGCTGCCGTCAACTGTCTGGTTACCAACATTCTTCAAAATATCTTTTGTGTTCAACAGAAGAAAGAAACTCATACAGGTTTGGAACACTGAGGGTGAGCAAGTGATATTCAATATTAATATTTGGGTGAACTATCCCTTTAAATATTTGAATTTCCAGGCCTAGAGGGGGCAAAAAAAAAAAAAAAAAAAAAAAGCAACAAAATTCTCACCTGTGCTTCTTATTTAGCACAATTCATTCTAAAATTTCTTACCTGTTCCTGCCGTAGCCTTGCAATGTCCTCCTTTTCCTGCTCCTCTCGTTCTCTAGCCCGCTCCTCCTCCATGTGAGCCTTCAGCGCCTCCCTCTCGCTCAACTCCTTTTCGAAATCTAGGCGCTCCTTGGCTCTCCGCTCTGTCGCCAACTGGAAGCCCTCCGGAACTGCAGAATTAGTAGTATTGGCTTGAGAAAGTGCCAAAGGTGAACAAAAGTGAAGTGGTCAGGTAGAGGTGAGAGCAGTGATGGCAGCAGTGAAAGTTGGAAGGAAGCGAGAGTTGTTTTTGGAGTTAACTGTGCACTTCAACAATCAAAAAACAAAACAAAAAAAACAACAAAAAAAAAAAACAGAGCCAACAAGCCCAAGGGAAGTTCAGACTGTAAACAGCACAACAAGCTGGAAAGACCACAAAAACAATCCACCACACACAAAAAAAAACAAACACACAGCATACCCAGGATGGAACGATTCTCCTTCTTTGGAACAAATGGCTCTTTGTGCGCTACGTTGTTTGGCCGTGCTTTAAAACATGCTGCCTCAGCCTGACGTTTCAATTCCTCTTTCATCTGGGGAAAGATTGATATAAATAAAAAAAATTAAAAAAAAGATTTAAAAAAAGGGAATGAACCAGTTAAAAGAAAGACTATAATGCCACTTAAAAGCAGAGACAACAATTTGAAAGTAGCTAAGTTAGCTAGTTGCAAACACAAATGCTAAGCCAACACATTGGATGTGTATGGTCCAGTAGAACGTAACATTCAACAATGGAATATGAGAACAGGCTCAAAAGAAGATCTTACCATCTGTTCCCAGCGTTCTCCCTTTGCCGTTCCTCGTTCGTCAACCATCAGCTTGAAAGGAGCAGGTTTAGTGGGCTCTGCTACCTTTTTCTCAGGAAGGTGCACTTCATGGAAGTCAGGAAGGGGTTGGGCCTTGAACTTTGGCACCTGTAATATTTGGCGAGGCAGTGCATTTAGGCACGATACAAATTATGAAGGTTTTTGGTGTCAATAAGACAAAAAGAAAATACCTCTTCATTTCTTAGTTCCTCCAGTTTCTTCTCCTTTATGACCCTTCGTTCACGCTCACGTTCCTCAAATGAGAAAGGGCACATTTCTACCTGGCTCTTGACTGGTGGTTTGGGCTGGAAGGGCAGAAAGTGGGGCACAGCAAGTGCCTTAATAGGAGCAGGAGGCTTTTCCTGGAGGTGCAAAGAAATTAGTTGTAAAGAAAAAATTTCTCTTCATTATATTTCATTATATTTAAAAAAAAAAAATTAAAATTTGGATTAAATGGATTAATTTACCTCTTCTTTTTTCTTTTCAATTCGCACACGGTTTTTAAGAGCAAACGCAGGTGATTCTGGAACAGTTGGATTTAGAATTCTCTTCTCTGGGACACCCTTTAAGAATTAAAACAAACAGGAACAACAGAATAATAAAAATGACATCAATTTGGCAAATCATGCTTGAAGGTTGAAGGAACGGTTACCAACCACAACTTCCTCCAGAATTCGGGTTGGTAGTGGTCTGGGATGGAATGTGAGGTCCTCTTTTTCCTCAGGCTTCTTACTGGCCTGCCTCTCCTGAAGTCGCTTCTCAATCTCCAGCTGGAAGCCTTCAGGCTTGGTAACTTCTTTACTAGCAGGCTTTTTGGGAATCAGAGCACCTTCTAGAATCTTTCTGTTGAGTTCTAGAGCTTTGAACTTAAACCTGAGGGGACAGAAGAAAAGTTTGAAAATGTTTACTTACGCCACATTAAAATTAAGCATTAATAAAAACAAATGTGCAAAACATCCAAGCAAAGCTTACTGCTGCAGCTTTTCTGCTTCCTCAGCCTCAATCTCTGCAGTGCTTTTCACCATAGTGGGACGATGTCGCTGGCGAGTCATTAGCTGTGGCGTTTTAGGGTGTGTGATTTTTGGCTTCTCTGTCTTCACTGGTGATGGTCCTGCAAATAAAATACAGGCAAAATTAGTTAAAAGGGGGGAAATAAAGGATCATATTTTAGAGGAAATAATTGAATGAATTAATGAATGAAATATATAAAATAGTATAATATTTCACGGAAGAAAGTCATATGGGTTTGGAACTACATGAGAGCAACAAAATGTATGGTTTAGCATCAAACGAGAATGCAATGCCAACAATATTCAAAACCACCAGAAACAAGGTGTAAGAGCAGACGCACCTCTCTCCTGGCTCTGCCGACTGCGCAGGTGATAGCGGGTGGGTGTGCGTTTCTGGAACTGCTCAATCTGCTGGGCCATTGGCATGTACGCTCCTGCCTCATCATGCTTCCTCTTCCCTCTGGAGAGGTTGAAGGGTTTGGGAATGGTTGTTCCCTTTGGAGCCTTCAACTACAGAATGACAACAGCATTCAAATCTCTTAAAACCATCAAGCAGCTTAAAAATAAATAAATAAATAAATAAATAAATAAATAAATAATCCAACATATCATCCAGACCCATCCTAGTGATGGTACTCACAGGGGAAGATGGGTGCTTGCGGAGCTGAGAGGTGAAGTTTATCTCCTTGTATGAGTTGTCGTCTGCAGAGCCTCCATCCGTGTGATTCTTCAGCCTGCTATCCGAGCGAAAGTTGAACTCTTTGGGAATGGTGGTGGACAGCACTTGCTTCTTAGGAGGCTGACCTTTAAAAAGATACCAGAACAATTAATTAAAAACCAATGCAAAATTAAAAAGGCAGCATTTCATTACAAATAGTAGATCTATTCAATTTTGCCAGTAACTCACTTCCTGCTAGTGCAGCCCTGTAGCTGGCCTCGTTCTTACGGCGCTGTTCTGCCACCTCTTTCTGCAGGGCCTCGATGCGCTCCAGTTCTTGCTGCTCTGTGCTTTTCTGCCTGAAGTTCAAAAGACAACATACACAGTTTAAGTATTTAATAAATATAAAAAATCCTTCTAATAAATAGAAAACTATATGCAGACTAAGATTCTCACTTTGTAGTGTTGGAGGCAGAAGCAGTATCTGAGGTCTTTGAGGCAATGGCTGGTTTGCTCCTCAATCGGACACTGCTCCTTGCACCAGCACCACTGCGTCGCACAGTTCTGGATGTTGAGCTTCTATGAGGTGATAAAACAAAACAACTGTAAAATGACAGAATATCGTTACTTTCGAGTAACACTCCACATTACCAGCCAATTCACCAGTGAAGTCTACTAAATCCCCACTAGGTGCCCTGCACATCTTAGCAAACACCTCAGTTGAGTTTTACCTTCGCCGCTGATCAAAAACTCTCCTCGCAGTGGCAGTTGGTACAACTCTATGCAGCGAGACAAATCGGCTAATTGAGCGCTTCGTAATATACTAAAATGGATCCAAATATTAGGAACACATACCTTCTTTTCTTAACAACAGGGGGTGTTGAAATGGCTGTAGGCTTTTCATTTCTTGGCACTGGCCGTTTGGACACTCTGCAGGAAGAAAGAAAAGTCAACCGATAGTGTTAGAAGACAGTGAGAAGAAAAATGGACTAGTTCCATAGGGCCCTTATAAACAAACATTATTCTGAGGTAAGAGGAAAGGAAAATGCCATTAAAACTTTTCTGAAGACAATCAGTTGCTTTTAGAGATACATTCATATAAACCCCCACCCCCAATTCAATATTTATATTTTTCGGCATCGCAGTAAGCTTGCTGTGCCTGGTACAGTATTTGCTATCTTTAGCGTGTTCCGTCACCGGCCTGTATGTTAACATCCTGTTTACAGACTTTGCAGTCATTCCCTAAAATGTAATTTATGTGGAAATATTACAATGCAGTTTGTGCACAAGTCTGGAATAGAGAGTAGTACTAAAGTTTATTGCCATATCAGCATCACTGGCTATTACATGGCAGATACATATTAAACATTTAACAACATAATTTCATAACTACAATATAATGCAAACATTTTATAAAAGATTCTTAAAATGTACTTGTGCTAAAAAATAAAAAAATAATTGTAAACGATTCTCTGGAACCATAAATCCTTAAGTTCGTCCTGATAAAAAGCGCTGTCTCATAACACTATAAAACACATACTTTTCGACTGCCCAATTTTTAGACAAGTTAGTACTACAGTATTGACATTGATGCTTCTTTACCTTTCAATAAATGCCCATGAGTCAGTCTAGTATGACAATCTGACACCTTGTAAATACAATGCGGTCATGTCTTGATTTAAAAGGGTAAACATCTTTTCCCAAACACAGAATTAATTTGAAATAACTTGTTATTTTGACATTCTATCCATTCTGCTTGCCATTTCTCTAATATATATTGGTTGATTAAAGGATTTATGTCCCAGATAGATAGATAGATAGATAGATATATATATATATATATATATATATATATATATATATATATATATATATATATAAAAAAAAAAAGAAAAAGAAAAGGCAATCATGTGTTCAAAACAAAAAACAGCCGGTTCCGGTCCATTTATGGCCGGTCGACCGGTACTTCTTTAATAAGAAGATCTCTTTACCTGCGTGGTTTAGCAGGAACAGATTTCTGGCCCTGGCCAGGAGCTGCAGTAGTTTTGCCATTCCCCCATGATGTGACTATGTTAGGTGGGACCTCTGTAGAGGTGCTTTCTGTGACATCTGAAGCAGAGCGGATGTTAAGAACAGACATGCAAAATGAACACCTTTTTTCAAATGGTTTCTAAAGGCATGTACACACCAAGGACAATAACTATAAAGTTTTAATAACCGTTCTAATTCTATGAGAATAGGGAAGTGCACACCACAACAATAGATAGAATCACTGTCAGAATTTGAGACCATGGGGAGAGGGAAGGGAAAAGAAAAAAAAAAAAAGGTAACTTCGGCTATTTCGCGATTAGATTAATAAGAATTATGAGATTAAAGTCACTTAACTTTATTTCTTTATTCTGTAACAGAAACAAGCTTCCATACTTAAGAGTTTAAGTGAACAAAGCAGTTTCCCCAACCTGAGCTTGTCGTCTCAACTTGTTTGACCATGGGAGATACCAAAGCTTTAGGCCTGTTAGTATCATGGATTTCATCAAAAGGATTTGCGGCCCGTAAAGGGGTGGTGAGCTGTTCCACAGTACCGCTTGTAGGAGTCGCCTTCAATTCTAAAATTAAAACAGCACAAAGACAGTTTTACCAGTTTAAATCAACTTTTTGATTTCATGAGGTTCTTTTAGTGGACCTGTGGTGTAACAAATTCTGGTAAGTACAAATATTTCTGAGATACCAAAACTGCATGCACAATAATACAGTGAAAATATTGCTGAAGGTGTTCAGCAGGTCAAACCACAGGACATTAAGTTTTGACTTGTTAACATTTCTAAAATTAATAATATACACTAGATTTCCGTATATATAAAAATTAATGATGGGAACAACAAATGTGTATTTTACATGCATATAAAGAATGAAAAGCCATACCAAACCACTGGTCAGCATTATCCTGAGGGTCCAGGACAAAATCATCTATAGACTCCATAACATGAGAAGGGGCATCCCATGTGTATGCATCAGCAGAGCCCCCTTCCATATTCACACTGGAAATATCCTGCACAATCATGCATTTACACAGTCAAATCGCATCTATAACGATATTGTACATAAAATAGAGCATGAGGGCATGAAGAAGAACAGCACTTCCTGCAGAGTGGCGCAAAATGGCAGTTGATGGTCAGACTCAGACTCAAGGCCTAACTTTAGCCTGTAATAACAGCACTCATATCGACCAGTTTTAGATATAAGAATTATTAATGTACAGTGTATCAATTTTATAATTCATATTAAAATGACAGACTGGCACTTTACATGATTATTTGAGAATCAGTTCTTATGAAAGATATGTCTCTCACTACTCATTAGCACGAACAAAGGGCAAAATGAAAACAAACAACATTCTAAATAACATACTCATATAGCTTAAGATCACAATACTAAAGTGAGGAAACACATTTTCCATTCAGTAGTTCTATTAAAGTTACACCAAACATTAAAAAGCTTGGCTTTCTACGGTTACGGCCGAATACGACCGCGTCAATTTAATATTCACTTAAACGCAGCAGTAATGTCAAAAAAAAAAAAAAAATCATACATATAAATCTATAAACACTTAACTTACAGTTCAAATCGGTGACTCTTATAGCAACCTGAAATGCTGAAAATATATAGTAAAATATTTACACGGCAGACGGCTTCGTATCCTCCAGCCACAAACAACCCGACGCGAATGCTGGTTTGAATGTTGGTGCCGTTAGAACTGAGTTTACAAATCAGCCAATCAGAGTGCTTAACGCGGCGCGTCTCGTTTCCTATTAGCTCCGTGTTTGTGACGTTTTAGAACGTAATAACCACGTGACTAGCTGATCTCACAAAAGGAGGACATTTAAAAACTACCTGAAGTGTTTTTAAATATATCAATAATTGTTTTTATATACAGATTATTAATTATACACTAGCAGTTGTCTAGTAGTAGCAAAGTCTTCTACTGTTCTACAAAGCGATCTTTGTGTGATGACGCTATTAAAAAGCATCGGTAACACTTTACAATAAGGTATCATTTGTTGACAGTAGATAATGCATTAACTAGCATGAACAATATTTTTTACACCTTTTATTAACTTTTGTTAATAAAAATGTATATCTTAGTTCACAGTGCATTAAGTAATGTTAACACATTTGACCTTATGTTTTAGTATATGTTGAGAACAAAGATGAATAAATGCTGGGATTGTTAGTTCATATCAACTAATGTAGTTAACCAGTGTTAACAAATGAAACCTTATCGTAAACATCACATCCCTACATTTAATCTTAATTCCCAATATTCATTAATTTCCAAAAATGAACCACAAACTCATACCAGGATTTCAGCTTTAATGTTATCAGTGCAAATTAATCTTCAAAACAAAGTAAATGTGGGCAGAAAATAATGTCAAAACACTATCAAAATACAGTACAAATAAGGCTTTACGATACATGCCAAAACATTTTTAATGCCAGTAGTTGTCAAGTTACTGCAAATAAAAAATAATCATAGTAACATTAGCAATAAAATGGACAAGGCAATAAAACAGATGCACATGTTATGAGCAATACACTCCTTTGTAGTGGATCAAATCTTCTGGATCATCACCTGGAATTTACCTGAAAACAAACAAGGTGCAGAGAAGGAGGGATGGAAACAAGTAAGAAACAATTAGTTCATTTTAAAATTAATTAGAAGTTGGCGAAAACAAGAACTCTGGAAAAACCACAAACTTCATTGGTGATCAGTTACAGATTGAGAAATATCATGAAAGAAAAAGTACAGTAAATCTAGTAGTTATTTATTATATTTTTGCATATAATTTGTTCCTTACAGGCAGGCATGACTGACACTTCCGCCGTGACTATACTTTTTACACCAATGTTTGAAAGTGCTCCTCGGACCAGTCCACAGGTGAAGGCTAAGAACTGTAGACAAAAAAAAAAAAAGAGAACCACCAAACACAGTAGATAGATAGATAGATATTAAATGTTACTGATTCTGGAGTTTCAATTTTAAAGATCAAGTCAGGTTATCAAGTTTATTGAGATTTATGTGTATACCTTCGGCGCATGTTCCAGATACTGTTTGCCAGCAGACAGTTGGGTCAGCAGACGGAATTTGTTATCTTGTAGCACATAAATACCCTACAAAGAATTTGCAAACTTGATTTTCATAAGTCATGTTATTCAATAAAGACATTCAGCTTTATGAACTGACATAACAATGGTGTTTTGGTTATAATAAAAAAAACAGCTGGACTTCCATTATCTTGTACACACCTGGTGGTTTGTTCTCAGGTTGTCAATCTGCTTCTTAAAAACACACGTCCAAAAATCTTTGCAGATGAACTTCATGACATCAAGCTCATCTTTGAAACGTGGTGTGTCTTTGGTAAACCTGCAAACAGAAATTTTGGCTGTTGAGACACATCTTCTCAAGAAGAAATGGCTATTTTTCTAATCCTAATTAAATGGTCTATTACATTTCAGCAAACTGATTGAAAACAACCCATTTAGTTGTGAGTTAAATTCTGGCTATTCCCGTGACAATCTGCTCTAGTACAAAACAAAATAACTGCACAAGCATAACATCAGATTATAGGATGTCATCAGATGATCTGCTTGATTTATGAATAGGATGTACATATCTGATACCTCTCAATAAGTCCTTGTCCCACACGAAACCCCATGTTCTCAAGTTTAGAAACACATCGTCCATTCTCCTGTGCACAGAAGTACACTACATCAATTAAACATGCAACATTCCCACAATATTTGCTTTATTATTGTTCTTGGCTTACTCAGTTCTATTAAGCTATTCTACTACAGTTCTGTGACAGTGTTTTCCGTATATCTCCAGCTCTTACCGATTCCCCAGTTTCTGCACTGTTGACATACTGGATAATTTCACTGTGCAGGAACTGAAAAAGAGCCTCGTCTGCCATCTCAAGCCAGACTGAAACTGACAAGCGACAAACAACGGCCGCACGACCCAAACTGACTACAGGTATAAATCAGCTGCTACTTTAGTAAACAGACACTATTCATTGTGCGAATATATCAATTAAATTAAAATATTTCGCCAGTGTAGTCGACTGTAATAGGGTCCTTCTTCACAGCTGTTCCACTTCCTGTTTGCCTGAGAATTAGCTGCCCTTGTATTTGCCTGAATGTTAAGATGTTTTCCTCTCGTTTTATTTACATATCAAAGCAGAAATTAAGTATAAAGTGGTGCAGTCACGAAAAAGAACAACCGATTGACTTTTACAATCAACACCTTGCTTGTTTTTGCTAAATTAAGGGTTCACAACTATCAGTACTATTGCACATTTGAGTATTGAACACAATGTAGTACCCGCGTTTTTTGCAGTCCTAATAATGTAAATTGCAGTGTTTATACGATTGTATTGTATTTTATAAAACAGTGGTTCAATTATAAAAATGTTATACATGTATTAAATTGCAAATGAATTACGTATTTATTTACAATCATTGTCATCTAATTTTCTGTATATTTTATAAAATCATGAAGTTGCCTATTGCATGTTGTGCATTGTCATACAAACATGATAGTAATATTTACATTTCTAATTAAAAGTTATTGTAATAACCAAATATAACCTAAATATAAATGAATGTGTCATAAATACTGAAATTTCAGTGGCCTTGCTAAAAATTAGTAATACTGTTTTACCAACAGTAAATAATGAATAAAGCACACCAGACACCCAAGTTCTACAAGATGCTTTATTTCTTAATTCATCCTTAACATTGTTTCTGCACGCACCTTCATCTCTCACTCATTTACTTTTGCTTTCAGAATGTTTATGAAAATAAACAGTCCTTGAAACACAAAAATGCCAATGCTTGGAATTTTAAAGATGTAAAACACCCGTTTACACCAGCTAAACAGCCATTGAAACTTTACATTTCTCACTAAAGGTACAGTACAGCTGTGCACAGTGTGCATCTCACTGAGGTAGATCAGTCCAAGTCTAAACATCACAGTTGAGTTGAGGTCAATTCCATTTCAGTTCAGCCAATGGTGATTTCTGAACAAATTGGAAAGGAACAGAAGGATATCATGAAATTAACTCAACCCTTTAGTTGGCATAAACAAAATGTTGAAAACAACATATACCAACAGTTACCTTATAGGTCACTGGTGCATGTAACACTGAGCCAAAATAATAGACAGTGAAGCAGTGCTAAAATACCACTCAAATTTACACAAAACACTTTTTTTCCCGACAGTGCTCCTGGTTTTGCATGGAGAGATACATGAAGTGCTTCAGCAATAACCGGGTATGTGCTAAGCTTATTTCGTCTGAAATTCCTGAATCCAGGAAAAACATTTGGGAAAACTTTGTAGCGTGAGAATCATTTTTGTAAAACAAGTACAACCAATTATTTGCCCAAGATACTTTTTTTTACAGAGATATGCAGGGCGTATATAAGATCAATTCTTGTTTATTACTAAACAAAAAAAGTGTTTATATTTTACTTAGTTCCCATATTGGGAATTTGTCAGGATGGGCTGCTTAATTTTAAACAAATGTTCACTTATTATGATTTTCAGTTTCTATAAACAATACTTTTTTTTTTTTTTTTTGCATTTCACAAAATACTCAGGAATGAACAGAGAAAGATGGGGATTTACAGGAGACGGGTCTCCACAAATAAGTGTAATTCCTTTCATAAGCATTAAGGATGTGAACACAACAGCACCTAAAAACGTTTACCTAAAGTCTAAAATCAACACAAGCTAATTAATTAAATGCTAATTAATAACCTGACTCTAAAATTTTCATAACTAAAACCACTGAGCTTTCTAAAAAAAAAAAAAAAACATCAACAAATGAGATAACATTCTTCACACAATTGGCGCGAGGATTTGCTTCATTTCTTGTCAAATGGTTGAATCCTTTTCATGACAAGAGTTCAGCTTAGAGAGGTAGGTTTTTTTGTGTTGTGTGACCGTGAGCTGAGAGATACATCTACGACCACAGTTCAACTTGACTCTTATGGTGCGATCACATTAGTGAATTTCGGCGAAATTTCACAGGCAAAACAATTTCATTTGTCAATAGTGCCGCATACACAGGAAGTCAGTGTCACACCAAGCAGCTTTCTGTTGGTCAATGTGGCAAATTTGTGACAAACTGAAATTTGCATGGAAAAATCTTTCGCCCTTGTGTGAAATCCCCACGTGGATTCCTATTGAAATGACAGTATTTTGTTGCTGAAAATTCGCAGAGCAAAGAAAAATGTGACCGCACCTTTAGTCATAGAAGTGCCGTTGATAAAAAAGTGCTTCATTTTACAACGGAGAACACTGTAATAGCATTATTTTCCTTCTTGACAAAAATATTGAGGTATTTATTTTGCTTACTTTTCAGTTTCTTTTAAGTTTAATGAATTTTATGAGTTCATTTAACACTACAAAATGTTACTCAGAAGACCCTCTAGGAAAAACCACAAAGTTAAAACTATTCTAGAAGCAAAACTCCATCTATCCTAGTGATCATCTCATCTATTTCTCCAGGATCCATTTGAAGACCTCGCACCCACCTAACATCTCCAGTTCATTACCTTTTTAGCTACTTGGCAATGATGCAACAGAATTGTTGCATGTGACTGGCAGGTTATAGTGAACATGGGCAACATCATTGCTGGAAGGCCTGATGGAATCGAGGTAGAGTTGGCGAGAAACCAGAGAGCTGGTTTAAGTGCCCTGAAGCCTGAGGCTCATGCAGTGACTGTGGCTGAAATGAGGTAAGTGGCCCAGACAGCTGAGAGGTAGGGCTTTGGGACGCGGCGGTGGTGGTGGAGTATCCCAGGGGAGTGCTGTAGGGAGGCAGGCCGAACGGCAGGAAGCCCAGCAGGTGCGAAAGGTCCATGTTGGCGGAGGTGGTGGTAGGCGGCTCGGCGGTGAATGCCGAGTTCCTGAGGGTGAAATGGGCACTCTGACCTCCCAGACCGTCGGGAAGGAGGTCGCACGGTCGGGAGACGGCAGTCGCCACGGCAGCCTGTGGCGGCATAGGCCCGCACTGGAGTTCGGTCAAGAAGTTCTCCATCTCTGCTTTCAGATATGAGGTAGTGGAGCTCGGCTGATATCTGGGAGCCTGCTGGTACTGCTGCGGCGGAGGCTTGTTTGGCTCGAGGTAGCAGCCCACACTCATGGGGCTGGACAGGGGGCCAGACACCATCGTGTGATGAAGATGATGATGATGATTGACCCCTGAGGTAGATGCACTAGGAAAACCTTGTGGATTGAACACAGCCAGGGAAAACGCCTCTGTAGCATCTTTCGGAGAGTCGACGGAGCACATGGTGGGACTAGGCTCCTCCTTAATGGGCATCGGTGGCAGGGTCTCCAAATCTTGCGCGTGGCTTTTCTTCAGGTGTCGGGTGAGGTGGTCGCGACGGCCGAATCGCTGGGCACAACGTGGGCACAGAAAGTCCCGCCGGCCAGTGTGCACCACTGCGTGGCGCCTCACATCTTTGCGAGTGAAGAAGCGCCGGCCGCACCGCTCGCACTGATGCTTCCTTTCCCGAACCACAGTCCCCGGGGGTGGCCGGCCGGTGTGCGTACTCAGGTGCTCTAGTAAGGCCGGCATGCTCTCGAACACCTGACGACAGACCTTACAGGTGAGGTCACCGTCGGTAGAGGTGGCATGTGTGGCCACGTGGCGTCTAAGACCCAGGCGAGTGTTGTAACACTTTCCGCATTCCTCACACCGCAGTTCCTGCTTGTTGGGGTCGTGGTTCTGCAGGTGGCCGTTTAGCTGGTCCTTGCCATGGAACATTTTCTCATTTATATGTGTAGTTTTCAGGGCATATGTCACTCTGGGAAAAGCCAAAGAAGATCAGTGACCACAAGTATAGAAAGAGTAAAATCATACATTGTTTGAAAGACAAAAGCATTTCACAAGTACCTGAGAAGAAGCTCCAACAGGTGATTTTTCTTGGTGGTTTTTTTTGCATCTTCAAACTTCTGCACACAAACACAAAGATTGTGTTGAGGATTTTTTTTTTTTTACTATAAGGTTCTATACGCTACAGGTCTATCAAAACACGCACCACAAGATTCACGAACAGTTTTTATCCTAAAGCTATCACCATACTGAACTCTGAAAACACACCCTCCAACTACAATACATCTTGACATGCAAGAACTATTCATGTGCACTGACATATGAGCACTTTATTTAATTTAGTTTTTATTTTTATGTGCAATAACATGAGCATTTTATTTAATTTACATGCAGTATGGCCTTCGTTTGTAATATGCACTTAATTATTCTTTAACTGTATACGTTGGCAAGTCCATAATTTCGTTGCATGTTGTACAATGACAATAAAGATCTAATCTAATCTAATAATCTAATCTATAATGCATATGTCCATCTAAAATAAATAAAGCCACAATGGATTTATGTACTTCATTAAAGGGACAGACAAAAAAAGATTTTGTCATTATTTACTCACCCTTGTAGTTCCAAACCTGTATGAATTTCTTCTGTGGAACATAAAATAAGAACATCATTTTTTTTTTGTCCACACAATGCAAGTTAATGGTAACCAAAAAGGTTTGATTACCAACATTCTTCAAAATAACTTTTGTGTTCCACAGAAGAACAATGAGTAAATGGCAGAATTTTCATTTTTGGGTAAACTATCCTTTTAACTTGCTTGTAGTTGTAAACAAACAATATTGTATTCATTTAATAAATAATAAATATAATAAAAATAAATAAATAAATACATATATATATATATATAATAACAACAATATATATAAAATGTATGTCCACAATGTTGTTGAATTATATAAACAAAAACTATTTTAAGTCATTATATACAAAAAAAATGTTTTATGCAATGTGATTGTAAAACATTTATATATGTTTCGACACACAAGTTTTGGAGTTCCTGGAGCAAATACGTCATGCATCATTTTCTATTGTCTCCTTTCGACAAATATTATTTAGAGAACACGCATAATATTTCTGAAAAGTAAAAAGGTCCACTTGAGAACTTCTGATTTGAATTTTTCTCATTTGGTAAAAAAGTAATATATAAAATTAATCAAGATTAAGATTAATTAAGATAATTTGTTTAGTTTAATAACACTGTAAAAAAACTGATTTACAGACAAAGGATTTGTAATTGATTAACTCAGTCTCTTTTTATGTCATTTTAGAGATTTATATGATTAATAAAAGAACTTTGTATTTATTTATAAAACTTTATATTACAAATGAAACAAAACCTTGAAGTGCTTGATGGCAGTGCAGTCTTTAAACCAACCTGCTTCTAAATGGTAACAGATTTCAACACAAGAAACTAAAAACACCCTGAAGGGATGTCGATGATTGGTTAGTGACATTTATAAAGGGTTTGTTTACCTGTTTCAAGTCTCACAAAAGCACATTCATTATCTTGACAGACCTCCGGAAAATGCATGTCCACTATTACTCCCTCCCTTTTCAGAGAATGGAATCATTCAAGCAATCATTTCAAGTATTTTAAATGTGCACATAAATACTTTATTTCAAAATTAAGATTTTGTTTTAATGTTATAAAAACGTAGGTTTATAAATCCATTTGTGCTTGAGAGCTCAGATGGAACAAAAATTTGATTCTTTATGCATTAACTTTAAAACAAAAACATGTTCATGTAGAGATATAGAGAGTATAATTACCATAATACAATTATTAATAAAAACAAATAAGATTTTTGCTCTCAGCTTTGAATATTTAAAGATACAGAAACACTTTACAATAAGGTTGGTTAAACTATGTTTAGTTCTACAACACCTTAATGTTATTACTACTACATTTTGTAAGATCAGAAGTTGTATCTGATAACATAAGTTAATGCACTGTCAACTAACATGAACTAAAATTAACAAATAATAAATAAATGCTATAAAAATATATTGCTCATTGTTAGTTCACATTAGTAAATGTATTAACTAATGTTAACAAATGAGACCTTATTGTAATGTTTTACCAAAATCACAAACTGCTCACAATAATGTAGCTATGCTAATTACATAGTAACAGCATTTCCCCCATTGCAACTCACAGTTTGACAAATATGACATATTTACAAACGAAATGTTTGTGGTAAATGTGATTAAAAGAAAATAATATTAAACAAACTGCACTAAACTTGATATAGTTATATATAAAATTGTGCCTTGTGCTATAATAACATTAACAGGCTTTAAACACCCTTTTTGATTTAACTAGCATCTTTTAGTAAAGCCTATTTACTTGCTGGCACGTTTCGGGGTCAGAAACCCGTGGCACGTTTCGCTCAGCAAAATCTCTAAAGAACCGCGGAACATTTGTGATTAAATGGTAAAATCGAAAGGATCCGTAATAAAGCAACACAAATCAAACTATCCCATCACACTTTCCTCCATGTTAAAAACATTTTTATAGAAATAAATATATTAAACACACCAACAGTGTCGCGTAGCTAATGTGTTTGCTCATGCACGCAACACTCTTATGTGGGTAAATGGCACACATTTATCTTTTCAAAAGCCTAAAAATACTAGCAAGGAAACTCTATGAGGGTTTCAAACATTTGACCATCAGTGTAAACAGTCCACGCGGTCCCAAATTCACACAATATAATTTGCATAAAAACATCTTGGGCTCACCAGAAACTTTTGATCCCCGCAAAAGTTGCATTTTACATGCATTCTCCATCCTACA
Source organism: Coreius guichenoti (assembly GCA_039654105.1). Classification (NCBI taxonomy): domain Eukaryota; kingdom Metazoa; phylum Chordata; class Actinopteri; order Cypriniformes; family Gobionidae; genus Coreius; species Coreius guichenoti. Next base: position 13,682,093 of record CM077178.1, read on the forward strand.
CCTCACATTGGTGAAAATAAAAAAAATCGTTTCTCAGCCATATCTCGATGAATTCTCAAGAACTGTTCGCAGTGGATAGTATATTTTTTGTTGAATAATGTGTGTATATTTTTGGGCCTGCTGTTTCTTTCCCTCTAGACACAGCAGCGCTCGAGCTGATGGGCGCGTGCATTGTGGGAACGTGACGTCAGACCACTTTGACCAACTTTCAGGGTTGGATTTCACTCTTGTTTTTCATCATTTAAAATATCTCAAACACTCACATGGCATTCACGTGGAGTTCTATAAATAAACAAAAAAATTTTGTCGAATATAGCAATTTTCAAAAACAATTAGCCTAATTAGTTCAACTTACTAGATAAAGAACAGTTAAAGTTTTCTGAAAATTAATTTATATCTTTACGAATTTTATCATTAATAATAATGTATTTGACAAGATACAATTAATATATCATCATTCGACTTGTTTACAACGTCCGGTTATTGCCAGTGAAACCTTTACATGCGCGAACGAATATGACAAAGTACCACAACTTTTTCCTCCATTTTAAGTTCCTAATGAATTGTTTTGAGGTAACGTTTAGCACAATTTCGTTTTTATTTTGAATATATGTGATGAGTAATGCTTTTCTAACACTGTTTCCATTTCACAAACGTGCAACAATTGCATCCGGGAAAGTCTCATAAGAAACTGAACGTAACATTAGGTAGAGCAGTCAGATCAAGTCACATTATTTGACTATGAAAGTTCTTTAAATTGTTATAATATTATCGTTGGTAATTGCTCATTGAAGAAGCACAGTGAGTGTAAACTATTTATTTATAAGGATTAGGATGGAGTCTAAAATAATTTATTAAATAAACCCCAATTTAATTATATTTTGGAGAATTAGTCGACTATATATTTATATTCTGAATGTGGATAATGAAAATGAACAAATTAAATAAGATATAATCACATTTAGAATATTATTCATAACATTTACAACTTTATAAAATAGCATTTATTTGAATTTATTTGAACAAAATAAAACAAAGCTTTCACTCTTGCAGTGCAAAAGACTACTATTAAAAACAATATATTTCTTAACATTTTGCACCAATGCAAGAGAATATTAAAGCAAGGTTACAGTAATTGTGTGATGTTGTCTTTAAAAATCAAATATATGCATACCTCACATCTAGTTTTCACCCTGTTATAAAATTACTAACAAACATCTCAATACCTGTGAGTAGAACTTAATGGCCCTTAAAAGGAGAATATTAAAACAGAATTTTGTAATCTTTTGTTTGTTCATTAATCTTTTCAGCCAATAGTACTCCTGATTTTAGAAACACAAAAACAAAAAAGATAAACAAAGACTGAAGAATCATACTAAATATTGTGCAGTAATATGAATTGTGTGTTGGCATAGTGAACATTATATGGATAGATTAGGTTAGAAATGTTTCTATACTGTGTAGACCGCAGAGTTATACTTGCCAGTAAGGAATAGATTATGCATGCATTTTTCAGTCAGCAGTACATAAATAATATATCGTTGCCACGTTACACACTAGTTAAGAGCAAGAGTGCAGAATATGTGAACTGTGTCAAGGGCTAAAAATATTCACATCCTTTCCACCTCCCCACCAGCAAAGCAAATTGCAGTTCAATTCTGGTTAACATCATTGAACAACGTGCTAAACTTTGAATTGTACTTGAAGAACATCAGTAAGCAGGTTTGAAAAATAAGAGAACCAGACCAGAAACTGGTACATCCCAAAAAGTTTGCCAATCATAAATTATTGCTAAAACAAAGATAGTTCTTCATTTGAAAAAAGAAAGCCAAAACCAAGAGCACAGCACAAGAATGAAATGCAGCAAATTAAGTATTTTAGAGAGCAGAGCATAACCATAAGATGTATATAAATTATATAAATTGGCTTGACTTTTTTTTTTCTCTTCAATTTTGTGACTTTACCAGGCTGGGAAAACAATTTTAACTCGACTGATGCACTCTATTGCTTTTCATAGAATAGCATTTTTTTGTTTAAACGTTTCATTTGCATATGATCTGAGGTTTTGAGAACATATCTATGGCATAAAGAGATTTTCATTTGTTTTTTTACTTTGAGAACTACATCATTTTTTTTTTTTTTTTTTAAATAATGCTTTCAAAAATGCAATGAAGTTGCTGAAATAATCCACCCAGTGGAAATGAGCTTTAAGATGGACTCTGAGATTTATCCAAAAGTCTTTATTCAGCTGCCACTTTATGGAAATGTACATCATAGATACAAAATAGAAAATAACACAGTAAATCCACTGAGTGCTTAATTCATATTCTGTCTAAGTGCAGTTTCTGACACAATATAAATACCTTACCAAAAAAGTCACCATGGAGTCAAAAGAGCAAAAATCACTTGGTTCATACAAACTGTCCTTATTCATATTCTTATCCTGACAGACACATACAGGATACACAATTCTGTGGAGAACACTCCAACATGATGAAATGTTTTAACATTTCTTTTGATTCCCCCAATTTTTAAAGGGTAAAACAGACTGTTTCTAACACAGAATAGCATGCCTTGTTTCAGATTTGCTACCTAATGACATGAAATATACTCATTAAGTGGCAATTTTGGCTCCAGACATGTTGAAAAAGAACACTAAAAGGCTGTACAAGAAATTATGTGAGCTGGCATCTGTTTGGCAAGAATATAACCAACACGAGAGAAGAATCATAAACCCATCACCGAGGAAAACACGGCTGTACCTGCAGAGGGAAAAGAGCATCAGAAGTCCATCTAACAACATTTGTTAAACTTGTGCACACAAAAAAATGACAATTATGACAAAAAAAAGAATTTTTATAATGATAGGCACATGCTTTGTTATGTGGCTAAATGGAAACGTTTCAGTTTTTTTTGCAATTACACATTTGCCATGCAACTCAATCAGGCCTCGCCCACTTTTTTTCACATACAGTCAAACCAAAATTTATTCAGACACCTTCAACATTTTCTCACATTATCACAGTTTATTCACTATAGTTTAGAAAATGGTAATAAAATATGACAAGAACTTAGAGTTAAACTGTGTCAGAACAAATTCATCTTGATAATGTCAGATAACTTTAATAGAAAGGTATGTATGGGTTACAATCAGCTGTCAGCTGTTAAATTTAAGTACACAATTAGATAATACCAATTTAGGTCAACCAATGACCAAGCAATGCTTAATTTTGTTCAGTCTGTGGTGTAAAAGCTCGCATTAGCAATTAAAGAAAATTCACTCTTCACAAAACATGGTCAGGTCAAAGTGTCTGAATAATTTGGGTATAATATGTCACAGTTTACTTTATTTTGCTATCCTCACTTACATAAATGAACTATAGTGTCCTGCGCCCACTAGTAAAAATTATATCTGGTGTCTGAATAATTTTCGGAAATTATTTAAATGAGGAATAATGTGACGTGTACATTCCTGGAAGAAAACTCGACTACAACCGAAGCATTTGAGGGAGTTCAGAAACAGTTCTTACTGATATAGAGAATTACTCCCTTTGGAGTGACTTCATGCTCAAACAGCAACATTACACACTAAAGAAAGTTGAACATGTAAAAAATCATAATAGGGCCCCTTTAAGTAAATATTATATAAAATCTGTGTGCATTTCATTGTATTATTTCAATGTATTTCATTGTTTTATGCATACAGTATATTAGCAAATTTATCAGTAAAGATATCAGTATCAGCATTTGATAAACTGTGAATGCATTGCAAAACATTTACTAGTTTTCTAAACAGTTTAGCTCCCTCTAAAAATATAATACTATTATGTATATGTGACCCTGGACCACAAAACCAGTCATAAGGGTACATTTTTTGAAACTGAGATTTATACATCATCTGTATGGTTTGTTAGGATAGGACAATATTTGAAAATCGGTTTGAAACTGAAAATCTGGAATCTGAGGGTGCAAAAAAAGTCTAAATATTGAGAAAAATCGCCTTTAAAGTTGTCCAAATGAAGTCCTTAGCAATGCATATTACTACTAATAATACATTTTTGATATATTTATGGTAGGAAATGTACAAAATATCTTCATGGAACATGATCTTTACTTAATATCCTAATGATTTTTGGCATAAAATAAAAATCGATAATTTTGACCCATACAATGTATTGTTGGCTATTGCCACAAATATACCTGTGCGACTTATGACTGGTTTTGTGGTCCAGGGTCACGTATAATAATTATTGTATATAGACATCAGCAATAATATATATTATGTGAAATAATGTCACTGCCATGTCAGTGATTCGTACTTTTTGGGCTACCTTGACCATCTGCAGAGTCAACGTCTGGAACTTTCCAGTCTAGCTTGCGTCCTTTCTCATAGAGAGCCTTGAGAACCTTCCGGAACTCTTCTTTTCCTCCATTATGACTCAGCTCCAGGTACTTCCTGTACAACTGTAGGGCGGTCCGTGCATCTTCAATACTATCATGAGTTTCACCCTGGATGTTCAGATCTAAACAAATATTCAAAAAGCCATAAAACACTGATACACAGAAAATTACATACGAGGTCAGGAGATAAGGAACCTACCGAGAAAGTACCATGCCAGGAAACGCAGAGATATCATACGTTTCCTAGGCATGTGGAAGAGGTAGACCGTGTCAATCACCTGGTCTTTTGGAACCTACAAAATGTCAGGAGTTTAATATTTGTTTCCACTTAATAAATAAAAGAATACATTTACACAAATTCAACTCACCATCAAGTTAATGACCCGAAAATCCTTCTGCAAACCGTGGCCGACAAAGCGAACGCCAGTGTCGATAAGAAATCGCAATTTAAGGTACGTAGACTTCAGAGTAGTCAAGTGTTTCGATGAAATCTTTGCATCCAGGTCTCCAGGTTTGATACCAGAGTACTGAGTCAGGTAGTCCACCACCTGTACATGCAAAGAGGTTAAACTAGTAAGAAGCAGAAAGTAAAGTGTTTTCCCAAAATTTTGAACATGATTTCATGTTTTTTGAAAAATACCGAAAGCAAACGTACAGTAATATGGAACTCACTTGTACAGTAATAGTTGTTTCCTTAGTGATTCACCTTACAATTAAATGATTCAAAAATGATGAAGGCAGTAACAGATCTCTCTTGATAAGGCACAAAACTGAGGTTCTCACTTTATGAGGTCATTAAAAAGCCCTTATCATTTCTAAAGGTAATTTCCCTATTACGTGAGTTACATTTTGGCCACATACACACAGCATCTAAATACGGTTGTTAATTTACCTTTTAGTGCTTAAACCTGTTCTGTACACACAAAATGTAGTCATTTACAGGAGTGAAAACCGCATTCTACAATCGAATTAAACCTAGAAAAATGCAGGTAGTGATAACCGCATTTCCAAAAATTCTTTGCAGTGTACAGAAACGAACTGAACAACTAGTTGTTAATGCTGCATTTAAACATGCTCATTTCACTTGTCTGTATGTGTGCAGTGCAAGAAAGTCACAGGAAAAAAGGTATGAAATAAATCCAAATGCTTTATATTGAAAATAAGACCAAAATATTACGACCCGCACCTTCCCACTTTAATAAATCCATTAACTTATGAGCCAAGCTTAAACAACAAACCCAAAAATGCTTATAATAAGTAGATATGGCAACACAGCAAGAGAGCGCTCTGCAAAGCAGCCTTAAAACACGACAACTCTGTCGGCGGTGGTTTAGTTTCAATTGCAGAACACAACGGCTACATCCGAAATCACATACTTCCCTACTATATAGTAGGCGAAAAACAGTATGTGACAAAAGAAGTATTTCCGAATTTACAGTATTCATAAAAGAGTAGGGTTATAAATAAAGTCCCCAGATGACCTATGGCGAGGTTCTGAAGTGTGAATACGATGGACACTTTACTATCCCATGAGGCCACAGGAGAGGATTTGTAAAGGGCAGTGAAGCGACGTAACTGACGCTGGTAGGTCACGTGATAATGACAACATGGCGAATGTAGTATGTCCAGATTACATTCATACTATATAGAACATACTTTTTTTAGCGGCTGTGAAGTTATTACTTATTAAAAATAAGTACCTACTCAAGAAAGCATGCGATTTCGGACGCAGCCAACGAGTCTTTTGTTGTTGTAATATTATTACTTGGTAAAAATAGTGGACACCAAACACGTGAGATGCTAAGATTGCTATGATTACCAATCATCACAGTTTCGGGTGTGAGTTGTGTTCCATACACACACACACACAATGATAATTTAGGGGATTCACTCCCATATTAAAATTCGGTTGTCACTCCTGAAACTTTACAGTGTGTACAAGTCCTTAGAATGTTTTGACAGAGTCTTGACCTGTTCCTGTGTAGATATGTAGTCATCAATGAACGGCACTCCCTCATTGGGACCCTGACCTCTAACGCATGTGATACGAGCGACAGACATCTGGCTGGGCTTAATGGTGGACTTGGTCCCGTCGCTGCGCAGTTCTGCCTCTTCCTGTTCAAGTTAAATATTTTAGGTAGGGGAAAATATGTCCAAAAATGCCAGTAATTACAGCCAAAAATATCAAGCTGGGTGTTTCCTACTAACCTGGTTGAGCGTGACAAACTCTGCATCTAATCCAACAAGGTCTCCAACCTGCGGCATTTCGCTCACCATTAGGGGTATGAAGGTGGCGTGACTCTTCCTCTGTTTCCGTGCCAACGAGGCCTCCGTCAGCAGAACGCTGGCCTCAATGGGGTTCTTAACTGAGGAAATGGAGATGATGCAGGAATAATTAAAATGAAGAAAAGAAGGTTCAAAAGAACAGCATTTATTTAAAACAGAAATCTTTTGTAACATTATAAGTCTTTACGGTCACTTTTGATTGATTTAATGCATCCTTGCTATGTATATTGCTATGTATATTACAAATGTTCTCATCATAAAATGCAAGCAAAAACGTACATTTTTAATGAGAGGATGTATTTAAAATGAGATAAAGTATCACATACTTCGAAAATCATACTTGGCTTTGTAGTTCCTCTTGATGTAGTAAAGTACAGCAGGAACCTTCCAGTTTGCATCAAACTGTGCTGATTCAGCCTAATGGAGATATATTTTGTGAAAGAATTTAGTGTCATATTTGAAGCAATTGCAGTGAGAAAAAAAAAAATGAATTGTGTAAAGTGAAAATCTGTCTGATGTTCGGTATTTTTACCTTGTCAATCGGCTCAATCAGAAAATCATTGAACAGATACCACTGCTGGTGTGTTACTCCCTGATAGCAAGACACAGAAAACTCAGTCCATGTCCAGCATATTATGTCAAATTTCTAACAAGTGCTTAAAAGTCTTTGCTCACTTCTTTCCTCTGATGATATGTCTCGCCCACTTTGATATGTGCCACCAGGTTTCCTCCGGTCCTAGCATCTTGGATATGAGACACAGTGACGACCAGGTCATAGACAGAAGCCCCATCTGCCTCTTCACTTTCAGTCAGCTATGAGAAGAAATAAGTCACAATTTGGTTAAGCAGAATTTCTTTTAATAACTTCCAATGTCATCTGTCTGAGGTTTAGCAATTCTTGATGTGGTTAATGCAGTTCATCTGCTGGAAAGAGTGAAAATGTGTTCCTCACCTCCTCTCCCTCAGACAGGCTGCTGGCCTCCAGGCCCTGAGACTTACTAATGCACATCTTCAGACTAAGAGGGATCCACACGTGCCTCATGTCCTCTGCTTGAGAGTCAAATGTCAAGCCCTCCACGCTGCACAGCTCTTCCCTGTAAACACACACACACACACACACACACACAATGATAATCTGAAATGTTGCATTGGCAATAAACTGAAATACATTCAAGTTAAAGCGCTAAAATTATTAACTGGAAATAAATAAAAACCATTCCATTTTAATAATGGAAATTATTAAAAAAAAAACTATTAAAATGACAAATGCACATCATGAAATTACTAAAAAGGAAACTAAAATTAACATGAAAACTATAATAAGCTAAAATAAAAACTAAAATATCACACACACACACATCAGCGCACTTACTCTAAACACCATTCTGTCGGTAGAGGCTCTTTGGGTTTGTGAGGTTCAGCTGCCTCTTTCTTCAGAGCTTTGTTGAAAGCATACTGTGAACAAAAAGAGTATTCATTGCTGAATGAATGGAAAATCAAGACAAATCAATGTGCCTAGAGTTTTACACACCAATTATACACCGACCAGCTGAATGAACAGGCTGTTGCATCGCTGATGAGGATTTTTAAGGGCATTTAAGGGCAGATTTATGGCTGGATTCTGTTAATACATAACTATATATTCTGGCAACAGAAAGGGATATGAGTCTGACCTCAGTCTGTGCCTTCCAGAACTCTGCCTCTTTAGCGCTGTTCACCTCACAGTTGATCACCAGAACATCAGGCAGACAGCGAATGTTCCTGGTCTGCACCTAAAAATAGATAAGTATTTAGTATTTAGCCATATACTGTGTATGTACACTACCGTTCAAAAATTTGGGGTCGGTAATATTTTTAAATGTTCTTGAAAGAAGTCTCTTATTATTGTAAAACAGTAAAACTGTGAAATTTGATTACAATTTAAAATTTTCTATTTTAATATATTTTAAAATGTAATTTATTCCTGTGATGGCAAAACTGAATTTTAAGCAGCCATTACTCCAATCTTCAGTGTCACATGATCCTTCAGAAATCATTGTAATCATTTATCAAATTTTGTAAGTTATATTACATATAAAAGAAAGAGACAGAATGACTTACTGTTGGCTGGTATTTCTCACAGTTGTCACACCAGGCCTGTGTGCTCTGTTCCAGACAGATGCTCTTCTTCAGGATGTCTGCGAAGTCATATTCCTCTATCGTCTTATCTGTACGAATCCAATTAAAAAGCTATCCAATTAGTTAATTAATTCAGTTTCTAGAACAAGAAAAATCTAAATCAACCCATCTCCACAAAAACTCTAGCAAAACTCTACATAGATGCTCTATATAGATGTGTGAATAATGTGTGATATGGTGGTTCTGACCCAGAGAGCTCTGCTCAGGGTAGTGCATGGTAAACAGCAGAGTCAAAGAAGAGCGAACCGTCTCCTTTCCACAGCGACACAAACTGCTGTTCTCCACTTCACAGCCAAACAACCGGCCAATCACAGACTCCCCAGAGGAACCCAGCGCACTGCCATGGACACAAAACACAAATTGTTCTTAACTCAGTTCTTGTGTAATCTAATGCATTGAATTGATGGGGCTTGCGTTTCATGAATGATGCAGCTCCACTGTGGAGTCCACACCTGCTGCTGGCTCCTCTGTATGCCTGCGGTCCTTCCTGCTCCAGTGTTTCCTGATGCAGCTGTGCAAGAATGAAACGGTTCCAGCTCTGGATGAGACGCCCCAGACGGGCTTTCCCTGTCTGCTCATCAGAGTCAGCCAGGATCAAACCCAACGCCGATGCCTCTGGAATCGTCCGGAAAGCCCGGAGAAAATTACTGGCCTGTGAAGGAAACAAACAAACAAATGCTCTGTTCATGTGCATACACTATGCATGACTGACAGCTGTGATGGCATAGATCTGCAACTACAGCTGATGATGGTGAACTCTGATTGGATAAAAAGCGCTAGTGCACCTGGCAGGGGTCTCCTCTACTCAAGTCCAGCATGTGAAAAAGGAACCCCAGCTCACAGGCCAGACAGAACTCCTTCTGACACAAGTGATTCTGTACCAGGCACCTGATTGGCTCCAGGAAGTACAGCACCTGTCACAGCACACAAAGGGTTAACTATTAATAAAATCCCAGAGGGCTAATACATCCAAAGTGAAAGTTATGCATTCTCAAAATTCCTTAGAGAGCACAAAAAATCCCAAGGACTTTTTTAGAGTAATCGACACGTGACGTATTGGGATTTTTCCCCAGATTCATCATCAAAACTTCAAATTACATTTCAATATATAATTTGAATTAATATATAAAATATGTGTTTACCTACTTTAAAATAAGTATGTACTTGTTATTAGTTATATTTAATTATAATTAAATATATGAAATATATTACATATAATAATAATATATTGCCGTCAAAGAGAGTGTGTGTGTATTTTCACCTGGATCATGCAGTTACAGTAAGCATTGGGTATGTGAGGCTCCAGACCAGCAAACAGAGTCCGGTTATAGTGCTTAAAATCAAAGTCTTCCAGTCCCAGTTTGGAATATTTAATGGTCACCTGACATAAACATACGTCACATAATAAGAACAGTCTAATCCCAGTGTTTCAGGTGTATTTAATAAACATGAGGATCACCAGGGATCCCACAATAGGACATTGAGATTCATTATTAATATTTTATTATTCAACTGCAGCAAACCTTTCTATGACTTCAGTTCAGTTTTTGTTCTAAAAACAATATAACATCATCTCATCTAAAAAGAACTTGCATGCAAACATTTGTAATGGACAAAATAGCTTAAGTAGTATGTAATTATTTGAACAAAGCATCACCAGTATCAATGGATTATGCACAATAACTACCTTCCTGTATTTCTTTGGAATCATGTAAAGATGCGGTGCCTCATCTCGACCAATAGGAGACTCCGGGACCTGATTATAGCTGTCATACTCAAGTTCTACGTCTTTAATCTTATAAGGAACCTGGCAAAAACAGAGATCAAATGAATTAGAAATTACCGGTTAGACAGCATTACTGCACTGAAATGACTGACGCATTGTCAAATAACATACCAAAGACACTGGATTAGCTACATTACTGTAAGATATGACTTCACTCTTAAAACATATGCAAAATGTTTGCCTTGACTAAATTTAATTACTCAATAATTGTTTAGTAACAACACATTTACACATTACACATTTAATGATGCTGAAACATTTCAATTCAGCATTTTGCCATATTTAGATCACTCAAACATAAACTAGAATCAAGTTTGAAAAGAGCACATGCTTACCTGGTTTCTGGGACGGGTTCTAGGATTGGGGGCATATCCAATAAAGCCCACAGTTTTCATAGTCCTAAGAATCTCTGGATCTACCGCCGGGGCTCGTCTGACAGCGAAAAGAATCAGCATCAACAAACCACCACACAACATCTCATTTGTTGAGGGAATTGATATTCATAAACGGCATAAATAAAATTGGTGTCAATAAAAAAAAAAAAAAAGTGTATATATTTTTGCTAAAATTGAAGAATATCACAACGAATCCAGTTCTAGTACTTAGGGTTATGACCTAGAATGAGACTGATGAGTGATGACTGCAGGGGGCAGTATTACTCAATAACACTCAAAATACCATACTACTGCATGAATACTGCAAAATATAGTATTCATACTGTGCACAGTATGCAAACTGTATGTATGCATAGAATACCTAGATGACCTATTACATTTGCCAAAATATGCAGTATACAAAAGAACACAACTTTTGAATACCTCACAATGCAACGTGTTCAAACTTCAATTTCCAATAAATACCAGCAGCACTTTTTCATCTTTTTTTTTACTTATAATTTGATTGAACTGGCAATATTTCCACAAAATTGGATTAAAAATGTGACATACATTTGACATACACAAAATATAAATAAATGTATAATAAAATAATACATTTAACAATAAAGATGTAAACAATAAATATAAATTTGATATAAACAAAATAGCACTACTCTTCAAGTCTCTTCAAGCACTACATGCTTCAGAAATATTCAAAAAATATTTATATATGCACTACCATTCAGAAGTTTGGGGTCAGAAATAAATAAATACTTTTATTTGGTAAGGGTGCATTAAACGTATTAAAAGTGACAGTAAAGACATTTACAATGTTATAAAACATTTCTATTTCAAATAAATGCTGTTCTTTTTAATAGAATCCTGACAAAAATCTTCATGGTTTCCACAAAACTATTAAGTGGCACAACCATTTTCAACATCAAAAATGTTTCTTGAGCACCAAATCAGCAAATTAGAATGATTTCAGAAGGATCATGTGACAATGAAATCTGGAGTAATGATGCTGAAAATTCAGCTTTGCCATCACAGGAAAAAATTACAATTTTAAAATGTATTAAAATAGAAAACCATTATTTTAAATTGTAATATTGAAATGACTGTTTTTTATTGTATTTTGATCAAATAAATACAAGTGAGCATAAACATGTATATGTATATGTATATGTATATATTCATTCATCAAAATATCTACAAGACAGAATGAGGCTCAGTCATACCTGGGGCTAGGCGTGATGAGGGAGGTGGGCCAATCAGAGACCAGGGGCTCTGTACTAGTAAGGGGCATTGGCAGAAGGGACAGAGGCATCAGCTCATGGTTCCAATCCAGCTGGGGTAAGGAGTCCACCAGGCAGGGCAGAGCTAATTCCGTCTCCCTGGAGTAACTGTTAAAGGACACCTCTGGGGCGCTGGACCACAGGTGCACACAGCCACCAGAGTCCCCAAAAGAGAGTGCCTGTTTGCTGGACGACACATCAAAGCTCATCAGCAGATGCCCCACAGTGTTGACGTGGAAGATATCAGCCAGATTGGCCAGGCCGGTGGGCTCGCAGAACTGACACTGACCTACAGCAACACACACACACCAGGATCTCAATGATAAATAATAACCAGTAATATTTTTGTATAATATTTGAGTGGGGTTTTTTTTAGAACACCATTATTAATTACCAAAACTCTGGTGTAAATAGGTATGTTTAATCATACATCGCCATATGAATAACTAGTAAGTGAATAGACTAATACATCACAGTAACGACTCATGGTTCAGTTCGAAATGGATATAATAGAAAAATACCTCATAGTTTAGTGAGGGAGTCAACTGTAAACTCAGTAACAGCTGAATGATTCATTGATCAATCAGTGACTCACAAATCTCACAAATCAGTGAGTCTGATTGAAACCGGATTCAAAACCAAAACCGTTTTCTTCGTGAATCTTTTTGAATAAGATTAAAAAGAACCAGTTTGTAAGAGGCATTTGGTTACTAGTTAAGATCCATCCCCATACAGCATAGAATCAACAACTTCTAAGTCACTACAAAAAAAAAATACATTATGGGGGTGGGGGAACGGTTTTCGACAGCATTTTTGTAATTAAAAAGAGTCTTAAGAAGACACTTTAATTTTTTAATTACAAACCAATACATTTTGCTCTCAAATACAGTATGTTTGATTGAATAAAAATACCAAATCCCAAAGGATAAAAATCAAACCCCAGCCAACATTTTGTTCTTTTTCTACTTGAAAACACAACACGTTATGCTGTGTAAGAATGTCTTCAAGCCAAGGATATTGCGATGCATGTCTGGGACACTGTTTGGCTCCTTCAGCAAGATTAGTTCATGTGACCTGCCGACTGAAAATCTATGTGGACGACATGACAACCACCAAAGGGGAAATGAAAGCAAGGTGGGACTTTTGAATGCTGAAAAACTGCACCCAATGGAGACACAATATCAGTAAGCTTCAGAAAAAAAGAACTAGATTTAACATAAGGGCTGGGAAGAACAACGGTAGCCCAAAGAAGACCACTATAGGTTGATAAAAATCATTTGCAAGTTGCAAATAAAAGTCCCCCAACATTTCTTCAACAGATCAGGGACAGTTAGCAGTTGACTGGGGTGTGGCAAACACAGTAATACCACGTATTTTACATAAAGTATTTTATTCTACATATTAACGTTAATGTTCTCTTTTAGTGGTAATAGTTAGGTGAATACCAGTACTACCCCTTCTGAAACATACACGTACATGCATCATACCTGTTTGTGAAATGATAGCCAGACGGGAGGTGTATGTGGGGATGAAGCGGAGAAAAAGGGGGTCCACGTGGACCTGCAGTGGGGTGATGGCCCTCATCATGCGTAGGTCGTACACCATGAGGAACCGGTCACATGACAGTCCATTCAGGCCACGGCTCGAGAAGCCACAGGCCGCTAACAGGTTACCGTGTACGTCGAAATCTGACAGGCTTCCGGAGAAAGCGTCAAACTCATGCTCCATTTTAAATGTGCGTACATCACGCAGAGACACCTGTGACAAAAAATTTAGAAATGACAATGATTACTATATATTTTTACTACATACTTGAGAGATTAATTAAGGTTATGCATACTGATGAATGCATTCAACAATAATGGTTGGAAGAATCATTCATTAATTCTAAATCTACACCAGAAACAAATGTAATTTATTTACAGCATTAAGATTTTAGGTTAGTCACCATTCAGGTTTTTTTTTGCAGTTGACTTACATTATGACCACCTTCCTAATATTGTGTTGGTCGCCCTATTGCTACCAAAACAGCCCTGAGGGGAATCGAGGCATGGACTCCACTAGACCCCTGAAGGTGTGCTGTGGTATCTGGCACCAAGATGTTAGCATCAGATCCTTTAAGTCCTGTAAGTTGCTAGGTGGGGCCTCCATGGATTGGACTTGTTTGTTCAGCACATCCCACAGATGCTCGATTAGATTGAGATTTAGGGAATTTGGAGGCCAAGTCAACACCTCAAACTCATTGTTGTGCTTCTCAAACCATTCCTGAACCATTTTTGCTTTGTGGCAGGGCGCATTATCCTGCTGAAAGAGGCCACAGCCACCAGGGAATACCGTTTCCATGAAAGGGTGTACATGGTCTGCAACAATGCTTAGGTAGGTGGTACGTGTCAAAGTAACATACACATGGATGGCTGGACCCAAGGTTTCCCAGTAGAACATTGCCCAAAGCATCACACTGCCTCCGCCGGCTTGCCTTCTTCCCATAATGCATCCTGGTGCCATGTGTTCCCCAGGTAAGCGACGCACACGCACCCAGCCATCCACGTGATGTAAAAGAAAACGTGATTCATCAGACCAGGCCACCTTCTTCCATTGCTCTGTGGTCCAGTTCTGATGCTCACGTGTCCACTGTTGGCGCTTTCGGCGGTGGACAGGGGTCAGCATTGGCACCCTGACTGGTCTGCGGCTATGCAGTCCCATACGCAACAAACTGCGATGCACTGTGTATTCTGACACCTTTCTATCAGAACCAGCATTAACTTCTTGAGCAATTTGAGCTACAGTAGCTCGTCTGTTTGATCGGACCACATGGGCCAGCCTTCGCTCCCCACGTGCATCAATGAGCCTTGGCCGCCCATGACCCTGTCGCCGGTTCATCACTGTTCCTTCCTTGGACCACTTTTGATAGATACTGACCACTGCAGACCGGGAACACCCCACAAGAGCTGCAGTTTTGGAGATGCTCTGACCCAGTCGTCTAGCCATCACAATTTGGCCCTTGTCAAACTCGCTCAAATCCTTACGCTTGCCCATTTTTCCTGCTTCTAACATATCAACTTTGAGGACAAAATGTTCACTTGCTGCCTAATATATCCCACCCACTAACAGGTGCCGTGATGAGATAATCAGTGTTATTCACTTCACCTGTCATAATGTTATGCCTGATCGGTGTATGTATTTAGGTCATACAACTGCATGGATAAAAAAAAGAATTTGTAGAAAAAGGTTGTTTAAAATACTATATTTAAACAAATGTTAACTATATGTTGGCAAATTACATTAACTGCAGTTACTAACGAAATAAACATTTTTAATGAACTGCAATGTAATGATACAAACTGTTGTGGTGAGACAGATCGATACATGCACATAAAGCTCTTCCACTTAATTTTGTGGACAAGCTGAAAATTCCAACTACCAAATAGTCTGAGATGATCTGCACATGAGAAAATTAGGAATGTGTGAATGAACAAAGAGAAAAAGCCCTATGTATTCTACCCGTGTTTACAGCTAAAGTGTAGGCAGCACGTTCCCATATGAGCTAAGAGCAAAACTTTTCACACACCACATCCCTCTATTTCTGTGGCAAAAGCGAAAGGAGGAAACTGTGTTCCACATCCATTTTTGTTTTACTCCTTCACTCACCTTGCCAGAGGTGTGACCGCAAAAAAAGAAGCGATTGGACTGTCTCATGATGGCGACTCCAGGAACTTCAACAGTAAACTAGAATGACAATAGAAATTAAATGAACACATTAGAAAAAGATCTCTGAAACATCCCATCATAAAGTTTGTAAAATGATTCTTGAAAACATCCATAGATTTATTCATCTAAAAAAAAGATTTAAAAAAATAATATACAAAATAATATAAATTGAAAAGAACGAAATTAATGCCATTAAAAATAAATATACATTAATTAAATAAATATATATATATAAAAAGACAAAAAATAAACATATAAACAAAGCTGGACTATAGGACTATATATTTTTTTATCTTTATTTTTAAAAGAAATAAAGAAAAAGCACTATCTAGAATTTTTATTTCTTTTATGATCTTTAAAAAAAAATCTATAAATTATAAAAAAAAAATAAAAATAATTATAAATATAAATTTTTTAAAAATGAACTATAAAAAGTTAATTGTAAAATCTTTATTCTTTATTTAAAAAAAGTTTAATAATAAATGCTATATAAAAATAGGTAGAGCTAGTACAGTATTACCGAAGTGGTATTGTATCACCTTACTTTTTGTGTTTCCTGTACTGTGCTGAGGTCCAGTTCTACCACATAGTTCTGCAGACCCCCCATTAACAATGTGTTATTATCATTCAGAATCAAACTGTGCATGTCTGCACCCTCCTCCATTCTGAAAACAAAATGACTGAATGAACACCCACACATGCGCATATGCAAGCAAATAAAACCTTTTATTACAGTAATCACAGTATACGCCTAGTATGTTCTGTATGACATGGCTTATAACTCACACCAGTGCTTGTCTGGACAAGATACCTGCATTTACATCTTCACACATTAAATGTAGTATAAGTGGGTGTGCAACTCACGGATAATCAAACATAATAAAACCTCCTCGCGTGAGGCATTTGAGGTTGTTTTTGGTCAGAAACAGCACCCCCGTGTCCATACTCTGGATGTGGCGAATGTCATCAGTCATGTGCACCTGGAAAGAGGAGTAGCGGCCCATTGTCGGACCAAAGAAGGAACTTGCATGTCCCTATTATGAAAGAGAGAGGAAAGAACAAGCACACACACCCACACACCCAAGTCAGTAATGTGGCTCAGGCTTGTGAATGACATCATCTCAATGTGGAAGTACATCAGAGATAATGCGTACGATCGCTATCAAAACCACAGCTGAATTTTTGGAGTGAGATTAAACTTCAACCCTAAATCTTCCAACTTCACTAGAAACATTCATCCATTCATGCTGAATTTTTGGAGAAAGCACTTTCTATGTTGGATATTGTCAATTTATAGCTTGGTGTGTTATGTAAATGATAGAAATGCAGTAATAATGTGTCACTTCACCCGGTGGTTCCCCATCCACAGCAGCTCCTCCTGCAGGTCAAAGTGTGTGGCCGTTACAGGGATCCCGACTTCAGCAGCCACGCTGTGCAGCTCTGAGTACATGCCCTCCACTATGTGCACGGAGTCGGACACCGGCACGGCCAGTGCATCAGGGTCGAGCTCCACGGCCTGCAGCAGCGCCGGGTCGAGCCGCGGGTCCAGGGAAGTGTCCAGACCGGGCTCCAGGCTGCCGTGCAGGCCGGACGTGTATTCGCCCAAGCCTGGGTCCAGACCCTCGAAGTTCATCATGAGGATGGTGGTGCTGGGTTAGAGGGACAGTAAAATGGGGTCAAGGGTGCCTATTGTATCCCTTATGACTTTAACAAAAAGCTTCAACTCCTTTTTTGTTCTTAATACATCAACAAAAAATCTATTCACTTTTTATTTGACTTTTGTCCTCCTCCTTAATGAAATGGATTTAAAGGGACAGTTCACCCAAAAATTTAAATTCTGGGTTACACTTTATTTTAAGGTATCAATATTACAGTGTAATTATACAATTAAGTACTGAGTAATAATAATTAACTACATGTACTTACTACAGAGTTAGGGTTAGCATGAGGTTTTGGTTTAGGGTTAATTGCATGTAATTATGCATAATTTATAGTTATTACTACAGTAACTACATGCAACGTGTAACAATTATCACTGTAAAATAATGTGTTACCAAATTCTGTCATCATTTACTCACCCTCAAGTTGTTCCAGACCTGTATGAGTTTCTTTCTTCTGTTGAACACAAAAGGAGATATTCTGAAAAATGTCGGTAACCAGACAGTTGACGGTCATGGACTTCCATAGTAGGAAAAAAATACTATGGAAGTTAATGGCTATCGTCAACTGTTTTTGTTTTGGGTGAACTATCCCTTCCAGGCCTGTTTTCAATTTCTCCAGAATATGGACATAAAAGCTAGTATTTTTTATATTTATTCTCTCCTTCGAAATTTTCTGATAAAAAGACTTGAATGTGCGTCATATAAAATATGTTACCCTGTTAAAATAATAACTCCCCCCTAGCATTTTTAATGATTTTATTTTTTTTTTCATCTTTTTTTTAACTAATGTATTTAATATTTTTCTAATATAAACTTTAAATAAATTTCTGGTAGTGTTGATCATTGCTTAGAAGTTTAGCAATGGCTAAAATAAAAAACTTTATGTGTTTATACAAACAAACACACACACACACACACACTACAACACATTCTTTTTCTGATAAGAAATGTACTTTTTTGAATCACCTTTTTCAAAATGAAAAGGCGCCCTTTTAGATAATGGACCCAGCTGTGGAAACTTATGTGCTGCTTTTCAAAACCTAGTGAGTTGCCTACCTAGACAGCATTCTTGAGCATCATGAGTTCAGTAAACGCATAGATCGAAATGAAACGCCTATGACGCCCAAACCTGCTGTCTAGGTAGACAGTTCAGAAGGTTTCGAAACACAACAACAATACTGTTGTTGGACTGTACGTAAATAAACTTTAAAGGACTTTAACGTTTGCGACTTAACGTTTTGCCGGTGTCCTACCGCAGTATAAACAAGAAAAATGTTATATGTAAATCTTTTTAAATTGCGCGTGCATTAATACATCTGAATAAAAGACCAAAGTTAATGATTTTCTTTGCGTGGAAGGTCTGACATCTACACCCACGATTTCAAATAGTTTCTGCAGTCCTTTTAACACCGTAACAGGGCGGGCCTTGAAACGTGCATTTTGAACATTTACCAAGATAAATCATACCTTTAGACTACAGTTATCCTCGTATCCATATGCACATACTACTCCTTACTTCAAAACAAAAACAAGCACGCACTTCCGGGTGAGCGCTAACTGCATCCGGGATCATCATAGGCGCTTTAACGGTGACATGAAAATATTATTTTGTCTGTCTGTCTATGAAATATGTTTTCATTCTGAAAAATAAACGAATAAACAAACAAAAACAGAAAATGTTTTAGAAAAGTTTAAAATATTGGAAATACTGGAATTATTCTCTCTCTCTCCCTCTCTCTCTCTCGCTGTATATATATATATATATATATATATATATATATGTATTAGTGCTGTCAAATCGATTAATCGCATCCAAAATAAAAGTTCATATTTACATAATATATGTGTGTGTACTGTGTATAATTATTATTCATATATAAATACACACACAAGCATGTATATATTTAAGAAAAAATATTATATTTATAAAAAAAATATTTAGATTTATATATAACATAAATTATATAAATATATATACAGTATATACATGCAAATATTTCTTAAATCTATACATAAATGAGTGTGTATTTATATATACACAATAATTATACACAGTACAAACACATATTATGTAAACACAAACTTTTATTTTGGATGCGATTAATATATATATATATACTGTATATATACTGTATATATGTATATACTGTATAAACACCGATCAGGCATAACATTATGACCACTGACAGGTGAAGTGAACAACACTGATTATGGGATATGTTAAGCAGCAAATTAACATTTTGTCCTCAAAGTTGATGTGCTAGAAGCAGGAAAAATGGTCCAAGTTTGACAAGGGCCAAATTGTGATGGCTAGATGAGCATAGGGTCAGAGCATCTCCAAAACTGCAGCTATTGTGGGGTGTTCCCGGTCTGCAGTGGTCAGTATCTATCAAAAGTGGTCCAGGGAAGGAACAGTAGTGAACCGGCGACAGGGTCATGGGCGGCCAAGGCTCATTGATGCACGTGGGGAGCGAAGGCTGGCCCGTGTGGTCCGATCAAACAGACGAGCTATTGTAGCTCAAATTGCTCAAGAAGTTAATGCTGGTTCTGATAGAAAGGTGTCAGAATACACAGTGCATCGCAGTTTGTTGAGTATGGGGCTGCATAGCCGCAGACCAGTCAGGGTGACCATGCTGACCCCTGTCCACCGCCGAAAGCGCCAACAGTGGGCACGTGAGCATCAGAACTGGACCATAGAGCAATGGAAGAAGGTGGCCTGGTCTGATGAATCACGTTTTCCTTTTACATCACGTGGATGGCTGGGTGCGTGTGCGTCGCTTACCTGGGGAACACATGGCACCAGGATGCAATATGGGAAGAAGGCAAGCCGGCAGAGGCAGTGTGATGCTTTGGGCAATGTTCTGCTGGGAAACCTTGGGTCCTGCCATCCATGTGGATGTTATCTTGACACGTACCACCTACCTAAGCCTTGCTGCAGACCATGTACACCCTTTCATGGAAACGGTATTCCCTGGTGGCTGTGGCCTCTTTCAGCAGGATAATGCGCCCTGCCACAAGGCAAAAATGGTTCAGGAATGGTTTGAGAAGCACAACAATGAGTTTGAGGTGTTGACTTGGCCTCCAAATTCCCCAGATCTCAATCCAATCAACTTACAGGACTTAAAGGATCTGCTGCTAACATCTTGGTGCCAGATACCACAGCACACCTTCAGGGGTCTAGTGGAGTCCATGCCTCGACGGGTCAGGGCTGTTTTGGCAGCAAAAGGGGGACCAACACAATATTAGGTCATAATGTTATGCTTGATTGGTGTATATTGTGATCTTGTTGACCCCAATATATTATTTCAGTCAATTCAGTAGATTTATTTCAAGGCTTTTAATACAATTTAATCTCAATTAGTCAAATAATAAAACAACATATAAATAAATAATAAATAAAAAAACATGACATAAAATTAAAGAATAGGATGTTTGTGAAAAGTGAGAGAAGTGAGGTAAGTGTGGTGGTGAGTTGAGGTAGGACTTTCAGAACAAACATTACCAGAAAAACTATAAAGATGATGACACCACAAGCAGACTGCCATCTTCAGGACAGAAGAAGTTCTGTGCACGCTATAGGCTTGGTTTGCGGACATAGTCTCACTTCCTCACCATAATAAAAAACTCTAAAATCAGGGGAACTATCTCATTCAGGATTCTAAGAACAGTGTGTGGTTATAGGTTTACAGCTTTGGAAGTTCTATCATTTGATTGTCTTAATGGGAGAATTCTGTTACTCCATCATAATGTCAATGAAATGGCGAAACACTTGTGAATGGGAAGATCTACAGAGGAGATTTACCACCTCAAATTCTCATGAATATCTTATGTGCTTAGTTGAGGTGGAAGAAAATTCCTATAACTATGTAATACTGACTTCTAATTTAATGGCAACGTAATGGTGACTTTTATCAGCAATATGGAGGTTCACTCCAAAAATACCTTGGTTCAGAGATACATGAGAAATTCAGGAGCTACTGCCAAGTATCTTATTTGTTAGCTACGTTAGTATGCAATGGTTCAGCTTTGTTTGCATTGCATTCACAAATTATTACATCATCACACTTCCCGTATTGCTTTTGTTATGGCCCTCTATTCAGTACATCACAAATGTGCTTATCTACCGATAGTGGACATTCTTTTGCATTTCACATTAAAAAGGAAGCTGTAGACTAATATTTGTTAGAATATCAGTCAGAGGACAAGTTTTCAAGAAAATTCCACAACTTATACACAACAAATTCCACACTTATATACAACCTCACTTCACAATCAGCATGAGTACCATGGGAAAAAGATTCTATCAGAAAAATAAAAAAAACATATAAAATAGAAATGTAAAAACATGCCTCTCTCTCTCTCTCTCTCTCTCTCTCTCTCTCTCTCTCTCTCTCTCTCTCTCTCTCTCACACACACACACAATATATATATGTATATATATACATATACATAACTTTTTAATATATATGTGTGTGTGTGTTTGTGTATATATATATATTCTAAATTAATAATAAAAAGTATTATACTGATTGTTCCAGTGTGTAATGTAATTTGAAATGGCTAATAAATTGATAAATATGATAAATAATGCCTGGATGTAACATCCAATGAATCTAACAGAAACTGGTCCACCAGCAAAATGGACTGTCTGTGTATGGCTGAATTTTGAAGGCATAAATTGCTTCCAATTGCTTCACTTCCTGTCCCCTGAGATAGGCTACCTTCATTTGATACATTTTTGAAGGCAGCAGATGTATCCTTCACTGCCTTTGATATCCCACAATCCTGTGCTTTCCATTCTGTTACAGTTAAGCTATAAAATAAAGATGGCATCTGAAAGTTGTGGTTAGTGGTCAGTTTGTGTGTAAATGTACATTTTTACCAACCTTTTCCACTTTTGATGTAATTTCTAGCCTGAAACACACCTGAACCAGCGAATCAAGGCCTTCAGGATTACCAAGGCTACAGTGAGTTTTATCAGGGTTGGAGCTAAACTCTGCAGGACAGTGGCCGTTCAGGACCGAGTTTGCCCATCCCTGCATGGACATGGTGATGGGAAAAAAATATGAGATGGGAGATAAAAAGTATTTTGCAATGCTTTCGTATTACCTCACAAATGTTTTGTGTTCTCCAAGAAACTTTGCATTCGCTCGCAAAATGTCTGCGTTCCCCTGAGAAACTTTGTGTTCGCTAGCAAAAAAAATATAGTTCTTTGCTAACGCTTGGGGTAACACAAAGGTTTTGCGAGGGATTTCAAAAGTTGTGCGAGCAAACGCAACATTTTGAGGGAACCGCAAAACTTTTTCGAGATATAAAAATGATATAAAAATGTTCCCTCCCATATTTTTACATCACAATCATGCTTTTGTAAATCGTAATGACATAAAAAGTTTAAATTATGACATTCAAAGTCATATTAAAACATAGACACCCAGTTTCACATAAAAGGCTTAAGCCTAGTCCTATGCATGTTTGAGCTGTTTTAACTGAGAGCAACTTGCACTGACTTATCTTAAAATATGTCACAGCCATTGTTTTGTCTCAAGATTTACACCAGTAATGTTTTTTTTTCCTATGGCACGTTTATAAAAGCTTCTTAAATGTCCTAATTTAACTAAGGCTTAATCTAAACCCTGTCTGTGATACCAGGCCAGAAAGACATAATTGAACTTAGTAGCCTATGTCATAATTTTTTACTTTTTTATGTCACAATTTAAATGTATATGTCATAATTATGACAAAATTCTGACTTAGTATGACATAATTATGACTTCGTATGCCATACTTTTTTTTGCCATAATTTCTACTTTTTAATCTCATAATTATAACTATGTCAAAATTTCGACTTTTTTTAATTTCATAATTGTGATTTAGTAGGCCTATGTCATAATTACGATTTACCAAAGCATGATTTTTTTTCTTCTGTGGCGGAAATGGCCTTCCATAATAAAGGAATCAGGCTATTATTAAGTTATTATTTAAGCTCATCAAGATTTCTCAAGTATTACGTTGAGCATCTTGGAGACTGGTGTTTGAGGAACAATATTTTTAATGAAAGCGAAACCAAGGCACTTAATTGGGTCTCTCTACCTGTCAGATCGCGGGGAAAATCCTGGTGACTCACCACCCCTACTGAGGCTCATAAAAAGATCGCGATGAAGCTACAGGATGCCACTACAATAGTTTTACCTTCCAACCACTCCAGAAGAAAGGATATACTGTAACAGGACTGCACAAGACATTTTGTTACTATGAATTCATCATTATTATTGGCACTTTGCTTTGCGTTATCGGCGTTGTCAGGCGCCAATGGAGCTCCGACGCGGTCAGCTGGTGAGGTGAAATTCACGGAGTGCAAAACGCTGTCTATCAAACTCAATGAGATGGCGAGAGATTTATACAACAAGGTACGTACTTTAAGACTAAATATATTATTAATTTATCTTAATTTATTTTCATTATTCATTGTTTCAGACACCTTCTTAGGTTGTTGATTATAATAAATCAATTGTATGCTCTACAGGTCTCTACAGAGTCTCCAAAAATTGCAAGTATCATTGATGACCCTCCAGTGTCTATAAGACCAATTGACACATGTGATCCCTTGAGCCTTCAAAGCAACAAAGAGGTAAAATAATAATTCAGATGCGTTTCGTATATGCCTACACTCTCAAAATAAAAGAGAACAAAATTGTACCTTTTAAGGTACAAGTGGCCTTCACTGGGGTGGTACCCTTAAGGGTACATTTTTGTACCTCTAAGTAGAGGAAACATACAATGGTATAATTGTACCCTAAGGACCAATTGTGTACCTTTTTTTTTCTGAGAGTGTATTAATGATTCCAAAGTCATTCATTTCATATACTGCTTAAGTGTTGTCAGATGTTGTAATTTGTCCCTATCTGTCTTTTGCATTTCAGACTTGTCAATCACGAATTATTCTGGCTCTGAAAAACTACACCAGAATTTTTCACAAGGATGGTGTGTTTCAGAATTTAGCTTGCAGTAATTGGAGAGAGCAGGCCAACAAGATCGGCGATGTCACCGGAGACCTCCTGCGGGTGCTTAAAGTATGTGTGTTTTTATTCAAAATCTTTGCCATTGTTTCATGTATTTCGTTTTGATATAATGCACACCTGCCAGTTTTCATAGAACAAGAGGCAAAAAGTAATTCCCACATCCTTCTCTGTTATCCTCCTGGAAAGTTTTGTATGTAAATGTATTACTGTATCAACTGCTCTAGTAAACACTTTTAATTTCATTACTGTCTTGTTTGATGATTAGGAACCAGTGGTGGATGCTCCTTTGACTGCAGTAGACTGGTATGACAACACTCTGTGCCGGGACAGTGTGGAAAGGGTCTACTCCTTCTCTATCATATCTGCCCGTGTCTTCTCTTTTCTGGCATCCCCAGTAGCTCCTACATTTGAGATGAAACAGTGTTAGATAGAGAGGTGTACATGTTAGTCGTGATCATGTTGGTCAAAATGTTCAAACAGCTTTTGCTGCTTCTACAAAGGTTCTCCTGTGTTATAATAACATGGATTTAATAACAACTCGAAGTTGCATTAACTTAAGAAATCATGTGTGACATGAGGTAATATATTTATAGAACTATTTATTGTGTTCTTATTTATTTCTCTATTTATTGTACCATCATTTTATGTAACTTCCAAGAAGGTGTGTAATTTATAACTAATAAATATATGAGCAAGTATTTCTTTATTCATAAATTGTCTTTATTCTTGTGTATTGTTCTTTAAGGGAACAAAGACATTAATTGAAGAACTAACGTGTAAGCTAATTACTTTTACTACTACTAGTACTTTAATCAACAAGGAAATGACAGAGTTAATGTGGTCAAATTTCCCAGTCTGAAGTCAACAGCTCTCTGTAAAAGGAGAGGGAAGATGTGATTTCCATAAACATTCATGCTACTCTTTATGGCGGCATGAAGCTTCCTGCAAAATATGTCCCAAACTCAGATGCTGTCACCACTCAGTTCTCTCAGGAACGTGTGTATTGTCTCATTAAGGATGAGGTCATAACTACAAAAGGGAACTTGGTTTACCAACAAACACACAAGTCAAGCAAAGACAGAGGTTGCATTATTTACTTTTTCCAGCTAATACCGTTTGTTTTGTTTTTGACAGGAAAGACACAAGAGGCAAAAACAATAAATAAATAGCTTATATTCAAATAATAATTTAAAAAAATAGAAAGCATCATCATCAGACATTTTCTGATACTTCTAAATTATTTAACTATACTGTCATTCTTATTATATGGCAAACGTGTTAAGTTTTTCCTGTGGTCGCAGTATATGTGAAGAGGAAGTAGGACTATTGGCAATACCAGAGAACCTAAAACTCTTGATATCTCTGATAACTTTTCTCACTCGTTAAATATTTTTTAATACAGCCTATTTATATAAAAAATGTTAAAAGTTTAATTTGTCAAATGTATTACAACAATGGCAGTACTTGTTGAAATTACATAAAACGTACAAGCTTTACTACAAGCTAAGCATTATGAAAATAAATATATATAATATACAAATAAAACAATATAAACAATAATTTAGATTTCTCAAAATAATTAGATTCTCAAAATGTACATTTAGTTAGATTATTAAAATGTTATTTCAATTAATTTATGGAATAAAAAATCAGCATAACTGAAAATAAAATAATTAATCACACATTCCCAACAAGATGGCTGAGACAAATCCAATAAAACTCAATAAAACAAAAAAGAAACACTGATAGCGAAAGTTTAAAAATAAAATAAAATAAAATAAAATAATCCTCATTGTGTTAATGAGACAGTAGGTCAGAGTGCGGAGAGAGGCTGTGTCTCAAAACCTAGTGCGCTGTTTACCTAGACAACGTCATAAGCACGTGCAGCACACACGCTCTGCCCTGCACGCGCCTAGGATGCTGTCTACGTAGGCAGCTCGCTAGGTTTTCAAACCTAGTCGCAGACGCTCTATTTCCTGGTTACTTCGCAAGGTGGGTGGCTGCCATATGACAACATTAGCTCTTTATTTACACCGCTTTAATGTACTTTAACTTGTATTTTGTGCTGTGTTCATTACTTTTTTTTAAATTTCTTACTTAAAGCATGACTATTTTTCATGGCGCGTTTTCTTCAGCTTTTATCAGCAGCGATTGTACTACTGTTGAATCCATTAGCTGGATAGCTAACAGTGTTCAGATGTTAAATCAGCACGGATGTTGTACATACTACGCATTAAGACCCCGCAAAGTACACACTAGTCTCTGTCAGTGGTATAGACCTAAATAAACCACAAACAGGTTATCTTCGGGGAAGTGAATGTTATGTAATCGTGATAACGCATGTAATTCATGGTGAAGACTGTGGTCCCTGTTAAAGGGCATCCTTATTTGTTTTTTAATTGCTTTGGGTGTTTGCATGAAGGATATCACGGCTGTTGTTTTTCTGCAGGATGAATGTGGGCGTTGCTCACAGCGAGGTGAACCCAAACACGCGGGTCATGAACAGCCGGGGGATCTGGCTGGCCTACCTGCTGCTCACCACTGCCCTGCATGTAGTCTTACTCAGTATCCCTTTCCTCAGTGTGCCTGTGGTGTGGACGCTCACCAATGTCATACACAACCTGGTCTGTTTGGAATAATTAAGATTTTTAAATGCTTTTGGAAGAAGTCTCTTATGCTCACCAATGCTGCATTTACTTGATTAAAAAAAAATAAAAACAGTAATAATATAATATTTTTTTTATGTAATTTATTCCTGTGATGCTAAAGCTGAATGTTCAGCAGCCATTACTCCAGTCTTCGGTGTCACGTGATCTTTCAGAATTTCACAATATACAATTTTTTTTACTGTATTTTTGATCAAATAAATGCAGCCTTGGTGAGCATAAGAGACTTCTTTCAAAAATCAGATAATTGGTAGAATTAATAAAGCCACATCATGGGAAACATTTAGAAGTTGTATTCTTAGTTTAGTGGTCCATTGTTAACTCAATTCTCTCCCATTTAGGTGATGTATCTGTTTTTGCACACCGTCAAAGGCACACCGTTTGAGACGCCAGACCAAGGCAAAGCACGTTTGCTTACTCACTGGGAACAGATGGACTACGGCATCCAGTTCACAGCGTCGAGGAAGTTCCTCACCATCTCACCCATTGTACTGTGAGTGATATTCATAATTCTCTTAACTGACAGAAACAGAAATGGGTCCTCATGCACTGGTAATCTTATTATTTTTTATCT
This sequence comes from Coreius guichenoti, assembly GCA_039654105.1. Lineage (NCBI taxonomy): Eukaryota > Metazoa > Chordata > Actinopteri > Cypriniformes > Gobionidae > Coreius > Coreius guichenoti. Next base: position 13,710,044 of record CM077178.1, read on the forward strand.
CTTTTTCTTATTATTTATTGAATTAAAAGTATATATTAACATTTTATTTACTATCTATCTACACACACACATGCACTTCCTGGCCAAAAAAAGTCACAGACTCTAATATTTCATTACACCACCTTTTGCTTTGATTACGGCACGCATTCGCCATGGCATCGTTTTGATAAGCGTATGCAATCACAACATTTATTTCTCACCAAGATCTTGTATTGATGATGGGAGAGTCAGATTTCTGCGTTAAGCCTTCTCCAGCACATCCCAAAGATTCTCAATGGGGTTAAGGTCTAGACACTGTGGTGGCCAATCCATGTGTGAAAATGATGTCTCATGCTCCCTGAACCCGATGAATCCTGGCATTGTCATCTTGGAATATTCCTGTGCCATCAGGGAAGAAAAAAGCAACTGATGGAAAAACCTGATCATTTAGTTTATTCAGGTAGTCAGCTAACCTCAATTTTTTGGCACATGACATTGCTGAACCTAGACCTGACCAACTTAAGCAACCCCAAATCATAACGCTGCCCCCACATGCTTGTATGGTAGGCACTAGGCATGATTGGTGCATCCACCTCTCTTCTTACCCTGATGTGTCCATTACTCTGGAACAGGGTAAATCTGGACTCATCAGACCAAATGACCTTTTTCCATTGCTCCAAAGTCCATTCCATTGCTCCCTAGCAAACTGAAGCCATTTTTTCCAAATTAGCCTCACTGATGAGTGGTTTTCTTAAGGCTACATAGCTGTTTAGTCCCAATCCCTTGAGTTCTCTTTGCATTGTGCATGTGGAAATGTTCTTTCTTTTAACTATTAAACATAGCCATGAGTTCTACTTTTGATTTTTTACAATTTGATTTAACCAAACGAATTTCACCACATTTCTTCTTTGATGATGCTGGTTCACCTCTATGCTTCCAGGTTTTAATAATGCATTGGACAGTTCTTAACCCAATTTTAGTTGTTTCAACAATCTCCTTAGTTGTTTTCTTTGCTTGATGCAGGCCAATAATTTGACCCTTCTGAAACAGAGTAACATCCTTTTCACGACCACAGGATATGTCTTCCGACATAGTTGTTTAAAGCCCTATTCGGACGGTAGTTGTTTCTCATGGGGTTGTAAACTACACTATATTGCCAAAAGTTTTGGGGTCGCCTGCCTTTACATGCACATGAACTTTAATGACATCCCATTCTTAATCCGTAGGGTTTTATATGGAGTTGGCCCACCCTTTGCCGCTGTAACAGCTTCAACTCTTCTGGGAAGGCTTTCCACAGGTTTAGGAGTGTTTATGGGAATTTTTGACCATTCTTCTAGAAGCGGATTTATGAGGTCAGGCACTGATGTTGGACGAGAAGGCCTGGCTCGCAGTCTCCGCTCTAATTCATCCCAAAGGTGTTCTGTCGGGTTAAGGTCAGGACTCTGTGCAGGCCAGTCAAGTTCCTCCACACTAAACTCGCTCATCCATGTCTTTATGGACCTTGCTTTGTGCACTGGTGCGCAGTCATGTTGGAACAGGAACTGTTCCAGGAACTGTTCCAGGAACTATCCCCAAACGGTTCCCAAAAAGTTGGGAGCATGAAATTGTCCAAAATGTCTTGTAGGAGTGTAACGATACACTCGTGTCGTGATTTGATACAAATCGTGATACAGAACCCTCGATACGATATGTATCACGATATTTTAAGCCAAAATAAAGGAGTTTTTTGTTTTTTGTTTTTTTATTATTATTAAATTATCCAGAGAACACGTCTCCACTGCTCTAGAGTCCAGTGGCGGCGTGCTTTACACCACTGCATCTGACGATTTGCATTGCACTTGGTGATGTAAGGCTTGGATGCAGCTGCTCGGCCATGGAAACCCATTCCATGAAGCTCTCTACGCACTGTTCTTGAGCTAATCTGAAGGCCACACGAAGTTTGGAGGTCTGTAGCTATTGACTCTACAGAAAGTTGGCGACTTCTTCTGCGCACTGTGTGCCTCAGTATGCGCTGACCCCGCTCTGTGATTTTACGTGGTCTACGACTTCGTGGCTGAGTTGCTGTTGTTCCCAATTGCTTCCACTTTGTTATAATACCACTAACAGTTAATATTTAGTAGTGAGGAAATTTCACGAATGGACTTGCACAGGTGGCAACCTATCACGGTACCACGCTTGAATTCACTGAGCTCCTGAGAGTGACCCATTCTTTCACAAATGTTTGTAGAAGCAGTCCGCATGCCTTGGTGCTTGATTTTATACACCTTTGGCCATGGAAGTGATTGGAACACCTGAATTCAATGATTTGGAGGGGTGTCCCAATACTTTTGGCAACAGGGGCCGTCCAAATCCAGAATGCCAGTGTTTTTCTCCCACCACCCGCGTAAAACTCTCCGGCTGAATTACCTACTGTTTTTTTGACAAACATCAAGATCGTGTGGTAATTTGTCATTCGAATCCACATTTCTGTTTACAAGAAGAGATCAATTAAAAATTCACTGTTTAAACCACTGTATGATAAGTGTTGCGCTTCGCTGTAATTTGCATGCATTTTAAAGATGTACACTTTTATTACTAAAATGTTGGAAAGTATTTACAAGAACAATATTTCATCACTGTTCCACCAACAAAAAGGGAAAGTGAAAAGCACGTAAACATTTGAAATGGGCCGTTATTGTGGCAGCAACAAGTATGAAATACATGAATAAATCACCAAAATCGTCTAAGATGCCATGCAAATTTATTTTTACAGACGTCCACATGAGAAACAATTACCGTCCGAATAGGGCTTTAAGTACTGTAACTACTTTAAGTTAGGGTTAAATAACTTGTTGCTATATACAAACCCGATTCCAAAAAAGTTGGGACACTGTACAAATTGTGAATAAAAACAGAATGCAATGATGTGGAAGTTTCAAATTTCAATATTTTATTCAGAATACAACATAGATGACATATCAAATGTTTAAACTGAGAAAATGTATCATTTTAAGGGAAAAATAAGTTGATTTTAAATTTCATGGCATCAACACATCTCAAAAAAGTTGGGACAAGGCCATGTTTACCACTGTGTGGCATCCCCTCTTCTTTTTATAACAGTCTGCAAACGTCTGGGGACTGAGGAGACAAGTTGCTCAAGTTTAGGAATAGGAATGTTGTCCCATTCTTGTCTAATACAGGCTTCTAGTTGCTCAACTGTCTTAGGTCTTCTTTGTCGCATCTTCATCTTTATGATGCGCCAAATGTTTTCTATGGGTGAAAGATCTGGACTGCAGGCTGGCCATTTCAGTACCCGGATCCTTCTTCTACGCAGCCATGATGTTGTAATTGATGCAGTATGTGGTCTGGCATTGTCATGTTGGAAAATGCAAGGTCTTCCCTTAAAGAGACGACGTCTGGATGGGAGCATATGTTGTTCTAGAACTTGGATATACCTTTCAGCATTGATGGTGCCTTTCCAGATGTGTAAGCTGACCATGCCACACGCACTCATGCAACCCCATACCATCAGAGATGCAGGCTTCTGAACTGAGCACTGATAACAACTTGGGTTGTCCTTGTCCTCTTTAGTCCGGATGACATGGCGTCCCAGTTTTCCAAAAAGAACTTCAAATTTTGATTCGTCTGACCACAGAACAGTTTTCCACTTTGCCACAGTCCATTTTAAATGAGCCTTGGCCCAGAGAAAACGCCTGTGCTTCTGGATCATGTTTAGATATGGCTTCTTTTTGACCTATAGAGTTTTAGCCGGCAGCGGCGAATGGCACGGTGGATTGTGTTCACCGACAATGTTTTCTGGAAGTATTCCTGAGCCCATGTTGTGATTTCCATTACAGTAGCATTCCTGTATGTGATGCAGTGCCGTCTAAGGGCCCGAAGAGCACGGGCATCCAGTATGGTTTTCCGGCCTTGACCCTTACGCACAGAGATTGTTCCAGATTCTCTGAATCTTTGGATGATATTATGCACTGTAGATGATGATAACTTCAAACTCTTTGCAATTTTTCTCTGAGAAACTCCTTTCTGATATTGCTCCACTATTTTTCGCCGCAGCATTGGGGGAATTGGTGATCCTCTGCCCATCTTGACTTCTGAGAGACACTGCCACTCTGAGAGGCTCTTTTTATACCCAATCATGTTGTCAATTGACCTAATAAGTTGCAAATTGGTCCTCCAGCTGTTCCTTATATGTACATTTAACTTTTCCGGCCTCTTATTGCTACCTGTCCCAACTTTTTTGGAATGTGTAGCTCTCATGAAATCCAAAATGAGCCAATATTTGGCATGACATTTCAAAATGTCTCACTTTCAACATTTGATATGTTATCTATATTCTATTGTGAATAAAATATAAGTTTATGAGATTTGTAAATTATTGCATTCCTTTTTTATTCACGATTTGTACAGTGTCCCAACTTTTTTGGAATCGGGTTTGTATATATATATATATATATATATATATATATATATATATATATATATTATTAATAATAATAATAATAATTATTATATATATAATTTTTTTTTATTTTTTTATATATATGTATATATAAAATATTATATTCGCAGCCTGGTGACCAATCTTCACTGATTTTATCTGTAAGAGCAGAGTGTGAAGGTTGAATTAGCAGAGCAATAGCAGGGAGACAGAGTTCAAAAGGGGACAAATTGTTGGTGCACGTCTTGCCGGCTCATCTGTGACCAGGACAGCAAGTCTTTGTGGTGTATCGAGAGCTATGGTATTCAGGATAATATCGGCATACCGCCACGTAGGATGAGCCACATCCAACAAGAGTAACTGTCAGCGCAAGAGGAAGCTGTATGAAAGGGATGTCCAGGTACTAACCCATATCCAAAAAACATAAAACCACAGCTGCCCAACTCACTGCAGAATTAGACTGCCACCTTCGACTTTCCTGTTTCCACCAAAACTGGCCGTCGGGAGCTCCACAGAGTCAGTATTCATGGTGGGGCTGCTATAGTCAAACTTTTTGTCACTCGTGCCAATGCAAAATGTCGGTTTCATTGGTGCCAACAGTGTAAATCTTGGGCTGCACCAGTGAAGCACCAGGGTGGATCAGTGATGGTTTGGGCTGCAATACTGTGCTTGATGGGCATCACTGCCAAGGACTACCGAACCAATCTGGAGGACCATGTGCTCCTAATGGTTCATATATTGTTCCCTGAAGGGGGTGCCGTGTATCAGCATGATAATGCACCAGTACACACAGCAAGACTTTTGACAGAATGGTTTGATGAACATCTCCCATGGCCTGCACAGTCACCAGATCTAAATATTTTTCGGCCACTTTGGGTTGTTTTGGAGGAGCAAGTCACAAAACATTTTCTCCACCAGTATCACATAGTAACCTGGCCACTGTGAAGGACTTGTATCTGTCATTCCCAAGGCAAATTGATGCTGTATTGGCTGCAAAAAGAGGGCCTACACCATACTAATAAAATATTGAGGCCTAAATCCAGATGTTTCAGTTTCATTGTCCAAACCCTGTATATATACACAAAAAGGGTCGCTGTTTGTATTTAAATAGGCAAATGCTTAAGAGTCTATTATTGGATCATTATTGCAGTGATTATTATGTTTTTAGCATGTTATATGTTTGGCAACAGTTTTTCTAACACTAATTGATGGAGTCTGTAGCTTTTCATTTCTTAAACAACTATGTAAAGTTTAGAAGTGATTTGGTTCATGGAATGTGCTACCAGGATGGTGTGTCCATTAAAACACAGTGGATCCAGTACTTAATCCATACTCCTTCATTTGGAAATAGCAGCATGTGAATCAGGCCATATTTTCATGGGAATCAGACATAGAGTTGTATGGAATCAGACATAGAGTAGTATGGTTTCTATTAACATAAGACAATAAAGAACAAACAGAATCTTAAATACAATTAACACCATGGAAATTCAACTAATTAATTATTAATCATATAATCCAATTAATTCAACACTAAGCAGTTTATCAATCAAATAATTAGAACACTGATACATAAGAATAATAAATCACATGGAACATTTAAACCCAAACAAACATAACCTCAAGAATTAACGATATAAAACACAAATTTCAAAAGGAATAAACTTACAATGTCAGGAACACACCAACTTTACAGGAAGACATATTAGGGGCATATTCCAGGATGACAAAGCCAAGATTCAAGGCTCAAATTGTGGAAGAATGGTTGGGAGGGCAAATGAAGAATCACTTTTACACATGAATTGTCACCTCTATGTTAAATTAAAATCTTAAATTAATTGAAAGTCTTTGGGATGTGCTGGAGGAGACTTTACAGAGTGCTTGACTCTTGCATTGTCAATATAAGATCTTGACCAAAATTGGTGCACCTCTTGATGGAAATAAATGTTGTGATGATATTTCCATCAAGAGGTGCATAAATTTTTTTCGCAAGAGTCAAGCACTCTAGTCCAGCACATGCGAAAGTCTTTCAAACAACATGGTTGTTTAAGAAATGGAAAGCTACACACTCCATCAATAAGGGTTAGAAGAACTGTTGCCAAACATATAACATCCTAGAAACATAATAATAACCATGCAATATATAAATGTTAATGTAATTGTTATATATATATATATATATATATATATATATTTATTATGTATGTATGTGAATGATGTATTACATTCTCAGATATATATAATGTTTAATAGTATAATCATTCAATTTAATTATAATATTTACATTAATTATGTTTTCATAGGTACATCTTGGCCAGCTTCTACACTAAATATGATACCACCCACTTCCTAGTCAACACAGGCTCACTACTAAGTGTCCTCCTTCCCAAGTTGCCTCAGTTTCATGGAGTTCGTCTATTTGGTATAAATAAATACTGATATGACACTTCAGCCCACTCATGGAGGGGACGTAGCATCATGGAAATGAGATGACTGAAGTTCTTGACTGAGATGACCTTTATTCTCCATATGATGCTTCCTTGGTCCAAAGCCGTAGGGCCTTAAGGAACCAAAACTGCACTGGACTCAAGTACACTATTTAAAAAAGGCCTTCCATGCTCAGGTTTACGCAATCTGTGGTTTCTTTTCTTTTTTTAAATTTGGTCTTATGTCTGTAATTTCTTTTCATCATAATGATTTCTAGATCCATCAAGTTTAAGGATGTTTTGACTACATTGCAACAGACAATGTGCCAATTATCATCCTCTGATATTAATTTAGTTAAGGTTCCCTTTGCATAATCCCATTTGCCACAAGCTCTGTCATTATGGAGTCAAAACAAGATAGTGCTGAATTATAACATTCAGATTTTTTGTCAGTGTTCTAGTATATAACGTGGGTAACTGCAGTAAATAAGATGTTAAAATCATAAGAAAAATACATCTGTTTTGAGTTTAATCTGAACTGTATTGCTGCATTTTTCATTTCATTTTCTCCAAAAATGCAAAACAATGATCTGTGATAATGTGTGAATGTGATATATGGTATACAATCTGGTTTCTTTTGAAGTGTTTCAAAAAAAAGTTCATTGCTTAGGTTTCTTGCAGAGCACTGGTTATATCAGATTTCCTTGAATTCCTGTATTTATTTATTTTATCATATCATGAAACATTCCAATTTGAAGTAAATGCCAAGGTAAACATACATTATTATTATTATTATTATTATTATATTTAACATGTACATGTCTTCATGGATCATGTTTGTTCACAATACAAAAGTGAGAGTATGCAGATTGGGGTACAAACGTTTGAGACCACATTGAAAATATGGGATCCAAATTCTAATTTAAAGCTAATTGAAAGTTTTAGAATTTTTACAATTTACAACAAGAAACATTACATGTTTACATGTCACAAATAGCATCAAAAATTTTTTTTTTTTTTTTTACCCAAACTTGTGTACAGATGGTCAGATGCTGACAATATGCTTTTTGGATCGTTCTCAACTCATGCTGGAGAACATGATCATCAGGTTTCACTCAGGCTTATGGAGTTCATGTAGCTTGAGTGCTGCTGTCATTGTGTTGCACTGGTTATAAATAAAATGACTCTTGCACAAGATAACAGTCATAAAGTCATTTGGACTGATATACAAAGTCTCAGGGAACTGATGTGAAAGTATGATCTGCAGGTCACCGCATACATCGATCTATACTCAAGGAAATTACATTTACAGTTGCATTTGTGGCAGTATGGCCCTTACAGCTTAGCCCCCGATGTTTGTTCTACATATAAGCATGTAATTAGCACAACATTAAAGTCTGATGCTCAGAATGGCGTGAAGTTGCATCATTGCGAGGAAGCATGTAAATCTTCTGAAGCAATCATAATTCTATAGGATCAATCTAACCACATGCAGATGAACGTGGGAATCCTCTCTTCTGACCTGTTGGATAACAAACCACACAGGTGAACAGGGAGGGAAGCTCAAGTTCAACACAGACACGGATCTTTGTCGGTCTGAGGAATATGGACATGCATTTGGATAAGTTGTGAAGGTGTACCGGGGGAAATCCGTGAGTTTTACATGTTACACACCTACACGCGGACGGGGCAAGCCCAGCGACAGCGATAAGCCGATAGTTGTACGGGAATCCCCACCTACAGGCTCAGGTGTCTCCCAAATGCTAACAAACTGCATTTCAGGGAAGAGGTAGTAGGAGGGGAATAGTGTCCTCGGCCCACCTGTGCCACCGATTTGCCTAGCGTATGTAATACATTCTGTCTGTTTACCACGAAAGCACATGCAAATAGGCTTCTGGCTCAACGCGCTAGAATACTGAGAAATCCTGTGCTCGTGACACGGGGACCACCGCTGATGTCACCGCTGGAATGCAAACAGCATTTGCATGACCTGCAGAGGAAGAACAAGGAAGGATGTAATAGCTTATCTCTTGCCCACAGTTTTAGATTTAGCCTTTTCAAAGTCGGTCGGATCCAAAACCAAAAGCTGAGGCGGGATTCCTGGGAGGTGCTGCCTGTGACAGAAGAGACAATGCTTCTGCTGTTTGCCGCAATTCTGCTTTCTTCATGTTCCTGTTCTAAAGCCTGTTATAAGAAAGGCCTGCACTGATCGATGAAGGTCAGCCAAACCACAGCATTTGTATAAAGAAGACCAAGAGGTGATCAGCCGTAAAACAGCAGTCTGCTGACTGCTGTGGAATGACTTTGTATTTTTTGTCAGGCCATTTACTGGAGGAGTGAACAGGGAATGTAGAAGTGAGTCAGCAATAATAATAAAAAAAAAAACAAGACAAAAGAAAAGTAAAAATGATTTCGCTGAAAGAAAAGGGAAAACGATTTCGCTGGACATTAGCCTATGACTACTTTTATCAAATACTGGCTGGATTTATGTTTATTAGTCCAGTCAAAATTAGCCATTCTGAATGTTGACTGGATTTGAAAATGACCCTTCATTCAATGGTTTTCCCATATATTTTTGCAGACTCAATATAATATGTTCTTTTAACTAAGTTAGTTCAAGTTCAACTTAGATATTTTTGCTCATCCAACATTTTATTAACGGGGATTTTTACAGTGTATTTTAAAGAGGTTTGTTTCTTATTGGAGAGAAAACTGTTGAAACACGAAATGTTTACGAAGCCCCTAAAGTGACATGGTGGTGAAAAAAACAATGAGATGGGAGGAAAATTATATTTCGTCCAAAACCTTCGCGGCCCACCGATAAAACCCCCCCCCCAAAACAAACTGATATATAGACGCAGTACTCGTTCCCTTATCTCAGGGAACCGAGGTTACGTAAGTAACCGAGTTCGTTTTTCTCCCACTTCATATTAAAAGTTTTGCGAGCGATTGCAAAAGCATTAAAACATGTGATACAATGCACTTATTGTGTACATGCATGCTTGTGTATTGTACATATATTTAAATATAAAAATACCTGCATGTAACATCTATAATTACACTGGACTTTTCCCTCACCCCAGGGGTTTTCAATCTTAGAGGAGCCCTCAAGATATGATCTTTCTCGTGTGATGGACCCCCATTCTAAAATTTAAAAGGCATCCATCTTTTATAAACACCCAATTTATACTCTGAAAAATAAATAGGCCTATTATAAATATTTTTTTTTTAAAAAAAGTTTCTAAAAAATGTACTTATATATTTTCTTCTCATTATACTGTTAAATGTATTTAATTGTTTGGTTATTTAACTTTATTCAATTTATTTAAGAGATTAATAACTAATATTACAGTTTTGTTACTAATATATAATATTTTAATCATTTTGTATTCAATCTAATTTATTGATTTACTTTTTTTTAGTCATTATTTTATATATATATATATATATATATATATATATATATATATATTTTTTTTTTTTTTTTTTTTTAAATACAGTTTTTCCTCTAGATTTTTCTACAGACCCTACAGATTTTCTACAGATTTTTCTCTGCGTTAACCCACCCTTAAACCTAACCATACCACAAAACCCTAACCGTATCCCACCAGCAGAAGTGTTTTGCAATACAACATGAACACAAATACACTGTATCAAACAATTTTTTTAAATGCAAGTATAGTTAAAGACACCTAATATAAAGGGTGACCAAATATTTTTCTCCAATCACCATGCCTCTTCAGGGGCTTGACAGTACAGTGATGTTGAAGAGATTGAATATATAAAAAAAAAGCACCTGCTGATGACTGTTGCCATGTAAAGCCTCTTTTGCAGTGGTTCCCAACCCTGGTTCTGGAGTACCCCCAACCTGTACACATTTTGGATGTCTCTCTACCAGGGACGTGCAGAGAGTTCCTCGGGGGCAGGGGCTCAAATGTAAAAAATGGGCGTAAATATCTATCACTTCCAATATAACAATTAATAGTAGTCTATTCAGTGGTGCGCGGTGGTGTTTTAAAATGAAGAGGCAAAGTCCTCACATTTTTTTTTACATATCAAATGTAAATATATGTCTCTACACTTTATTTTCCTGGTTAAATAGAAGTTGTTCACTAACTTTTTAATTAGTCTTTCATTCAGGCCCATTCGAGAGCGCGCATGCAATCAAGAGGCGGGATTTAGCGCGTGAACCAATTATATCCAATTATAACCGATCATATCCAATCATAGCGCGATTTTGGCGGGTCTGTTAAAAAAGTCAATAGGCTCTGGAAACCCCCTGCGGGTGTCGCTGTTGGAGAGTGTTACTTTATAAAAACGAGTGATTTTTATATTTTAAATATTTGCGTCGTTTTATTTTTGTAATATATATTGTCGCTTTTGAGGAGACACTGCCTCTCTTGCCTCCTTCTTGACAGCCTACGTTTCGAATATTAGCTTTGATTAATGATGAAAAAGGTTTTAAAATCGTGATTGTTTGGCTTGTTTTTTCCTGCCGTCGAGCCACAGGCGTTCACTGAATGACCCATATGGCTCGCGTCGCGAGCATAGAGGTTCCTGACCGCTGTTGTAAGCAGACAGTTTGGTGACAATTATGAATATGGGATAGATACAAACTTATTGTATTTTACTTTTACAATGAGCAGAATAATTACAACAAAAAGAAAAAAAATAGAGGAGGCAGTGTCAGATTGAGCAGTCAAGCAAGACACACGCCACCCATAGCAACGCGTTATGGCAACCACATTTCAGACTGACAGATACGTAAAAAATAAACGTGAATTTTCCGACTTTTGTTACTGTTTTGTACACGTTGTTATATTAATTATAATTCAAATTCTGTTTTATTGGCCACATTATTGTTGATGATTGTTGAGAGGGGCACTTCTGAATAATTTTCGTGCCTGCTCTCTACAGGTCTTGAAGTCTAACGAGCTGAGGTGTGTTTTATTAGGGAGACATACAAAATGTACAGATACAAATGTGACCAGGGATTTGAACCACTGCTCTATTGGTTTTATGCTGCCACCAAGTGGTCACAACAAAGACGTATTTAACAATTCGGTTACACTTTATTTTAAGGTGACGTATTTACAATGTACTTACTCAAGTACTGAGTAATATTAATTAACTACATGTACTTAGTATAGAGTTACAGTTAGGGTTTGGTTTAGGGTTAGTTTCTTGCAATTATGCATAATTTACTGTTATTACTATAGTAAGTACAAGTAGTAACATGTAACTACGTCGCCTTAAATAATGTGTTACCAACAATTCTGATATCAGTGAGATTTGACCATATTTATTAGTTTACAAAGTCAAGCAATTAGACTATGTATTATTATGTTTTTATTATTCATTAAAAAATAATCCTTTGACCTTAAACAGATCTACGGCTCCAATCAATGTCCACAAAAAGCTGTATAACGTATGTGCCTCTTCTGTTCAGCTGTTTTTAGTATTGTTTTTTTATGGATATACACGTGCCTGGGCCTTAGTATAAACTTAAAAACAAAACAAATCATAAAATACAGTCCATGTAACAGTGTTCACAGTTCCCTCCTCACACGGGACATCTCTGCAGAAATTAAAATAAAAATCGTTTTTAAGAAAAATAAATCAAACTGTTCGCCTTTCTCACAAGCCACGAAAACAACATCCAGGGCATTTTCAACATTAATCATCCATGACGAATGCATCAGAGACTGAAGTCTGCAGTCACAAGTGAAAACCTCCAACAGATACCTACAGCAGAACAGTAAATGCTACACTTGAGCAGATCTCAGATCAGCTTAAAACATTGAAGTACTTTCCAATACTGTTCATCAGTCATTTCACCCGTGTGTTGTTAAGTCGTGGAGATACTGCCTCTGGCTTCGCGCCATCGTCCGTTTCCCACCCCTCCTCCTCCTCCTCCTGTTCTTCCTCATCAGTGGAGAACAGCTCATCCTCAAAGAAGGATCCGCCAAGCCCGTACTCCTGTGTGTGAACCGACACCTCATTGGACAGCAGATGTGGAGAGCCTTCGATGAAGTCTGCAAACCTGAGAGTAAGTGTGTTTTTTTTAGACAACATGAAATCAAAATGGACCTTTTTCTTTCTTTATATACTCATTTTTGGTCTTAAGCATGATTCTTTAATATTCTGAAGTCATTAATCATTACCGTTTCACACCTTTGTGTTAAGTTCAGTCATGACAACTCGGAGTGAATTATTTTAACCAGCACTTATTGGCATGAGGCATGGAATATGGAAGCTTGATTTTGGCTGACAAGAGCTGCTACACTGCCGAGCAAATACAAGAATTTGTTCAGCTTAGTCAAAATATCAAAAAAAAAGGACAGGCTGCTGTAAGAAAATGGTGGAACCCTGTAGCTGGGGAGGGGGAGGGATAGATACAGTGGGGAGAACAAGTATTTGATACACGCCGATTTTGCAGGTTTGCCCACTTACAAAGCATGTAGAGGTCTGTAATTTTTATCATAGATACACTTCAACTGTGAGAGACGGAATCTAAAACAAAAATCCAGAAAATCACATTGTATGATTTTTAAATAATTAATTTGCATTTTATTGCATGACATAAGTATTTGATCACCTACCAACCAGTAAGAATTCCGGCTCTCACAGACCTGTTAGTTTTTCTTTAAGAAGCCCTCCTGTTCTCCACTCATTACCTGTATTAACTACACCTGTTTGAACTTGTTACCTGTATAAAAGACACCTGTCCACACACTCAATCAAACAGACTCCAACCTCTCCACAATGGCCAAGACCAGAGAGCTGTGTAAGGACATCAGGGATAAAATTGTAGACCTGCACAAGGCTGGGATGAGCTACATGACAATAGGCAAGCAGCTTGGTGAGAAGGCAACAACTGTTGGCGCAATTATTAGAAAATGGAAGAAGTTCAAGATGACGGTCAATCTCCCTCGGTCTGGGGCACCATGCAAGATCTCACCTCGTGGGGCATCAATGATCATGAGGAAGGTGAGGGATCAGCCCAGAACTACACGGCAGGACCTGGTCAATGACCTGAAGAGAGCTGGGACCACAGTCTCAAAGAAAACCATTAGTAACACACTACGCCGTCATGGATTAAAATCCTGCAGCGCACGCAAGGTCCCCCTGCTCAAGCCAGCGCATGTCCAGGCCCGTCTGAAGTTTGCCAATGACCATCTGGATGATCCAGAGGAGGAATGGGAGAAGGTCATGTGGTCTGATGAGACAAAAATAGAGCTTTTTGGTCTAAACTCCACTCGCCGTGTTTGGAGGAAGAAGAAGGATGAGTACAACCCCAAGAACACCATCCCAACCGTGAAGCATGGAGGTGGAAACATCATTCTTTGGGGATGCTTTTCTGCAAAGGGGACAGGACGACTGCACCGTATTGAGGGGAGGATGGATGGGGCCATGTATCGCGAGATCTTGGCCAACAACCTCCTTTCCTCAGTAAGAGCATTGAAGATGGGTCGTGGCTGGGTCTTCCAGCATGACAACGACCCGAAACACACAGCCAGGGCAACTAAGGAGTGGCTCCGTAAGAAGCATCTCAAGGTCCTGGAGTGGCCTAGCCAGTCTCCAGACCTGAACCCAATAGAAAATCTTTGGAGGGAGCTGAAAGTCCGTATTGCCCAGCGATAGCCCCGAAACTTGAAGGATCTGGAGAAGGTCTGTATGGAGGAGTGGGCCAAAATCCCTGCTGCAGTGTGTGCAAACCTGGTCAAGAACTACAGGAAACGTATGATCTCTGTAATTGCAAACAAAGGTTTCTGTACCAAATATTAAGTTCTGCTTTTCTGATGTATCAAATACTTATGTCATGCAATAAAATGCAAATTAATTATTTAAAAATCATACAATGTGATTTTCTGGATTTTTGTTTTAGATTCCGTCACTCACAGTTGAAGAGTACCTATGATAAAAATTACAGACTTCTACATGCTTTGTAAGTGGGCAAACCTGCAAAATCCGCAGTGTATCAAATACTTGTTCTCCCCACTGTAGATGTTTTCATAATTGCGCAGCAGGGCGATCGCAGGCTAGGGTATGAGATATAAGGTTACGTGGATTAGGAAGTGCTTCTGATTGGCTGATGCCACCGCGTTGCAAGAACCAATCAGCGCTCGGTTAGAGTTTCATGCCTGAACTATGTATATGTATAATAGGATTATGGAACCCCAAAGGCGATAGGGGGGAAAAAATTCGAGATGGGAGAGAAAATTTGCGTTTACTTGTAAAACTTTTGTGTTCTCCCGAGAAACTTTGCATTCCCTCACAAAACTTTTGTGATGGAAATAATATGAAGTGAGAGGATAAACTAAATTTCAGTGTTTTTATGAGCGAACACAAAGTTCCTTGGGTGAATGCAAAAATTTGTGTGAAAAAGCAAAATCATTGAAATATAATTTTTCCTCCAATCTAATTTTTTTTTACCATCACCATGGTACGTTCTTTTAGAGGCTCTGTATAGGATAGAGGCATTTTAAGAACTTTATTTTTTAAAAGATACACTATGTAACTTGTTATTGAGTGAGTGCAAAAAAAAAACAAAAAAAACAAAACAAAACAAACAAAAAAAAAATCCATCTTTCAAATCATGTCTCTACTTTACCCAAATCCAAACCTGTAATAATGATTTATATTTTAAAGTTATGTCACATGCGTCACATCTTATCCGTACACTGAGAAAAGTAGCTCCGGTTGTAAGTAGCGTGAAGTTTGTCGTTACAACAAACAAAGAAAAATTCACCATGGATCATTCAATATTGCAAACCTCAGGAGAACCACCGGTTGTAAAAAAGAAATTAAAGTTATTTATTTGTCCATCTACTCTGATAAGATGTCTCAAACCACATCCATCCGTGCAGAAGAGCAGAGCCGAAGCACAACCTAACCTATGTTCTTCCACAAGATGCGTGCAGATTTATTTTTTTTAACCGCTAGAGGGCCAAAACGTTACATAGTGTAACTTTAACACTGTGTTTCTAAAATATTCTCTCATACCTCTTAGGAGACTGGAGCCTAGAGACCGTCTTCCAGGTGTTGAACTCAGGACTGCCGCAGTATTTCCTAAGTTCCTCCAGAGCTTTCTGAGTCTCCACCTCCGACTGTCTCTGATACTCCTCTTCTGTCAGCAGACGCCGTGGCTCGAGTTTCTTAGGCTTCAGCTTCCTTCAGAGCATTCATTCAGCAAGAAGAACAATGACTACATTGCTCAAAATGTATTTGAACAACATTTATTAAAGTTATATGCTCACTGATAAAGCATGAAGGCCTTGGTAAAAGGGTACTCCAGGTTCTTTGAGCAGAATGCAGCTATCATGATGGCCAGAGCCACTTGCTGGACCTGAATTCCAGCGTACACCAGCAGAAGGCCGAATATCTGCAGCGTCCAGGACAGGATGTTGATACTTCGCTCTTCCACCAGAGGCCCATAGCGGTAACAGACTGCAAAACTGACGAACCCGATCACAATGACATAACCTAAATATATTTAAAACAAAGAACAGTCAGCACTTCATATACTTTAAAGACTAGTATAAAACATACCATCAAGTATTTGCAAAATAAAGTTTGTTTTTATAATATTTCAATAAAATAAAATTAATAAAAATATAATTTTTATTTATTAATATCAAAAATAAATTGTAGCTCACTTTTCACAATCCAGTCAAATCTGGTGTATAAGTCTTATTTAGAGCCATTATTTCTCACTGAATATTGTTGGACATGGTGCTCTCTTACCGATAGCCAGATGCCAGTGATCTTTAAGAATTATTTGTAGATTCCTAAACACCAGCTGGATGATGTAGAGAGAAAAGGACCAGCCACCCATCAGCAGCACATAGAATGGGCTTTTCTACAGGCCAAGGAAGCAAACATGTTGAAAGGTAATAAGATAAGGGATAGTTCTGGGATATAAGGGTCACTTTCTCACCCTCAACCCTTCCAAACCTGAATGAATTTCTTTCTTCTGCTGAACACAAAAGAAGATATTTTGAAAAATGCTGGTAACCAAACAGTGGATGGGCCCCATTGACTTCCATAGTACTTTCATACTATGGAAGTCAATGGGTCCCAACTGTTTGGTTACCCATATTCTTCAAAATATCTTCTTTTGTGTTCAGCAGAAGAAAGAAATTCATTCAGGTTTGGAACAACTTGAAGGTGAGTAAACGATGACAGAATTTTCATTTTTGGGTTAACTATCCCTTTAATAAGATTTCATAGTTAATTTCTACACAAAGCCAACCAAGGTGTTCAGAAGTAGAGAAAAGGACATTTAGTACATGTTAAAGAATGTGAGGAATCCTACCTTGGGTAAAAAACGGCCGATGATGAAGATGAGGATGATGAGGGAGGCAATCATGCCGGTGCTCATGCCAGCAGAGTAGTAGAACACTTGACTCCTACAAGACGGATGAAACGGGTGTGAGCACAGAGTTATAAACACAATATGTCTTAGTAACAACCTCCATGCAGGAAAAGGAGAACTGGCTAAAGAGAAATTCATTTTCATTTTGAATTATATAAAATGTCAATTACCTGCTTAGTATGTCTGCAAAAAAGAACAGCAACACTCCAGCCAGAAAAACCAAAAACAGGTAGATGTCAAAATCTACAGGAGGAAAAACAATATCAATCTCCAAATCAATAACACACCACCAATTATATGAGCATGAAGATTTAATTTAAGCAATATAATCTGAAGGACCAACAGGAATAAGTTTTCCCATCCATGTGGACTTTTGCCTTTCTAATATATTAATGCAAGTCTTTTTCAACTCACGTTGGCTAGGTTGTACTGTATAGAGTGTATGGGCATCTGAAGGGTCCACTCTGAAACAGGTCTTGTTGCTAAAGAGACTGACGCTCACAGTGGTCTCATTGGTCTGTTCGCGAACAAAATACTGCACAAGTTTCCAGATGCTGAAATGCTCAAGCTCCTGCAGGTCCTGCTCATCATTAACCACTGTCACTTTCAGCTTTGTAGTGCTCCACACTCTCACCTGTCAATCAAATAACAAGCAGGGGCTCTCAATTTTGATGCAAACATTACTGATCACATTGACAAGAGTCATAGTTAAAAGTCTTCTACCTGTATTCTAGTCCATGTTTCCCTCCATCCAGGTATGATGGAGTTATAGTAGCAAAAATGTTGTGCAGCTTGTGTTTTGATTTCTTGTCCATCTTTAATTTCTATGATGGGACGGGTGGCACCTGCATGAAAATGACCGAGTAATAACTTTAGTGAATCATTCTCCATGTGTGTGTGTGTGTATATATATAAAAATCATAGTTTACATATAAATATAATTTATACATATTTATATCATATATACATATTTTAAAATACGAAAATATTAAATAAGAACATGTCTTATTTATAAAGAATAAAGTAGGTTTTCCTCAGCAATCTATTGTGAAGTGATCTGGTTGCGACAAAAATTATTTAAAAAAAAATACAACAAACTACATTTTTATCACACTCATTTAAGACCTCTGTTTGCACAGCTGTAACTAATTACATCAACACATATATATACCTAGTACGCTAACAACAACACGTATAGCTTTCTTAATTGTCCTACATAATTTACAAACAATATGTATGAAGATATAATATCTTAAACCTTGTCTAACTATTGCTTACCTGATGTTTGAGAAAAATGAAATGAAAACAGCACAGTAGTCAAGATAACTTTCAATCTGACAGTTTCGATCCTAAAGCCACTTTCGGATTTCATTAATCCCGCCATGATGTCTTCTCGCGTTTCTTCGATGGTCGGAGTGACGTTACCGACGAGACTTGAGAGCTGAACAGCGTCATCTGCTGCACTGGAGCGGCCACGCGCATCTGTCGCACCATCACACATGACTGCAAGTTAATCAATTATTTGTATCAACTGCAAAGTCAAAAATGATCCAATTAAATACTGAAATAATATTTTTTTTAACATACGAGTGTTTTTTTTTTGCAGTCTAAAGCGATGTATATTAATTAATATAATTAATATTAATTAATTATAATTATAATTCATATTAATTAATATGAATGTTATTAATTAATAGGCTAAAAATACTTTCCAAAATAAGATTTCTTACATTTAAAACTGCAGTCCATAACTTTTTTTTTGGTTAAAAATTATCCAAAATCAATTTTTGAACAAGTACATAACCAGCCAGTGTTCACAACTATCTCCTTACCTATCTCCTTACCTTTTTTTTTTTTCCTCTCTCTCTCTCTCTCTCTCTCTCTCTCCTTTTCTCTTTTGTGTGTATTATATATGATGCTCTGTTCTTGTTTTTAGGTTGACATTTTAACATTTCTGTCAAGGGTCTACAGATGAAAAATAGCCCTTTGGTGTGCTAATTCTGGCACATTTACATTCATGTTTATTAATGTGCACAGCCCCTGTAAACAAATAAACTTAAATTTAAACTTAGCCGATTCACAACAGTAAGCTTGTAATAATGTGTTTTAATTTAAGTGGTACTGGTGGATTTCCGTGGGAAATTCAAGCATGTCTTTGCGTCATTACGTCACGTCTGTATACATAAAGAAGGAGTCCGGCTAGTAGCCTGTGGCATGTGAGGATGCTGCAGGTGGCAGATCAGTTATAGCCTTTTCTCACAGCAGCTGGAATAATTAAACGTATCATTTTGATGGCGGATTGTAATCCAGAAATGTCCAAACGACAATCATCAGTGACATATGGAGATTTACCCGTAGTAAAAAAAAAAAAAAAAAAAGATTAGACCGTACAGAAATTAAAATCTACAGGTAACGCTAATACACACTAAATACACGTAGTCAATGCTGATGTTGTTAACATTAACAATTTGAGAACAACGTATAATAATTTGCACGGTTTGATGTGATATGAGCTAAGCGATCGCACGATTTATTGTTATGCTTTTTTTTCTCAGTTGGTCAGAACAAAAATGGCAGACATGTTACTTACTTACTTGTTCAGATGACATTTTCCGGTGAAAATTATTATTTTGGTCGTACTTCCCAGATGTAGCCTAGTATTTGTAATTCCGAAGTACAGTATCCACACCAGTGCGGTGACAGCCTACACATATTACTCCTCAAAACATTAGATTCATCCGCGCTGAGGAGCCGTGACGATACACAACCCACGTAATAATAACTCCGCAACTAACTGCAATTCCAGGTTTTAAAAAGAGATGGCGACAAAGAGGCAACACTTACGGACTGCAGCTTTAATAAATAAATTGACAATACAGTGCCACTCTGGATTTTTATTCATTTAAGTTTTTTTCTATCCAATTTCTTTTAAATTAATTTTAAGCAGCAGGTGTTACAAGCATGAAAGTCACTCTCAGCTTCACCAACCCTAAACAAGTCAAAACATAACCGTTTCTTTGTCTGGTGCCAGATTGTCTTTTCCTGTTGTCTGTTACTCATAATCCCATCCTTTGTCTTTAAAGCTCTTGCCCTAATTACAGTTTGAAAACAGTTACTCTTACTTCCTATCTAAGAACATTCAATTTCCTCTCTATGTCAACCAAATCCTCTTTTTTGTCCATGAAATGGACAAAAACAAATAAAACATTTAATTGCAGACCTCATTAAACTCCCTTTACAGAGCATGACTATGCATATATGTTCCTTTTAAAGAGTCTAAATCACTTTCACATATGTTAAAATGACAGTTAGTTGCAAATAAAATATTTGAAATTATTTTGATTTAATTAAATTAAATCACTTGCAACTTCCAAGCAAATATGCATAAAATAATTACAGATTCAGTAAAAAATGTTAGTTGCCTATAATATTTCATTACTTTGATACATAAATTATTTAATAAATTCTTTCAATCATAGCAAAATATACACAAATAGAATTGTGTATAAAAAGATATGTGTTCCTTACATGTAGATCTCAATTGCAATGTGTACATCACTTTATCACAAATCCGAAAAGGAGATATTTACAAAAATGTAAAGCATGCGAGGTTGCGCTGCATGCCCAGTTCAGATGTAGGGTCCATTTTTTTAATCAGCATCTGGATGTGCAGCATTAACTGCTCCATATGAGAGGATTTTGGGTCCTGACAGTGAAGTACAAATGCTGGTCACAGATTCTCTCAACCCCAGGCTCCTCCCGGATGGAAATTTGGAACAACTGAGGCAGCAGCAGAAAGAGGGGTGGAGTATCCCACAGTGAAGTTCTGCAGACCCAACATCAGACATTTCCAACTGTAGCGAAGAGCCTTTCCTACGTTCTGTAAGACAAACAGAATGTTGAAAAAAGAACACGCATAGTGAATTTGTAACTTAGTCAACCAACATATTATTTTAATATGTGTGTCTATTAAAAATAAATTACATAAATTAAAATTCAATTCAAAAATCAATACCTACATAAAAAAAATACCCTAAATTTATATAAAAAGATCTGGTCCCTTTTTATTCATTTTCTTCAGAATTGTGATGATTAGTTGTTTATTTTACAATTTTAATTTGTGTAATTTTATTTTTTATTGTATGTAACTGTAAGTTTAGTTTTTGGATAAATAATTTACTTAAAGCCACAATATGTAATTTTTCGCCACTAGAGGTCGCTTTTTCAAAACAAAGGCGTAGCTTGATGACGCCCTGATTTTGCGAAGCTTTTATTATGCCACAGACGACCGCTTCCGCTTTTTTCCGGTCATGCGTATGTGGGGTATCGCAGCACTGTTTTATCATATTAGATACATTTGAGCGTGTTGAAAGTTGTTATAATGCTACTCTGTGCATTCACTTGGCGGCTACGATGAGACACTTGTTGCACGCTGCAGTAAGCTAGATCCATATTAGGCATGCTAAAACATGGTATTCACAGTAAATCAAGAAAACGAGATTTAAACAATAAGACTAATTGTGTTGAGCTATATAACAATGATTCGTTTTCTGTGGATGAATGTATCCAAACAGTTGCTCACCTGTCTAATAAAACACATCATATATTTAAGCGTCTTTGGTGTTTCCATGGTTTCTACAAAATAAAACCGGAAATCGAGGGTAATGCGCTATAATTTCATTGATAGGCAACGCACGGACACGGTCTGTGTCCTGGCTGAAATTGCTTATTTCTCTGAATTTAAACATTCTTGGAAACATTTGGGATAATGTAAGTACACAAGTCAACAAAATATATAACATTGTTCTAGTGCTTTTTGGATATTTTAATCCAAAAATCGTACATATTGTGCCTTTAAATTAAAATGAATAAATAATTAAAAAAAATTCCAAATAAAAATATTTAATCTCAAAATGAATTGACTGCTAGGAAAACAGTGCTCAACAATATTTTGGCCTTTGGTAAATCTGAGCAATAAATCACGATCCTTTAAACAATTGGATTAAAACGCAATCCAATTCCATTGAAAATAACTATTTTCATTCACAGATCCAGGAGATTTAGCCTGTGCCAGCCAGCAATATTATAGAATTAAGACTATGAGTGGTTTAAATACCTAACGGAATTCCAAGTAGACGATTTAGCTGGATTAAACACTAGGCTTTATCATTTTAAACTGTAAACATGTAGCTTAGTGTCTTTAGATTAGTGACTGTCTCTCTGTGTGACAACAGGCCAGAAACAGGATGCACTGCTTTATCCTGAGGGAGGAAATATTTGCTGCATGACAATGGATCACTGCATGTGATCTGAATGACCCCTTTCCCAAAATAACAAATGTCTGACTATGTACTAGCCCTAGTCCTCTGGAAAAGGCCTCCATATGGGCAAAAACAGATGCTGTATTGAATGAATGCAATGTGAGCTAATGTTGTTAAAAATCATAATGAAAGTAAATTGTCTCTCATCATTTGCTGCATTTTTTTATTAAATCTTACATTCATCTCCATTCATGTATGTTTTGCAAACTTAAACATTTGGTTTTCTGTAATTTTTTGAGTATCATGTTAGAGCTGTCTATAATGTTGCATTAAAAAAAGTCAAATCTATCCTGGTTGCGGCCAGTGAAAATGCCAGGACAAGTATGAACCTGAAATACTGGCCCAACCGGACCAGCAACAGAAAATCCTTATTGCTGAGCCCTGTATTTCACTTTATGTTGTTGGGAAAGTTGGCCATTAGCACCAAACTTGTACAAGCTACTTTGGTGGAGGTGCTTTGGGAAAAAAACAAAACAGGGATGATATAGATTTTAAGTGGATTACAGATGGCGTGTTTACTAAAGATACTCCATTTACTCAGTCTCAGCAGTTTTAATTAAGTCTGATAAGGAAACAGTCTAAGATGCCAGACAGGTCACCCGTTGATCTTTGACCTAGTCTAACACAGGGTCAGCAAATTCTCTAGAAAAATCATGTGCTTGTTTAAAAAATACAATCATTTAAGGGGTTATTATATTCAAAGCATTAACTGAAGTGGGAATTTTATCTGATTTCATAATCAAAATTCCCTATATGGAAAAGAAGCATTTTTCCATTACCTAATAACACATGACAACTTTCTATTGTATAATGTCACTCCTCTCACTCATGACCAAGGCACTGGTCATTTGGAAACTCAATGGTAGAGTTTGTGAGACTTTAAATCAGGATAACACAAGGACAAAACCAGTTTGAATTATTTAATCCAAGTTCCCTCAAATTTTTGCGAAATAAAATAATAATAATAAAAAATTAACATCAACAACTGCTAATAAAATTGGTCAGAATTGAATAGTTATTTGAACCACAAGAATACACAATAATTTACCAGTACCATTGGAATACTTTCTTTCTTCTGTTTTCTTCAATATAAATTTCTTCCTTCTGCTGAACACAAAGGAAGATATTTTGAAGAATGTCAGTAACCAAACAGTTAATGGAAGTCATACTATGGAAGTCTTTCAACTGTTTGGTTAACCATATTCTTCAAAATATCTTCTTTTGTGAACAAAGGAACTCATACAGGTTTAGAACAACTTAAGGGTGAGAAAATTATGACAAAATTTTCATTTTTGGGTGAACTGTGCATTAAAAAAAAAAAAAATGCGTATGATTTTTATATTTAGGGGGAGGGACAAGCTATATTACTACTTAAACGGTAATATTTTTGAACGAAATTAACACTTTTATTAAGTAGCCAAACATTCATTAAATTGCATTTGAAATTCGAATAATTCTTGCTATTCATCAAAGAGCCCTGAAACAAGATATATCACAGATTTATTACTGATGAGGAGCTTTTTTTTTCTTTTCAAAAACAAACAAAAAGGTAACGACCTTAAACTTTTGAACTGTAGTGTGCATTAAAAACGCACTTTTTATGTTACCAAGTGAAATATTCATCCTACCTTTTTGTATTTTTTATGCTTTTCTTTCTTTTTTGCTTTCTTTTTCTCCTTTAGTTTGTGTTGGCTGTCATCTTCCACTAAGGGCTCGTATGGAGATCTCTCCGGCAGTAAAGTGAAGTGCAGATCTCTGGGCCTCTTCTCCGCCGGCTGATCGAGGCTCTGCTCCGGGGCGTCGCTGTCGACCTGTCGCCTGTATCTGCCGCTAACGTCCTCAAAGAGGCCAAGCCGCGGCACACAGAGAGACTTGGGCTTCATGGTATTCACAGGTGCCTGTTGTTAGTGCACTCTGATAAAGCTCGAGTACATACGCACATCCTCTTGGAGCAGCTCTGCAGTGTTTGGCTGGACTCCAGCTCTGATTGGGTTCACTCATGGAGTTCACACCATGGGGGCGTTTGAAAGACTGGAGTACAAACTATGGTTGACAGTCCGGGGTCAATGAAGTATATTCAAATCAAATTTAATTTCCATTCAGTTTACTTCACTAATTCCATTGTGTGTGGAATGGAAATCATCTAGGTCAAACAAAATTCCATATAGCTGTTATTATTTTATTATTTAGGTCTAAACACAGTTTAAATCCCTGATTTGTGTGACTGCAATTCATCAAAATTAAGCAATAAAATTATGTAACAAACAAACAAATAAATAGGCATGAGGAATGGTAAATTTAGCCTCTATAAATTGTAATATTAGTATCTCAGTATAGGGACTAGTTTGTTATAAATGTTGGTTTGTAGTTAATGATAAACATATAGCCCATTTACCATAAATTTTTCCAGAAAATAAAGCCTATTTGTTTGAGAACATGTTATTAAATTTATTCCGTTAAATTACATTTTAGTAGGATTTGAGTTTAGTAGTATACTAAGTGTATTTTTTTTTAAATACTGGTTTTATTTTATTTATTTTATTTTGCTATATTTTTGAATCACGAACACAAGCAAAATGTGTTTTTCAAACACATCTCATTTAAAAATGTTACAGCTTTAAAAATATTTAAATAGTAGGCTAATAAAATAAATTAGCCCTTATTTTCTGCAAAAACCGTAATGAGGCATGCAGATGTTTTTGTAAACATATGATCTAATCAAGAACCCGCCCCTTTTGACCACGTGATCATTGACTGACAGGCGTCAAATCACTGAAGTGAAAGTAGAATAAGCGGACGTTTGGACATAAACTCGGATTGTTGGTAAGTACACAGAGTTTCTTAAAAATACGTAAATTAAACTTTAACGTTTAAAGGTAGCCTGTATTTCAGTTTTACAATCTATGATGGTTGAGAGAGTATTTAGCTATAATACATTGTCATTACAGTGGTGTAGCCTACTAACTGAATACTTTTTAATTCTTAATAGCCTACTTGTCTACTTTCATCTTCAATTTCTGGCTTATTAATAATGAGATGACTTTGTTTAGTAATAGTGTTTCTAACCTACTGGATATGTTAAATTTATCTGTCATTAAGTCTCTTTTATAGTCTTTTACACCATACCAAAAGCATCACTGATACAAAATAGAGTAATAATAGCTATTAATAATAACTTATTAAACCTGCTTAGGCAAAAGTTATTTAATTAGATTAGACTTTAGACTGACAATGG
Source organism: Coreius guichenoti (assembly GCA_039654105.1). Classification (NCBI taxonomy): domain Eukaryota; kingdom Metazoa; phylum Chordata; class Actinopteri; order Cypriniformes; family Gobionidae; genus Coreius; species Coreius guichenoti. Next base: position 13,735,821 of record CM077178.1, read on the forward strand.
CAACAGGAATGACAGTAAAAAAAAAATATTTTCTTTAACTGGGTGTGTCAGTTACAAAATATGTGTTTGATGTTGTCATCATTTTTAACTTAAATTAAACAGTGGCATATTTCATAGCAAAACTTACACATACAAGGAAATACATCAAGCCAAAGACAGTTGAGGGTAATTTGAGACCAACAGAACCATGTAACACCTTACCACTTTTTGTTGATGTCATTCTGTGATGAGTAGTTCAAAACGGATGTATGATGCAACAATGCTTTTTTAAGCACTGGTGATGATCTTTGCATGTGATGTCCTTAAAATCACATGACATTGTGTACACACACACACACACACACACATACATATAATATTGCCAAAAGTTTTGCGACCCATGCCTTTACATTAATGACATCCCATTCTGAATCCATAGGGTTTAATATGGAGTTGGCCCACCCTTTGCAGCTATAACAGCTTCAGCTCTTCAGGGAAGGCTTTCCACAAGGTTTAGGAGTGTGTTTATGGGAATTTTTGACCATTCTTCTAAAAGTGCATTTGTGAGGTCAGGCACTGATATTGGGCGAGAAGGCCTGGCTCGCAGTCTCCACTCTGATTCATCCCAAAGGTGTTCTATCAGGTTGAGGTCAGGACTTTGTGCAGACCAGTCAAGTTCCTCCACACCAAACTCGTTCATCCATGTCTTTATGGCCCTTGCTTTGTGCACTGGTGCACAGTCATGTTGGAACAGGAAGGGGCCATGCCCAAACTGTTCCCACAAAGTTGGGGGCATGAAATTGTCCAAAATGTCTTGGTATGCTGAAGCATTAAGAGTTCCTTTCACTGGAACTAAGGGGCCAAGCCCAACCCCTGAAAAACAACCCCACACCATAATCCCCCCTCCACCAAACTTTACACTTGGCACAATGCAGTCAGGTAAGTACCGTTCTCCTGGAAACTGCCAAACCCAGACTCGTCCGTCGGATTGCCAGACAGAGAAGCGTGATTCGTCACTCCAGAGAGCACGTCTCCAATGCTCTAGAGTCCAGTGGTGGCGTGCTTTACACCACTGCATCCGACGCTTTTCATTGCACTTGGTGATGTAAGGCTTGGATGCAGCTGCTCAGCCATGGAAACCCATTCCATGAAGCTCTCTACGCACTGTTCTTGAACTAATCTGAAGGTCACACGAAGTTTGGAGGTCTGTAGCTATTGACTCTGCAGAAAGTTGGCGACATATGCGCACTGTGTGCCTCAGCATGCGCTGACCCCGCTCTGTGATTTTATGTGGCCTACCACTTTGTGGCTGAGTTGCTGTTGTTCCCAATTGCTTCCACTTTGTTATAATACCACTAACAGTTGACCGTGGAATATTTAGTACTGAGGAAATTTCACAAATGGACTATCACGGTACCACGCTTGAATTCACTGAGCTCCTGAGAGTGACCCATTCTTTCACAAATGTTTGTAGAAGCAGTCCGCATGCCTTGGTGCTTGATTTTATACACCTTTGGCCATGGAAGTGATTGGAACGCTTGAATTCAATACTTTTGGCAATATAGTGTGTATATATATATATATATATATATATATATACACACCGATCAGGCATTACAAAACACAGGGGTGCTGTGGTATCTGGCACCAAGATGTTAGCAGCAGATCCTATAAGTCCTGTAAGTTGCGAGGTGGGGCCTCCATGGATCGGACTTGTTTGTTCAGCACATCCCACAGATGCTCGACTGGATTGAGATCTGGGGAATTTGGAGGCCAAGTCAACACCTCAAATTCGTTGTTGTGCTCCTCAAACCATTCCTGAACCATTTTTGCTTTGTGGCAGGGTGCATTATCCTGCTGAAAGAGGCCACAGCCACCAGGGAATACCGTTTCCACGAAAGGGTGTCCATGGTCTGCAACAATGCTTAGGTAGGTGGTATGTGTCAAAGTAGCATCCACATGGATCGCAGGACCCAAGGTTTCCCAGCAGAACATTGCCCAAAGCATAACACTGCCTCTGCCGGCTTGCCTTCTTCCCATAGTGCATCCTGGTGCCATGTGTTCCCCAGGTAAGCGACGCATACGCACCCGGCCATCCACGTGATGTAAAAGAAAACATGATTCATCAGACCAGGCCAACTTCCATTGCTCCGTGGTCCAGTTCTGATGCTCACGTGCCCGCTTTCGGCGGTGGACAGGGGTCAGCATGGGCACCCTGACTGGTCTGCGGCTATGCAGCCCCATATGCAACAAACTGCGATGCACTGTGTATTCTGACACCTTTCTATCAGAACCAGCATTAACTTCTTGAGCACACTGCACACAGCCCTGACAATAATGTTATGCCTGATCGGTATATATATATATATATATATATATATACAGCTCTAGAAAAATTCAGAGACCACTCAACATTGAGAAATCAATGTTAAGTGGCCTCTTAATTTTTTCCAGAGCGGTATATATTAGTGCAAACACACACACACACACACACATATATATATATATATATATATATTAGTGCTGTCAAATCGATTATATCATGTATTATTATATTTATATATATTATTTATATAAATATATATTATAATATTTATATATATTGCATATATTTCTGTGTGTGTGCGTGTCTGTGTACATATACACACACATACTGTATATATATGTATATATGAGTGTGTATATATACATACAGACATACTGTATATAAATATTATTATAATTATACACACATATGTATTATGTAAATGCGATTAATCGATTTGACAGCACTAAATTATATATATATATGGCTATTATGTATATTTGCATTTTGTCATGTTTTTGAAATGTGAAATGTTTTTGTTTGAAATGTACACAAGGCTGCTATTGTGTGACATGAGGTCACTTGTAAAATGGTGTATACAATTTAGCCACAAAACAAAGTGTCTTTAAACCACTTTTTTTTCAAACAAAAACCCACATGAATGTACGAAACTGGTTAACTTCTCCAACTGTGCTTAGTGGTTTCTCATTCTTTTGCTGCATTTTGTAAATTGCAACATAAATGTTGACATTACACACCATTTATAGATTAAGAGAAAGTCATCTACAATACTTCATATACAGTATTCTTTTGGACATATGTACTTAGATTTGATCAGAATTTCTTAATAAAAGTTCAAGCTCACTTTTGTTCATATCAGTATTACATTTTGAAATTCTTGTTTGTAGTCCATATCATGTGTTTGTTCACTAATCCTGATTGTATCCAGGCATGTGTTGTTTATTGTTCTTGTGTATTTAGTTCACAAGATTTCCATTTTTGAACAAACATGAAAAAACATATCATCATATTTTTGTGTTTAGATGTAAGCTGAACCCTTGGACATGAAGTTTAACTGAAGAAAAAATGTGGACCATTGAACTGAATTTTCAATGAATCTGACAGATTTAAGCATTCCATATTCTGGGATGCCATGGTGAGAAAAGTGTGGTAAAGTGTCTTTTATATCATGTATCATATATGAGATAAATGATTGAATAAACATATTTCTAAACATTTTTCTCTCATTCAAGGACAGTTTCACAAAATCAGCCCAGCCATGTTTCTTTAAAAAGTGCCAGTTCTATGCTGGATCCAATTGATTTGAAAAGGGAACCTCTCTATTCAGTACAAAGGTATGTAACATTTGCTTTGTCCTTCAAAAATGCAAAAATGCTGTTGTGCTGCTTAATTTTTTTTTTTTTAGGAAACTGACACTTTTTCAGGATTCTTTGAATATTGAACAATGTAACATATTTTTGATCAAATTAATGTGTAATAAATAAAAGTATTTTATAGTTATAGTTAAAGTATTTTTTTGTTAGTTTTTTGTTTTTAAATCTTACCAACCTCAAATTTTTGGATGGTAATGTTCTCTGCATGAGAGTCCAGTCATACATTTTCATTGTCAATATATTTTTTACAGACATCACAAGAACAATATTCCAAAATTACAACATCCAACACTACATTCCAATTCAGCCATGGAGTGCAAACAAGAATATAAATCAAGACTGAAAGCAAAATTTCAATGCATTCACAATGACATGCCCAAACAATCAGATCCCACGTTCCTAAATGACATCTTCACAGAGCTTTACATCACTGAAGGGGAAAGTGAGAATGTCAACAAAGAACATGAAGTGAGACAGATTGAGATGGCGTTGAGGAGAAAAAACACAGAAGACATTCCAGTCAAATGCAATGACATTTTTAATCACTTGCCCGAAAAAAATAGACCCATCAAATGTGTGCTGACTAAGGGAGTTGCAGGCATAGGGAAAACAGTCTCGGTACAGAAATTCATACTGGACTGGGCCGAGGGCAACGCAAATCAGGATATCGAGTTTGTGTACCCACTTCCGTTTCGAGAGCTGAACCTGATGAAAGCAAATCAGTTTAGCTTGATTGAGCTTCTCCAACACTTCAAAATGGAAACAAGCTTTGGAGATGGTCACAAAAATCTAAAAGTTCTCTTTATCTTTGACGGTCTAGATGAATGCCGCTTTCCTTTGGATTTCCAGAACAACCCAAAGTTGAGTAACCCAACTCTGCCAGCCTCCATTGATGTTTTGTTAACCAATCTCATCAATAACACACTGCTTCCTGATGCCCTCCTCTGGATAACATCTCGACCAGCAGCAGCCAGTCAAATCCCTCTTGAGTATATAGACCTGGTGACTGAAGTTCGAGGGTTTACTGACCCGCAAAAAGAAGAATACCTCAACAAGAGAATCAATGATAAACATCTCTCTGGCCATATCATCACACACTTAAAGTCGTCAAGAAGTCTGTACATCATGTGTCATATACCAGTCTTCTGTTGGCTTTGCGTTACGGTGCTAGAGAGAATGTTCAATGCAGCGGAAGATGGAGAGATTCCCAAGACTCTTACTCAAATGTACACACACTTTCTTCTCATGCAAACCAGAGCGAAAAACATGAGATACACTAAAGATTACAACCCAGGCCTGGAGGATGAAGACATGATTTTGAAGCTAGGTAAACTAGCCTACCAACAGCTAAAAAGGGGCAATCTGATATTCTATGAGGAAGACCTGATAACTTGTGGGATTGATGTGAAGGAAGCCGTGGTGTACTCAGGAGTTTGCTCACAGATCTTCAGAGAGGAGTCTGCAATAACCGAGAACAAAGTGTACTGTTTCATCCATCTGAGCATTCAGGAGTTTTTGGCAGCCATGTATGTGTATTTCATGTTTAAGGTCCACCACAACAACATTCTTGATCATGAAGAGCATCAAGAGACCACCTTGTTTGAGTTGCATAAGAGTGCCATTGACAAGGCCCTACAGAGCAAGAATGGACACCTGGATCTTTTTCTCCGCTTTCTTCTGGGCCTTTCATTGGAGTCCAATCAGACCCTTTTACAAGGCTTGCTTTCTCAATCTGGTAGCAGAGCCTGTCAGAGCATTGACGAAACGGTTGAATATATCAAGAGGATGATAGAGGAGACGTCCTTGCCTGAAAAGTCCATAAATCTGTTCTACTGTCTCAATGAACTGAATGAACTCTCTCTGGTCAAGGAGATCCAGCGCTTCCTGAACTCAGGGCATTTTTCTAAACTCTCCCCTGCACAGTGGTCTGCCCTAGTTTTTGTGTTATTGACATCAGAAGAGAAGCTGGATGTGTTTGACTTAAAGAAGTACATCAGATCAGATGAAGGCCTTACCAGATTGTTGCCGGTGGTCAAAGCTTCAGAATCTGCTCTGTGAGTTCATGTTTGATGTTTCATATTTAAAAGTTATCCTAATAGTGTGATTGAAGTCACATTGTGTGTGTTTGTGTAGTGAAGTGTAGTGTGTTTGGTTTTTATTTATTGTATCTACATAATTTCCAGACTGGATAATTGTGGACTTACTTTGAGATGCTGTAGAGCTCTTGCCTCCACTGTTGGTTCCAGCTCTTCAAATGTACGAGTGCTAGATCTGTGCAATAACTCCATAGGAGACAAAGGACTGGAGCTTCTGACAGCCGGACTGGAAAACACACTGTGCAATTTAGAGGAACTGAGGTAAAGGTCTTGGTCACTTTCTTATGTGTGTATATATATATATATACACAAGATACACACACACACACACACACACACACATATTTAAAAAAAACTGTTTATTCGAAATAGAAATCTTGTGTAACATTATAAATGTCTTTATAGTGGTCAATTTTAATGCGTCCTTGCTGAATAAATTAATTGACATTTGTTTTAAATTACATTTAAATGTTGTTGTTGGTGGTATTATTACTATAATCGAGTAATTTGCATTTTAGACATTTGGTTCTTTCCTGAATGAAGCGTTTTTGAACAAATCGTTTGAACAAGTGATTCAATGTATCACTCAGAACGAATCGGTTGGTTGAATTCTTTACGGACTCTCTCATAATGACAGTCACATGTCGCCACCTACTGGTGTATTGATGTAATCTGCAGAAAGAGTGACTGAAAAAATCGAGAGGCTGCTCACTGCAGAGCCATGGGTGGAGTGTGAACTGTGAAGTCCAGCTCCCCCTTTCTGAATGTAATTTGGGCGTAATGGGTGGAGCTAGAATATCCAACCACACACTAACCCTACCCATAACTCCACCCATGACGTCCAGAGAGGTGGTGGTGGACATCATTTGGCTCTGCAGTGAGCACCACTTGGAAAAATCCCTACCATTAATGCACAGTACAGCCTGGAACACGCAAACACAGACAAGCAGAAATGTATTGTTAAATATGTTGTTTATTAAATATTTTGGATGATATGATGTTTTCAGCTGCCAATAAGAGTTTACTCTCAACTCTGTTTTATACATTTTACCATCTATTCTAGATAAATTTCACAGTTTCTGTCCCAAAATCAGTGGGCCCATTAGAATCATTTTTTTAATGTCCTCAAAACAATGATTTCATAATGTGTGAATTCATATTTAGTACTACTACATTAGCACTTGAAAGATTCATGTGATGTGTTACTGTTTCCTCAGGCTCTCATACTGCAGAATCACCACACGCGGCTGCTCTGTTCTGGAATCAGGACTGCTCCCAAATCTTCCAAATCTTCGGGTGCTAGACCTGAGTGAAAATAGTCTGAGAGAAGCAGGAATTAAGATCTTGGCCAATTACCTGAGGCATCAGCACTGTAAACTTGAAATACTGAGGTAAACATCCTTTCTCACACCACTTCAGTTCACTGGAAGAGATCAATAGCAAATGTAGAATTTGTTTGGTCCTCATAATCACGTCATTGCATTTTTCATAGACTCAAGGACTGCAGAGTTACACCTGCAAGCATCTTTGCAATAGCCTCAGCTTTACAGTCCAACCCATCTCACTTAAGAGAGCTCGACCTGCACTGGAATAACCCAGGAGATGATGGAGTGGAGAAGCTTTCAGCTCTAATACAGCATCCTCTTTCCCGACTTGAAACACTTTGGTACTTTTTGTTTATGAAATGTTTTGTCATATATATATATATATATATGCGCTGTTCAAATGTTTGAGGTTAGTGAGATTTAAAAAAAAAAAAAAAAATTCAAATAAATTCTTTTTTTTAAACTTACTATTCATCAGACTTAAAAAAAATATATATTAAGCATAATGTTTTCAACATTGATAATAATAGGAAATGTGACACTGAAGACTGGAGTAATGATGCTGAAAATTCAGCTTTGCCATCACAGGAATAAATTACATTTTAAAATATATTCAAATACAAAATATTTAATTAAATAATATTTCACACTATTACTGTTTTTTACTGTATTTTTGATCAAATAAATGCAGCCTTGGTGAGAAGAGACTTCTTTTAAAAACAGTTAAAAAAATCTTTCTGACCCCAAACTTTTGAACAGTGTGCTATTATAAATATTAATATTATAAATATTATCTCTAATTAAAATGTCTATTTTTCCACCCGTAGGCTAAGTTACGGTTTGCTCACTGTGAAATCCTGTCAGTCTTTGGCTTCAGCTCTGAGGTCCAGCTTCTCAACTCTGAAAGCTTTAGACCTGAGCGGCAACGCAATATATGATGAAGCAGTGAAAATGCTCTCAAATGGACTTGGAAGCCCTCATTGTAAAATAGAGGTTTTGAGGTAAGGGTTTCAAATCTCCATTTAAATCCTACACAAAGCGAACACTTGAAGCACACCCTGTCTTTTCAGATTGGCATTGTGTGAGATCACAGAGGTGGGTGTTGCTGATTTGGCCTCAGCTCTTGTTTCTAACCCGGATTCTCTGAGAGAGCTGGACTTGAGACAGAACCACATAAAGGATTTTGGCGTATCAAGACTTGCTGAAGTGGTGAAGAACTCCAACTGTAGGCTGGAGACGTTACGGTGAGCAGAACTGAAGCATTGAGACTTTCATTATAGTGCTTGCAAGGCAGATAATTTCTTAGGCAGTGTTGGGGTATGCATTACAAGTAATGTGCATTACTTTATAATTATTATAAAGATACACTATAATCAGATTACAAACCCGATTCCAAAAAAGTTGGGACACTGTACAAATTGTGAACAAAAACAGAATGCAATGATGTGGAAGTTTCAAATTTCAATATTTTATTCAGAATACAACATAGAAGACATATCAAATGTTTAAACTGAGAAAATGTATCATTTTAAGGGAAAAATAAGTTGATTTTAAATTTCATGGCATCAACACCTCAAAAAAGTTGGGACAAGGCCATTTTTACCTCTGTGTGGCATCCCCTCTTCTTTTTATAACAGTCTGCAAACGTCTGGGGACTGAGGAGACAAGTTGCTCAAGTTTAGGAATAGGAATGTTGTCCCATTCTTGTCTAATACAGGCTTCTAGTTGCTCAACTGTCTTAGGTCTTCTTTGTCGCATCTTCCTCTTTATGATGCGCCAAATGTTTTCTATGGGTGAAAGATCTGGACTGCAGGCTGGCCATTTCAGTACCCAGATCCTTCTTCTACGCAGCCATGATGTTGTAATTGATGCAGTATGTGGTCTGGCATTGTCATGTTGGAAAATGCAAGGTCTTCCCTGAAAGAGACGACGTCTGGATGGGAGCATATGTTGTTCTAGAACTTGGATATACCTTTCAGCATTGATGGTGCCTTTCCAGATGTGTAAGCTGCCCATGCCACACGCACTCATGCAACCCCATACCATCAGAGATGCAGGCTTCTGAACTGAGCGCTGATAACAACTTGGGTTGTCCTTGTCCTCTTTAGTCCGGATGACATGGCGTCCCAGTTTTCCAAAAAGAACTTCAAATTTTGATTCGTCTGACCACAGAACAGTTTTCCACTTTGCCACAGTCCATTTTAAATGAGCCTTGGCCCAGAGAAAACGCCTGCGCTTCTGGATCATGTTTAGATATGGCTTCTTTTTTGACCTATAGAGTTTTAGCCGGCAACGGCGAATGGCACGGTGGATTGTGTTCACCGACAATGTTTTCTGGAAGTATTCCTGAGCCTATGTTGTGATTTCCATTACAGTAGCATTCCTGTATGTGATGCAGTGCCGAAGATCACAGGCATCCAGTATGGTTTTCCGGCCTTGACCCTTACGCACAGAGATTGTTCCAGATTCTCTGAATCTTTGGATGATATTATGCACTGTAGATGATGATAACTTCAAACTCTTCGCAATTTTTCTCTGAGAAACTCCTTACTGATATTGCTCCACTATTTTTTGCCGCAGAATTGGGGGAATTGGTGATCCTCTGCCCATCTTGACTTCTGAGAGACACTGCCACTCTGAGAGGCTCTTTTTATACCCAATCATGTTGCCAGTTGACCTAATAAGTTGCAAATTGGTCCTCCAGCTGTTCCTTATATGTACATGTAACTTTTCCGGCCTCTTATTGCTACCTGTCCCAACTTTTTTGGAATGTGTAGCTCTCATGAAATCCAAAATGAGCCAATATTTGGCATGACATTTCAAAATGTCTCACTTTCAACATTTGATATGTTATCTATATTCTATTGTGAATAAAATATAAGTTTATGAGATTTGTAAATTATTGCATTCCTTTTTTATTCACAATTTGTACAGTGTCCCAACTTTTTTGGAATTGGGTTTGTACTTTTTAGATGTAACAAGTAATGCATTACTTTATTAATTTACACATTAATATTTGAGTTTTAGTTTTTTAAGTAATGCACATTACTTCTCTGTTTAATTAATTTGCTCAAACATTTTTCACTATTGAATTAAACTTAGATATGTGCACTCATGTGTGCGGGAACAGACAAATTGTACAAAGGTAACAAAACATTACTTTCAACTTTTAATAAAAAGAGTTGTACAGTAGGTAATATAATCTGTAATGTTTTGGATGACATACATATCTCTGGCAGTCTTCTAAGTGGTCAGAATATAATGATATTCTAAGGCTCGGTTTCACAAACAGCAACAACATTACCGTTGTGCATTTTGAGACAAAACAATGGCAGTGACATATTTTAAGATATCTCAGTGCAAGTTGCTTTCAGTTAAAACAGCTCAAACATGCATTTTAGTCTGGGACTAGCTTAAGCTTTGTATATGATACCGGGGTAGTATGTTATATAGGTTATGTTGTTGAAGCCATTACTGCGTTACACCTGGAAGGCCTGGAAGAGAGCAAGCCTCGGCCAGATGAGAAAAGTAATGTAGCACATTACTTTCCATAAAAGTAACGTAATTAGTTACTTTTTTAAGGGAGTAACACAATATTGCAACGGATTACTTTTAAAAGTAACTTTCCCCTGGTCTTAGGTGTGATTTTTGTGAAGTTTATACTTTATATACAATTTAAGATTAAAGTTTGAAATACAATTATGATGTCTGCAGTTGGTGTTCTTTGTTTAGATGCTGAGTTGTGACTGATATTCCCTTAAATGTTTTGACATTAAATCAAGAGCATTTTATCATAACGTCTATCATAACAGTTTAGGAGACAGTGGGGTCACAAAGGAAGGTTGTGCTGTCCTCGCTGCTGCTCTAAACTCAAACCCCTCTCATCTGAGGGAGCTGGACCTGAACAATAATGAGCTCACAGATGCAGGCATGAGGCTCCTTTCTCCTGTCCTGAGGAATCACGGTGGCAACATTGTGAAATTAGAGTATGTTTTCTACAAAAACTTTCAATAACATTCTAATATATCAGATGATAATTGATAAAATGACACTGAAGACTGGAGTAATGATGCTGAAAATTCTGCTTTGCCATCACATTAATAAATTACTTTTATTTAAAAAAATATTCAAGCATACAACAAAAAAAGTATATAAAAGTATTTTATATTATATTATTCATTTATTTATTTATAATAGGTATAAGATTTTTTTAATGATAAAAAAATGCCTCTGTATAATTGTTTTCCCTAGTTTGAGCCAGTGCGATTTAACTGTGGACTGCTGTGATTCACTGGCTGCAATTCTTGTAGAAAAATCCTCAAATCTTAGAGAACTGAATTTGGGAGTAAATAATCTACAAAATCTGGGAATTACAATCCTCTGTGCTGGATTGGAAAATGCACACTGTCAGCTGGACACTTTGAGGTAATTCTATAGCTAAAATATTTAAAATAATTAAAATATCTTTGTTAATTGTGAAAATAAAATAAATCTACATTAAAATTGTATTTTACACTTTTCTTTGATTAATTATCTATGCCTATTATATCATTTACACGCAACTAATATTTTTCTCTATAGGCTATCTAACTGTGGTTTCACAGGGGAAGTTTGCTCTATTTTAGCCTCTGCACTGAGATCTAAGCACTCAGTTTTAAGAGAGCTGGACCTGAGTGAAAACAATCTCACAGATTCAGCCGTGAGGCCGCTATCTGTTCTACTGGACGATCCAGACTGTAAACTAGAGAAACTCATGTAAGTAATTCCTGGTGAGGTAGTCTATTGCAGTAGTTATGAACACCTGAAATGGCATAATAACTACAGCATGTCATACAAAATACTCAAACTGTACATTTGCATTTGTTGAGCTTTCCTTTTGTGATGTTGAACATTTTCTTTTTTCTTTCCAGCTTGTATTAAATTAAGACCTGTGTGTATCACAGCACACCAACATTTGATGACTGCACTTCTTATTATTAGTAATTTATGACATTTTTCAGATGTATTATTTTTAAATCTGTTATTTATATTGTTGTAATATTTATATTACACTGTTATGTGCTAGTATGAAATACTGTGCAGAAATTGACATTGTTTCATAAAATATTGTCTACACGCAGCATTGATTTTGTGATATTAGCAGGAATTTCAGAAACTGTAAGGAAGTTACAGGTTAATTTGCTACGCCACCAAGGCTCTTCACTTTTTGCTTTTGCATATGTAAATATATTGCATATTTTCTCAGCATGAACACAACCTTTGAACCAAGACTAATAAGTTGAAGTATATGTACTAATCACAAATGTTACCAGTTGACTGATACACTGTTTAATGTGGTCAATATATATTTTTTCACAATGGTTTGTTTCACAAGAAAAGTTGTGCTCAGAACTTCTGCTTTGTTAAGGTCACTAACACTATTTTATTATGTTAAAACTGTCATGTGTGTGTGTGTGTGTGTGATTTGACTGAATATTTAACATTTATTTTGAACATTTGTTGAATTCTTTATCCTGTAAAACTCTATGGCTGTATCAATAAACCTTATTACAAATAAATTAAAGAGTGCATGTTATTTGGTGTGCATTTCTATTCAGTCACCCTTTTCATGAAAGCACATATTTTGAACACTTACATTTAAATAAAGTCATCACAAAGATCAGGACAGATTTTTCTCTTCCAAACCTTTATTTTACACAAAACATGTATTTAATCTGTTTTTCAATTGTTTCCATTTTTAGATGACACGTGGGATAGATACTTTCCCCCTTATAACACACTAAAATAGAAATATTTACAAGAAATTAGGTAGAAAGAAAACACAGACAAACTTGACAACAGAAACAGGAAATTTCTGATCCCTGAGAGGGAGGAAAGACATGTTTTCATTAACATATATAAAATGTACAACATGACCTCAACATCTACAGTTTTAACTGAGTTGTGATGTGGCTGAGATCTCATACATCAGGTGGAAGCTGATGCTTTGTGGGAAAGGTTGAGCTCACAAACTGAATGACACTTTTAGAAGCTTGTAAAAGCATATTTATCAGTTCCTCAAACTAGCCTAGTTCTTTAAGCTCTGACAGTGGTGCAAGTTGCTCTTCTAGGTCGATCTTCCTTAAAAATGCTGAGGTCCAAACTCAGACAGGAAAAGCCTGTGAAACTCAAGCTCTACCAGTAGAAGGTTTTAGTGAGGAAACTGGCTGCTGTGTTTAGCCAGCTGCCCCCGGTGTCTTGTTTAGCACCGGTACGGGACACTGCGCGGTCAAGCTCTTTCTCTGGACTCTCGTCCTCTGGCAGGTAATCTGGCAGGTGGGAATTCTCTTCTACCTTTGAGCCAGAGCTGCTGAGTGGAACGAGAACCTGTATATCATAGTACAGCCATATAAATAATAAATAACAGCAAGTATGAAACAAGTATTAAAAAAAAAAGCAGTGTTATGTATGTATGAGTATATTTTTATATATATATATAAATATAAATATATAGACAGTGGCTGGTGGCTATACAGCTCTGGAAAAAAATTAATTTTATAAATAAAATTATTAATTTTTCCAGAGCTATGTGTATTTTATTATATATATATATATATATATATATATATATATATATATATATATATATATATATATATATATATAAAAAGAAAGGTGTTTATGAATTTATAGCGACTATATATAGTGACTATAGTTATATTATAGCTGTATAACTTTCAGCTATTATTGTAAATTAACAAGTCAACCCAATAAACCTAACCAATTCTTTGTTGTAATTTTGAAAATAAAAAGTTGTCAAACACCAAATAAATTTAAATATATATATATATATATATATATATATATTAAAGTTTAATGTAATCAAATATAAACAATAAAAGGTTAAAAATATTAATTATGTACAACTAATTTAATGATGACAATGAGAAGCATGTCAAGGCATGTAAAAATGTACATTATTAACATTTGCATTATTAATACACAAATACTAATTATAATTTTTATAATTAATGATAAATATTATTAATACATTTTAATATAATAATTAACAATTATATATTATTTAATTATCTTTTCTATTATTTTATTTGATTACATTTTAATGTAATAAAATATAAACATTAAAAATTTATATCAATATCAACTATGTACTGTACAACTACTGTATATGTAATTTAATTATTTAATGATGACAATGCAAACAATGTAATGGCTTGTAAAAATCTGACCCGACCGGATCAGCAGCAGGATGTTGTTGATCCCTGGCTCATCATTCTCACTGTAAAACATATTTAAGTACATACTTAAAAGCAACAGCAACACCCACCTCTTCTCCATTTTCATTTTTCACCACCTGTTTAGCTGAAAGCACATTTGTGGCAGCAATAGCAGTGGCCAGACTCTGAACAAAAGACATTTGCTTATTAGTTTTTCATGCACATAATGAGAACAAAGTTGCTTTTGTTAGTTGACTGACTCTCTTACAGAAAGAAGAATATAATGCACATAAGCTGCACGTACCTCAGTGGGCAGGTCAGCACGGATGCGTACAGTACATCTCTTCAGAGCCATCTGGAACGTGAAGCTGATTACACCTTTGACCCTCAAAAGGGCATCTTCACAGACACCTCTCTGATCCTGTCAACACAATACCACATGTGATTTTACCCAGTAATCTGCATAAATAAGAGAGAAAGAGTTTACGATCCAGGTACGATTAACAAAAAGCATGTGTGAAAGCTACATGTGGTACATACTGCCCCATCCAAGCCTTGTATGTGCAGGGTAACTGATTTTGCTTTCTTGTTGGAGCTGTTGATGAAGAACTGTGGTTTGTTTCTCCTCTTCTGTTGCTCTGGTGTCTGACAAGCCTGTCTCTGTGTTTGAGCACTTAACACACCATACACCTCTTTTGCAAGGTCTGTAATATCAGTCGTCATGTCAGTCCTTCAAACAGTGGAAAAGGGGGAAGAAAGATATAAAACCATGAAAAGCAGATTTTTTTTTTTAATAAGGATAATTGATGGATTGTGCACAGAAATACAAAAACATATATACAGAAAATAACTAGTCAAACCTGATTTTATGTTAATTACAAGATATTAAAAATAGATCTTAGATCACGTAATCTACCAGTAAATAATATAAATAATATTAATAAAAAAAAAAAAAAAAAAAAAAAAAAAAAAAAAAAATCACCTCTCAATCAGTGTCTCCAGGCTCACTATCATGCCAAGCTCATTTTTCATGGTGTTGATGTTGCGGGGTGATTCAGCCAGGTACCGCAAAGTCTGAGGAGACAGCACAAGAGGTTAGTACTTTTTAAAGAGGCTGTATTATACCTTCTTGATTTTGTTTATGGGGTCTAACAGAATAGGTTTTTATGCTTGAATGTCCAAATAACACATTATTTTTCCACATATTTTACATTGTTGCAGCACCTCTTGTCTCAGTCTGTCAGTAACGCTCTGTTTAGTTCTGGGGCCTCATTTATAAAACGTGTATACACACACATTTGATCTTAGATTGTATGTACGCTAAAATCCAGGCCAACGTTTATATTTATAAAAACGGTCTTTGACATGGAAAAGTGCTTTGCGCCACGCCAGGGTCTGAGCAGACTTGCGCACTTTTCCTTGTGGTAAAGAGTCAGAGAACTGCAGGTATTTGGAAAGCTAAGCAATTCTTGCTGCTCACCATTCTCAAGTAAAGATTTTGGATGTTGACTGGTGCTCTTTTATATGTTAATGACATTAATTAGGCGGAACCATTAATTAGGAAACCATTCAACTGCGCACAATTTCACGATGTATAAATTTCACTTCTGGAAGAGAGGAGTATGCATGTTTTTTGTGCGTACCTTCGTTCTCTGAATCACACGTACGCACATTTGAGAAATGATCATAAGATCAAATGTAGGATGGTTTCTACACAACCTTTTATAAATGAGGCCCTGGTCAATGTGCTGTGATTGGTGGGCTGGACCAGTGTGTTGTGACTGGTCAACTGCTTCAGGTTGTTTCGGAAAGGTCACCCCTCTTACCATAACGGCAAGTTTCAACATGCAACTAATGCAACAACCAGGCCTCATCCATTTTTTTGCATATGCCTTGTGCGGGAATTGTTTAAATGAGGGATATTGTGACGTATGTTCCTGGAAGAAAACTCAAGACTACAATCAAGGGGTTTCAGGGAGTTCAGAAACAGTGCTTACTAATATACAGTAGAGAATAACTCCCTTTGGAGTGACTCTGTAACTTTGCAGACCCTTCATGCTCATTACACACTAAAGAAAGTTGAAAATGTAAAAAAGCCTAATAAACAGAGAAAAATTTTGTGCATTGAAAAATCAGGACTGAGTGTACCTGGAGGGTAGCAAAAAGCACTTTAGAGTCTTTATGGTCTAGAAACAGCACTAATCCTGGAAGGCAACCCTGGTCCTGAACAATCGCCTCCCGATTCTGTGGTTCTGATGCCAAGTCCTGCAGCTGTGTGACTACTGATAATGCGTCCATCATTTTTGTAGATACCTGAAACAACAAGGGATATTAAGACAAATTGTTTGAAACATCTGATTATATAGATCCCCTTTTAAGACATGATCCATCATCCAATACTTTCATTTTATTCAAAACAGATCTCTTTGTTTTCCCACTGGTTATGTATTGTGAATATAATTTATATGAGACAAAGGAATATTAATAGTACATTAATAATAGACCCTTTAAATAGTATCTGTACTAAATATGGTAGCTGTGGGCGTATTATAACATGTTTTATTAGAGGTTTGACATCTTTCAGAAAGGTGAACAGCTCCGGTCATGTGGCCATTGACAAGTCATATAAAAATGTCCACATCAATGCTGCCTTCACGTGCCATCGGAAATGTCCTACTTTTCCTACTTTTGAAGTCGTGGTTAGGAGCTCATCACATTTAAAATTTGACTAGAGAGAGCGTTCATGTCCAATTTTCTAACTAGGAGACTATCATTTACGATAATTCCAATAGCACGTGAAGGCAGCATAAATAAATAAAAAAAAGTCTGCATTTTCAACCGTGTAAAATACATATTTTCAGTCTTATTTTTAGTAAAGACACTAAGAACCTCGAGACAATCAGTTCCCTATAGAGTAACGCTAGTCTGTTAGCATGGTAGCTACATCGTTGGAATTCAGATTCAAGTTTTATGGCACTTTACATCGCTATAATTGAAAGATAATATATTTGTATTCATTTTAACCTTTTATGTATCATTCTCAAAACCTACTTCGTGCAATGTTGATTATTAAACTAAAAACTACAATGTACTCACCACTGCCGTTACTTTTAACAGCGCACACACAAAATACAAAACTTCCCACTGCTTCCATTCAAACAAAATGATTAGTTGAAGGCGCTGACGAAATTTCTAAATCGTTCAAGCTGATTGGCTACAGGCTCCAACACTCCTCTCCGGACCAATCACAAACGCTCTCAAGCAAAGAGCTTTATTTGAGTTTACCTGCGCGGAAAGCGTGATACGGGGAAGAGGTAAAGTGAATAATACGCGTATCTTTGTAAATACAAACGACATTTTATTAATAATACGATGCCTATGTGTATAAATTAGATTAACGCGCAGATTAACGTATAGGTCTGAAGTACGCTTGTGTTCTCACGCGCTCAGTGGTAGGATAGTGGCTGATGCTGATAATCAGTTGGTGTTGTTGTAGTTAATTACGCTTCTTTCGCATATATGCCGTTAGTTTTTCCTCAGTATTTTTAACATTAACGTTGAACGTGTGTGCGGCGCTTTTGTTACAGAATTGAATGGAATGGAATGCAGCTGATTTGATCCATCAGGTCACGTGGAGAAGTTTGCTGCAGTGTGTGTTGGTTCATCTGTCAGCAGAAATCCAGCGTGGAAAACACAGGAATACTGTCAATGTCTCTGCTGGAAGACATCGTTGATCTGCTGAGATGTGTCCTGGAGTACTTTGGAGTGCCACCTGACCTGGTAAATATGATAATTAATTTAGTGTGACTATTTCAAAAACAAATCAATAAATGCATGCTCTTTAAATGTAAGATATAAATGCAACTTTTAACAGTACATCTGTGAACACTCTTGTTGCAGTTGGTTCCAGTATGGGACAGTACACAGTGTGGAAAATACCGCAGCATAGTCCGTATGATTGGGACAGTCCTTCCTCTCTATCCTCACCCACGGCTGCGGTTTCAGGTACTGTCTTTGAGAAAATGTGTGTTCTGTTATGTATTATTAAAAATCCAATCAGTAATTTATTTTTTTTAATTTTAGAAAAAGGTAATTAAGTAATCTACACTCACATCAGTGTTATTTTAGTATTATTTATATTTTATTTATTAATAATTTGTATTAGTTTTTATATTTATATTTTTTAGTTTTATAACTTATGTGCTTTTGTAATTTTTTTTATTATTATTATTTAAATATTTCCTTTTCCTTTATTTTTAAGTTTTAGTAATTTATCACTTCAACTTCTGCTTATTTATTTTAGTTAGAATTTTTTTTTTTTTTTTTTTTTTTTTTTTTTTTAAAGTATCTATGTATGTTTTATTTAATTTATTTTATTTCAGTTACTAAAACCAATTTTTAATAGTTTTAGTTTTAATCCACAACAACAACAACATTTACTCACACAAGATAAATACTCATTAATCCAACAGCAAAAAGCAGCTTTTTTCCATGGACATTTGTTGAAAGCACAAAACACCTTAAACCCCAGTATTTTTCCATTTGACTTTGTGCATATCAGAGAAAATGTATAACATAAATTGTAATTATTTTATGACTGGCTCATTTTGTAACACAAGGCATAGCTACCGGCCAGGATATTACATGCATGTGTTCACTTGGTATAAATTGTTAATAAAGTCTCTTCGCATGCTAAAGGCTTTGAAGGACTTAAGTCAAGTGCACCTTCACTTATGACTTCTGAATCTTTGTTTCTAGATTCCTCTGCAGACATTCAATAGACAAGGGCATATTGATGTGTCAGTGGATACGCCAGCCATTCCTACTTTAGCGGATGTGCTTTGGCTGGCGGAGGATGAAGGAGACAGCTACACTAAATTCAGGTAGTCACACATCAGAAGCTGTATAAATACAAAGGTGTTTATTAATAGCTCACTAACGGTGTCTGTATGAGTGCTAAATATAGTTCTGAACATAAGTTATGCCTGTTATTTGTCTGGCTATCACGAGACCAAGCTCAATCTTTTAAGATTGAACATTGGTCTGGGGAGTCTGCTCTGTATTTTCTACTGCACAAGAGGCGTGATCAACGAGTATAATTCAAATGACTCTGTACGCAATTGGATAGTCCTTCAACCAATCAGACCACAAGAGGCGTGATCAACGGGCATAGATCCATCGCTTCTCTATTCGTCATTGTGTTAAACCCGCCAATAGCGCGCCAGGTGGATAAGCCAGTCTGTGATTGGTTCCCGCAAATGTGTAACAGAAGCAGGATAAATTAATGTACAGGTTTCCAGCCTGAGCTGCAGGGCGAAATCAAATCGCTGGCAGATCAGGCTGGGTTTACCCAGTCTAGCCTGTTATGAGATTTCTTGTTGGATTCTGATCTTCACAAGAGTAGTAAAGGGAAGTTCGGGTCATTTTACAGACTCTGATCTTTGAATCTCATTCATCAAAAAGAAGAATTTTTTTTTTGAGTCATTTCATATATTTCAGCAGAATATAATTAAAATGCTACATGTTAATAGCCAAATTCCCCAACACATTAAAATGTTACATATAATAGCCAAATCCCCCAGCACATCAACTTACGCCAAATTATGAGAAACAGAAACGATTAATTCATTTCTTATCTGGGTCTTCATTCAGGCTATGCAGTCAGTTTACCTCACCTCCCGATCTGAGTCGTTCGTTCATCTCGTGACATCCCCATAAACTGAGCTATGCAGTCTGTAGTACCAGATACAGAAATGATTAGTTCATCTCTCGAGTCTCGGGTTCGAGTCATTCGTTCTTTTGTCACGTAACTGTATGTTGTTATTGTAGGTATCTTTGCTTTATCAAAGTGATTTTCTCCATCATAAAGTTTAAAGCACTACCCTTTATTACCACATTCAGTGTTATGGAAAAGAACCATCATGACAGAAGTTCAAAAAAAACTATAAATTGTAAGAAATAAAAAAGCTACAATTTGAGACCAGAAGTGCATCATGTAACTGCAAGAGTTAAAAAAAATAATTAAAAAAAACTGACTACGCGCTTGTTTGTAAGGAAGTTTGGGAATTATTAACTAATTCTGTATCCAAATACAGCTGTCACATCACGTGACAAAAGAACGAACAACTCATAAGAGTCAGACCCGAAGACTCTAGAGGTGAACTAATCATTTCTCTTTCCGGTACAGACAGCATAGCCTCTATGGCAGTGTTCGGGAACCTATGGCTCGCGAGCCACACCTGGCTCTTTGACAAAAATAATGTGGCTCGCCAGGTCTCTCACCCTTTACCAACAAATGATCGATAAAAAAAATTAGACACATCAACAAAGATCCGCTCTCTGCAGAAAAAAACAGCCAATTACAATTTCCTTGTTGTACAGCCTACTGAAGTTAATGAAAAGTTTATGATAATAATAATAATAATAATATTTAAGTTGTACCGGCGGCGCGTGTTCAGTCCTGTTTGCGAGTGTCAGGAGTTGCGACAGCAATCAACTAAACACTTGTTTCTTTTATCGAAACTGGTGCTTTGCTGTGTGCAAAGAGACATTTCCAAACATTTCACCCGCTGGTACTTTCGCTTTTGCCGCAGAGACCCTTGTGATGAATAAATGTGTCGTATTTATGATAATCCGCGCAGATTTCAGTTGACGAAAATAAATAATAAAAGCGCGATAAATCACGAAAGACAACTGAATTACTGACAGGATGCTGTGCGCGCGCTCCGAGCGCAACACGGACAATAGTAGCCTTTGTGTTCGGTTGCGCGCCTAAACGGCCAAATAAACACAGAAATATATCAAAATGCCAAGTCGAGTATTCACATAAACACAGTAGATGTAAGCACTGTGTGCGTTCACACACACACGAAGAGGATTTATAACTCAACCTCACAGTGAAAGCCCTGCACAATTAATTCCATAGTGCAACTTATTTATTGTTTGCTGCATATTTGTTTGTTTTTAGTTATGGACCTAATAATTACTACTGTTTAAATTTGATTGAAAAAAAGCATGTTTTTTTAATAATAATTTTATATTATTTTTTACTGTGGCTCTTTTGGAAAAATGCATTAACCAAAAATGAAAAAATGGCTCTTTGGTCAAAAAAGGTTCCCGACCCCTGCTCTATGGGGATGTCACGGGATGAACGAACAACTCGGACTCGAACCCGAAGACTCGAGACGTGAACTAATCAATTCTGTTTCCTGTACAAAACCTATGGGATGTTGTGCATGCGCGGTCAACACAAAATGAATGAATCACTCTCTGAGACAGTTTGTTGTTCTTGAGTCATATTAAAGATTCGTTCAAAATGAACGAATCGTTCATGACTGACCCATCATCATGACCCTTTCCATGTTTCTAACAGAACTGCCGTCCCACTGAGGAAATGCTCTGTACAACAAGGTTTCGAGATTCCCTCATTGGGGGGTGAACATTCGTTATCTGTGTCTATACCGGCTCAGAGGAGAGGCAGGGTGCTGGAGCAGGACACCCAGCCAGAGGCCCTGCAGAAGATCTCAGCTCTGGAAGTGGAACTGCAGAGACTGCGAGCACAGATCGCTATGATAGTCACAACTCCGGCAGGTACCGTATGCTGTTAATATGCCAATGCAGTGACTGACAGATTATTAGAGATTCTGTAAATTGAAAGATCTCATAAAATGAAAAGGCTGTCTGTGGTGGCTACCAATTATTTTTAGCCACTAACCCAAATTCAATGAAATTAAGATTTAAGAAGCAAACATGGTTTATTTCTGTTTAGAGTACATGATGGAGTCAAAAGTTGAAAATTCTGACTGTTCTGTTCTTAGCTGTGTAGGTTCTCATCCTTTTTGACTCAAAAGCCTCCTGTTGTTCAACAAAATATTAGGGGTTGGACCAGAATATTTGAATATTCGTTCGGTTCAATTTTGGGATTCGAATATTGTTTTTGTTTTTTTTCTCTCACACACCTGGCATCCCCCTCGGAACGGTTCTCATTCGCGCTTGCATATGTTCACACTATAAAATCTGGCAAAATACAATACTCAATACAATACTTTTTTTATTTATTTATTTTTACAATTATCTTATAGCCTAGCTGTTTTTAATAGGATGGACAGTTGAATAGGAACCCAACCTCGCTATACTTAATAAATATATTTGCTTCTTCTTAGCCTAAGTGTTCCCTGCAAGGCTGCAACTGGAATATATTCTCTGTCTAGAGCGCACAACTGCATGAGTTTATATGGAAGAAGCGCATGCCTGAGCTTGCATTTTGGGTTAAGCTGCGTTCGTTTGACATTGTGGAAAATAGAATAATAGAATCATCTCAAATCTTGGTTTTTATGTGCTTTTTAGCGTTTTAGTTTAGAATGAAAGTTACATTGAAATATATTCAATTTATTAATTAAATAATATATTTTTTTGTTTTTATAAATATAGTAATTAAGATTTTTTTTTTTATTATTAATTTGATTATAAAAATAATTTATTACTTGGAGACTAAGTCTACTTGTGTCGCACTTGCAATTCTATGGTAAAAATAAGTAATAATAAAATAATTTCAGTCTGATCTTGATTTTGTTAATCGATGACTGTGACAATTTAATTCAGGCATTACAAACAAATTATTGAAGGATGGAGCAGCTTCTAAACTACATTTAACACCATAGAAATCTTGCCTCTCATGGAAGTAGCATAGCACCATTGCTCATTTCACATATGAATGGGGTGTTTCTTAAAGGGACAGCAAACCCCCAACCCCCCCCACAATATTTAAGTGTCAGTCTAAATTGACTGTTGACAGCTAATCACATGCCTGAATGAATTGATTAATATTAGTGGACCTCAGGGACAAAATAAAATTATAAAAATTTATGATATGACCCCTTTAATGTATCACCCTGATACCTTTTTATATCCATTGCTCGTGTCTCTCAGGCCGTGCTGTTCTTCCAGCTGATCCTGGCACTCCATGCTCTACTCTACCAATTCCTGTCCTCACTTCCACTCCTGTCTGTCCTCTGCCACCACCTCCACCCCCACTTCCTCCTCCGGCTATGGCCAGCTGCACAGAGGTGTCCGTGTCAGAGGTGATTCGACAAAGACAGGCAGCAAAAAGGGAAAAGCTTGCACAGTGTGATCCATCTCCGGGTACAGCGCCTGCTGCCCTGCCGTCCATGTTAGAGGTGCTGCGAGACCTGAATCATGTCAAACTGCGTTCTGTTGAGAGGTATGAATCTAGCAGCTTCAAAATCGAAGAAGCACGTCTTAAGTTTCAAGCTCAGTACTAAACGTGGGTTTGTATTTGTAGATCTCCAGGTGGAACTCCAGTAAGGAGACGGAAGAGTAAAGGTGTAGCATGTTCATCTGACCCTGCAGCTCTCATCGCTGAAGCACTGAAAAAGAAGTTTGCACACAGACAGAGAGACGATTCGTTTGGTAAAGAGAACCGCTCGGCTGAACCCTCTCCTTTCAGCAGTCCAGACACCCCCCGGGTAGGTGGTCTTCCTCTTTTTCATCTAACGTTTATTACAGTTGACAGTGGTACAACAGGAGGTGTGTCGTTTTGACTGTTTAAGTACTCTATAAATAAAACAGAGTATTTGGTGGTATAAGAGGATGATGAAATTAGGTATTTGTCAGATGCCGTCATTATGTGGTACAGTTTTGTCAACATTACGCGCAGTCTGTCAAGTTAAAAATATGGACGGAATATAATTGTGTGTAAGCCAACCAATCAAACTGCAAGGTACCATTCAAAGCCATTGTACCTATTGAGTGCATTTATGTGTACAATCTTACACTGATTATTCTTAAAGGGTACGTAACACACAGTTTCTGCCAGTCTCATGTTAATCTTGAGTACCTATAGAGAAGTATTGCATCCTTCATATCTCCAAAGAGTCTTTAGTTTTATCATATTTATAAAAGACCAATACGCTGTACCGATTCTTCTTTCTGATAACAGCTGAAATTGTGGTGGCGTGCAGTGGGCGGAGCTAAAGTCACACGCGCTCTCTCACACACACACACACACAATACATCATGGCGTTATCCCTGGATAACTTTCGATTCACTATACGTTCGTGTTGTTTACATTATATGCACTTACGCGCCGATTGCACGAAACACACTTGCAGAACTCCGTTGCTGCTCCGAAAAAAACAAACTGCATCCACTGTTTCCTTAACACTGGGTTATTTGGGAAGCTGAACAAGGTTATCTTTCCCTCACAACCAAAAACACACTTCTTTAGTGACATTGTTGATTTCGTGGTCTAAAAGCAAAATGACAGCGTTGCCGACAGCTTCAGTAACCTGAACGAAGCTCGTTGATGGGCACTCTCTTGCTCTCGCTCTGGTTGATGTGTGTGCGCTCATCCAAGAGAAGTGCCTATACAAGGAATTCCGCTCTTTATGACATCATACAGGGCTATACTTGGAAAAAACTTTCCGAAACTTGTTCGAATCCTGAAGGAGTGTATTTGGCACAGAAATAGTCCGTCATACGTCCAACTCATTTTTTTGAAATTTTGGCCATGTTTAGCATGAGAATCCAACTCTTTAACAGTGTAAACAAGTCAGAATGCATAAAATAGCATTAGACCCCCCCTTTAATAACTTGACATGGTGTAAGTTCATGTAAATCCCTTAAACGCATCTTTTAGCAGATAAAAGTTAAAAATGGTTTAAAGAAAAACTATATGAATCAGTGTGATTTTATAAAATTGCTAAGGCTGCGATTTGTACTGTGTTCTTTTACACACAAGCATCTCATGATCCAGTGTTTTCAATGGCTCAAACCAACTCGGTTCACAGTAAATGTTGCTAGACGCGAATTCATCTCTGCACCTGCTCTGATTGGGTCACTTATTGTGTGCATTTGGGAACGCAATATGCGCACAATTATCTTTCCAAATTTGTAACGAGAAGCACTTGTAAACCGACTGTTGTCAACAAGACCTGCGGTTTTCTTGCATTGTCTTGCATCTGCGTGTTGTTGATGTCATGTACACGCACTCATTGCCGTCGCTTCTGAATCGTAAACTCCTCAGATTATAGATAAGCACGTTTATTGCAGGTTTTTTATTTGAGGTGGTGGGATTGGAGTTTCTGAGTGCCAGAAAAAAAAACATAGTTACCCAACCTGAGAAATAGATGCTAAACTAGCAGGGAGCAAGATTGATGGATTTTTGAGTGCATTAATAGCAGTTGCATGTCTCATTTGAACCACTAGGGGAAGTGTGTCTTTCCCATAGACTGTAAAAAAAATATAGATATAGTGTCCGTGATGTCACCCGTAGGTTTCTGAAGAGCATTTTTGAAGCCTAAAGTGGGAGGAGCGGGCCGTCGCCATCTTGGCAGTGCGTCAATCTCGGATAACTGAAAAAGCGGCGGGACGTGGGTGGAGCTGAGGTGCCTGGTTGCTGAAACCACACCTACCTAGCTCGACCATAGTGGCAATCCACCTGTCACTCAAGTGGCCACGCCCTTAACTATGCAGAACTTTAAGGCTTAATATAATTTAAATGGATGAGTTATAAAAAAATTCACCCCCCTCACAGTTGTCATGAAGGGCAAAATGAGCTGTATAGACCAAAAACACTTTTTGTACCAGGCTGTAAACATAGTTTTTTCTGCTGTAAATTTGGGCATTTTAACATGGGGGAGATACAGATTTGACTTCCTTTTGGAGCCAGTCTCTAGCGGCCAGTCGATGAATTGCAGTTTAAGTCGCTTCCGTGTTGGCTTCAAGAGAGAAGCTGCTTGGTATTTCCAGAAACTGAATAGTGTTACATTTAGACCAGCAGAGGGCAACATTTCATCACAGTGCAAGCAGCCATGAGAAACTTGAATCTGTAATTATTTACTTCCAAACCTATATGAGTCTTCTGCTTAACACAGAAGAAGATATTTTGAAGAATGTCGCTAACTAAACAGTTAATGGGGCCCATTGACCTACATAGTATTTTTTTTTTTTTTTCTCCATACTATGGAAGTCAGTAGGGCCCATAAACTTTGGTTACCCATATTCTTCAAAATATCATCTTTTGTGTTCTGCAGAAGAAAGAAGTTCATACAGGTTTTTTAGAACAACTTGAGGGTGAGTAAATGACAGAATTTTCATTTTTGGGTGAACTATCCCTTTAAAAGCAGTCTTTCTGAGACGCGTGGTTTTATGTAATGAGAAGATTTTCTTCACCATTTTTCAAATCTTTCCTACACCTGTGTTGGTGTAGCACTATTACACAATACTTGGACAGAACCCTTGACGTTTTGCTGTAAAATTTAGTTGAGATGTAGTTTAATGAGAATGCATTGTGTGCTGTTGTGACTTTAGTGTCATATTGGTTTACAGATTCTCCATCACACCAGACGCAGCCAGGGACGCATTCACCTTTGAGTCTTGACCTTAAAGTCTTCCAGAATCAAAGTTGTCATGGACTGATCTGACGGACAGATTTCTTTCCAATGTTGGTCTCTTTTTCCTTTCCCCCTTTCTCTCTGAATTCATCAAATGGGCCTCCATCTGAAAACACTGTGCATGCTTTTGAGATTTTTGTGCAGGCATTGTAATTTTTGTACATGCTGAATGCTGATTTTTATTTGTAAATATTATATACAAAGGACTTCTTAATTGTGAATGACTAATACAGGTATTGATACAGGATGGCAGTAATTATGTAATAAGATGCTATAACTCAGTTTCTTTCAGCCACAAATGTGGTATATAAATATGGTTTGATCTATGCAATGCCTCTTTTTATACTGATTTTCTTTTATTTATAGCCTAGTTGGACTAACCAAAGCTCTCTGAACAACTTACCAGTTATATTTTAAGTTTTGAAAAATGGTACCTATTTTGCTAATAATTCATTCATCCATGTTTGTGCTATATTTTCATCCTCTCCTACAAACTGTTAATGCAGTATCACTATCAGAAGCAATAAACAATTTAGAAGCCTTTCAAATGTGTTGTCTTTCACCCATCAAGTGTGTACTATTACATAAACTAGTTTATTACACAGGTCTCTGGAATATTTGATTCTGACTGGTCAATCACACCATTCTGCTGTCTGATATTTCCTAATATTCGTAACTAAAATCATCGTTTTCACATCTCTACAAAAAAAATAGAGAATGACAGCTGACAATTGACTTTTTTTTCCTCACAATTGCTAGTTTATATCTTTTTTTTTTTCCTTAGAATTGTGAGATTAATACGTTGCAATTACCTTTTTATTATTTTTTTTTTTTATTTCCTGGCAGAAATAAGATTCCATGCAAACCTTGGACTCGCAACCTAAAACGCAATTGGCAATAATTAGCGTCTCAGTTATCGATTATAGTGAAAATGACCTAAGAAGACTTCAGTATTAATATTACTGTAATATTGTTGCAGTGTTGCTAGGCAAGTTGTTTTGTACATTTATAATGGGCTTTTTTTTGTAGCAGAAGCTTTAAGATAATATACAGGTAAGATTTATAAGGTAATTTCAACTTAATAACATTTTATGTCCACGTATTTACTTATTTATTTGGCGGGATAATAAGCAAGATAATGTAAGCAGACAGCCATTAATTATTGCAAGATAAACCTGACTTGAGTCTTGCATCGCCCTGAAAGGGTATGTTGTGAGAACGATTGTCTAACATTTATTTTAATAATTTTAGCATAGGACATAACACACTTAAAATGGCATTAAGTGAAAAAAAATGTGCACTGTGTGTACCTTTTGACCCTGACCTAACAACCTTCTCACACTAGTATGTGTTTACACTATTGTTGTCAGGGTGTGTGGGTGGATGCTTGTTTGATGGAATAATTGCAACGTGTTGTGTCTGTAAACCACATCCTTCCAATCACTAAAGGTTATCATGGAGAGGATATGCTGGTCTACCGAGACAGGAAATGGTTACACGCTGAAAATCTGATTGATCCTTTGCTTCCGTCAGACATGTTATGATGTTGGCCTGACAGGAGGGTGTTCAGAGTGGAATATTGTAGTGTAAAGTCTCACCCCCTTTCTATTTTTGTTTATCTTCAGAAATGCACCTGCTCTAATGAGAAACTTGTGGACTAAATTTAATGCCCCCACGTTTCCGTAACACATGTTTGTCTGTTGTTAAGTTTGACAGAATTTGGCAGGAGGAGGATGATGATGATTGTGATTATACCCCCCTTTTGGTGTTGTTGTTAATACCACAAATAAAAAGTGTCAATGCTACCAGAAAGGAAATAATTTTTTCCAATGCACTATGATTTTATATGACAACCCTGACTGTGGCCTGCATCTGTTAGCTGATCATCTTGTAGGTGGCTCTTTGCTTTCCTCCTGAAGATTTGAGCTGAAGCATTTGGGGACATTTTTATTATATTTCAAAATGAGTTTTGTCAAAAGGCGTAAGATTGAGTTCAGTTGTTGCCTTTTTAATCATGATTTTGAAGCCATAAATTGGTTAGTGTACTAAAACAAAATGATTAATAAACAGATTTTTACCATTACAAAATTTGCAGTCTTTCTCTTCCAGGCAATCATGGGCCGTTTTTGATTAGCAGTAGCATGTAGCAAAATTACACTGCTATGATGTCATTTTTTTTTAAATGACCATCACGTTTTTACATAAAAATTTATATTGAGTATTTAATGGAACTTGTATATTTTTTAATATGCTTTTTGTTTTAAGATTTTCCCTGTTTTTGTTTGCACGTAAGTACTTTGATAATTAAGTTTTAATGTACAAATAAAAGTACATATATTCCGTATTAATATGAGCTCTTAACTGCAGGTATAATAATAAAAATGTAAATGGAGACTGTTTCTTGGAGGTTCTGTACTTGAGGACAATCTTTATGAACAAAAATAATTTAAAGAACCACATGAGGGCGCTTAAGGATTGCCGTCATTGTGCATTCAGAAATAACCCTACAGAAACTGATATCTAACTGATGAACAGGGCCAGTTTACAAAGAAAGAGAGAAAAAACTACCGTGCAGAGATGTGATAAGAGTGAAAAAAAAAAAAAAAAAAAGAGGGCGAGGGTGAGGCTACAAAAGTTCATGAGTCTGTGTCATTTTTGAATTTGCATACTTATATGAACTCATTTGCAATGCAAAGTCAACCCAAAGATTTAAAGGAACACTGCAACGTGATTGGCTGCTTGATTGGTCACCTGACGCACTCTTTGTTCACTATTTTGAACATTTACCTATTTACCTGGGAGAAGAATTCCTTGTGAAGGGTTTCTATACAACAGTTTGCAGATTTTGTTGTGTTCGCGTGTGTGTGTGTGTGTGTGTGTGTGTGTGTGTGTGTGTGTGTCTCCAGAGGTGTTTTCTGTGTTTGAAAAGCATGTGGAGGCCATGATACTGAGAAGAAGCTAAACAACCGAAGGTCAGGGGTCAAATTAAGGTATTTACAACACTGCAAGGCACTTGAACCTCAGACCTTGATGAAACCTTTTTATATGAATATTTTTTATCACTATATTAGTGGACCAACAGTAATTTTGGGGTTTCGAGGTTACAAAGTTACACTGGGTTAAAAACCCAATTGGCAACCCAGCGCTAGGTACATATTGGACAGGACACATGCTGGGTTACACAGTTTAACCCAATGTCAGCTCATTTTGAATAAAAGCTGGGCTTATTTTACCTCATAAATGATTATTATTTCCATTTTGATTTTCTTGCAGCAAAGGTTCACTCTAAAAAATGGCTGGGTTAAAAACAACCCAATTGGCAAAACTGGGTAAATACTGGACAGAACACATGTTGAGTTAAAGTAACCCAGCAAGTTGGGTTGCAAAGTTTAACCCAGTATAAGCTCATTTTGACTAAAAGCTGGGCTAATTTTACCTCATAAATGGTTATTTCCATTTCTTCTTTCAGCAAAGGTTATTTATATATAGGCTATTTAGTGAATTTAAATAAATTATTTATATTGATAATCAATTGTATATTTAGGGAAAGTACATAGCCCATAAAGGACGTCGTGTATAAGTGCATAGTGTATAGTGCGTAATTTGGGACGCAACTCGCGAAACATGAAATAATGTTAGCGGAGCAAACAACGGTAAACCCTACTAAGGGTGAAACATCTACAGATGATTTTTGTCTCTACAGTAATAATTTTATATACAAGTGAATACAAACCTTAAATTTATTCACTAAGTTCACCTCAGGACGTTTTCTCTCAGGACAGGAGACAAAACAACTGTTGACTAACCAATCCAGTTTTACAATTCAAACCAGCAGTGAGTTACTATGACCCAGCAGGCTGGGTAGTTTGTGAGTAGGTGCATCATTTCTGTCAGTGAAACGTAACCCAGCTGTGGGTTACACAAATTTACCAAACACTTTGAAAATAACCCAACAGGCAGAACCCAGTAACCCAGCAGTCTGGATAAAAAGAACCCAGCAAATTTTAGAGTGTTCATGTAACTTTTGACTTACATTTGTTAAAGAGCTCAGACTACATGTAAGTTTTAGCAGGAGGTGCAAATGACATGTTTAAAGCCATTGGACATGATCTGTTTTTATGTGTGCATGTTACACAAACAGTATTTACACCCAACACAAAGCCCCATGAGGCCCATTGTGACTGGTATGACCACATTTGCGCTTGCACTGTTTGTCAGGACTACACTTGACTAATTCAATTTCTCTAGAATTAAATTCATTTTAACGTTCACAACACATAAATGTACTGTATAAGCGTCATATGTGCGTGTGTAACCTCCTTTCTGACCCTGGCTTGGTACTTTCCCAGTGAGAGTCATTTGAGTTTTTAAATGAGTAAGCCAATGATTCTGGGAAGGAAAGGGTTAATTTTTCACTGCCCCCATCTCTTTTTCTCTCCTTTTCTCTTCCCTCTCTCTTTCTTTCTTCCTGTCACTCTCTGTCTCTTCCTGCTCTACTTTTCTTTCTGTTTCGTTCCGCCACTCTGTACTTTATGTAGACTTTTATACTAACTCTATGCACATCTAGCCCTCTGACACACATACAAAAGTTTTATTTGTGGATGGTGGTTGTGTGTATGTTTAAATACTACTTTGTGCTTTTCACAGTCTCATGTATTTTTTATTAGCCCCTATAAACAGAGGAAAGCACACCTGTCTCTATCACCTGCTCTTATAGTAATCATAAACATAATAGGCGTGTGTAAGAAAGAGAGGCTTTTTGTGTGTTAGCAGGCCGCTAAGTGTCATGGGTCAGCTGTTGTGTGTGTGTGATTTCCACACAAGGAGAGAGATGATAAATAAAAAAAAAGGTGTTTCAATAAGCTGAACCTGTAGGTTGAGTCGAGCTAGTTTGTCTGCTTTTCAGCTGGCTGCTTTAATTATTGTATTTTTGGGGTTTAATTAAAGTCAAATATTAGGTCACAAGCAATATACTCTCCTTCTGTGAGTACACACTGACTCACCGTGACTTACTGTGATGACTAAAAAGTTGTGATTATAACCATGATTATGAAAACATTTCATGTTTCAGTACATTTGTTTCTCAGGGGTTCATGACAAATGTGTGGCATTACATTGTACTATAATGTTCAGATAACAGCTTAAAGGTGAGGTGTATTTTTTCAATGTTAAAGTACTAGTTAAACTTTCTTAGTTTATTATTACAACTGTAAGTAAGACATTTGAAAGTTAGTTATCCTGGAAAGTGTAAACATTGATGCTATCAAAACATTGTTTATTTGAGAATTCCTACCTGCAACATGCTTAAATAGAGTGAAACAGTCCGTTTCTGGAAGTAAAAAAATCCCATTCATTTTCTCCATAGGGGAATTAAAAAGTGTTATAAACCATTAAAGACGGCCCTACTGTAAGTTACAATGTTGTTAATTAATAGTATATATGCTTTTGTTAAAGCTATCAGCCTGCATTAATTTAACTTGTTTTTAAAATAATTGTTTAACATTGGAAATCCTGGTGAGAAACTAACTACATTAAGATTTTGCAAAGAAATCCACCAATCAGAGAATCGAAACAAGCAAATCACACCAAAAGAACTCTTTAACACTCCCATACACAACCATTCTCATGAAACTGCAAATGATGTAATCAAGTCATCGAATCTCTATGCTCTCAAACTACTTAAAAAAAAAAAAATATATATATATATATATATATATGTATGTATGTATGTATGTATGTGTGTGTGTGTGTGTGTGTGTAATATATTGTTTTCCATATATATAATCAACATCTTAAAATCAATTGCTTTATATTTCTCAATTTTTAATTTGACTGTCATTTGCAAATCTTGTTTTTTTGTTCCACCTACGGAATAGGCTATTGTTCACATGCATCCTTCACGTAACTATCAAGATGCTGAAACTGTCATGCTCTCATAACCTCTAAATTGTAAATCCTTGTTTAGTGGCCTTCAAGCTAAAGTCCTTAATTGCTTGCAACTAGTAAAAAACTCTGCTGTACAAGTAGTTTAAAATGCGAAAGGCAATAGAAAGCCAGTGTAGTTGGTGAAGGATCGGAGTGATGTCAGCAGATTTTTTTGTTAAATGTAAGGGCACGAACTGTTCTTCACCAACTACACTGGCTTTCTTTTGCCTTTCGCATTTTAAACAACTTGTCTTAGTTTATAAGGCCTGTGATGGTTTAGCACCTTCATATCTAGCCGACTTAAAGGGTTAGTTCACCCAAAAATGAAAATTATCCCATAATTTACTCACCCTCAAGCCATCAGGTGTATATGGGTCAGAGGCCACTCTTCCGCCGGAACTAGACTCACATATGGACATTACCGGAAGCCAGTGATTATAGTTTATAAAGTTATAAATATGGATATTTTACTTATAAAAATGCATTGCTTCGCTTCAGAAGGCCTTTATTAACCCCCTGGAGCAGTATGGATTACTTATATGATGGATGGATGCGCTTTTTTGGGCTTCAAAATCTAAGGTACCATTCACTCCCATTATAAAGCTTGGAAGAGCCAGGATATTTTTTAATATAACTCCGATTATATTTGGCTGAAAGAACAAAGTCATATACACATGAGGGTGAGGGTGAGTAAATTATTGGATAATTTTAATTTTTGGGTGATCTAACCCTTCAATTCAGCCTTACGCACATCCAGCTTGTTTTACCCAAGTTCAGATTGTCTACTGTTGGTGGTAGGTCACAGAGTATTATGGGCCCTAAGCTCTGGAATAAGTTGCCCCAGAAACTCTGTGCTGTCTCATCACTACAGACATTTAAGACAAAACTTAAAACATTGTTTTGCAACTGAACCTGAATTGGTTCTTCTTTATGTTATTTCAATAGTTCAGTTATTATCTTCAATGCTATATGTTTACTGTTTGAATGCTTGTCCTGGGCTGCGTTTCCCAAAATCATTGTTAGCCTAAGTTGATTGTAGAGACCATTGGTGGCAATTGTTCTACAGTCAATTTAAGCTTACGAAGCTTTTGGGAAACGCAGCCCTGATTGTTGTATTTTGCGTGTACTTCTGTGTTTTCTGTATTATCTGTCTAATTTGTAAATTGTCCTTGAAAGGCAATATGTAAATAAAACATATTATTAGCCTTTTATTATTACACAATCCTACATTTTGACTTTTTGTCTGATTTTACAATATTAATATTTTACAGTATCATAGTTTGTAATGTTGTGATTCACCTTATACAGTGCATCCGGAAAGTATTCACAGCGCTTCACTTTTTCCACATTTTGTTATGTTACAGCCTTATTCCAAAATGGATTAAAATTCATTGTTTTCCTCAAAATTCCACAAACAATACCCAATAATGACAGCGTGAAAGAAGTTTGTTTGAAATCTTTGCAGATTAATTAAAAATAAAAAACGAAAAGAAATCACATGTACATAAGTATTCACAGCCTTTGCTCAATACTTTGTTGAAGCACTTTTGGCACCAATTACAGCCTCAAGTCTTTTTGAGTATGATGCTACAAGCTTGGCACACCTATTTTTGGGCAGTTTCTCCAATTCTTCTTTGCAGGACCTCTCAAGCTCCATCAGGTTGGATGGGGAGCGTCGGTGCACAGCCATTTTCAGATCTCTCCAGAGATGTTCAATCGGATTCAAGTCTGGGCTCTGGCTGGGCCACTCAAGGACATTCACAGAGTTGTCCCATAGCCACTCCTTTGTTATCTTGGCTGTGTGCTTAGGGTCATTGTCCTGTTGGAAGATGAATCTTCGCCCCAGTCTGAGGTCCAGAGCGCTTTGGAGCAGGTTTTCATCAAGGATGTCTCTGTACATTGCTGCATTCATCTTTCCTTCGATCCTGACTAGTCTCCCAGTTCCTGCCGCTGAAAAACATCCCCACAGCATGATGCTGCCACCACCATGCTTCACTATAGGGATGGTATTGGCCAGGTGATGAGCAGTACCTGGTTTCCTCCAGACATGACGCTTGCCATTCAGGCCAAAGAGTTCAGTCTTTGTTTCATCAGACCAGAGAATTTTGTTTCTCTTCAGGTGCCTTTTGGCAAACTCCAGGCGGGCTGTCATGTGCCGTCTGGCCACTCTACCATACATGCCTGATTGGTGGAGTGCTGCAGAGATGGTTGTTCTTCTGGAAGGTTCTCCTCTCTCCACAGAGAAACGCTGGAGCTCTGTCAGAGTGACCATCGGGTTCTTGGTCACCTCCCTGAGTAAGGCCAGTCTCCCCCAATTGCTCAGTTTGGCCGGACGGCCAGCTCTGGAAGAGTCCTGGTGGTTCCAAACTTTTTCCATTTACAGATGATGGAGGCCACTGTGCTCATTGGGACCTTCAATCCTGCAGAAATTTTTCTGTACCCTTCCCCAGATCTCTGCCTCGATACAATCCTGTCTTTGAGGTCTACAGACAATTCCTTGGACTTCATGGCTTGGTTTGTGCTCTGACATGCACTGTTGACTGTGGGACCTTATATAGACAGGTGTGTGCCTTTCCAAATCATGTCCAATCAACTGAATTTACCACAGGTGGACTCCAGTCAAGTTGTAGAAACATCTTAAGGATGATCAGTGGAAACAGGGTGCACCTGAGCTCAATTTTGAATGTCATGGCAAAGGCTGTCAATACTTATGTACATGTGATTTATTATTATTATTTTTTTTAATAAATTTGCAAAGATTTCAAACAAACTTCTTTCACATTGTCATTATGGGGTATTGTTCGTAGAATTTTGAGGAAAATAATAAATGTAATCCATTTTGGAATAAGGCTGTAACATAACAAAATGTGGAAAAAGTGAAGCGCTGTGAATACTTTCCGGATGCACTGAAGCTGGTTTGTTTGGTTCATGGCTTGTAACTCTGAAACAAAGACTTTTTAAAAATCCCTATGGGAAAAATACTTCCGGAACCAAGGCCGGTGAAAAATTGGACGGGCACTGTTGCATTCTATGGTGTGAGTTAGTGGCGGAACTATGTGTTTGTTTGTTTTTTTTTTTTACCAGTGGCTAATTGGAAACCTGTTTGAAAACAATATTTTTTTTTACAAAATTTATGTTTTACAGTTTGTGTGTCTGGAATTATGAGTGCCAAGAACATGTTGCATGTGTCTGATACAATTTGTGAGACTGAAGGGTTTGGAATGGAAAGTGTGTGTTGGTGAAATAAACTTGGAGATGTCTAACCCTGGACTGACACAGGGAATATACAATCTCATTTGACTTGCAAATCTCTATGCAAATGAGGACCCTGAGTAAGGGTGTGTCAAGGAGGTGGTCATGTGTCTGCCAGTTGTGTGTGTGTGTGTGTGTGTGTGTGTGTGTGTGCTGAGAGAGGGAGAGAGGGAGAGAGGGAGGGAGAGTATGTATACTTTGTGAAGGCCGAGACAGGGACACACATGTAGAATTAGTTGACTCTCTGTCACACTATGAGTTCAGCGGTCCACAGCATTCTTGCGACATTATGTTCTCAGTTCCTTCCCAAGAATTCTGATGGAGAGATTGATTGGAAGAACATTTCTGCCTTCTTTCTTGTGCTCTTTGTAAATGTGAAAGCTTTCATACGTGGTGGAGAATGCAGACTAGGAGTTTAAACTATATGATAATCTATAAGTATATTCCTATCAAGAAAAACACAAACACGCGTTCAGTCGTGTTTGTTTAAAACAGCCGTCTATTCTCAAATGGCCTAGTGTAGTTAATCATTTAATTTTTCATTAACTACTGTGTAGTGTTTTCTGGAGATCCGGATGATAAAATTGTTACATATTTTGCTTAGTAAATCTGATGTGTGTTTTTGTGCTTGAGGCTATGTTTTATGAGTAGTTTGAGATGTGTCCTGGAGGTTGAGGGGGCAGACAGAGTATGTGGAAAACTGGCTGCTGAGACCCCTGGCCTGATATCAGGCAGAGAATTTAATTTGACTTGCAAATGTTATGCAAATAAGGAGACCCATGACAAGGTGTGTCTAGAAGGCCGTCAAGACATTGCCAGGTGTTTTTCAGAGTGGTAAAGAGAGAGTTACATCATAATAGGATTCTGAGGCAAATTAGTGTTTTTGTTTGTAATTTTGTTCTAAAATGATTAATTGTTATGCAGTTTTAAAAAGTCTTATCAAACTTATGCATTAGAATAATAAAGATAGAAGATAATAATAGAAGATAAATAGGTGCACTAGAATAGTGGAGAATTACTTAAAATTAATGAGACACTTTACATAGTCTTATCTGTTAACATTAGTTAATGCATTAGCTAACAATAAGCAATATATTTATACAGCATTTATTAAAGGGTTAGTTCACCCAAAATGAAAATTCTGTCATTAATTACTCACCTTCATGCCGTTTCGTTCATCTTCAGAGCACAAATGAAGATCTTTTTAGTGAAATCTGAGAGCTTTCTGTCCCTCCATTGACAGTCTATGCAACTACCACTTTCAAGGTCCAGAAAGGGAGTAAAGACATCATAAAAATAATCCATATGACTCCAGTGGTTTAGCCTCAAATTTATGAAGTAACTACTTTAATGATTTAAAGGGTCTTTACTCCCTTTCTGGACCTTGAAAGTGGTAGTTGCATAGACTGTCAATGTTGGGACAGAAAGCTCTGAGATTTCATTAAAAATATCCTAATTTGTGTTCCGAAGATGAACGAAAGTCAGGTTTGGAACAACATGAGGGTGAGTAATTAATGAAAGAATTTTCATTTGTTAAAATTCGTTAACATTTGTTAACCTTTGTTAATGTTAGTTAATAAAAATACAATTGTTTACTATTTGTTCATTAGTTCACAGTGCATTACCTAATGTTAACAGATACAACTTTTGATTTTAAAATTAACTAAGATTAAGATTAAGAAATGTATTTTTCATTGTTAGTTCGTTTTAACTAATGTAGTTAAATAATGTTAACAAATGAAACCTTACTCGTCTAAATTGTTACCACGGCATCCAAACTCCATACAATTTTATGGGGCAATTCAGCACCTTGACTCATCAAGTTAATACTTACAGTGCTAGTAAATATGATATGTGAAAGTTGGATCTAACAACCAACTATACTGCTCATATATACAAAATACATGCAGAGGACCCAAGACATTAAGAAATGTATGAATGGCATTGCATTATATAACAAAAACAAGTGCCATTTATATTTATATTATAGTAGAATTGAGAATGTA
Source organism: Coreius guichenoti (assembly GCA_039654105.1). Taxonomy (NCBI): domain Eukaryota; kingdom Metazoa; phylum Chordata; class Actinopteri; order Cypriniformes; family Gobionidae; genus Coreius; species Coreius guichenoti. Next base: position 13,773,733 of record CM077178.1, read on the forward strand.
AGCACTAAGCAGCTAAACCTGTCTATGGCACACTGACAATTTTTGGGGAAATGACTTCATTCTTTTCAGGCGAAACCCTGCTTGCCAGGGCTTCAGGCAGGTGATTAACCTCCCACGTTATGATGGAGAATCCTCATCTCAGTCCTCTGGCAGAACTATACATCAGTCAGATCCGGTCTGTCCTGTTTGCCTCCACTTTCCTCTATCTCTGGAATTTATAGGAAAGAAGAAGTGGCGAAAGAGGTCAGGCTTATCCGTGTATATCAGGATGTATAGGCCGGTTCTGTGTTTTAGGAGAAGTATCAACCCGTGGTTAATTCAGAAGTGTGACCCTAATAAAAGTAAATTGGATTCTGCTATATTGAAAGATTTTTAATCTTTATTCAGCTTCTTAAAGTTCCTCTAAGGCTTCCTAATTCCAGCCAGTTAATTGGGCAACAAGCAATTAGAAGAACAATCAACATTTTCTGACAAAACAAGCCCAAATTAAGCCTAAATAAGATCCCCAAGTCAAATGGGTCACATTTTTCCCGTTCGGCAAGTCTTTACCAAGGCGGGTTTGGACATGCTGGGAACTCTGAGAATAGGGAGAAGGTGGAAACAGGCCTGACGGGATTCCAGCTCTGTGTCCCGACTGAGGGAGTATCGGTCCAGCATTTTCCCACGAGAACAGTCGTGACCTTCCAAGCGGCTCTGGGGGTCCCACTGGGATTTAAGGGAAGACTCTGTAAATGAGGGTGTCTGTGTGTTATCAGATATTTATCCAGCACGTGTCTCTGCGACCTTGTTAAACCCCACTTTTTTTTTTTTTCTTCAAATGAGCTGAAAACATTCAAATGTAAGATTCTCTCTGAAAGGTCTAGAAAGTTTTTGCAAGTTCAAATATTTGGCCGTACTGTGCCGTTTAGCTATTATAAATCATTAAGTAACAATTCTATCAATCACTAATCAATGTCTAATATGCAAGCAGTTTGTCCTGAAGGAATTCGTTTATCTTGGCTAAAACAGATATTATCTGTACTGGTGTAAAAACACTGAAGCTTAACAGTCCATAAACCATTTATCCAAGTATCATGTTACTTTTTTTTTCTGATACTGCAGTGATGGAAAACCCATTTAACCTAATAAGATGATGTACACCACTGTTTGGGGTCAGTAATATATATTTTTGGCTGAATGAATGAAAGTTTTGTTCAGCAAGGGCTGCATTAAATTGGTCAAATATGAAGACATTTATAATAAATTTGTAATATTTCACAACATTACTATTTCTACTGTATTTTTGATCAAATTAATGCAGCTTTGGTGAGTGTATGTTGTGCAGTCAGTTTTATATGTTCGTAAATATATGTTTTAATAGTGCTTTTGAAAGTCTCAGTCCCAATTTATTGGAATTCAATTGATAAGAGTGACCAGATAAATCTTCAAAATAAACTCGTACAGGTTTGGAATGACACGAAGGAAGGCAAATTATAACAGAATTGTAATTTTTGAGTGCACTGTGCCTTTAATATGTCCCCCTTTAATTGTTTAGACATCTTAGAAACCGGATCCAAGACGTAATTTTTTTTCCTATGAATCTGAATATGAATCTTGAAGTATTACATGGACGCTTATCAGGTTGCTATAAGTGTTTGCTAAACTGTTGCGTAAAGTAATTTTGAATATCAGCATGAATAGGTCTCTGTGTTTACTTTGGTGAATAAGTGCCATGTGGGCAGTATGTTAGATACCTGCTATTTGTTAAGTATCATGACACTGTTTGTTAAGGTCATCAAGAATAAAATAAGTCAGTAATTTGAATCTGTACTGGCAGCACTTAGATTTTAGCTCTGTGTCAGTCAGTGTACTATAACATCTGTAGGTAGTTATTAAACTTATATACCTTATATATTTAATTATATCTCCCAATAATCATTGACTCTATGCCACATGTGTATTATCTATACTGCAGAACACTGACAGCGGTTCTGAGGTTTAGGTGCATCAGGTGGGCAGAAATCCAGTCGTGCCTCCTCTTGTATCTCTCCTGGATCAGTGTAGCCTTCATGATGTACTTGTTTGGACTGGAGGCAAAGATATCTCTGAGCTAAACCAGCTGGTTAGGTTCCCAGGACATGGGAGACTGATGTATGCAGCTTTTCTGAGAAGGATTGCCATGGCCTGTGGCTCTTCCATGTGTCAGGCAGGCTGACGGCTCTGTTGACAATGCTTTGCCATCTAACTTTCTCGCTAACCATATGTCTTTTTATCCTATTCTTTGCTACACCCCACTGGACCATAATAGCTGTGGTTTTCCCCACCAAAGGCCTGCCATTCCCATCTGTACCTGGTTAACACAAAAAAAAAATCCTTATTTTTATCTATCTTTTTATCTATTTTTATTTATCCTACCATATTTTTATGGTAAAAAACCCAAAACTGGTAGCTGTGGTTGCCAGAAATTGACCATAAAAACCAAAAAATACCGGTTTCCGGTCACTTTATGGTTTCCGGTATTACAGGTTTTCTGTGTATTTTACAAAAAACATTTTGGTAGTTCAATAGATAGGTGTAAATATATATATATATATATTGGTAAATAAAAAAAAATTAAAATAAATATATATTTCTTCGCTGTAATCATAATGTAAATTACAGTTAACCAATTAACATGTTTTTACTGTAGTATTTTTACAGTATTTTTCAAGACCTTTCAGCTGAATAATATTGTTGCGTTACTGATGCTCATTTTGCAAGTTTATTTTTGGATTTGTTTAGAATGTTGCTGCCACTGAGTTTATGAAATCGCAATTATTAAATCTTAATTTAATGAGAAAATAGCATCTCTGTGACTCCACTTTCAGAAACAACCTTTATTGACTTGTCACACGTGTTCACACATTTCTCTTTCACTCTGACATGACTGAAGTGAATGAGGAGCAGGGTGACAGTACAGGTTAGTCGTGCGTGTCCGGGTTGTGTTGTGTATGTTAGCGTGTTTGGACTGATCCCGGATCCCAGGGGAGAGGTCCAGGGCGTGATGGGAGGGTGAGGGGGCAGAGACGAGCCTAGCCGAGCCTGTGCTGATTCACACTTATCCCAATCTGGTTCTGCCAGAAGGATCACATAGCACTACTTTCACATCCTCCTTTTATACCCTGTCCTTTCTTTCTTGTTTTTTGTATTCCTTTCTCATCATTGCGTCTGCATGTTTGCACATTTGTGTGTGTGTGTATTTGTGTTTGCATGGGAAGGAACTTGGATAGATTTGTGACTCAAATATGCTTTTTGTCTTCTCTTCGCTGCTCATTTTCTCAGTTTTGACAGCTTTATCTCTGTTCTAAAACATAGTGAGCTGCCTATTTACTACATAGTCATCATCCTAATCATCTCAGGCCCTCATAAAGTCTCACTAGTTTGTAACACTCTGCAGCGTAGGCAGCAACTTTTGCATTGACTTCAATAAAGTTACCCATTAGCATATTGCTAAGCTAACAACGCAACACTCAAATAAGCATCAAAATACACAAATATTAGGAAAAATATTTTTAGTTACTCTGAAATGCTTTTTATCAATACTTTTTTCAGTAAGTTAATTTACAATACACATTTTTGTCACTTTGTCCACCGTCTTTGATTTATTTTTTTTCACTGAGCTCACCACAATGAATTCTGGGAGTGTGTTCAGTTAGTAATTTTAATACATAAACTTATTTCAGTTAGTTGCCAATTAAAGGGATAGTTCACCCAAAAATGAAAATTACCCCATGATTTACTCACCTTCAAGCCATCCTAGGTGTATATGACATTCTTCTTTCAGACGAATAAGTTATATTAAAAAATGTCCTGGCTAATCCAAGCTTTATAATGGCAGTAAATGGCAGTAAATGGCAGCCCAAAAAAGTGCATCCATCCATTATAAAAGTAATCCATATGGCTCCGGGGGGTTAATAAAGGCCTTCTGAAGTGAATCGATGGGTTTGTGTAAGAAAAATATCCATATTTAAAACTTTATAAAGTAAAATATCTAGCTTCCGGCGGACCGCCTTCCGTATTCAACTTACGCAGAAAGTGTAACGCCTCTCGTAATTCAAAACGCTTATGCTACGTCCGACGTCATACATCGCGCCAGTTACACTTTTTTCGTAAGTTGAATACGGAAGGCGGTCCACCGGAAGCTAGATATTTTAAATATGGATATTTTTCTTACAAAAGCCCTTCAGAAGGCCTTTATTAACCCCCCGGAGCCGTGTGGATTACTTTTATAATGGATGGATGCACTTTTTTGGGCTTCAAATTTTGGGCTGCCATTCACTGCCATTATAAAGCTTGGATTAGCCAGGACATTTTTTAATATAACTCCGATTGTATTTGCCTGAGAGGAGAATGTCATATAGACCTAGGATGGCTTGAGGGTGAGTAAATCATGGGGTAATTTTCATTTTTGGGTGAACTATCCCTTTAAGGCAACATGTCTAATTTTCATTTAAAGTTTTTAATCTAATATTTATATTTTATTCCAGCTTCATTTAAATGAACAAATATGTTTTTAATTGTTTTAGAGTAAAAGATAACACTGTTTGCAAAAGACTCCTTTGAATATTTAGTGTGTGTGTGTGTGTGTTGCATGGGTGGGTCATTTTGAGTAGGTATATGTTGGAAATAGCCAGTGTTTATGGGATGCATGCCCTTTTCCATAACTCGTCACCCTGTCTTTATCAAAATCTGGCTTCCTGTTGTGTAAGCACCCCAAGTGTTCAGGCATCCATTGTTTGTATCACCACAACTGCACATTTGCATGAATGCATGTGTATGTGTATTTAAACATGCGTTTGTGTGTGTGTGTGTGTGTGTGTGTGTGTGTATGTGTTCATGGGGGATGGTAGGGTTGACAAGCTTTTATCTAGTCTCAAGGCTCTGCACCTGTTCTGTCTCTCACCTGTCAGTCAACCTCAAAGCCACTATACATACCTGTATGCTAATGCAAACGTGCTGATATTATATAATGAAAAGCGAATAGGGTCGTGTCATAGCCTGGGTTTCCTCCTCCACTTGTGCTAAAATCCATTCCTTAGAAGAGTGTTTTTGTTTGTACGAGATCTTAGAGATCTTCATCAATAAGTTGGTTAAAGGTTAATAAAATATAGAAAATACGAGTTTTTGTCTTTTATGTGGCTGTGTGGGTGTGCAGATTAAGGCGTGGTTAGAAAAGTTTATGTTTTTGTGTTTGTGTGTATGTGTACAAGGTGTGTCAGTGGTTCAGGGAGTGTTTTGGTCTGTCAGACAGTATGTTTATTCTGCGACACACGCGTGAGAACTGATGTGTCCTGATAGAACCGCTGTGTTCATTATTGTCCAGTTGGAGTTCAGGAATGCTGACTAATAGAGTTAAAGGTGCATATAGTATAAAATTATACAATTTAGAATTTAAGAATGATCTTATTTCAGTTTAAGAATTTCAGTTCGTAAATTAGAATTTAAATTGGCCCCACAGGAAGTGGAATTTACCGAACTGAAATTCAACAGATGAACTGCATTAGTATAAGTTTAGTACCAACATGTATAAACAATTACTTAATTTTGAGTAGTTATGCCTATTTTTTCCCTGATGCATAATCATTTAAAACATAGTTCACTGTCAAAACAATTAACAACAGGAAAAGAGATTTTTATTTAATCACATAACACAAAATGTCCACTACATTTTTCAGAAAAATTTATTAAAATAAATACTGATATTGACATTTGAATTAAAAGATTATTTTACTGTTTTTGAAAGAGTCACTTATGCTCACCAAGGCTGCATTTATTTGATCAAAAACAGTAAAAACAGTAATATTGTGAAATATTATTATAATTTAAATAACTGTTTTCTATTTTCATACATTTTAAAATGTAATGTATTCCTGTGGTGGATTTTCAGCATCATTACTCCAGTCTTCAGTGTTACATGATCCTTCAGAAATCATTCTAATATGCTGATTTAGTGCTCAAGAAATCTTTTGTAACTTAAATGTCTTTTCTGTCACTTTTGATCAATTTAATGCTTCCTTGCTGAATAAAAGTGTTAAATTATTTAAAAAAAAAATACTGACTCTAAACTTTTGAATGGTAGTAAATATTTATTTATTTCTCTATTAAATGAATTAATCTATTAAATATGGATGGACGGACGGACATACAGACGGATGGATGGATGGATAGATTGTGTGTTAAGGATAACATGTATAGGTACTTTGTACCAAAAACTGAAATGTAATGCAATTGCATGAACTTCTGTGAATCTCATTCCATTTTAATTCTACTTCCTTAAAGGCACAGTATGTAAGTTTCGCCGCTAGAGGTTGCTTATTCAAAACAAAGGTGTGGCTTGATGACGCCGTGAATAAGCGTGGAATCATGGGAGTTGTAGTCTTGACTCTTAACCTCCACAGCCGATGGAAAGGAATCCGACAGACTCAGGCAGAAGTCATGTTCATGAATAAGCAAATGTATTAAAGTTTTATTAACATTACACACTGATAAAAAATATTCTGTGGTGAAGTAAATTCAGAAAAAACAAATGTACTTTCTACATGAAAAAGTTAGTTCAGGCAAGAATTAAAAAAACTAAGTAAATTCTATATTAGTACTCAATTCAAGCTTGTAGAAATTAAAGCGTAAATATCAATGTTATAAAATTAAAGGTGGGGTAAGCTATATTTCAAAAATGCTTTAGAAAAGTGTCTCGGCCGAGTACCAAAACAAACTTGTAGCCAACCAGCAGTAAGGGGCGTGTCTACTAATGATGGGGAGAAGAGATCACTCAGTGCACGTCATTATTCAAAAGACACGACACACAGGACGGACATTAGCCGAGCGACGAGAGATGGCAGATAAAAAACAAAAGTGGAAAATGTCTGTGGAACAAAAGAAGGCTTACGATCAGGCAAGAAGTAGGACCCGTGTAAATATCGGATCAGCTTTCCAGCGCTAGAGAGAACTCAAGGAGCGCTAAGGCCTGCAATCGGTCACAGAGGTTGCTTTATTTCTTCTCGATAGGTGAGTAACATTGGTTTTGTTTTGTTTCACAGAACTAATATATGCTAGCTTTTGCTTGAATATGCTCGTGTGTCATGTTCGCTTGTTTGTCCATTTGCAGTCGTATTGTCATTCACTTCAGCTATGATAACTCCTAATATATGTTTGTTTCCTTTGGTTCCTCTTTTAGTGATCGATATAACCCTCTAATCTTGTCACAATTGTAATATATTCGTTAGTTGGACTGTCGTGTTTGTGCTATCGAGTTCATGAGAACTGTGTTTGTGTTTTTGGGATGTAAGGGATGACTTTTTCATTGAACATTCGACCTGGATTACCATAGTAACACACATTGCTTTCACTTATTGATGACATCATAGCCTCGGCCGGCTGGCACAGCAGATTCTGCCATAGTCGTTGCCTGGGTTGCGTATGTGTGGGGCGGAGCTATCAAAATAGGGGCGAGACCCTTTTGGGGGAGGGGCGTGTTTGTTTTGGTGATTTGAAATATCAACATCGGTTACCAGATATCGCTTACCCCACCTTTAAGTAAAACTACTCAACTTTTCTGATACTGGTGTTCCCATCATGCACTGGGGCTTGAATAATTAATCAGGCTGATTTTTCACTGTTTTCCAGCTGTATTTACACTGTTTTATCATTGCTTTTTTCGTTAGGTTTAGTAACTTGCCATTTTGTGACAGTCGGAGTTAATTAAACGATCCATTGAATGTTACCGTCATTGTGTATTGTGTACCAAGTACTGAGGTCTCTGTGTTCAGGTGCCACGTTACTTGTATTATGTCTATTGTATTATTTACTTAGATGTTTCTAAGCATACAAAGCATACACTTTAAAAGCATGGTTTAATTCAGTGTTATATTGCTTGAGTAAAAAGTATTGCAAAGGAGAAATTACTCAACCTTTTACTGGCCAAGTTAAAATTACTTATTTTCTTTGTTAATTTTACTTAACTTAGTTAAGTACAGTTTACTTAATTCCATATGTGAAATTTACATAAAAAACCTGCATGCAAAAACATAAAAATTAAGTAAATTTTACTTTGCAGTAATCTAGATCAAATGACATGCTATTATTTTTAAAATATATGGTATGATGGTGAAAGCTCTCTGATTATGCTATGTTAGCCACTTGACAAAATAGTGTTGTCTCTGAGGCATGGTAAAAACATCACTCGCGGTGAATCAAGAAAACGAGCGATTCAAACAATAAGACTAACTGTGTTGCGCTGTATAACAATGATTTGTTTTCTATTGATAAATGTATCCAAACAGTTGCTCACCTGTCTCATAAAACATAATATATTAAAGCGTCTTTTCAAGGGTAGCGGATCATTGACAGGTGATGCAAGGACACGGTCCGTGACACTGGTTAAAATAGCTGACTCTGGGTTTAAACATTGTTGGAAATGTTTGGGATAAAAATCTTACATATTGTGCCTTTTAAAACTAAATTTCGAATCACAATTTTGCATCCTTTGCAGCCTCAATTGAATTGTTATTGGCTCCACAGTTTTATGTTCTCCAGTGGTTTACCACCATCCTAACTATCCTAACCTCACAAGGTTGATGCATTCTGGGACTTAACTTTTCAGGATCACATATTATCCAATGGGTGGTACGGGAAAGACTATGTTAATGATTCACCTTAGAAGATTAGTGAATTGCCTTGGGGCACCGGTTAGACTTCCTCTCCAAATGTTTTCAGACGACTGGTCCATTGTAGACAGCAACAACAATGGAGATGATTTAGAGTACAGGAACTGGTGGGGCAATTTGAGTTGTGTGCAAGGAAAACTTCAGCTGAATCAGCAAGACAAAGCAGTTTGTGGTGGATTTGTGCCATGCAGGGAATCCCTGAAACCAGGCTGTACTTTCTAACCACTTCTTTCAACGTGTCGTAAACTAATAAAGGTCTCAATAATTTTTGCATTTGCAAAATGGTGCAAAACCCTGACTACACAGACTGCGTTGTGTCTTATGTTCAAAGTTGCTTCCATTTTGCATCTGCATTTGCTCTCTACTCTCTATTTCTTCTTTGTTTTATAAATGTTTTTGTAAAGCTTTAAATTCACTTCCTTATATCTTTCTCCGGTCTGAGTAAGAGGCACATCACCATCTATATTTATTTATGTTGAATAGGAACAGTCTACTTTTTGATGGTCTGCCCACATATATCACATCCACTTTTTTTACTTTTCTAAGCTGTGAATATTACTCAGGGTCGTGACTAAATAGCAGTGCATGTTGTCACATCATATGGGGTAAGTTGTCAGAGTTTGAAACTTGCCATTAATATGCTATTTAATGAGTTTTCTTAGAAGTGCAAAATGATACAATATCAAACCAATGTTCTGAAGAACATATAATCAATTATACAATTATACTCAATTGCATAAAATTACAACACATGCACCAATAAAAATGTGGCAACATGCTCCTGTTTTGTCTTCTTAATCACTTAACTTTTCAGGTAATGTCTTCATTACATAATGTAGTTGACTTTTGCATGCATATATGCAAGTGTGATTTTGTGTTCCCTTGTTTACACAACAACTATACACACTGTAAACACTATCGCTCAAAGTGATTAATTGGTTTGAGTAGAGCCAACTCAAATTAAACATTTATAACTTTTATGAGTATTTAGAACTTTCTTTTTCTTTTGAGTTATCAAAACTGGCACATTTTAAGTAATCTGAATTGTTTTATTGTTTTGAGTTTTATGAAATTGTTTCTTTTAATTTACACTAACTTAAATTTAACCGAAACTGGGCTGGGATTTCTATTCACCAGCATGCTTTGCCATGACACTCAAAAGGGACAGTAAATGCCAAAATTAAGTGTTATATTATGTTTTTTTTGTGCAAGATTAATGTTAAGTGGGAGATTTAGTAGTGTTTAATGTTTTGTTATGCTAGTTTAGAAGAGTTTCTGTTATGTTGTTTTTTTCCATCATGGTGACGAGAGCATAAGCTTAGTTTGAGAACAGATATATGTTAAATGTTTTATATAGCTGTCCTCATTCAGCAAGTGCTATGCTATGCTAATGCTACCAAAGCATTGTGTAACCAATTAACAAAGTGGCCTTTATTGAATTAGCTAGTTAAGTTTCCACAGCTAAAAATGTGAGATTACATGATATTTTATAAGTTAAATGTATGAATTAGCTTACTCAAATATTTCATGTTCAGAGCCATTAAAATGTATGATTACAAAATAAAAATCTGGAAGTTCTGCTTACTTAAACTTTACATTTCTTAACTTAATTTTTTTTTTTTTTTTTTGAGTTTTGCAAACTTGGGTTTACAGTGTAGCAATAATACTGTATATGATTATTTCAAATTTAGCTGACAAACAAAAACCTAATTTGCAACTGTTTTAACTACCTTCTGGAATAAACTATTTGTGCAGCTGGAATTATGCTAATTCAAAACTTAGCATTATAACTACATTAAAATGTTGCACTACAACACCATGTCAAAGGTCACACTTTGCAATGACTTACTTTTTTTAATGTTGGCCTCGTGGGCTTTTTAATGCTTTTTTTAAATTCTGTTCAGAATTTGTAAGTCTAAATATCATCTAACATTTAAGTGACTAATATTAATGAGCATTTAATATACACTATGCTTGTTTTCTGAAGCACATCGTCAGGCTTCCCATTAGTCCTATAATGAAATGTAGGCTAGGTGAGAATTTAGGAAGTAGACTAGTATGTTGTGGGTTTTGCGGTAGATTCCCAATACTGTGACTTGACTTTGAAAAGCAGGCGACTGGATTGGTTTTTGTGTTCATACGAAGGATTGTTGTGCTTTTTAAAATTGTTTTGCCCTTAAACATCATAACTGTAATCTTTGCACCAAACATTTGTCCAAAAGCAGTGTAATGAGTCAGCTGTGCAAAGTGGCAGTGAATCTATGCGTGTTTTGCATAACTCTTATGCTCCCTCTTCCCCATTCCGATCAAACGATCACACGGTGAGTCGGCTCAATCTCATTCTTACTTAGCTTTGCGTGTGCTTTGTATTTAGTCAATTTGTTGAAATTTCAAAGGAAAAGTGAGTATGAAGCAAATATCATTTGAGCACTTGTATGTGATTTAGTGTGTGTTTGTGTGGTTTTTCAGATGGATTACTGACTTTCAGAGGATGTTGAAGGATAAAACGTGAAGGTATTCGCCGCAGTAATGGACTTGGCTAAAGATGACATTGGTAATTTTCTCTCATTCTCCATTCTCTATTGCTTTCTTAACGGCTTTTTAGTAATGAATCAGTTTTTCGAAAAAAATGAGACAATTCTTCAAATATGCTCAACATAACTGTCTGGGCTTTTCTTTGATCTTGTCGGTTACTGTGGCAAAACTCTTTTCTTTGTGAAAGTGTGAAAGGAAAGTGAAAAGCCATTGTGACATTTGATTTGTTTAAGGTTAATGTTTTTTACTTTTATGATGACATTTTTTTTCTGTTTCATTGTCAAAGGACCTAATAAAAAATGGCATAAAGCAGAACTTTACAGACATTGAATGAATTTAAGAAAAGATGATTTTTGGGTTAGTCAATGCTGCGGATTCAATAAAAGGACTATGAAAAATTCCTCAAATGATTATGAAGTTAGCAAGACCACATAGTATATTTCCAACAAAATTTCCTCTACAATTCCACATAGAGGAATAATATTGCAATAAAAATGTATATATTCTGTTGAAAGAATCACATGATCGCTTTGGTCAGCTTAGATTGATTAATTCACCCAAAAATGACCTTATGTCGTTCCAAAATCGTATGACTTTCTATTTTCTGTGGAACACAAAAGGAACATTTTTGAAGAAACTTCTGGTAAATCTAGTTGTATGAGGACTGAAGCTTTTAAGCATCAAAAAGGGCACAAAAACAAAAAAGGTGTCATAAAAGTGGTCCATATGGCAGCTCTCTTTTGCAAATTCATGAAAGAAAAACGATGTCCAACTTGTGAGCAAATTGTATTGTATTGGATACAATTTTAGTTGTATTAAGTTGGATCTTTTCAATGAAAAGATTGATTTCTGAAGTTCAGCTCAATGACTCAATTATCGGTCACAACGGTTAATAATTCACAGCAGGGGATTTACAGTAAAATATATATTTTTTTCCAACAGTCAGACTAAACTATTTTATTAACATAGAAAAAGACATAGACCACATTTCTTATACCTTATTGAAGCTTGAAAGCTTACTAATTAATTGCATCTGTATTCATTCATAATATGTTATTTATTGTTTTGCAGGAGAAAGTCAAATGGGTTATACATTTTAATTACCCATATAATCAATTTGGATTATATATTTGGGTGAAGTATTCCTCAAAGATATTTAAGTATTTCTGCCTTGTTTATGACACAATGACAGTATATCATCATGTTCGAGAAGTCCTCAATGATATGTTACACTTTCTATCCATCAAACAACAAACAAAAACATTTCTTATCTCTCTGACCTTCTGTGCTTCTACTTTTTTCAATCCTATCCACTTTCTCTCTCTTTCTCCGTGTGTGTGTCTGTGGTTTCTGTCACTGTTATCTTTGCTTAGGTCTGTCTGAAACCCAAGTGCTTCTGATGACACATTACCCAAGTGCTGTGCTCTGATAATGCCTAGCTCTCTCTCTCTCTCTTTCTTTGTGTGTGTGTGTGTGTGTGTGTGTGTGTGTGTGTATATGTGTTTGTGTGTGTGTTTGTGTTTGTGTGTGTGCATGTGCATGCATACATTTGTCTGTGAAGGGGAACCCAGAGTGGTGGCTTCCCAGTTTAATAGCGATGTGGTTTAGGGTGGATATGAGAGAACTCGGAACGTATTTTCCACCTTTTGTCTTGCAGAGTTGCGTGTGTTATGTGATAGTGTGCTGAGTTCAGCTGTTCTTTTTCATAGACTAAAGTTTATTTGCTGTAATTTAGAACAACTGATATATATCAAGTGTGTGTATGTGCAATTCTCTCAATTAACTAGTTGCTTATCAGCATGCATATTACTAGGATATTAGTACTTTTAATGCACATATTAATGTCTTATATACCTAAACTTACAACTACCTTACTAACTATTAATAAGCAGTAATTTTAAGTTTATTGAGGCAAAAGTAGTTAATAGTGAGAGAACATACATGTAATTTCTGAAAAAAAAAATATATATATATATATTTATATGTATATATTAGTTTATTTTAAAGTATATATGTGTGTGTGTGTATGTGTGTGTGTGTGTGTGTGTATGTATGTGTGTGTTACATATCATTTTACTTATATGTATATTATAACTAACATTTAAATTCTGACCATATATATTTCATATCCTGATAATATAAATATATATAATGTAATTACCTTTACAAGATAAGTCTTCTTGAATTGATGTGCTAAAAATGTCTTAAATAAAAAGAAACTTATTTAAACTGTCTGCTTGATTTTTCACATCCATCACATGTACAAATTGTGAATAAAAACAGAATGCAATGATGTGGAAGTTTCAAATTTCAATATTTTATTCAGAATACAACATAGATGACATATATAAAAAATAAAAAAATATCGTCGCCTTTGGCTTTTGGCTTGCTCAGTTGGGGACACCTAAATTTAAATTTCAGCTATATTACTGATCCGCCCGCATTGACACTATATGATAATTGAAATGAGCTGGATGACATAACCGTTTTCTCCAGAGCGGCTGTACAGCCGAATCAAATTCCGTTGCATTATTTTCCTGTTACCACTGTGAAGCTGCTTTGAAACAATTGCCATTGTAAAAAGCGCTATATAAATAAAGGTGATTTGATTTGATTTTATCAAATGTTTAAACTGAGAAAATGTATCATTTTAAGGGAAAAATAAGTTGATTTTAAATTTCATGGCATCAGCACATCTCAAAAAAGTTGGGACAAGGCCATGTTTACCACTGTGTGGCATCCCCTCTTCTTTTTATAACAGTCTGCAAACGTCTGGGGACTGAGGAGACAAGTTGCTCAAGTTTAGGAATAGGAATGTTGTCCCATTCTTGTCTAATACAGGCTTCTAGTTGCTCAACTGTCTTAGGTCTTCTTTGTCGCATCTCCCTCTTTATGATGCGCCAAATGTTTTCTATGGGTGAAGATCTGGACTGCAGGCTGGCCATTTCAGTACCCGGATCCTTCTTCTACGCAGCCATGATGTTGTAATTGATGCAGTATGTGGTCTGGCATTGTCATGTTGGAAAATGCAAGGTCTTCCCTGAAAGAGACGACGTCTGGATGGGAGCATATGTTGTTCTAGAACTTGGATATACCTTTCAGCATTGATGGTGCCTTTCCAGATGTGTAAGCTGCCCATGCCACACGCACTCATGCAACCCCATACCATCAGAGATGCAGGCTTCTGAACTGAGCGCTGATAACAACTTGGGTTGTCCTTGTCCTCTTTAGTCCGGATGACATGGCTTCCCAGTTTTCCAAAAAGAACTTCAAATTTTGATTCGTCTGACCACAGAACAGTTTTCTACTTTGCCACAGTCCATTTTAAATGAGCCTTGGCCCAGAGAAAACGCCTGCGCTTCTGGATCATGTTTAGATATGGCTTCTTTTTTGACCTATAGTGTTTTAGCCGGCAACGGCGAATGGCACGGTGGATTGTGTTCACCGACAATGTTTTCTGGAAGTATTCCTGAGTCCATGTTGTGATTTCCATTACAGTAGCATTCCTGTATGTGATGCAGTGCCGTCTAAGGGCCCGAAGATCACGGGCATCCAGTATGGTTTTCCAGCCTTGACCCTTACGCACAGAGATTGTTCCAGATTCTCTGAATCTTTGGATGATATTATGCACTGTAGATGATGATAACTTCAAACTCTTTGCAATTTTTCTCTGAGAAACTCCTTTCTGATATTGCTCCACTATTTTTCGCCGCAGCATTGGGGGAATTGGTGATCCTCTGCCCATCTTGACTTCTGAGAGACACTGCCACTCTGAGAGGCTCTTTTTATACCCAATCATGTTGCCAATTGACCTAATAAGTTGCAAATTGGTCCTCCAGCTGTTCCTTATATGTAGATTTAACTTTTCCGGCCTCTTATTGCTACCTGTCCCAACTTTTTTGGAATGTGTAGCTCTCATGAAATCCAAAATGAGCCAATATTTGGCATGACATTTCAAAATGTCTCACTTTCAACATTTGATATGTTATCTATATTCTATTGTGAATAAAATATAAGTTTATGAGATTTGTAAATTATTGCATTCCTTTTTTATTCACAATTTGTACAGTGTCCCAACTTTTTTGGAATCGGGTTTGTATTTATTGTAGTTTCGGCACAGTGCAAATATCTTAAGAAGTAACCTCTCATTTTTACAGCCTCTCTCTCTCTCTCTCTCATATGCTTCTCTTTTCCATTTCTTCTGAACATCATCAGCATTATTTTTTAACACTTTCCCTTGTATCATCTTCTGTCGCTCTTTTTCACACATCCACGCATTGTCATGCATTGTCCATCACTGACAGCCTCTCCTTCACAGTATTGACCCAATCACAAAAACACCAAACGAAAACACTTCCAAATCCCTCCCCTAACTGTCCTATGAGGATATTTCTATGACATTAATGAGGTATTGTGGAAGGTGTATGTGTATGTGTGTGTGTGTGTGTGTGTGTAGCTATATAGGGAAGTGACTTGTCAAGTTGTTTTCATTTCATACTCCAGCTCTTACGCTAACCACTAACAAATCGCACACATACACTACTTCTCCTTTTTTTCTTTTCTTTTGTATGATGTACTCGTGTTTGTGTACAGTATGTGCATGCAACACTTAGCTATTACTTAAGTGTATTTAACACATTCATAGTACAAAATGTACTAAAAATACACTCATATTTCTAATATACTTTGCAGAACTTCATTATAAGTATAGTGAGTTCAAAGCAGCATGCATATACTTAAAACTACACACACACAACCTGGAAACCCCCTCACGAAGGGCTACTGTGTCTAATATCTTGAATATTCCCTGATAGCATGCATATGAATGTGTGTGAGTTGACTGTTTGTTTTGTGTGTGTGTATATTTATAGAGGCTGTGCTGTCATTTAATGTACCACTATAAAATGAGTGACAACATTTGAACAGGTGTTGTGGAATCCCCTGACTGCATTGCCCTACACAATAACACACACACGTTGGGTTTTCATGCTTTATGGGGACATTCGATAGACATAATTTTTATAGTACAAATTATATATTCTATCCCCTAACCCTAAACCAACCCCTACCTATAACAGAAAACTTTCTGCCTTTTTACATATTCATTTTTACATATAGTATGATTTATTAGCTGTTTTCCTCAAGGACAAGGTGTTACAGAACTGCTCCGAGACTCAAAAGTTTGAGGATCCAAATGCAGCTTTATTAGAGGGACAATCCAGATATGTAATCCAAAGTACAGGCAACAGGTCAAAACACAGGCAGGCAGGCAGTCCAAACAAACAAACAAACAAACACACAAGACTGGGAACAAAGGCAAACAGGTAATCCAAAGACCAAGAGACATGAACCAGGAAAACGCTCAGAGATGCAGTGTAACAACATACAAGACTTCACAATGAATGACTGCGATAACAGGCTAGATATAGGCAGAGGTAATGAGGTAAATGAAACAATGAGTGCTGATGAGTCCGGGCAAAGGATTATGGGTAATGTAGTCCTAGATGGAGTGACAGTCTGGGGTGGAGTGCACTCTCACGGGCACTCTCACTGGTGAATTGTGACACAAGGATTTTACAAAAGGACAGGTCTTCGGAAAAACCAATGTTCGCTTTTACACATCAGTGAAGAGGAGAAACCGGAAAGACTCGTGACCAACCCGCACTGTCATTTACAGACCAACTTTCACTTTCATTTCACAGAATTCTGAGTTGCATCACTGTAAAGATGAAGACACTGAATAAATTAATATAGTGTAACTGAGTGACATGTTTAGAGATTTTCGAGCTGGTGATGTCCGGTGACCAATGACGAGTGGCCCAAATTGTGTGTGTGTGTGCTGCTTCATTTGCTGTCAGGATCATTTAGAGAGTAACAAAAGAGCGGACAGCAGCCTGGTGTTGGGGGTTCAGGGCAGGGGGTTTGCATGCGTGTGTGTGGCGGGAGTGTGTATCGGGATGAATAATGAGCTCCATTTAGTCTTTTCATTCTGCTCTATTTCACCAGGTGAATGGAGCACAACACACACATACACACACTGACTTAGCGCGGGAAGCAAGAGGCTTTTTGCTACTTTTTAGCAACAAAACTACCCCAACCCCCATGCATACATGTGCGCACATGTATCTGCGTTCATGTTCACGTTTACTGCACTGTTGCCTATAAATAATCATTACTATGTGTATTGAATCGCTTGGCCTAAAAGAGCAATTATGGAAATTTTTTCCAATAAGGAAATGTACACTACAAGGATCTGTCATCATACTCAGCAGGACCAGCAGTCACCGAACAGGCCCCTCTGGGCTTTCAGCTTTTACCACAAGAGTGGTAGTTCACTGTGTGTGTGGGTGAACTGTACATCTGAGTTTCAGTTTATATATCCATGTTGTATGTAAGTAATTGCCAAGTGTTTATTTTCATTTTTTAAACATTTGGTAAAAGGATGGTCCAGCCAAAAATGAAACGTCTGGTATTCAAACTTGTACACATTTCTTCTGCAGAACACAAAAGAAGATATTTTAAAGAATGTAGGGAACCAAACCACATTGGACCCCATTGACTTCCATTGTATGGAAAAAAACACATTTCTCAAAATATATTTTTTTATTCCACAAAAGAAAGTAAGTCAACCCGTTTTGGAATGACGAGTTGTGAGTAAATGAGGGAAAAAAAAAATTCATTTTGGGGTGAACTACAGATCCTCAGCAAGGACCATGAAAAACCTCTGCTCTGACCTCTATGAACCTCGATCTTCAAGCAGAAGGAGCTGGATGAAATATTCTGAATGATATCAATCCACAATCTGACTTGTGATGGAATTAAACCACACCGTGTTCATTTGTTGGCCAGAGGAGAACTGGCCCCCTGACTGAACCTGGTTTTTTCTCCATTCTGTCACTGATTTGGGTTCTTTGCCACTGTCGCCTCCGGCTTGCTTAGTTGGGGACACTTAATATTCAACAATGTTACTGATTTGACTGCACTGACACTATTGGATGAGAACTCAACTGAGCTGAATGATGACATCACTGTTGTCTGCAGAGCTGATTAATATCTGAATTGAACTCATTTCATAATTGATGTACTTTACACAGTTATTGAACCAAACTGAATCAACACTGAACTGATTTCAACTAAATAAAGACTATTTACTTTTGTCTTTTCAGAGCTGCTTTACAGCAGAATTGAATTGTTTGCATCGATTCGTTATTTTCCTGTTTATCACTGTAAAGCTGCTTTGAAACAATCTGTATTGTATAAAGCGCTATATAAATAAAGGTGACTTGACTTGAACTATCCCTTTAACAAGAAATTCATAAACCCCAGCACTGCAATTATGCGTTTCCAAGTAGTAAAATCTTTCATGTGTTGTTTGAATTCATAATTTGATAAGTTGGAAACTGTTTTACAAAAGCATATTAACATCATATTAAAACAACCATAATGGAATCGAACTGAACACTTAAGTGTAGTTAGATGCTTGATATGTTTGATTGATATTCCATTATATGCCAATGTTGGTGCACTTTTTCAAAAGAATACTGAGGGAAATAATTGTGAAAATGTAGTAATATGCTGTTGTTTAATATTAGGTCATTTTTAAAATAATGTTTTGTAAGATTTTAAACATTATATCATTTATTTTTTATTTGTAAGAGACCATGTGTAATATAATGTACTAGATTTATCCAATGGCTAATTTTCATCTGCAGTCTTATGCGCTTAAGTGATAATAAACTACATAGTGTCTTCTTAAGGCAAATTAATACACTTTAATATATGTTGAGATATAATTATGCCTTCAGAAAGGTAATAGGATTGACAGTTTTATCTTTTAACTGCAGATTAGAAGCCTTTTAAGATTGTTCACTTCTGGCAAACAACAGCAAAACATTTTTTTTTAACTTGTCATTATTGAAAAGCTGCTGATTATGGAATAGTAAAATTAAATGGAATAAAATCTGGAATCAGCTCTTCATTAATTTTTATACATTATATTTGAGGGGCACAATACCCGTTTTGTAGAATGACCTGAATAATTTATGAGTTCATGAATTTGAAGTGTTGCTGTCTCAGATTACAGTATTTCTGACATAAACATTAGTCTCCAGACTGTGACATTTGAACTACATTTGAATTTTTAATTCTATCACTAATTCGCTAAAAGTGAACACCAGTGAAATACAATGACTATTTGACTGTCTAAGAATCTGAATATATTTTCAGCTGATTCCAGTGATTTTTTTTTTTTTTTTTTTTTCTATTTTCTTTTATTGTCTTTGTTTCCTTGTTCTTGCATCACCTTTGCCCTGCTTTGTATTTTTTTTCTTTTTGACCTACTTCTCATCTATGAACTGTTCCACTGTTGTTTTGTGTGTGTGTTTACAGTTAATATTGTTTTTCTGTGATTATCAGCCACTGGCACGCTGCTCTATATATGTTTCTGCTCGCTTACAAACAAACCGTCAAACGTACTGATGCCAACACTGGGCCAAATCTGAGGACAGAGACAGTTTCTTCGGCTAATCACCCTCAGTGCAGCACTCCCTCGCTCGGCCCTCCTCCCTTTCTCCTCTTTCTTTTGCCTTTTCTCTCTCACTTTCTCTTTATCTAATCAATCTGTGTAAGTTTCTCTCAGTTTGAGAGTGTTGACAGCGGATGGTTTTGGGCAGGGGTCTGGTCCTGCGTTCTCTCCTCTTTCAAAAATAAACCATCTGTTTTGGTTTGCTTTTGTTTACACTCATCAGCACATACATTTGTCTTTATCTCACGGTGTTGCCTCATCATTTCAACATTTACATTAACAGACAGATATTCACAGCACCATCTTCTATCTTCCTCATGTTTCTGCTGTTCTCGTAATTCTGTCAAAGAGATCAAATGATCAAAGTGGGTAAAATGTGTTTAGAGTTTGAGTTTGTCTACTTTGGCATTATGTTTTGAGCTGCACTGATGTGCACTTGTAAGACCTTTCCAAAGTTTGGGGTCAGTACGATTTTTTTATTGAAAGAAGTTCTTACTTTTATTCAGCAAGAATGTATTAAATTGATCAAAAGTGACAGTAAAGACATTTTTAATGTTACAAAAGATTTCTATTTTCTAATATCAAATAAATGGTGTTCTTTTAAACTTTCTATTCATCAACCATTTTCAACATTGATAATAATAAGAAATTTTTCTTGAGCACCAAATCGGCATATTAGAATGATTTCTGAAGGATCATGTGACACTGAAGACTGGAGTAATGATGCTGAAAATTCAGCTTTGACATCACAAAAAATAAATGCTACTTTAAAATATATTTAAATAGAAAACAGTCATTTTAAATTGTAATAATATTTCACATTATTACTGTTACTACTGTGTATGGATGATAATGTGTGTTGGTAAGTGTGAGAATGTCCAGATTTAGGTTACACTTCATTGAGTTTAATAGCCTGTATGTAATTTTGGCTGATTTGTAATTTTCTGTCTTCTTTAAAACACTTTGGATAATATTTTGCATCATATTAGTCAGTCAAATGAATGTATGTTAAAAAGGATAAGCTATTATTATTACTTGAAAATTCGGTCATCATTTACTCATTCTCATGTTGTTCCAAACCTGTATTACGTTCCGTCTTCTTTGCAACAAACAAAAAAAAAAAAAAAAAAAAGAAAGAAAGAAAGAAAATGTTGCATACTGTGTGTAGGTCCTTCTTTTCCATATAAATGAATGTGAACCGGAGCATTCAAGCTTCAAAGGTACTATAAAAGTGGTCCATACAACTCGTGCACTATATTCCATGTATTCGGAAGCCATTTGATAGATTTAGGGCTTTTCACACAGCTTAACCCGGGTCATTGTCGTTCTAAACACCGCTTTTAACCCCGGGTAAAGGAACGATTCACACTTGTAATATAGAAGCGGGGTTAGCACCGCTTTTTACCTGGGGTTATGAAACACTGCTCCGGAGCAGGGTTAGCGCCGCTTTTGCAGTGTTAACCCCGCATTGCGGTGCCAAACTTGTACAGTGTGAAACGGTGCGGCGTTAGAAAGCTAGTCGCTTAGCATGAGACAACCAATCGCGTAGCCTACTTATATTTGCGTGCTTTAGACAGTCACGGAAACACTGCACGTTGTATATATAAACAGTAAATTCAGCGTTTGAGAGGAAATATGTCAAATGGTGACAGAAAACGCGACGATTTGAGTGACGAAGAGACCGTTTCATTCTTACCTTTATAGTCCTAAATTCGCATGCTACGTTCATCCAATGAATGACACTGACACCGCAAATGTGCAAATAAGAACGTTAACCCGGGGTTTAGGAACGTGCAATGTGAAAAGTCAGTTTATGAATACCCAGGATTAATTGTTATCCATGGGTAAATTATGAGCAGTGTAAAACGTGAAGCAAGACAACCTAGGATTCAGTGTACCCAGGGTTAACCATGTGAAGTGTGAAAAGCCCTAAACAGACCAAATAAGTCTTATTAATCCTTTCCTCCAGCAAATTTGAAATTTGTGAAGTCAGATCTTTGATTTGAGTGAGTTTGAAATTGCAAACCAGATTTAAAAGAATGATTTGTTTGTGATTCTCTACTTTTCTCATGAACATACACTCTAAAAAAGAAAGCTGGGTTGTTTCAACCCATGTTTGGGTCACTAGACAAACCCAACCAGTACCGTCACAAGGGTTGTGCCAAGTGTGCGAAAAAGGTTTTTATTTAACACTATTAAATAAGCATAGCCTAACTAGTATGCACCTTTCGGAGTGAGAGCAACGGTGCCGCAGAACGAGTAGCCTACTCTATCTCTAGACGTTTTAAACGCTTTTAAATCTGAAAACTGCAAAAAGCAAAGAAATTGTCAGCCCCCCTTGCGACGGGCTTGAACCCAACCATTGGTTAAACTTTTAAATTACATTTTTAAACTCAACGGTTGGATCTGTCCATATTTGACCCAAACATGGGTTGAAACCACCCATCATTTTTAAAACTGAAGCTAGACTGAATGTCAAGATTTCAGTAAGTAACATATTTGGGTGAGCTGGTGCTTTAAAAATGGGGTTTAAAAGCATTGCTTTGACATACTGTATTGCCTATGTATGTGTGTGTGTGTATGTATAGCCTATATATACACATATACATACATACATATGTGTTATATTTAACAGTCAGTAAATGTTGAAAATATCTCAATGATCTATTATAAGATTAAACAGTTGTTTGTGCGTCAAATGTTTGTACATATTGTAGTTTGGATGATGTTTTTATTTAATGCTGCTTTACACCTCTAATAATGATTTTAAAGCTTCATAGAACATTAACTTGACATATGTGTATGAATATAAACAAATGTGTTGCTTATTAACACTATTTAAAGCTCTGACCAGTCCTGATGGTATGTTTGGATACAGTTATGGTTGTGAAATGAGGTAAATCCATCTGGCACCATAGTAATACTTCTAAAATATGCTTACAGTATATTCAAATGTACTCATATTATATTTAGAAGTCAGTAAATGTTGAGAATATCACCATGATCTATCATAAGATATTTTCCCCTACCTAAACAGCTGTGTGTGCGTCAAATGTCGTGTTTGTACATATTGTGGTTTGGATGATGTTATTGGAAAGTTTAAATAACAGACAAACATGTTTTATCTAACTGCCTCCTCTCCCTCCTCTATATACTTGCATTTGATAATTAATAATTATTTGTTATTACAGTAGCATCATAAACAGAAAAATCATTAGACAATAATGGGTAATTTTTCATTATGTTTTTAATTAATGTTCGGGTTACAAATTTCATGACAGTCATCTAGGTCTTTCACACAAACACACACACGTGCAGACTTATCATGGCAGCTCAGAGGCATTGTACCTGCCAGTGGATTGGGGAGTGGCTACTAGGCCTGACCACAGAGGAAATCAGCCTATTGTAATCTTCCCAGTGGGTGCATGTGCATGTGTGTGTGTGTGTGTGTGTGTGTGTGTGTGTGTGTGTGTGTGTGTGTGTGTATGGGTGGGTAAGTCAGAGAAGAGTGAGCCACAGAACGAGAGAGAGAGAGAGCGTGAGTGAAAAAAATAAGGAAAAATCGTGCTGCTGCAACATCCGGCTAATAATTTATTGTGACAGGTCGAACGAACTGAATTTATGTGCCAATCTACTTGCGACACAGAGATGCCCTGTTGAACACAGAGAGGAAAAAGAGCTGTGACTCAACCGAGAGATATGAAAGAATGCCAGAGTTATTCTTGCCACCTCATGTCAACTAGTTTTCATTCATATAGGATATCCTATAGACTCATATGCAAATCCATTCAAACTGGAGACATGAATGAATACAAGTTTCTAATCGCTTTGCACAAGGCTTTGTATGTCAGCTGCACTGAAGGTGGAGTTTGCATTGAGGTGCCTGTGCATTATGTCTGCTTTGATTGTGTCATCATGTAAACTAACCATTGACAGGTAAATTGGTCAGAGCTGACTTTAACCACATTGACCATCCTGCAACATAATCTTGCAGGTGACAATGAGCTCTTAACCCCGGTTAGAAACAACACTGGGTCTGGGGGCATTAGATAACTGATGATAATTTCATTAGATTTTATAATGGGTTTTCCTAAAAATATTGTTGTAGAATATCAGTTCTGACTGTATGCAAATCATTATATGGGCGGTCAACCTTTTTAAAACAAACACTTTATATGGGTAATTTGCAGCACACATTATGTTGAGGTTTATCTCATACAACCTTTTTAGGCCCTTAGCACAATTAGCAAGAAGTCAAACAAAAGTAAACAAACATTTTAGGTTACACTTTATTTGGTTACACTTTATCTTAAGGTTTCATTGTTACAGTGTAATTATATATTTAAGTACTGAGTAATATTAATTAACTGCATGTACTTACTATAGGGTTAGGATAAGGATTTTGAGGGTTAGTTGCATGTAATTATGCATAATTTACTGCTATTACTATGGTAAGTACATGTAACGTGTAACAAGGACACTAAAATAAAGTGTTACCCTTTATTTTAAGGTGACGTAGTTACATTACTTACATGTACTTACTATAGGGTTAGGGTTTAGTTTAGGGTTAGTTTCTTGTAATTATGCATAATTTACTGTTATTACTATAGTAAGTACATGTAGTAATGTGTAACTACATCATCTATAAAGTGTTACCAAATTTTACACTACATTTTTGTCATATACTTTGTAAATATATTAAAGTAAATAAATAATCATTTATTTACAGTTAATGTCAGTGTAATTGTTATGTCCTCAGGCTAACATGACTTTTGTTTGCAAGTGTTTATTTGGTGTCTGTAAGAAATATACTTTTATTATATATAATATATTTATCTATAAATCGATTCGTAATTAATTTTCAAAAGGGGTTGGTAATATTTTTTTTAAATGTTTTTGAAACATTTTTTTTTAGGATTCTGTGATGAATAAAACAGCATTTAGCTAAAATAGAAATTTCTATAAAATTATGTGTTTTCACTGTTACTTCTGATCAATTTAATGCATCCTTGTTGAATAAAAGTATTAATTTCTTTTAAAAATTAAAAATATATATTAAATATTTCATAATATAATATAATATAAAATAATTCTTACTAACTTTTGTGGTTATAGTAAAGTTTAAAAAAGGCAGCTGAAATGTTACATGTGTAATATGTACAAAACTCTATATGCTTTTTACATTAAAACTCCCAAACATTTTCTTCAAATGTTAATAATGGGGGTCAGATCCTCCCTTTTAACCCACCCTGTAAATAGCACCCTGGGTTCTGATTGGAGGTCGATTAGAGACGTATGTGATGTCATTATTGAGCTCGGAAATGTTCCACACACCGTGTTTCCAATACAAAGGTCACGTTTGGAGGGTGTGTGTGAGTGGAAGGAACTCTTTGCACCTGTGTTTTTGTTTTTGGTGTCACTTTGGGGTGGTGATACACCCCCCACCACTGCCACCACCACCACATCATCTTTCTTTCTTTCTTTCTTTCTTTTTTTCTTTCTTTCTTTCTTTCTTTCTTTCTTTCTTTCTTTCTTTCTTTCTCTTTCCCTCTCTCTCTCTCTCTCTCTCTCTCTCTCTCTCTCTCTCTCTCTCTCTCTCTCTCTCTCTCTCTCTCTCTCTCGCTCTCTCTCAGACAGAGAGCAGGTGTGTGGGGTTTTGGGGGGCTGTGCTCCTGTTCTGAAAGTCTGCTCATGTCTCTTCATTGACAGGCCTTTCCGTTCCTGTAACCCACAGCGTTCGCACACACACAAACACACATTTAGTGAACAGATGCTTGCACAAAAGAACATCAGCTGACACAGTAGCAAATCTCTATTTAGACTCTGTTTCTCCTCTGTTTCTCCTCTCATCTCTCCCTTTTTCTACCTCCCTTTCCCCTTTCAGGCGTCCTCTTTATGTATCGTTTTAACTACATTTAGCTGGATAAAAATAATAAGACGACGGAATCATTTATACTTGGTCATCATCATCATCGCTTTTTATCTAAAAACCACCCTATTTTTAACACATATCTAGATCTTTCTTACAGTAAATCAACGTTATGTGTGGTTGAGGGTTGTGATATTATTCTAGTGTACTGAACCATGAATAGCCTTTCAGGTCGTTACTAGCGCTGTGTCAGTGTATATTTGGCACCTCTGGTGTGTTTTGGGGGCTGAATGTGGGTGTGGGCAGGCCAGTGAGCAGGTGGTCAGGATGGGGGATGTGAGAGCTGGGCAGCTGTAAATTTAGGCCCTGGTCTGAGCCGGGCCTCCGCCTTCAACAGCCACACAGGAAAAGCGATATCCTCAAGAGACTCAAGCAGAGTTTCTGCACCTCAAACATATACTTATACATGTTCAAATGCTAGTATAAACCCATAATGTTTTTTTTAAACTTCATTTTCTCACCCACACAGACACGCACAGGGGGAGCATCTGTTAGGGCTAGAGTTGGAAAGTGTTTCCATCAGTGTGAAGCCCTGGGGGACTGACAGCTCTCTACAAAACACCTTGCTTAAAGATCTCAAATTCACCCTCAAAAACAGTCAACACACCCATATGAACAAATAGATGTTGTATATGTGGTAATTTGTGTGTCTGATGGTGTGTAGGCATTCAGGGAAAGCATTCCTAAGATAGCCTGAGAGAATACAGTTGGTGGCATTTGCATATCCCTTACTACAAACCCTGATAAAGAGTTAATAGGTCATTTCAGATTCTCTCCATTCACATTGAACCGTTATCATTTCTTTATGAGTTATACAGAACCATTTGAATACTACTATTGTAGTTATCTCACTGCACTGCCCGCAAGTGTTTAAGTGAATACCGAGTACTGCACAGTTGAGATGGCTCAGTGGTCAATGGAAAATGGCTGCCTTCATTTATGTGGCTCTTCACAACTGGATTAAGGTCACAATTTTCCATCATAGGCCTATAGGTCTGAAAAAGTATTCGGCCACTCTTTGGTATTATAAGCTACTTAAAAATGTATGAATGTATCTTTGGATATTATAAAGAAAACCAAACTTGAAAATCAAGTCAAATTTATTTATTTATTTTCATTTATTTATTTTTTAATGACAGCACACGCTTTTTGTGTTGCATTTTATTATAATAAAATATAAAACAAAGTAGCATTATTATTTCAAGCTAACCATTTTAGTAATATTAAATATTACTCTATACTTCTATTAAAAGACATTGTTCATAATTAAATCAAAATACATTTGTATACTGACTTCATTCACTAAAAAACACTTTCAGAAATGACATTACTTATTTAAGAGTTACTAAGTCTTCAAATATTTTAGGGTCACTGTATAGCATTTCATGAAATTAAATTGATTAAATAATAAAAATCAATTACTATTCTAGTTTTTTTATGTAACTTGGCATCAAATACAGAAAGTAGTTTCATTTTGGTCTTATGGACATCTGTGCAAGTGAATACATTTTATTTAACATTGAGGAACATGATATTCAAACTCAATGGCTTTAGCAATTACCGGTAAGTGGAAAAGAAACTATTAAGCCAGAGATATTTTTTCAAAAACACACTTTATTTACAAGGCAGTTATAAAAGTTTGTATAAAAAATGTATGAAAAAGTCATAATCAGTGTAAAAAAAAAAGTGTTTGTACTTGAAGCTAATACAAAAAGGCAGCGAATAACAAAAACGTTATTGCTAAATGCTTTTGATTGGACACTGCAATCTTAGTATCAAATGCTGATTGAAATATCAAAAACAAGCCGACTAGGTATAAAAGCAACAATCATTTCAGTGTTTCAAAAACTAAAAAATACCAAATGTAAATCTGATTACAAATTGACATAAAAAAAGTGTTTAAGAAAACATGATCAAGAAATGTTTATCATCTCAAAGGCAAATTTGTTGCCATTTAAACCCTTGACTTGAAAATGCTTGGTAAACCTTGTTTTTCCTATTTAACAAATACAAAAACTGTAAAAAACCAAAAAAAAAAAACCAAACAAAAAAAAAAAAAAAAAAAAACCAAACAAACACTTTTTGTTCTGTTGAAATCTTTGCATAGTTGATCTAAAACCTGAAATAGTGCTAATACAATGAAAGCTCAACATTGTGGTTTTGCTTTTGAAATGGCAACACTACTAAACTGACAGAGTACCTTTTTAGGCTAGATATATCACCTAAGATCTACATTAGGCAAACTTTAATTTTCAAACTTGGCAAAGTCATTTTTAGGCATTGGGCAAGGTTTTTTTTGGCCAGAAATGCATAGCAGTGCTTTTAGGCATTTGGCTGAAATACATACGATCTCTGCAAGGGCAGTTCTGTTGGACACCCACAGATACAGAGTACAAATCTTGTCTAGTTTTAGGTGTATGATTCTGATAATGCTAGGAGGACACACGCTCCTTACAATTAACACACATTTAGCGATTAAGAAGTGAGCAATACTGGGGTCAAACACTGGCAAAGGTGCCCATCGTAGTTAATTATTATTCTTAATACAAAATAATAATAAATTACTGCAAATTGTTCCTTATATTAAAATCCATAAAATTAGAACCCACATAGAGAATTCATTTCCCATATATAATACATAATATATAATACAATATTATTAAATTGAAATCAAAAAAGGTAGAAAAACACAACATGAAAAATGTCTTTGGTTGCTTGAATCAAATAAGCGACAGCACAGCTTAAACATTGGCGACTAACATCAATTGTGCAGTCTACAAAATGGCTTTTAGCCTCTCCCAAATAATGTACCAGAAGTGTAGGAGTGTTCCTCTTTTACTTCTTTTCAGAATGATTGTCTTCTTTCACTTTCCCTCCTTCTTCTTTCCTTTCTATATTTGTCTCTGTCTCATTCTATCTGTCTCTTTACATGACCAGTGCTCGTGAAGAATAATTGCTGAGGTATTTGTGCGTGGCTTCAGAGGGCATAGTCTGCTCTTCCGTCTTCCCACAAAGCACCTGTTCCCAAGTGCTCAACTGCTGCGAGAGAGAAAAGGAGACAGAGAGAGAGAGAGAGGAAGTAAAGATGGAGAGAAGTAGAAAAAGATTGGTCAGGTTTTGCATAGCATACGCTTCAGTGTCTAATAAATCATAAATGTAGTTTTATGGCACAATTCAGCACCTGGAGTCATAAAGTCAATATGTGCTACTACCAAATGAGCTATAAAGTTTTACTAAACAACTACACACACATAACTACATATTTAAGCAAAAAGTTTCATTAAAACGTTTAGTTTCAAAACTGTATCTGGACTGGTTTCTAAGGGTCAATCATTTTAAATGGGTGTATAATGGTATCATGGTAGATATTGTACCTGCAGAGGACTTCCCATGGCTCTGCGGTGCAGCTGGGCGGCTTTGTGTCCATCCTCAGTTTTCTCTGCATTGGGAAGCATCAGTACAGAGCTAGTCAACAGATCCTATAAGTCCCAAAGAGAACAGTCGTCAAATATCGAAATAATGCTGATAAATGAAACGTATTTACAGAGGCGGCGATCAACGTTCATATACGAACAAAATCAAGGTACTCACAGGCATGTCATGGGTGGAGCCACTGGAAGGAAACAGCTGGGTGTGGAGATCTTGCTCCTCCCACTGCAGACAAGCCGACTCCACCTATAGATCCGAATCCATTATTGAATATTTACAAATCCACCAGGCATAAATTTCAGTGTATTGCTTTCATAATCCTACGTATAATATCAAATGTCCAATTCACACCCCCACTGTTACACAGATGGATCAGACAATTTTGACTGCATACTGATATTACTAACAAATTCAAATAGCAACCTACAGACAAGAAGTTTTTACATTTATGCCATTTGAATATCACATTGAGATAATGAAGGGGCGCACATTAGCCCAAACTGACCTCCTGTTTGATCTTCTTCAGGGGGGGCTGGTCCAGATGCACCCCCCTGACGCTGATCTCACACTCCTGAGGCTCCTGTTTAATAGTACCAACCACTCCAGAATCCAGTGAAGGGCTGTGAGCCTGGAACCAGAACAGAGTCTTGAGTAAAATATTCCAAAATTAGTGATCCGTGATGTATCAGTTCAATATTGGTCGATATTAAATGCTTTTTATTTATTTGGGTAATTTTGGATATTTCTAACTCTCACTTAAAGTTCCTTTTTTACACATATACACAGTATATATACATATACATATATATATATATATATATATATATATATAAAATTTTATAATACTATTAAATCTTTAGCAAATCTTAAAATGTTCATAGTTTTTAGTGTTTTATTTTGAATTATACACAAAATAGCATAACATTTTAATATCAAAGAGCATGAAATACTCTCACACACACACACATATATGGGTCAGTGACATGACGTGCATATTTTTCTGTCCAAGTGCATTATTTCCTTTTAAAATAATTTGATAAATTCATGACATATATCACTTTATTCTATAAAACCTATTTAGTTTGAATTAATTTTAGTACATTTAAATAATACATATTATTTTATGTTTTGTTATCTTAAACTGCCAAAATGTCAGGTGGTGCAACTGTCTGAACAAATGAACAGACAATAAAACTATTTAAAATGGTGTCTTAATAATAAAAAATGTAAAACTAAAGACTAAAGATCATTTTAGGTTTGAAACTTTTCATATAAACAAATGTTTACATATATCAGTAGTTTTAAAGCTGTTGAGATAATTGAAAAACTTTTGTCCAGCAATTTGAATGTCAGGGTGGCACAACATGGCTCTTTTATTATGAATTTGCATCATCCAGAGGACCCCAACTGATCCTTGTGGCAGGGTGAAAAGGTTTGCAGATCTCTCTCAAATACTGGTAAAAACTGCTAATTTCAAGTATGGGTAGGTTGGTACACTTTCCATGTCAGGTGGTACAACTACAGTATATATATATATATATATATATATATATATATATATATATATATATATATATATATATATATATATACACATACACACACACAACTATTTGGTTGTACCGCCTGACATAAAGTCAAAAAATGAATTTAAACACTTTGAAATGCTATTTAACCACTGAAACTTGTTTAAACACATTGTTCATGACTCAAAAAAATATGCATTACATCAGTTTTGAAAATAATTTTTTGAAGCTTTATTTGTCAATGACCCATATAAACAGTTAAAATGATAATATATATTATAATATAGAAACAAAAAAGAGTCTCACCCTCTTCAAAGGTCCGTATTTGGCGTCTTGCATTGTCAGTGTGGATTTGAATGGAGTGGGTGTGCGAGGAGAGCACTCCATGATAGACCGCCTCAGGTTGGGGGTTCGGAACCTGAAACAGAACGCCCATATATACATTATAAATTATTCAGTGTTTTATTAAAAATCACATAAATCTCATTAAGTCTCATTCATTTAATTTACCCTGTGATTATGATTTAAATCTGTATGGGAAACTTCTTTATAAATCACATAAAGAACCATTGCAAATGCAAAAAGTATTGAAATGGGCCCTTACAGCTCATTTTCCTTCTGAGGCCGAAGAGCAAGGTCTTGCTGCAGTGCTTTCTGGGAGCAGACAGGTGAGGGTGTGACCGGTAAGTTTTGACTGTCTGAGTCTGGGCTCACTGATGCATTAAAGAACTATAACAGAGGAAAGGAAGACAACAATCAGATATTAAACTGAAAACCACATATTTAACATTCAGAGGTATAGGAGGACCTCTAAAAGGGGTCAAAATCAGCATAAATCTCAAAATTGAGTTTCACATATGATTCATCATGCACAATAAACTACTGTTGCTAGGCTAAAAGCATTATGGTAGCTTGATGTTATGGTACTGTATGATCAGAGCAACACCAGCATATAACGAAGAACAAATATTTGTAATGAACAAATATGCAAATATTTGCTAAGCATAAAATTGTCATTAAAAGTGATTGTATGCAATGTTCATTAGACATTCCTTTCAATTTGCCCCTGGCAATTAAGAAAACAGTGCAGCATTCTTTCATGCACAATAAACTCAAATTTTTTAAGTTGAACTCAAATCTGATATTAAAGTCAAATTCTGTCTTGGGACATCACTAGGAAACTAATTCACTAAAAACAGCCCAGTAATGATTACACAGTCATTCCGAAGGGATAAAAGTGTTTGAGTGTCATAAAAGTGTAGCATTAAGAGCTGATGTAACACAATCTAATATCTTTTCCTTAGCACACACATTATGACACCTTAAAAACATCCATGGGCGTCATAAATGTGGGATATGTATGTGGACATGACCTTTAGATGAATCCTACGCATTTTGACTAATGCATACTGATTTGTATTAGTGTGAAGAGATTGATTCATGGTGCTCAGATAATTGAGTTATTGGGTGACTGATTGATTATGGCGGAGAAGTTTCAGACTACCTGAGAGGGAGAAAAATGCAGGTGTCTGATGGCTGAATGTTTGGGCGTAGAGAAAAGAAATGTGAGGGCACTGCTGTCATCGTTGTGGGTGGGCGAACCCTGATTGGACTGAGCCTCCGTTTTAGGCAACCTCCTATCAGATTGTAAGTTGGCCCAGATAGACGGGGCCTGAGAAGACGAGATCACGTAAGGACACCAAGGGTGACGGGTAACTAAATGCTGGCTATCAGCTGACAATTATAGGGTCACCGTTCCTTTTAGTTCTAAAATAGGATGCTTTTATGGTCTCTTACCGAATCGATAGCATCAATAAACTCTGGTAAACTGGAGCTGGAGTCATTGCTTGGGCTGTTTGTGTTGCCATGGGCGCTTTCTTCTGGAAGGCATCCCTGGTCTAGGGATGGGGCCGGGACTGAAACAACCACGCCAACCGAGCTGTCCGTCGAAGAGCCTCTGTTCCACCCACTGTAGCCGTTCATTGAGATCTGCGAGAGAGGGCGGGAAAAAGAAATTGTGTATGGGAGTGAGCGGCAGAAATTAAGCAAAATAAAGAGAGGGATGCATGCAGGAAGAACAGTCAGAGAGAAAGGGAACTTGTTGAGTTGAATGATGTGAAGTGTTGGGAGGGGGTTCGGAGTTGCACAAGGAGTTAAACAGAGCTTGTGGTGTGATAAGGCACAATTGCATCATTTAGCCAAGCAGTTAGAATGTGAAATAGACCCCCAGATGCTTCCTCCAATTAATCACACACACACACTTACACAAAAACACAGACACACACACTTACTGGTAGTGCCTGTTGTCCCTTCAGCTCATTTTCTGTTGACATTAGAAGCATCTCAATCTCCTTCACCCTCTTTTCTTTCTCGGGATCCTCATCGCTGTAGTGTCTCTATATCACAGGAATCAAAATGAACAAAACTCAATGAGTTGTGCATTTGAACTGAATGCTATCAGAATCCGCAGAATCAAAATAATATGAAAACAATAAAGAGAAAACACATCAGATTGGTCGCACAATTATTTGATCATAAAATACAGTAATATTATGAAATATTATTACAAATTAAAATGTTTTCTATTTTTATATATTTTAAAATGCAATTTATTCCTGTGATGGCTAAGCTGAATTTTCAGGATCATTACTCCAGTCTGATCCTTCAGAAATCATTCTAATATGCAGAAACATTTCTTATTATTATCAATGTTGAAACTTGTGGTGCTTAATTTATTTCTGGAAACAGTGATTCTTTGATAAATAGAAAGTTCAAAGAACAGCATTTATTTGAAATAGAAACATTATAAAGGTCTTTAGTGTCAATCTTGATCAGTTTAATGCATCCCTACTTAATATATAGAACGGTTTCATTTGCTCTTTGGTTACCTGGATAGGAGCAGTGCCATGTTG
The DNA here is from genome assembly GCA_039654105.1 of Coreius guichenoti. Taxonomy (NCBI): domain Eukaryota; kingdom Metazoa; phylum Chordata; class Actinopteri; order Cypriniformes; family Gobionidae; genus Coreius; species Coreius guichenoti. The sequence continues at coordinate 13,807,269 of CM077178.1, forward strand.
AGGAATGTTCAAGATATTCAATTGAAGAGCAAGTGGAAATGGCACCTGAACACAAGAAAAAAAATATCAATTACTAACTGAAGAATTCATACAAATTCATTTGAAATGCTGCTTTAAAATTTACTCTGTGGCTAATACCAATATTTTAACGGGTAAACATATAAGAGATAAGTTACGTTTTCTCGTACCCGTTGTGGGTCAGGCATGTAGTACGGATACTGATTACTCATGGAAGAGGCAGGCATGGATGTGTTGGTCGGTGTGTAGTTCAGGAGGTGAGGTTTAGCGTAGCCGTTGCTTAGTGGAGTGGAGCTGACTTTAGCCGCGTGCTGAAGGTAGCCCTCTTGCTCGACCTTCCGCCGCATAGTGGAGTTCCAGTGGTTCTTTATGGCATTATCGGTTCTGATGACAAGAAAATAATGTAAGATTTTCATTATCACATACAAATACGTAGAATATAAGCATTTAAGTAGCATTTCCTTACCTGCCCGGAAGTAGCTTGGCAATCTCAGCCCATCGGTTTCCAAGTTTCTCATGTGCCTGATAGATGATTTGATCTTCTTCCTCAGTCCAGGAAGTCTTCTTCACCTCAGGGTTCAGGTGGTTGTGCCAGCGTTCTCTACATTGCTTACCGATCCGCCCCTTTAAGTGCTTTGCAATCACAGACCAACGTTTGGGGCCATACTTCTGAACCAACTCAATCACCTGAGACAGAGAGAAAAGAAAATTGTGCTGAGCAAGTGAGTTAAAAGTGCGGGAAAAGGAGGTGTATGCAGAAAGAGGGGGTGTACTGGAGGCCAGCACAAACCCAGAGAGAAAGGGAACTAACATTGCATAAGTGTTTTAAGATTGCACACATACAGATAGTGGTATTACGCTGAATATCTGCGAAATACACCTGCTAATGACTTCTGCTAGGTCATAAAAATGACGATAAACAGAGAAACACCTGGTCTCGCAAGTTAATCATTACAACACAACACCCGCTCAATGGATCTTTACTTTCCCCCTCAACTTTCTCCTGGTTGCATGCGGATTTGTTGGTTGTGTAATTGCAATCCTGTGGCTGTATTTTGGTTATCTGAGGTAACATTGGTTGTTGTGGTATGGTTATTTTGTGTCAGATTGTAGATGTCTTACCCGTTGGTCTTCTTCTTTCGTCCACGGTCCTTTGATAAGTTCAGGGTTGAGAACTTTCTGCCAACGATGCTGACACTGAACATCTGTGCGATTCTGTGAAACACACACAGAAGTACAGTGAGGTAACAGAGAATGGAAACTAATTTTGGATTGTCACTGTGGTGTGTAACTTGAATTAAAGTAAATTGATGTGTTTAATATGAGTTCAATGTTCTGCACATGAGATCCCAGGTGTTTCGGAAACCCCACAGAGTGAATCAGAAATGAAACAGCTTTAGTTTCTTATTCTTGTTCATGTGTTGCGATAGAGATTGCTACGCATCAATCTAGATATAGATGATCTTTTTATAGTATCTGTATGTGTGTGCACCGTATGTTTGTGCCTGAGGAGTTTTATACATTTGTATGTAAACGTATACCTGAGTGCACATTTGTGAGTGTGTGTGTGTGTGTGTTTGTACATCCGTGTGTGCTTGCAGGTGCACAGTGGATTCTGAAACCCTGCCATATACCCCCATTTGACTTTGTTCCAAACTAGGCCAACCAATGAGGAATACCCAATTATGCAAAATCCTCCAAAACGTGCACACACTTCTACAGTACCTGATCCTTTGGCTATTCACATGCAAATGCACATATATAAAATACCACACCTAACATAACCAAACCCCCTAAAGCCTAAATACACAAGCCACACACACACTTAATCATAGACACAAACACACACACTTACAGGTAAAAAGCTGGCAATGACTTTCCAGTCTTCTGAACCATGATGCTCTACCAGCCTCTTCAACTTCTCATCCTGTAAAAACATTCAACATTGTAGCATTAAATACATAATCAAATGATCATAATCAAATAATAGATTGTTAAACAATATAAATATATATATATATATGGTAACACTTTACAATAATGTTCATTAGTTAACATGAACTAATAATGAACTGCACTTTTAAAGCATTTATTTATCTTTGTTAATGTTAATTTCAACATTTACTAATGCATTATTAAAATCTTGTTAACATGAGTTAATGCAGTGTGAACTAACATGAACAAACCATGAACAGCTGTATTTTTATTAACTAAAGTTAACAAAATTCAAACAGAGGTGTTGTTCATGGTTAGTTCATGTTAACTAATGCATTAACTAATGTTAACTAATACAACCTTATTGTAAAGTGTTACCATATATATATATATATATATATATATATATATATATATATATATAAAATACTAAAGAATAAAGGGTTATCAGTTAAACTAAATGTAATGTGTGATCAGTTTTTTAATGAATTTATAGAATACAATATAAAACAGCCGAAAACACTATTCTAAAACTTTTGAATGTCAAAAAGGTGCAAAAATATAAAAGTTAGTGTGTACAAGACCATAAAACAATGAAAGATTTTTTTGTTTTGAATTATAAATTAGAATAATAGCTGTGCTAAAACGACATAATTCAAAAATACATTAATACACACACACACTATATATACATATACAGACACATTTGTACATATATAACAGTATATATATATATAAAATATTAATTTAGAATTATTTGTAATTATTTTTAAAAATGTATATTAAAATTATTTAACAAATAATAATTAAAAACAACTAATATTTAAAACAATTAATATTTAAAGCTTATTTCTGTTTTTTAAGCATATATCAGAGAGTAATGCTAAAAAATAACACAAACAAAGCCAGACAACAGTTTTGCATACCTCCTCACGGGTCCAGCGTGTCTTGCCGAGGTGGCGTTTTCCTGTCTTGGCATGAGGACCATCGTAGTCATGATCATAAATCTCCACATCATCATCATCTTCGTCGCTACTGTAAACACTGGAGGGGAGGGAAAATGAAAGATGTGAGATAAAGAGAGTAGGGTAATAACCAGAAAGTGTGTGTGTGTGTGTGGGGGGGGGGGGGGGGGGGGGGTAAATAGTAAAAGAGCAAACATGAAGGGTGAGGAAAAACGAGCAGATCCTCATGAACATGTTAGATGCGTGTTGTTGACATACATAAATAACACCCTTTCACCCCCATAAGTCTATCACACATAATAGTGAAATTAAGCGATAACACAGTCAACACAAAACCAGAGTGGATGAACCAGTACAGCCGGCAGGTTAGGGTGCAGGGGGGACACGCTCAGAGAAACCTGTTCTGATGTTTTTGGTTTCCACAGAAACAGCGAGCGTGTGTGTGGACTGGCACCGTTTCATGATGGAAGCGTGTTCAGACCTGCACAGGTACTGTCAAAACCATCTCACCTGGCCAGCTCTTGGCCAATCAGGATAGAGCACAAGCAGACGTGGAGAACAATGTTCTCCTGGCCTTTGTGCCACATGTGTATGTGTATACGTACTTTTAGACCTCACGTTTATCAATACTGCCAGTGCTTAAAGCCAAAGATAAAGATGATAGCTCACTTTCTTGACTACAAGTACTTGGAAACTTGAAACTGGAAATGTAAAGCTCAAAACGCACCTAGCTCACTGAAATAAAAACATATTTATTCAAATAGATACGGTTTCATCTTGCTGTGCAATGAGGGTTGTTGACTAACTGTACATGTCAGTTTAAATATTTCTCAAAATAGACCCACTGTGGCTGAAACCTTTTTCAAAGGATTTTTTTTAAACATCAGTCTGAGTCTAAGTAGTTTATCATTATCTTAAGTGACTAATACAACAACAAAATGCCTAATTTAACCTGAACTGCATGATGGCTTTGAAATTTGAAACACAAACTTAAAGGGACAGTGCATGCAAAAGTGAAAATTGTGTCGTCAATTATTCACACTCATGCTAAACCTGTATGACTTATTTTCTTCTTTCATCCTGCTTAATATTTCTTCAAAAGGAAAAATTAGGCAGGATGACAGCCAAAGTCACCATTCACTTTCATTGTATTGAAAAACGATGCAGTGAAACCGAGGCTGTCAGACCCTCACATTCTGCCTAAAATCTTTTGCCACGCAAAAAAGAACGTCATGCATGAGGGTGAAAAAATGATGACAGAATTTCATTTTTGGTTGAACTATCTCTTTAAGTCTATAATACTAACGTTATTTGTTCCAAATCCGACATCTGTAATACGGATAAGTGGATATAATCCATCCGGCTCACACATAATCTCAAAATTAATCCAAACGTTATAATAAAACGTACAAAAAAAACGCGAACATGACGAGATGTTTCTGCAATCGCCCGCTATTTTTCAACCACACTACGTTGCCGCTGACATTGTGCCTCTCGTCAATTGTTTCTGAATCAATAGAGAGTGTAATTTTTGGGGAAGTACCGAATCTCACCGTAACCTGTACAGCGGACTCGCACGCGCTACCTGCGCTCACGGTGGATGAATGAACTTTTAAAAGAACGCGAGCGCGAGACCACCGCGCGGGCGCGAGCGGGGAGCGCACATGCCATCCACCTGTTCAGCGCGGCGCAGCCCAGCCAGAAGAAATAACCATTCCGCGGAGAGATGGGTGCGTTTGTAAAAATGCAACCAAATACAAGCGCTACATTTCTGAGCATGCATTTAGTAAATGTAATGGTATCAGCACGAACTGTCTAGTCTTGAGTCTAAATGCCTGCATGTGTCTATGGAGCGTAATATAAGGAAATACGTTCGCGAAAGTTCATCAAAATGCATAAAACTTAAATCTCACCTGTGTCTGTGCCGCCTCGCCATCCCGCTGTTTAAGAGGAGGGTAGAGAGGTGATGGTGAGTGCGCTCGGCTCAAGTGTGCTAGTAGAGTGCTGTCAGCTCCTCTTCGAGGAGGAAGTGCCGATATTAAGCGCTCAAGTAGAGTGTGCGATATTGTAAACAGATCCATCAGACAAAGCTAGGGCTGTCTCTCCCTCCCGCTAAATTTGGCGCCTCGGGTCCTGCGCATGCGCACATCCTATCTACCATTCACTCATCAGAGCGCCTTTTGAGCAAGAGGTCCGCGCTAATCGGCCGCTGTTGTTCTTTTAGAACAATTATATTGTGTTTTTCGAGGTAAAAAGGCAGGGAGGGGTGGCAGTACGTTTCTTAGAGGACAATGTGGACTCCGAGTGGGAGTGAAAGTTTGGAAAACAGGGGGAAACAGAGCGTGAGGGGTCCGGGCATCCTCTCTCAAGCGTGCTCTCAAGCTTAGAGCTGTTTCTGCGGTACTGAGGCTGTAGTGAGTGAGTGACGGAATCGTGAAGGATTCCGCTTAACGAGTCCGGTTCGATTCTGTTATAATAATTAATATAATAATTTTTAAAAAAGTGTTATTTCATTTGCCAGGTGATGATCGTTTCATATTTTAACAGAATACATCAGAAATAAATATAATTCTAAAACGTGTTTTCCTGCAAAACCCAGATTTATGTGACTTTTGACAGACCTTTTAGAGGCAGCATAAATGCAAATCAGTAATTAACACTAGCTGTATTTTAAATAGGCTACAAATACTAAACAAACATGTGGTAACAATTTATTCGTTTTATAAAATACCATTGATTAGGCCTACAACAAAACTCATAATGTGTATCTTTAACACGTTGTCTCACGAGCCTTAAGAAGTTTAAGATTTCGAGTGAGACATGGCGAAATTAACTGATTCAGTGTTTTCGATTCACTAAAAAGAACCGGTTCATAAGAGTCATTCGTTCGGCAATCGGACTACACTGGTCTCCGTATGTATCATAATGTGGATTCAACAGTAGTGTTGCGCTTAAATTCAGAGCACAAAACACTGTCAGAGTATTTAGTAATGTGACGATGAACGAATACACGTTTCAGAACCGATGACATCATTCAATACTTTTTCTAATACGTAGGCTACAGAGTTCAGGTGCTCTCAGTTATGGAGAGCCAATTACTCTGAAATCTACTTAAAATTATATTCGTTCGAAATATGCTGCTCTGTTATTTCCTAGGAATTATTTTATAATCAACTACTTTATTTCACTTCTCTCGCTTTCATCGGGCTGCAACAGTTTCGCTTTTCCTTTTCCAGAAATGTACCACCTCTACTTCAGAACCGAAGTTACACAATAATGCATATAGCTCATTTTGTTACTGAAAGTCACTGTCAGGTTATTTGTCTGGGACAGAAAAGTAGTGTAGCTTGTTTAAGTTCTCCGACATGTCCAACCTGTTGCCATGTGATAGTCTGCGTAATTGCATAATCATCAAGGGTAACCAGTAAGCTCTCTCTTTTTCCACACACCCTTTTAGGGTTGTGGTCTATATGTTTTGTTTTGTAGGTTGTCTGCCTTTGCGCTCACTTGGTTGGCACATTGTGACCGTCACTTATCATATCGGTCAGCGCGAGCCATTGTTTCTGACCACTGGCGCTCGCGTGCTCAGCAGAGCGCGCAGCTCGTGAACGCGCCTCTGTTGTGTCTGCGCGCTGATGACTGCGAGCGCTCATCCATCCATCCATTGCAGAACAAGGAGGGGTTATTACTGGGGTGCTTCATTAAAAAAAGAAAAAAAAAAAACACTTAGTCGCCATTTTATTTCAGTAGTCTACTTCTCTATGAGGACATGTGATTTATGACCTACTCATAGATTACACAACACAGATCGCACCTATGTCACTATTTGCTGTGGTGTCATCATACAACAACAACTTAAAAAGAGTTTGAATTGCGTTGCATAAATAACAGGATATCACACCGAGCAGAATCTAAAAACATGTTAGACTGTTTCTCAGTACTTTACAATATTTTGATTAATATTGTTCAAATGTCCAATTATTTGAATGAAGAATGACACTGACCAATCAAAATGAGGAAAGTTGAGTAATAAATTCAAACAATTAAAGTAAATTATGAAATACAACATTAATAAAGAGCATTGCTGATCTGAAAAGCCATGACATCACTTGTGTTTCTGAGTAAAATTCAGTAACTAATTTGATAATTAATCAGACTGTACAACTCTCTCCAACCCTGTTGCCCCCCACTCAAACAGTACATGTCTAAAGCTTTTAAAATGCGTCTAGAACATTAAATGTACAAAGAGAATCACTTAACATAAGCAGATCTGATGATGTAGTGCACAGTTTTCCATTGACCTCAAAATATTTGTGAGTCATTCTGGAAACATACACCACAAATACACATACAGACTTGATGTGCGAGACTGAGACTGACCAGTGTTTTTTAATGCCTAATTAAAATGTTGAATTTTATCTCTATCCCCCCTACCATGAGACCCAGCCACCGAGACAACCTGTGGGTAACACTTTTTACAAAGTTGCAGTGAATGAAACATCCCCCCACCGCACACACATAACACACTGAAGGTGAAGCCAGGGTGAGTCAAATGTTCATCTCCTGTCGCCTTCATCTCATCTCTCCTCCTTCTACTGTTTGCTATCTTCATTTAAAGTCACCATAACAATTCTTCTTTTGTATGGAATATCGCAGTATTTATTATAAATTGATCCGTGTACATCATAACTTTTTTTTAAATTCATGTGCCCTCGTAATCTTTAATCAAAATAACTTCTCCATCTTGCAGCGACATCTCTTCTCTGCTGACGTGTTTACTAGCGTGAGGGCGGGACAACCTGTCACTCACATGACATCACAAAATCAAGTCCCGCACTACTCGAGAAGCCATTTCACTCGGATATACATCACAATAGGAAAGAAAAAACTTGCAACTTTTGTTTCATGCTGATTTAAAGTAAGACATTTACCCCCAGTTTCACAGAGAAGGCTTAAGAATAGTCCCAGACTAAAATGCATGTTTGAGCTGTTTTAACTGAAAGCAACTTGCACTGAGATATCTTAAAATATGTCAGTGCCATTGTTTTGTCTCAAGATGCACACCAGTAATGTTTTTTTCTAAGGCACGTTTAAAAAAGCTACTTAAATGTCCTAATTTTATTGAACTAAGGCCTAATCCTGGCTTAATCTAAACCCTTTCTGTGAAACCAGCCTTATAGTTGTTAAAGCCACAATTTGTAATTTTTCGCGGCTAGAGGTCGCTTATTCAAAACAAAGGCGTAGCTTGATGATGCCTTGATTACACGGAGCTTTTATTATGCCGCAGTTGCCGCATCCGCTTCTTCTGGTCATGCTTATGTGGGGTAACGCAGCGCTGTTTTATCATATTAGATACATTTGAGCGTGTTGAAAGTTATGTTATAATGCTACTCTGTGCGTTCGCTCGGCGGCTACTATAAGACACTTGTTCACACTGCATTAAGCTAGATCCATATTAGGCATGGTAAAACATGGTACTCGCGGTAAATCAAGAAAACCAGATTTAAAAAATAAGACTAACTGTGTTGAGCTATATAACAATGATTAGTTTTCTGTGGATGAATGTATCCAAACAGTTGCTCACCTGTCTAATAAAACACATAATATATTAAAGCATCTTTGGTGTTTCCATGGTTTCTACAAAACAAAACCGGAAATCGAGGGTAACGCGGATATGATGTCATTGATAGGCGACGCACGGACACGGTCCGTGTGCTGGTTAAAATTGCTCTTTTCTCTGGATTTAAACATTCTTGGAAACATTTGGGATAATGCAAGTACACAATTCAACAAAATATATAACATTGTTCTAGTGGTTTTTGCCTTTAATAATAGCAAGCCAACACTAATTATGCATATTTGTGTCATTCATTGAAACTCCTTTTCCAATACACTCTCATGGCAATTCGTAACTATTTTAAGTTTTTCGAAATGGTGGTTAATTCATATGAATTCGTACATTTTTGTATAATCTGCTTACGCCCCACTGATGGTTAGGTTTAGGGGTGTTTTTTTTTTCTTTTCTAAAAATCTTACATTTCCGTACAAATAACATTATATAAATTCATACAGAATTGCATCGGGATGCTTTTTCTGCACATGGAAAGAACCTCTCCCACCAGTGTCTTTGCAACCTACTCTGTAGACTTGATATAACTGGGTCACTCTAAGAAAGCATGAAGCAATGAAGCATCTGTATATCTGCAGTGCTGAGTGTGTTTTAAGTTAAATTTAGACATGTTCTCAAAGTTTAAATGTCATGCAGATGTGAATGAAACCTATTTAGCACAAACAGTATCAGATTAGTGACTGTGGTAAATCTCTCACATTATCTATCTGCCTACCTGCTGTACAGAACAACCTCATTTATACATTACCTCACTATTCCTGACTTATAAGACATTACAATGTAAATGGCAATCAAATTCATTCAAAATTCACCTAAACTCGTATCCTCTCCTTTATATTTTTGATAATTCTCCTTACAGCCCAGACTGAATGGCTCATTTAGATATGAACAGGGAACTAAGCAATAAGCCTAGTTCCCTGTTCATATCTCCTAAGTGATTCCTCCGTTTAGGGCCATCGATTTATTGAAAGTATTGAAACCAAAAGATCAAGATCCTAAAAAGTCTGATATAGCAGAGAGGAGGGGAGAGATTGAAGGTGGTTTCCAGGAGTAGGTTTTGCAGCTGCAGAGTCTTGTGTTCCAAGGAGAGATAAACCTTACAGGGGATTTTTTTTCTCCACTTGGGCTGCTATGGAGGTCAAAAGATCAGTTAAACACATCACAACAAATTGACAAATATACACATTATAGATAAGATAGTTGGAAAACCCATTGTCAGTGGTTCCCCAACTGTCATGCAACTGTATTAACCTAATTAATCGCGTCATAAATTTAGTTTGACATAAACTGCATGATGTCATATGTGTGAGTGTTTTATGTTAATGTTTGATTTATAAATACTGTATAATTTGTATTGTAGAACAAAAGGTCTCTTTTTATGCTTCTTAATAATTATAATTCACTGTAAGTTAAACACAGACATATATATTATATACATTATATATATAATTTTGTAGGCTATATGTGTCTTTCGGATATACAAAGTAAAAATGTTCATACTGACATCTAAGATACACAAAGTGTATGTTCATCCTTTACAAAACGTACCGTGTTAACTATAATCTCCGTTTAGATTCCAGTTTTTACTAAAAACATAATTGTTTAATCTGGGATCTCCTTCATAGAGTTGACTTTCAGAATCTAAATTTGTACGCCGAGTGATTTCTCACTGCGCATGCGCGTCCCTCTTGTTCTGATGGCCGTGAACATGGCGGCTGTGGACTGAGACGCATGTCTAAACTTTGCACCTACAATTGATATTTTGCCTCGCGTACTTTGTTTACGTGAAAGAAAGCCGTCGAACAAAAAATGTCCCGCCACAGGAATGTCCGAGGTTATAACTACGACGAAGGTATATACGGGATATATGATATTTAACCGCTTTTATGTAAAGAGGCCTGTATGATTGCCAGTTAGCTATGTTATTTATACAGAGTTCAGTGTTGCAGATTATGACAGACTGCTGTCGTGTCACTGTTTCAGATGGTAACAGCTGGTCTGTGCACCTGGTAACGAGTTCTGTGCTTTTAAATTCAAATATTTGTATTTAGTATTTGAAAACATAACTAACAGTTACTTTACATGTTGCCTTTATATTGCGGTATATTTTGATGATCACAAATCAGCCGTCTAGTTTATGTGAGACAAAAGTAACAGCTGGATTCTTTTTCTTGTTAAGATTAATAAATTCACTCTATTTCTTCCCTGTATTAGTGACTTTTGACTGTCACTTTGGTTAATAACTGTTGTTGCATTGCTTCAGGCGGTGTAGCTGACTAAGCAAAGCCTTTTTGGCCCCATCAATGCTTTTCTGTTTGTTGATGTTGTGGAATTGCTTTAACTAAAACTATCTTTTGTGGTTTGGAGTAAAACAGAATTGTCTCAAATTTTCCCTGTGTTTATAGACTTTGAGGATGATGACATGTACGGGCAGTCAGTGGAGGATGACTACTGCATCTCTCCTGCCACTGGTTTGTGTTTTCATTAAAGTTGCATGTAATTTAAATAATTGTGTAAATTCCTTATTTTGAGGATGCCAGTCATTTAGATAAGTCATAAATCATAATTGTAAAATGTTCCCATTGTTATTTATATTTTTTATATGAAGATTGTATATTTAATTATCATTTATATTTCATTTTTGGCCATATATGCTGGATTAAATTTAAAAATAAGATTTGGTTTGAACCCAGTAACCTATGTATTTTATTTTACTTTCTTATATGACCCAGTGCAATGCCATTTATCAAAATATGCCATTTCCCCATTTGTCTTTTCCCCCCAAAATACCCCATGCTTGCATGCATTCACACATTGAATCATGGGATAGTTAACCCAAAAATGAAAATTCTGTCATCAATTACTCTGTCATGTCATTCCAAACCATTAGACTTACGTTCATCTTTCATTCATCAAAACCAAATGAAGATATTTTTAATGCAATCTGAGAGATTTAGATCTGTCCCTCCATTGAAAGTCTTTTCACAAATTTTCACCCAAAATGACGGTTCAAGTCTGCTGAAGAGACATGATCACTTTATATGATGAACAGACTGAATTCAGTGACTTTAATTTTATTCACATATAAACATTAAACATAGATGGAGTACTCAAATGTGGTAAATGGAAGCTCAAACGTGCTGTCTGACACACAAGAATGAACATTTATGACTCTTTATGAACATTTAGATGCATTAGAGTTTTGAATGAATGCAGTTTTGGATGAATAGACTTACAATGGAGGGACAGAAATCTATCAGATTTAATAAAAAATATCTTCATTTGTTTTTCGAAGATGAGCGAAAGTCTGAAAGGTTTGAAACAATGTGAGTGTAATATGAGTAATTGTATAACCCTTTAACTGTATAATATTGATGTTCATTTTTGTCTTTTATGGAGATGTTTGTGAATTCATGTTTCCATAGCCGCACAGTTTATCTACTCACGTCAAGACTCTAGGCAGGCTCGACATGTAGAGACCGTGGAGGAGGCAGAATATGAGGAGGAGGAAGAGGAGATGCCAACCTCTCCAACCATCACAAGCACACTAGACCCACTACAGCAAGGTACACTGACTTTACTGGTTAACATGGTCACTTATTTTAATGACTAGTTGACTAGCTGGCTAGTAAGTTTTTCTAATTTATCCTTTAATTTTTTTTTTAATGACAGTGCTTTAAAGGGGATTAATATAGAGATTAGGTCCAAAATAATCTAATTTTGCGACAGCCGTATGTGCAAGCATTTCAAATTGAAAGCAATCTTCTGTCAGTGCATTTCATATTTTTAATATATTAGCCCACTGATTTCCAAACAACATAAATGATGCCTTCCTAGAGCATTTGTAAGGAAAATACCGGCGGGCTAGACAAGTAACAGTGTAACATCAAGCAAAGCGCTTCCTGTGCAATGAAGCCCGTGAATGTCATTGTAATTTGCTTCAACCTTTCCGAACTTTATGAGAGATTATTTTACGATTTAGGTTCGAGTGGTGTGTGTTTGTGTGATGAATTGGAAGCAAGCAGAATAAGGGTGTTTCCAAAACACACGCAGCGTCATCGCACATCTGTGGTTAAAAACTAAGCTCAGAATCAGAATTGTTGGAGAGAGAATCTTTTCTCCCACCCCTATTGTATAGGATGAACCAATAACACACTATTGGATAGATAAAACATAAACTCTTCTTTCCTGTAGGCCAGGCCTATATGTGTAGCATGTCACGTGACCAGAGTGTAATCGTAGCCTTTGCGGATAAAAAATCTCGTTTTATCATATCGCAATATTATCGCAAATGCAATTAATCGTTCAGCACTAATAAAGATGCAAATTCTCAAAGGATTTCAGAGGGCTGACAGTCTAAAAGTAAGGCCTATTTCTACTAAGGGTGTGTTCACACTTGGCATGTTTGGGGGTCGATTAAAACGACCCCTGCTGATTGCTCTGTTAGTGCAGTTCATTTGAATGAGCGTGTCCGCTTCCAAACGAACTCTGGTGCGCTTTGAATGAAATATGAACGCAACACAGACCAAAGACATGTTAACAAACCAAAAACAGGACATGATGTCACAAGATGCGACCCTAAATAGGACAGAGTGCTGAAGCATACCTGTTTTTTCACGTCATAGTCGTGAAGGCATAAATTGTATGCCGTGTGTATATTAGATCTGTGTACTAAAGTGAAAGCAGTGTAATATACAGTACCTACTGCTATATCTGCTGTTAATATGAATCAAACAACAAAAGATAAACAGAAAATCACTCACTGATCTTGACTGAATGAACTTTAGTAGCTTTATTAAGAACACATTTCTTACTTGAATGCTGCTGTTAAATGCTCTGGTGAGGAGATAAACATGGTGGACTGTGTACCGCTCACTCAGGGCGGGGTCTATGCTAGTACAGCAGTGTCCATCAACACTCGTGGGCGGGGCCTGTGAAATGTGACGTCACATTGCCCAGAATCTGCAAACGGCTTGTTCTGAGACACTGCTTATGATTTATGGGGATTAAAAAAAAAAGGAGTGGGTGGATTTTTACCATTATAGGGGGGTTGTGTATACACACTGCCAACACACATTTATGTTCAAACACCTTATAAAAGTGAATTTTGCATAATAGGTGCCCTTTAAGTCCTATCTTATTTTATCTGTATATGTTACCTTTGGGGTCTATTTTCAGGAAATATGAGATCACATACCTCTGTTATGCCAATGACACTCAATTGTACGTTCCACTACATCCACTCGATATGTCCTGTTCCAACATTGCTAAGTGTCTGGATAAGTAAAAGGCTGGATGGCTAAGAATTTCCTTCACTTAAAGCTCTTCGCCACTTATCTCTAGCTACCTAGGGCCACTCTCTAGAAATGTTCATCCGTACGCAAAAAATCTGGGTGTATTTCTTGACTCAGAGCTGAATTTTGCTAAACAAGTTAGTGCTGTGGTGAAAACTAGTTTCTACTACTTAAGATTAATAGCTAAAATGAAACCTATGCTCTTATCTAGAGATCTAGAGACGATCATCTATGCTTTTATATCATCCAGACTGGACTGTTGTAATGTCGTGTATTTAGGACTCTCTCAGTCATTGGTGAATCGATTGCAGCTGGTTCAAAATGGCGATGCTAGACTATTGACTGGTATAAGAAAGAGGGACAGAATCACCCGGATTTTATCATGCTTCATCCCTTAAGATTTCAGATCGACTTCAAGGTCATATTAATCATTTGAAATTTTTTAAATGGTCTCGCGTCCTCTTATTTGTCAGATCTTATTATTCCGCACCGGCCAGTAAATAATCTGAGATCGGCAGATAAATTATTGCTCCATGTACCACGATCCCGACTAAAGCAAAAAGGCGACCGTGCCTTTTCGATAGCCGGTCCTAGGCTATGGAATAACTTACCGCTTGCCATCTGCTCTGTCCCCACTTTGAATGCTTTTAAAATAGCTTTGAAGAAGCACTTTTATAGCTTGGCGTTTGACTCTGACCCAGGAGAAAACTAAATATTAATTGTATGTTGTGGTGTTTTTGTATCTCCTTTTGTTTGGTTTTATTGATTGCTTTGTACAGCACTTTAGGCTGCACCTGAGGCAGTAGAAATGTAGTCTATAAAAAACTAAACTAAACACACCCTAAGTGTTGCAGTGTTGTATCTCTAAGAAATGTCTGATTAGGGTCTGGTGGACTAAATCAGCCTAACCAGCTTCCTTAAGACAGACTAACCAGCTAGTTGTTTAGACAACCCAACAATTAGTGGAATTTGAGAATATGTACTCTACCTTTCAAAAGTTTGGGGTTGGTAAAATTGTAAATGTTTTTGAAAGAAGTCTCTTATGCTCACAACTTCTGAATTTTTTTGATAAAAAATAAAGTAATATTGTGATACAGTATAATTAATTATAATAATAACTGTGAAATATTATTACAATTTAAAAATTACTTTAGTACTCTAGTATTCATTACTCCAGTCTTCAGTGTCGCATGATCCTTCGGAAATCTTTCCAATATGCTGATTTGGTGCTCAGGAAACATCATTATCATCATTATCAATGTTAAAAACAAATGCTGCGTATTATTTTTGTGGAAACCATGATATATGCATCCTTGCTGAATAAAAGTATACATTTCTTTTAAAAAAATCTTATTGACCCCAATCCTTTAAAAGGTAGTAAATGTTTAAACTTAAAGGTGCACTATGTAACTTTTCCGTCCGCTAGAGGTTGCCTATTCAAAACAAAGGCGTAGCTTGATGACGCCAAGTTTAAGCGCAGAATCTTGGGACATGAGGTCTTCACGTCACAGCCGGTTGAAAAGAATCGGGATAGGACTCGGGATAGAAATCATGTTCATGGATGCGATTATTAATGTTACTGTGGTATGAAGCAGAGCAGGACCGAGTGTTGTGGGAGCTGAGCAAGGCCGCTGGAGCGATTGTTAATAAGATGAACGCAACACACGTCTCGCGAGCAGCGGGACTTCTATTATGCCACAGTCGCCGGCGCCATTTCCGCTTTTCCTGTCATGAGTATGAGGTAACGCAGCTCTGTTTATCATATTAGATACATTTGAGTGTGTTGAAAATGATGTTATGACGTTACTCTGTGCGTTCGCTCGGCGGCTGCTATGGCACTTGTTGCACACTGCAGTAAGAGTAAAGCGTTTCTGCAAAATAAAACCGAGGGTAACGCAGATATGACGCAATTGACAGGCGACTCCCTCACACGTCCCGGTTCCTTGGTTAAAATAGCAATTTTCTCATGATTTACAAATAGTTGGAAACATTTGGGATATTGTAAGTACTCAACTGAACAAAATATAAAACACTGGCCTAGTGGTTTTTGGATATTTTACAGCAAAAATGTTACATATTGCAGCTTTAAACAATGGTGTTTTTGTACTGATATAATTATTAATCTAATCCTTTGTGCCTGTCAAAAATCCAGATTCAGTTTTAATTCCAATGGGAATTATTGTATCAGTTGTCCTTATTTTACATTAATATGTTCGTGTTTGGACAGGTCAGTTGTATTCCTGTTTGGATCAGATGAGGGCAGTACTAGGAGACTCAATTCCAGACTCCACACTGATTCAGGCAGCTCTTAAATACGACTGTGACCCTCACCGGGCCCTTGATTTCATTCTAACTGAGGAGAACACCAATACACACGCCCCTCCAGCCAGAACCAGCGCACAGCCCGAGCCTACCACCACAGCTGCACCACAGAAAGGTACACACACACCCTTCCACCCGAAATCAGAACACACCAAACAAAAAATCCTACACCATTTTTAGCACATTAACTACTCAAAACACATCTGTGCCACTTCCACTTAAGAAATGTGCCCTTTTATGTATTTTAATCCAAAATGAAAATGAAAACCACTCCAGCAAGACCACAGATAGTTAAAACACACAAAGTTGGCATGAGGTCTCAGGGGAAAATGTTAAATTCCAGGGTTTTTCCAAAACTGGGGAGAACCTTTTTTTTTGAGTTTCAGTAACAGAGGCTATAAATAAATGAAAATAAAAAAAAAACATTAACAGTTATTTATTAAAGTACTACTGCTAATACTGATGATATTTATTATTAATTATTATTATTATTATTATTATTTGTCATATGTCATATTTTAAAGACCAACAATTTTCTACTTTACCTTTACAATTTATGTTTAAAACATTCTGTTGGACTGTAATTTCTATGATATTGCTAGAAAACGTTTTTATTCAGAAACAGGTTTACGTGGAATATTTTGGAATGTCACCTGAATGTGTTTTAGATTTTCTATCTTATGTCAAGTTGAAATGTTTTATATAATTATTTTATGGATTGTGATATTGACCTTGTTTGCCATGTAAATAGCCTCGATGCTAACATGGCGTTTAAAACATTTAAAAACGTAAGATACTAATTTTTCTAGGCTTCAACTGCTAACATTGTTTACATCAACCAGACTGAGTTTTTATTTGTTGTTGTTTATCTCTGATATCCTTAATTTTACCGTGTATAACGAATTGCCTTTTTCTTGCTCTCTCTGTGGTCTCCATTGATCTCTTTCCTCAACCTCTCGGTTGCACTCTCTGACTACGATTGGCCCTCGTAAGGTAAGGAGCCTTATTTTCTCCATCACACGATAGTATTAAGACTGTATCAAGTGCACATTCATGCAAACCCCTGAAACGAGACAGTGGTCAGTCTTACAACCTCAGTGATCTGTTAGCCATGCCTGAACCAAACACGATCAAACCCACTGCACTGAATCCCCCCCCTGGTCTGGGAAGTTTGGCAAAAGGTCATTTAAAAGTGGTTTCAAGCCATAATTTGGGCAGTGATGGTACTTTAGGACAAAATTCACTCGCCCAAGTAATAGCTCATCATGAACAGAAGTGTACAAACATTCCTCCTTTAGTTGCGTCCACTGGGGTCTCATTGGATTGCACAGTTCCTCTTACTACCAGTCCTTTTGGTTCTTTTCTTGGTTCTACCGCCCCACTTTCTGTTCTATCTCAGGGTCAAAGTATCCCACCGTCTTCCAGTTTGTCCGTTGGCTCTGGGGCGTCTCTCTCTCCTGGTTTCTCTTTGGGAACCTCTGTCCCAGCTTGTCTGGGTGTGACATCCTCTTCATCTCTTCTAACCTGCTCTCTCAGTAGTCTGGCGCTGCAGGATTTCCAGCGGTCCATCCCTCTTCCTGTCTCCTTAGGAAGTTATAGGTCTGTCCTGCAAAGCAGTGGGCCGTTGGGAGTACCTGGGCAAGGAAAGAGCTCTGGAAGCCTTTCATTGGCTGAGCTAATTCAGGAGCACCAGGACAGCAGTCCCAAACTCTATGACAGTTTACCAGGACTCCAAGACACCCAAAATTCATATATTACTGGTACACAAAACAATACGCACATCCAAAAGCCTTTCCAAACATCTGCTGCAAATGCTCCTCCGGGCTTTTCAGAGGCACCATCCCTGTCCGAACTCATGTCCCGACACCAAACGTCACTTGCATGCGCTGCATCTCTCAAGAGTGAAAATGGGTCTAATCATCAAGCATCGAACAAATCTGCAAAAGCATTACCTGAGCCCCTCTCACTAAGCTTAAATCGGAGCGTCGATCTTAGCGCACTTATCTCCCAAACATCTCCTGACAGTCGCTCACCAACCCTTTTGAGTTTTACTTACGTCTCCGCTAGTCAGAAAAAACGTGTGTTTGCTGAACCGTCAATTTTTGCGTTCGCGTTGTGCGTGCCAGTGAGCAGCAAGAAGAGTCGGCACAGTAAAGCGACGCATAATGCTTTCTTATACAGCAAACAGATGGAGAGAGTGAAGGAACGAGTGCAGTGTCTACCGCTCCATCACATCACCCCGTTTTCTTTCGACACGCCCTCTCCGGATGACATGGTCAAAGCAAATCAGAGAAAAGCTTTTACTCGAGACTGACTTTTTTTTCCTTTTTCAGTACATTTTAAAAAATCTCCCAAACTGTACTCTCTACATATAAAACAGTTTGGAGGCTCAGGTTATTTTTTACACAAGATTATGATGTTACCACTTAGCCCATAATCCAAAGAACCAGGGCTATATCTAGAAGTGTCAGACTGAATGCAAAATAATAGTGTTTATAAAATGAAATGCATAGATTAGCATTAATAATTTTAGGAAAATATGAACTTTCAGATGTTAATCATAGGTCAGCACTCAAATGGTTGTACATTTGAGTCCTGAAATTATTATTTAAAGAACTGAGACTGCTATTTTATATCATTGCCCATATAATTATTTATACTTTTGTATTTTCTAATTTTGTGTATTTACAACTAACCATTACACTGGAAAGTTATAAAGGACCTTTGTTCTAAAATATCAAAACCTCAGATAGTAATTTAGTATTACTTTTAAAGTCTTCATATTTTAATTTTTTAATTTAGATTTTTTTTTTCATATTTCCACTTTTTAAAAATAGTTCATTAGGCTGAATGTATATTTTTGTACTTGATTATGTAGTTTTATGACAAATTATTGATTAAATTCTAGAGTCGCTCTACATAACGAAAAGAAAATACAGAGTAGGAGCAGACAAAATGCAAAAGATAAAGGAAAAAAACAGCAGATTCTCTCTCCAGCTGTTTTGCTGCCATTTGAAATGAGGTGCAGCTCTGGTTTACCACAAACACAGAAAGAGGGAAGGCATTTGGGTTTGGGGGACACCTGAAGTTTTCCCTATTGTGTTTTGACACCCAACACTGTAAAAGTGTATTTTATTGATAATAATTAATATGTAATAGACATTTTGTTATTTGTTTTTTTCGTTTTTGATTTTCTGCTGCATTTTTGTTGTTTTAAAGCACTGATGTACACTGTGGCCATGGGCCTGACGTTTTGTATATATTCTGAAATAAAGATTTTCCAGTTTCATTTTTGATATTGATGTTGGAGGAGTGTGTGAATATGTGGGGGTGGAGGGGAACTTTGTGTGTTTTGAGGCTGAGCTTGTTTTTTGCTCACCTTAAAGGGTGTGTTACCTTGCGGTGTTTATCACTTACGTGTGACTGCGTGTGTGTGTGTGCGCGCACATATAAAACAGAGAGCCTTTGTGACCACATAAAGGTGTTAACACGCCCAGAGCATATTGGAAGAGATTTTACAAAGGCTTTGCTTTTATTGTGGTAGACCATCCACCTTGGGAGATGATACACACACATGCACAGATCTGAAGATGGTCTGAAAGCACACACACACACACACAACCCTGCATGTGCATGTTTAGATTGGCTTTATTTCCTCATTGCACACTGACCTAGTGTCTTAAACAGTATAATCCTGTTAATCATTTGAAAAGTGGGTGTTCTTTAGGATTGTTGGTGATTTAGACTTGGTTAAGCTTAAATAAACTAAAAGATTTAATTAAGAGACTAAATGTTCTGGCCATTTAATCACTGACAGTTCTTGTTGGGTTTAAATGTTCATTGAATTTTTTCATTGAAATGCGCCCAAAATTACTAGTGGTGCAATAAGTAGTTATTACTATTGTTTATACTTAGGGCCAGATTTACTAAACAGAGCAAATTAGCGTGAGAGAGCAATTCCAGAAAAGTGCAAACGGGAGTGGAAAGTTCTGCGCGTGATCTACTGACGACGTGCAAATTAAAGAACACCGATGCAGCCGGATCATTTGCATAATGACCAACGCAATCTACTAGGAGCAGCGCAAATTAGCATCTTTTTTAATACATGCTTTTTTGGGGCGGTAAATAATGGTGCAAATACCAGTAAATTGACTAGCGCAAACTTTAATAAATGACCTCGCGTGATTCATTTAAATACTCTCCTTCCATAAATTTTAAATAAAAAAATTTATACTCAAAAATAATGCTATCCACACCTTTTCAGTGCTAATTTTTCACTGCATGTCTTTAGTAAATCTTGATAGTAGTTTTTTTTTAACGCCAAAAAAACCCCTCTTTTGGCGTTAAACTACTGTCAGGATTTACTTGGCGCAAGCTATTAGTAAATCTGGCCCTTAGAGTTAGATATTTGAACAAACTGCTAATCCTAAAGATTGTAAAAATGAAAATTGTCATTATTTATTGCACCCTCATGTCGTGCCAAAATGTTCCTTCTCTGTGGAATACAAAAGAAGATATTTTGAAGGTTTCAGTGTTTTTTTTGTCCAAACATTGAAAGTCAATGGGGTCCAAAACAACATCAGACAATACAATAACTTCTTTTGTGTCTGTTTGGAACAACATGAGGTTGAGTGAATGATGACAGAATTTTAATTTTTCTGAGAATAAACTTTCAAATCGTGCCATTTGAGGTCAGACATGAATTTTTGCATTTCTAAGAAATCAGACTTATGATTTTGCATCTGGTGGACAAAAAACTGGCAAAAAAATCCCATAGACGTCCATTGAAGGAGGGACCTGTGCCATATCTAGAGACCAGAATATCATGCTGATGAGCTCTTTTTGACATAGAACAGTAAGCAGCAACCTTAACCCATTAGAACACCCTTAGAATCAGCATAGCAATGCCCTGGCAACCACCTGGATTATCCTAGCACCATGATGATGGGTTTTGCATAGGCAAACATCCATTCTTCATAAAATGTAAAAGCTTTTTTTTTTTTTACTGTTAGGATGCTTTGACTGCACACACTTTGTATCTTCTCTTCTCGCATGCGTTCTTGTTAACTCTCTGTTTGCCGAGCCAAGCGTGGGTGAAGGCCTGCTTTTGAAAAGCATGCTTCAGCTCACCTTTCACACTTGCAGTCTTTAACTCCTTTTTGTAAATTCTATTTCTTTGCCATCTGACCACCTCAAGTCATCTATCCCTTTTTCCCCCTCTCTGTTTTCTCTGCCTTCTTTTGCCGCCCACACAGGAAAGAGTGACTGGTTTACAGCTGGCCCTGTTACTGCTCTTTGACGTTTTCTCCCTTTTTTGCACTTTGTGGCTTTTGCAGAAATGGTGATATGTCATTGTGTCTGTGCTGCGAGTCGTGCAGCACTACATAGATTGGTCAGAGCGAGAGAAAGGTTATTGACCCTATTTGAGTGTGAATAAAGATCATCTGTAGCTAGTTTTCTCCTTCTCTGTCAGACTGTTTCTTGTTTTCTCATTCTGCTGTCAGTAGAGCTAGATGATTTTACTCCTTTAGAGTAAACTTCATACACAGTAGTCTACATACCTAATTAGGTTAAAGTAAGAAATAGAATTAGTGAATAGGTTTATTAGTGGTGTTTGCTAAGTTAAGCATCATACTTGGAGTTATGGATTTAAACAAATCCCTAACCCTAAAAATAAAACTTTGCCACGCAACTTGTCCTCAACTGTTTGTGCTACAGAGATGAATGATGCCTCAAATCTTGTGGCTTGTTTCTGAGAACGGTGCTATTACTTTTCTGAATGATTTAGACTTGCATGCTTTTTTTTTTTCCACCTGTGGACGATAAAATGGACGATACATATCTAGGGTACTGAATATCAAAGTCATGGCTGGTTTTTACTTGGTAAAGTAAAAAACTGCGTAGCAATGTCCTAAAACTGCTTGGATTCCGACCACCCTCCATAGAAACACCCTTGCAATGTCTTAGAATACCCTAGATGCAACATAGCAACGAGCTAAAAACAACTATCACTGCTTCCAAAATCGAATACTTCCCTGCTATATAGGTCTCCAAAAGAGTAGTATGTCCGAATACATATGCTTCTATACTATATAGTATGTGAGCCAAGTAGTATGTCCAAATTCATAGTGTGAAGATTCTGAAGTGTACGCAAAATGTGCAAACCCCCCCAATACATGACCAATAAAATCTTAAGAATCGGTCGCATGGTGGAGTTTCCTCTGAACTGGTTTGGGGGGGAAATCACACGCATACAATGGATAGGCCCTGGTAGGTCTTGTGACAGTAACAACATGGCAGATGTAGTATGTCCGAATTTCATTCATACTACCCATATAAATGTAGTACCTACTCAGACAGTCTGCGATATCAGAACGCGTGACTCCCCCCCAACCAATTCAGCGAAACTCCTCCCAGGAGCCGATTCTTAAGATTTTATTGGTCATGCGAATCACAGTACTGATTGCCTACACCAAACGCTGGTCCCTAAACCTCCCCGTCACTGTAACCTTAACCAATGAAATTAGCTGTAGGGCGGGACTTTCTGGAGAAGTGGTTTGGGGGGGAAAATCATGTACCTAGAACACCCTAGCTATCACATAGCAACATTCTAAAATTCGACCAGAACGCTCACCCTCGCATCATGGTAGTGAGTTTTGTATATGGCAAGTACCACTCACATACTCTTGAGAAAATTTTGAAAACTTGTCTGACCAGAGCTGCATCCGTAATCATGTACTGTCTGAGTAGGTACTACATTTGAATTTGAACTTACTTCGCGACCGTTAAAAATTATGTTCTATATAGTATGAATGTATTCCGGACATACTACATACGCTATGTTGTCATTATCATGTGACCTACCAGCGTCAGTTGTGTCCCTTCAGCTCTATTCATTAATCCTCTCCCGTGGCCTCATGGGATAGTAAAGTGTTCATCGAATACGCACTTCAGAATCGCGCCGAAAGTAGTAGGTCATCCGGGGACTTTCCGCGTACTGTTTTTCGAATACTATGTATTCGGACATACTACTCTGTTGGCATACTGTTTTTCGCATACTATATAGTAGAGAAGTATTCGATATCGGACGCAGTGTAGGTGGCTGCTAGTGGTGTTCTGAATCTGATTGGTTGCTCTGCAGCTGCTTGGGTGTTCCGAGTGTTTACAAGGGTGTTGCTAGGTGATTGCTAAGGTGTTCTGAATCTGAGGGATTTTAGAATGTTGCTATGCAGTTGTTAGGGTGTTCTAAGGTTTTGCAAAGATTGTCTTAAAATCTAGTTTTAATTAGTATTGTATAGATGGAGGTGTTGAGGAGAATGTCCCATTCATGCAAACTTTTAGGCCTTTGTCAACCTTTGCTGTTCCCTGTTTATGAAAGAGATTAAATAAGTGCAGTCTGTGATGCATCTGAGTGCATCTGTCTTGTTCATGTATTGTTTTCAGCAGGTGTGTACCGTAAGGGCAAGGCCGCATGTGAGAAAATCTGTAATAGTGCATGAGATGTCATTGTGAATTAAGCATATCTGAATGGCAGTCTTAAGGTGAGTGTACGGGGATTCCCCATAGTTATGGGATGTCCGTGCCACACTCAACCCAATAAAAATAACAGATATGGAAAAGAAGGAGATGATAGATAAACTGGAGAGAAGATAATGTACATTGTAAGTGTTTTGGAAAGAAGGCCGTTCCTCCTTGTGTTTTTGTATGGGTTTATTTTGTTTCTTTCCAGGACTTGTTACACTAGTGCCCCCTACTGGAGCAAAAAATATGCCCAACACATTTGACTTTCCAGACTGTTTAGTTAGACAATGTGTTAAGATGGAAGTAACTTTTTTGTTTAGTACATTTTATTTTATTATTTTATTTTATTTTAATTTGGTTTTATTTTATTGCTCTCTGTAGGTGTGATTCTATCACTGTTGCACTATTGAATTTGATTTCATAATGTAGAGCAAACAAGGGCTAGCAGGTCATACGCAGATCTAGAAAGATGGTGTAAGCACAGAGTGAGAGATGTGCGTACAGTCACTGTCAGCTAGTAAAAGAGATGGTAGATAATCAGGTAGGATCATGTCTCACTGGTGTTTAAATAGGCCTGGATCCGTTTTTCTAGGAAGAGCACATTTACATATCCTGAAGGGTGTGTGTCGCAGTCTTTTTTGTGCTACATGTAGACTATTTTTCTACCTGTTTGTATTGTCATCACAGTTGAGTAATACTCTTTTGAACAACAGCCGACACATAGTCAGAGTCAACAATGCTTTATTGCATTATAGCTAATACTTACAATATTGCCAAAGCATAGAAAGTATTTATAGTGCTGAAATAAACTATACAGGTGCTCAGTAAGGTGAAGTAAATGTAAAAATTACGAATATAGATTAATAGTAAAAAAAAATAATAGACAAAATAAGATGGAAGTCAGTAGGAGTGAAATTAAATTGTAAATGTGGTATTTGAAAATATAAATAATAAATGTATCAGTTTTTCTTTTTGCTATTGTAACTTTGCGAATACATAGCATTGGAGCTCTTTGTCAGAAACGTGTTGAATTTGGCAGCGCAGAACTTTCTGCCGGCTGTGTGTAGAGATATGTTGTGTGGGTGTGGTTTGTGTGTTGTGTTGCTGAATGTGTGTGTGTTCAGATGGGAGATATTTGTGGGTGTGGCCCGAGTGTGTGTGAGCAGGTGAACTGCTATCTACATTCCCCAGCACTTCCTGTCCCTGTAACAGGTGTGTGTGTGTGTGTGTGTGGTCGTCTTGAGCTTTGTGTGCATAAAGGGTCCTTGTGGTGTGGCCATTCTATCTCAAACACATCTGGGGACTCGTACTGTGTTTATCTTTATATAATTATTAACGTTGGTTTATATAATGCAAATACACAAACATTCTCATGTTGTAACTTATGATACTTTAAAATTTATCAAGATCGTTTTTTTTCCCCCCCACAAGGTGATTCAGACATCTCACAAATTCTCCCGAAGTTCAGTGTTTTTTTTTTTTCCCCGTTGTTTTTTTTTCCCTTGAAACTTGTTTTATGCAAGATCTTCCTTATTGACTTGACTTCTCATCCTTTTTGTTCTTGGAGGTTAGAGGTTTCATTATTTTTACACATTAACCCCCTGTGTGCTGGAAGTGCACAGTCAGTGTGGGAGTGCGAGTGACGTGCCGGAGTTAACCCTTTCCTGGCCAGAGCGTTCTCTGCTCAGAGCGAGATGACTGGCTGTGGCCGTTGCCACCGAAACGGCTCTACTGCTATGACGAGACACCGTGCACACGTTTCAGCCATTTACCTTACAGGGACAGAAAAATGCTCTCTCTCTCTCATCCTCATTTTCTTTCATCCCTTCCCCCCGCTGGCTCTGAGAGCCTGTTTTGGTGCAGCACGGAGGAGTTGACTCATGAATTTCAGTAAGATAGAGAGAAAATGAGGCTCAGCGCATGTCGAGTGCACTGACACACACATCTGCTCATCTGAAAATGAGTAACCTTTCATACTGTACCAAACAGGAAACTTGACTTTCATAAAATGTACACTGTCATACATTTCTGAACGCAACGGCATGTCAAAGTAGTATAGTGCAAAAAAGCATGCTTTGTGCTAAGAAATGGATTAACAAAAGTCAAAATTTGTAACCTATATAAATATTAAAGTTAATTATTAAAAATCAATAATATGAATATTATTATTATATCGCAAATTTAGTGTATACATGTTGTTTTCTACATCCTAGCAAAAGTACGGGATGGTCCAGAGAGTCGTGTTGAAGCGGAGGTTGTCCCTAAGGTTGCCCGGATGACTGTGTCTGGCAAGAAGCAGACCATGGGCTTTGATGTGCGAAGGTAAGCCAATCGAGGTAACGTGGAAGTGGTTTAAATATGTGCCCTGGTAACCCAAACATTGTAGGTTCAAACCTTATAAGGGACGCTTTATGAACTGTGATCTTTCACTGTCTTTCACCCTTAAACAAAGCATTTAACCACAGCACGCTCCACAGGGACTGTCCCTGTAATAAGTGCACAGCAACACCGTGTCCTAATTCGACATGATTGTCTCGGTTTCAGTGATTTTTCAGATCAGACTGAACGTTAGTGAGACACAGTCGTTCACAAGATATTTGATATGTGATATGTAGTTTAAAGGGTTAGTTCACCCAAAAATGAAATTTCTGTAGTTAATTGCATAGGAGAGTGTCACTAAAGAGGAGAGATTGTTGAATGAAGTTTTTTTTGCACACAAAACCACTGAACCACTGGAGTCACATGGACTATTTTAACGATGTCTTTACTACCTTTCTGGGCCTTGAAAGTGGCTGTTGTGGTGCTGTTTATGTGGGGTCAGAAAGCTCTCGGATTTCTTCAAAAATGTCTTCATTTGTGTTCTGAAGTCTTACGGGTTTGGAATGACATGAGGGTGAGTAATTAATGACAGAAATTTCATTTTTGGCTGAACTATCCCTTTAACCTCAATATACATTTCATGATGGAACTTTTGGATATACATTTATTTAATGAAGGATACCTTTGTTAACATGCTTTTGAAATGTACAGAACATTTCTGAACTGCTGTAGTGAGCTATCCTCTGTTATCACTCTTGCCGTTACAGTCCTTAATAGTACAGAATTAATTCTCCGAACCAGGCCAAGTCTGTCTACCTGCATTGCATTCTGGGATGGCAGAAAACCACAGAGATGGCTGGTGCCTGTAGATTAATCTTACACACACAAACATGAACCCACAGCCTATCACTCCCATTCCTTCAGCCACAGACCACACCCGTCGAGCTCAAGAAGGGTGTAGGGGTTTTTGCAGGTGGAGCAGACAATGTACATTAATTTAATAGGTTAAGTTTGTTTAAGTGATTATTAGAGGACCCGTGTTAAAGTTTCCACACAGTCTTTCTTTTTCAAAAGAAATTTGTTGGTTTCTACTATAAATATTTTGGTATTTTGAGTTGTGTATAAATTGTACAGTCCACAAAACACAAAAATATACACTACTGTTCAAAAGTTTGGGGTCAAAGATTTTTTTGTTTATTTTGAAAGAAATTAAAACATTTATTAATTGATGCAGACGTTATAAAGACGTTTATAATGCTACAAAATATTTCTGTTTCAAATGAATGCTGTTCTTTTGAACTTTCTATTCATCGAAGAACCCTGAAAATAATTCCACAAAAATATTAAGCACCACAACTGTTTTCAACTTTGATAATAAGAATTGTTTTTTTGAGCACCAAATCAGCGTGTTAGAATGATTTCTGAAGGACCATGTGACACTGAAAACTGGCGTAATGATGCTGGCTTTGCCATCACAGAAATAAATTACATATTTAAATATTTTCAAATTGAAATCATTTTAAAATTGTAATATTTCATAATATTATTATATATATTGATCAAATAAATGCAGCCTTTCTTGAGCAAAGCTGTTTTCAGAAACGTTTTAAGAAAAAAAATCCGACCCCTAACTTTTCAACAGCTGTTACCTTTCTACAAATTTCCAATAGACAAAAATACAAAAACATGGGTTGTGAAAATTAGACACTGTGGAAAATAGTGAAAATGGATTGTACATCTATCTCAGCCTTATTTTTGTTTGCATCAAATTAACAGAATGAGGTTTAATTGACTTTAAAATCAAAAATAATCCTAGAACAAACCATCCTAGAAATTCTGAGGTGACATTTGCTTTTGTGTCCCTTTATAGTGCGGAAGAAAATGGCATCGTTGCCTCATCGGTTCGCAGAGGGCCAAGTCCAGAGGTCACCGCTGCACCAACCACAGATACCCCATCCAAACCCGGGGCTATGAGTGAAGACTCTAACGCCCCGACCCCATCTCGATCAGCTGGAAAGAGCAAACAGCAGCTCAACATCCGTGCCGAACTAGAGAAAAGACAAGGAGGAAAACTGTTACTCAATCTGGTGGTCATAGGCATGATATCCTCTCTACCACTATCCATCCAGTCACATTATCATCCAGATATCATCCACTTTAGCCACATGTATGAATGTAAATAGATAAACCATTGTATATGTAGTGAATATGGGACTTGAACTTTGTTTGTGTGTGTAGGTCATGTAGATGCTGGTAAGAGCACTCTCATGGGTCATCTGTTATATCTGCTGGGGAACGTTAATAAGAGAACCATGCATAAATATGAGCAGGAGGCCAAGAAAGCTGGCAAGGCCTCGTTCGCCTATGCGTGGGTACTGGACGAGACAGGAGAGGAAAGAGACAGGTTGGTTTAATAGACATTAAGGTGTAATTTCCGTTTTGAAAAATGTGACCAAAACCAAGCTTCATTTGTTCATCGTCTGCTCTCTTTCACAGAGGAGTGACCATGGATGTGGGCATGACAAAGTTTGAGACGGAATCGAAGGTTGTTACTCTGATGGACGCACCAGGACACAAAGACTTCATTCCAAACATGATCACAGGGGCGGCACAGGTAATTCCATGTGCTTCTTTAGGCTCAGTTGAATGCACCCAAAAATGAAAATGGTCATCGTTTTCTCACCTTGACCAACGTGTCATCTCAATCTTTCCCTC
The DNA here is from genome assembly GCA_039654105.1 of Coreius guichenoti. Classification (NCBI taxonomy): domain Eukaryota; kingdom Metazoa; phylum Chordata; class Actinopteri; order Cypriniformes; family Gobionidae; genus Coreius; species Coreius guichenoti. Next base: position 13,835,987 of record CM077178.1, read on the forward strand.
CAACACTCAAGGAGAAATTTTGAATATTTGAAGCAGCAAATAAAGCTTTCAGACATCAAAAAGGACACAAAAGTATCAAAAAAGTCCCATACACTATATTCCAAGTCTTATGAAGCCATATGATAGCTTTGTGAGTGAATCAGACAAAAATTTCAAACTAAAAAAGTGGTTGACTGAAAATCTTCTGTTCATGAGAGAAGCGTGGTAGCATTGTCTGATTCATGAATTAATCATTCTAAGTTAAGTTCAATCTTTAATGAAGCAGTTGATATGGGTAATAAAAAGGTCTGAATGAATCATTCACAATCAGACTGATTCAGTTCCCAGCTCACTGACTCAGTGGTCTGGCCACAGTGGTTAACAGCTCACTAAAGGGGAGAATTACTATTGAATAATTATGTAATTTTGGTCTGTTTCTTACACAAAGCTATTGAATAACTTCAGAAGTTTTATGCACTAGTCATATGGACAACTTTTATGATGCTTTCATTGTTTTTTTCTTCTGTTCCTATTCATTGTAATTGCATTAAAAACAGGGGCCTTTCTCAGAATTTCTCCACTTAAGAAAGTCATACAGGTTTAGAGTGACAAGAAAGTGAGTAATTGACTGAATTTTAATTTCTGTTTGAACTAATCCTTTAAAAGAGTCCTCTATAAGGGTGTTCTTCTTTTGCTTATTCGTTTTTTGCATGCACGCGAGTTGACGAGAGGACAACCGATGTCTGTGCATAATTTCTTGTGCACAGTAAAGTCTCAATGAAACTTGTTCTTTGTGGATTTGGGTGCCACCACCACTAGTACTCTATATATGAGTGTGTGTTTGGATTTGGCTGATACTTACAAATGCAATGAATGAAATTAGTCAGATTGTGCAGGCCGAATTTACTCATTTCCTCCTGTCAGTCTGCTGAGAAAGGGATTTTGGGGGCAAGTGGGTGTGTGTGTATTGCGGGTGGGTGTGTATTGGGTCTAGACTATTTCTGTATGATTTCGGAAGTTGACATGACAAAGCAATATCGATTAGGGGATCTTTAATGTTTTGTGACCCCGAAAAGCTATTGCTTGAATGAGGAAAAAAAAAAGAATTATATATATATATATATATATAGCCAAGACGACTGAACAAGTTCAAACTAAATTTAAGGGATAAAGTACAGTCATACCACTTATTACATGGATTTTCACCACATAAATAATTATGGGGACAAGAGATAATGATTTGATATTTGAACTGTTTATTATCTTATCCATTACAGTGTAGAAAACAATCGTCCTGCCAAGATGAACACAGCAACGATATTACAGTACTATTAATACAGACGCAGAGCATTTGAGGTGGACTATGTGTGTGTGTCTTGCAGGCAGATGTGGCTGTGTTAGTCGTAGATGCCAGCCGTGGGGAGTTTGAGGCTGGGTTTGAGGCAGGGGGGCAGACCCGCGAGCACGGCCTGCTGGTTCGATCCCTTGGAGTCACGCAGCTTGCTGTTGCTGTCAACAAGATGGACCAGGTGGGTAACCATGGGGACCACAACAGCATACAGCAACCACGGCAATGTCAATCATGATTTTGAATATGTCTGAGAACTCAACTTCAATCCCTCTCCCACCACTTGTGCTCATCACATCATGGTGTGTGTGTGTGTGTGTGTGTGTGTGTGTTTGCAGGTTAACTGGCAGCAGGAGAGGTTCCAGGAAATCATCTCTAAGCTTGGTCACTTTCTAAAGCAGGCTGGCTTTAAGGTAATGCAGTCCGTGCACATGGGGGATGTTTATATATTTTTCCACTGTGCTTTTTGTACTTTAGTAACTTTCCCCAATTGGGTTTACTCTCATTTAAGTGCATGAGTTTTCTGTTGGTGCTTCAGGATAAAGTGAATGCTGATCAATGACGCATCCACAAACTGCAATTTAAACCTAAAAAATATGTTTTGGATGTTCTGATTGAATCTGACACAATATCAGCTTACATGCTGATAGTTGTCAGTCTTTTCTGCCTGATTTTCCATATTTGTGTGCTGCAAATGCACATAAAAGATAAAACATCATATTTAAATGGTTTTGTGAAACTCAAGTTAATATATTTTGTATAAGTCCAGTGTGTTGTTTTTTAAGCTTTGTGTGTGAAGCAGATTTGACATTTGACATTAAACCTGTTTGCAGTGTACTTTGACATGCCATATCAAGCACTAATATATAATCTATAATAATATATAATTATTGAGATTATATAAATGAGATTTAAGCACTAAGGTGGGTGGCAACATTTTCAGTAAATTATTTTAATTTTGGTTTGTTCCTCATACAACACTATCGAACAACTTTTGCGCAAGTCATATAAATGATAAATAACTTTTGTGTTGAAATGCTTAAGTCATATTTTAGTAAAAAAATGGCAATTTGAATGTTTCAAAATACAAAATATCTCAGATTGAGAATTCTGTCTTTTTTTTACTCACCCTCATGACATTTCAAAGCCATCCGTTTTTAATATACATATTTTATATGTGAGGATTTAATTTGTATAAAAATTTGTTCATATTATTTACATTTATAAGAGAAGAGAAGATTCTTTCATTGTAATAATGAGATATGGGCTACGGAAGAGAAACTGACTGCAGGCCTCAACTTTTTACTGGTTTCAGCTTTGCTCAACTTATTTCAAGAATGTCTAGTTTCTAAAATGTTATGAGTGCAATTTGCTATTTTTTGCAGACATGAGTTTCCTAGAAGAATTTTAGGACATACAGCGCTCAGTAGCGGTTCTGGCTTTTTTTGTGCACTAGGCAAAATATGACATGTCGCCCACCCCCAACATTTATACACTTATACACTATGGGACTATATACTCACAAAATACGTATGCACTAAATAAAATGTAAAATATTACATTTAAAATGTAAAAATTTCCAATTACAATAAGAACTTAATTCGTGCTTGTGCATTACATGGATGCACTCCCGTGTTACAATAATGCATTCTCAACATTTGTCATTAAAAAGACGCCATAAAGTCATGTCTGAAAGCTGTGGGCAGTGCCCCATGCCGCCCTAGGTGGCTGCCTATAAAGCCTATGCCAGGATCTGCCATTGACAGCTCTGCCATCACAACAATGAATACAGTTGTGTATATCTGTTGTTTTTGCCATTTTCTAGTATTTTAGCTTACACCTTATCTTTGTTACATTTTATCTAGAGTACATTACTGATGTACTATCACAAGGTTTAATTGGAAACATCCCGTGTTTCCATTCTGTGGCCTGTAAAACGAGGGTTATAAATGGTTTGGAAATGTAAAGCAACATTTCATGGCTCATTTCAACCAGTACATTTGTTTCACTCAACAGCACAAGTAAAAGTGACATGTCAAGGCCAAGTATGGTAACCCATACTCAGAATTTGTCCTGTGCATTTAGCCCATCCAAGTTAGTGCACACACATTAGGAGTAGTGAACACACACACACACACACTGCAAACCATGGACACACACATCCAGAGCCATTTTTGCTGGGGCGCCCGGGGAGCGATTGGGGGTTAGGTGCCTTGCTTAAGGGCACCTCAGTCATTTCCTGCTGGTATTGAGAATCTAACCAGTCTGACTCTCTAACCATTAGGCCACGGCTGCTCCAATTAGGCCATGTGTTACAAATGTGCTTGTCTTTGCAGGATTCTGATGTGTATTACATCCCTACCAGTGGCCTATCAGGAGAGAATCTGACCACTAGGAGCAAAGTAGCAGACCTTACAGCCTGGTACACTGGACCATGCCTACTGGAACAGATAGGTGGGTGTGTTTATGTGGACACATTTGTGCATTTCTATTTGCATGTTTTGTGTATGCACTTTTAGTATTTTGAAGCAAAGGAATCATTCACAAATAAGTATACACCGATGAGCCAAAACATTATGACCATAATGTGCTGTTGGTCCTCTGCGGTCATGGTCTCTACAAGACCCCTGAAGGTGTGCTGTGGTATCTGGCACCAAGACGTTAGCAGCAGATCCTTCAAGTCGAGGTGGATCCGTTGAGGATTGAACTTGTTGGTCCAGCCCATTCCACAGATGCTCAATTGGATTGAGATCTGGGGAATTTGGAAGCCAGGCCAACATCTTGAACTCATCATGTTCCTCAAACGATTCTGAACAATGTGTGCAGTGTGTCAAGGTGAATTATCCTGCTGAAAGAGGCTACTTCCACCAGGGAACATCATTGCCTTGAAGGGGTGTACCTAATCTGCAGCAATATTTAGGTGGGTGGCACGTGTCAACTTCACGTCCACATGAAAGGCCGGACCCAAGGTTTCCTAGCAGAACATTGCCCAGAGCATCACAATCCCTCCACGGGCTTGTCGTTGTCCCACAGTGCATCCTGTTGCCATCACTTACCCAGGTAAATGGCACACATGTACACGGCCGTTCACATGATGTAAAAAAAAGACTCATCGGACCAGGTGACCTTCTTCCACTACTCCAAGGTCCAGTTCCGGCGCTGGTGTGCCCATTGTAGGCACTTTTTGCGGTGGACAGGGGTCATCATAGGCACTTTTGACTGGTCTGCAGCTACGCGGCCCCATATCAGAGTATGATGCACTATGTGTTGTGACATATTCCTTCCATACCATCATTAAACATGACTTGTGCCACAGTAGACCTGTTAGCTCGGACCAGACGTGATAGCCTTCGTTGCCCTCGTGCATCGCTGATTGTCGCCAGTTTGTGGTTTGTCCCTCCTCGGACCGCTGTTTGTAAATTCTCACCACTGCAGACCAGAAGCAACCCACAAGCCTTTTCGTTTAAGAGATACTCTGACCCAGTTGACCCAGAGTCGCTCAGATCTTTACTCCTGCCCACTTCTCCTGCATCCAACACGTTGATAACAAGAACTGATTTAGATTTTAAACTGTTTGTTGTGGCCTTGTTAGGAGATAATCAACGATATTCGCTTCACCTGTGACTGGTCATAATGTTTTGGCTCATCAGTGTATAATATATTAGAATATAAGGCAAAATATAATAAAAATACAGTATAATGTAATAGTAGTTTTATTATTTTTAATAAACCAGGCAAATTTGGAATAGAGTACAGTGCATCCGGAAAGTATTCACAGCGCTTCACTTTTTCCACATTTTGTTATGTTACAGCCTTATTCCAAAATGGATTAAATTAATTCTTTTTTTCCTCAATTCTACAAACAATACCCCATAATGACAACGTGAAAGAAGTTTGTTTGAAATCATTGCAAATTTATTAAAAATAAAAAATGAAAAAAATCACATGTACATAAGTATTCACAGCCTTTGCTCAATACTTTGTTGAAGCACCAATTACAGCCTCAAGTCTTTTTGAGTATGAAGCTACAAGCTTGGCACACCTATTTTTGGGCAGTTTCTCCCATTCTTCTTTGCAGGACCTCTCCAGTTCCATCAGGTTGGATGGGGAGCGTCAGTGCACAGCCATTTTCAGATCTCTCCAGAGATGTTCAATCAGGTTCAAGTCTGGGCTCTGGCTGGGCCACTCAAGGACATTCACAGAGTTGTCCCGTAGCCACTCCTTTGTTATCTTGGCTGTGTGCTTAGGGTCGTTGTCCTGTTGGAAGATGAACCTTCGCCCCAGTCTGAGGTCCAGAGCGCTCTGGAGCAGGTTTTCATCAGGGATGTCTCTGTACATTGCTGCATTCATCTTTCCCTCGATCCTGACTAGTCTCCCAGTTCCTGCCGCTGAAAAACATCCCCACAGCATGATGCTGCCACCACCACCATGCTTCACTGTAGAGATAGTATTGGCCAGGTGATGAGCGGTGCCTGGTTTCCTCCAGACATGACGCTTGCCATTCAGGCCAAAGAATTCAATCTTTGTTTCATCAGACCAGAGAATTTTGTTTCTCATGGTCTGAGAGTCCTTCAGGTGCCTTTTGGCAAACTCCAGGCGGGCTGTCATGTGCCGTCTGGCCACTCTACCATACAGGCCTGATTGGTGAAGTATTGCAGAGATGGTTGTTCTTCTGGAAGGTTCTCCTCTCTCCACAGAGAAACGCTGGAGCTCTGTCAGAGTGACCATCAGGTTCTTGGTCACCTCCCTGACTAAGGCCCTTCTCCCCCGATCGCTCAGTTTGGCCTGGCAGCCAGCTCTAGAAAGACTCCTGGTGGTTCCAAACTTCTTCCATTTACGGATGATGGAGGCCACTGTGCTCATTGGGACCTTCAATTCAATAGAAATTTTTCTGTACCCTTCCCCAGATCTGTGCCTTGATACAATCCTGTCTCAGAGGTCTACAGACAATTCCTTGGACTTCATGGCTTGGTTTGTGCTCTGACATGCACTGTTAACTGTGGGACCTTATATAGACAGGTGTGTGCCTTTCCAAATCAAGTCCAATCAACGGAATTTACTACAGGTGGACTCCAATCAAGTTGTAGAAACCTCTCAAGGATGATCAGTGGAAACAGGGTGCACCTGAGCTCAATTTTGAGTGTCATGGCAAAGGCAAAGATTTCAAACAAACTTCTTTCACGTTGTCATTATGGGGTATTGTTTGTAGAATTGAGGAAAAAATAATGAATTTAATCCATTTTGGAATAAGGCTGTAACATAAAATGTGGAAAAAGTGAAGCGCTGTGAATACTTTACGGATGCACTGTAGCTTTGACATTTTGATAATTCTTGTTTTTTTTGTGGGGAAAAATGTTTTGTGCAATGTGAGAGTAAGAAAATAATGATCAAATGGTCTATAGAAAGTGCAACTGCGTCTAAAATTACCCAATAATTTCTGCACCAGTGTTTTCCCCCCTCACTAATCATGCAAATTAATTAACAAAGATACTTTTTTTTTTTTTTTTTTGGAAGTTAAAAATCTCAAATCTGTGGCTGCTTGTTTAAAAGTTTGAATGGGCTTTCACAGAAGTTCTTGTGACATGATGCTGATCTGATTGGTGGCTGAGCTGTGAGAATCCTCAGCAGTTTTACTCTGACTCATCAACTTGATGAGGCATACAGAAAACCTTCAGGCTACTGCATCTTTCCTCATCTCTCTCTTTCTGTCTCTCTGCAGATGCGTTTAAACCTCCCCAGAGGTCAGTGGAGAAGCCGTTCAGGCTTTGTGTCTCAGACGTCTTCAAAGGTCAGCATGGGAACTGACCTAAAAGCAAAATGTACAAAATCTAAATGCACAAATATTGGATTCTGTTGGATTCTGTGCATATACTCCCTTGTTTTCAAAAAAAAAAAATGAAACCCAAAAAATGTAACAAACCCTTATTCTCTTAGGGGCAGTTCAAAGATTTTTTTTAATGATCACCTAAAGTGGTTCTTGAAGTGTGGGGTGCGGGGGGCGCGGGAGGCGCGGGAGGTCAGCACGTTTTTGAAATGATAAAAATCTTTACTTTTCTTGTAATTATTAGTAAAATTACTTGGTAGTCAGTGGGGAGCCCCAGATTTTTTAAAGGTTTAAAGGGGGGTGTGACCACAAAAGTTTGAGAACCACTGACCTAAACATTTTCACTGTTTTCAGATCAGGGCTCTGGATTCTGTGTGACGGGAAAGGTCGAGGCTGGCTTCATTCAAACAGGAGATAAAATGCTGGCCATGCCCCCTAATGAGACCTGCACTGTTAAAGGTAAACACACAGCAGCTTTATCAACTTACAGAGACATGCATTGCTCTAGGTGGATATGCAACAGCGCCCTCTTCTGGTGTTTTCATAAAGGACCGTGCACTAGTCTCCGGATTTCATTACTGGTTAACATTGCTTTAGACTTGTTTTAGAGCTTTTTTCCAGTCCTGTGACAAAAAAAAATAATGCTAAATGTAGTAAACATGCACAATATATATGTGTGTGTGTGTATGTATGTATATATATGTATATATGTATGTATATGTGTGTGTGTTTAATGCAAGCAATAAAATGCAGAACAAATCTTGAAATGTTTTCCACTAGGGGTGTAACGGTACATAAAACTGACGGTTCGGTACGTACCTCGGTTTTGAAGTCACGGTTCGGTACAGCAGAGGAGAGAAAAATAAATATAAAATACCTTTTTTTTTTTATTAAACAGTGGTTTACTGAACAAATTGTGTCTGTCCTTAAATGAATTCAAAACTAAAAGTTTCTTAAAGATTAAAAAAAATTATCTCTGCTAATGCTGTAAAGTGTAAACTATATATGGAGCCCTTACTTGCGCATTACTATAATACAACAGAGCCCAAATTAGCCTAAATTCAGTAGCTATTTATTTTTAGATATAATAATCAACACTCAAATAACATCGAATGCAAACATGTAAACTTCACATTAGGCAGTTTTTGCATTAACTTCTAAATCTAATTATAAAATAGTTTTTAATCCAATTTGTTGTTGAAATATAATCATTTATACACAGTGGCTGTCATTTTCATGACAGATTCATTTAAACATACATTAAATAATCAAGACATCACTAACAGGTTAAGTAGAATATAATGGATATATAGGCTAATATAGTGCATATATTTAGTGAAAGAGGTCATTTCTCTAGTGAACTAATCAGCTGTGGACACTGAATGACTTCTGAGGTAAATGTAATGCTACGTGACATTGTTTACAAGCTGTTTTATTGACGTCTTTCCACTGTTGAAACATTGATTGAGGGATTACACGACATATGATACATTTCAGTAAATTGTAATGTATCCTCATAACTTCAGATGTTGATTCATGTTTATTCTTTAGGAAGAGATGATCGCGTTCACTCGCGCGCTGCGCCGCCGTTTGAACTGACGCGCCTATACTGTGATCTGTCCCATCACATTAAAGAGCGTCAAAACGGCATTTATCGTTTGAATTTCGTGATAAAATGGACAGAATACTTCATATGTTCACGTGGGAACTCGGATTGAAGTATGTTCCGCGCATAAAACAAACTTACTGTTAACTGTTTAAGATTGCATTCGTACCGTTCGGTACACATGTGCACCGTACCGGAAGACCTGTACCGAAACGGTTCGGTACGAATACGTGTACTGTTACACCCCTATTTTCCACATATATTTATATTTAATAATTTCTATGCACCAATATAACAATTAGGGCTGTTGATTTTAGTTTTTTAGTTAATTCTTATTTTTTATTGTATTAGTTAATTTAATTAATTAGTTATGAATAAACTGCGTTAAAATTAACGCATATAACACACATGCCCCTCCACAGACCTACGTTAGGTCATCTGACATTTCATACAACAACATGATGCAGTGCAACAACTCACTGTGTGATGAAACCTATAGAATGCAATTTATATGCCCCTAAAATTCAGTATATTTGTGCAAAAATGCCCCTGTATGAGTTTTTGTCTCATAATTATATCATATGATATAGTTAAGCAATATCACACGAGCAACGAGCACAATATCACACCACCTACTGGCAGTTTTAGTTTTTTATTTAGAATATTATTTCATTGGAATTTTTTTTAAAAAAAGCATTAAAGGTATAGTTAAACCAAAAATTAAAATTCTGTAATTTACTCACTCTCATGGCCCTTATAGCCTAAAAGTGTATGTGTAATAAATTCTATATTGAATCAAATATAATGTTTTCTTTCTAAAGCTACTTTTTGTAATGTCTGTTTGGTGCTTTTCTCATTTAACACAATAATGACTTTAAGTTATCTTTTGGGGGTAATTTCTCACAAATTTGATGTGTGATTAATTTGCGATTAATTAGATTTAATTAATCGCCACATTGTGTAATCAATTAAATTTAAAAAGTTTAATCGCTTGACAGCCCTAATAACAATACATGGTAATAAACAATAATAATGTAAAATGCAATATATAAATATGCAGTATGCAATAATATGAAATAATGTTAATATGTAACAGAGTTCATTGTAAAGAATTATTTATTCAGTCATTTCTTTATGGTTGTTGTAACGCTGTGCTGGAATTTATTACTGTCTATTAATGGGTATAACTACTTAAGATCTTTCCATCTAAACTGGTTATATCTCGTAAGACTAGTAGTAAATGTTTTATGAGCAGTAGAATAACCATATTCATCCGCACAGTCACGCAGATCCGAAGCACAACCAAAACAATGTTCTTCCGCAAAATGCATGCAGTTTTGTGTTTTAAAACCGCTGGAGGGCACAAAGTTACGTTAAAACTATTACCTCTCTTTTGTTACTGACTTTTGGATCTGTCCTACTGAGACTAGTGTAATGACACAGTCTTGATAAACTTTCTGGCCAAATATATTTGTGTTAAAATCATTGCAATAGTTATAATATTTAACGAAATGAATACTTTTTTTCAGCAAGGACAAATTAATTAAAAAATGACAGTGAAGACATTTATATTGTTACAAAAGATTTAATTAAAATGCTGTTCTTTTGAACTCTGTTACATCAGAGAATTCAGAAAAAAAAAATGTATCAGTTTCCACAGAAATATTGTGGGAAAACATTGATGATAATGTTTCTTGAGCACCAAATCAGCATATTAGAATGATTTCTGAAGGATCACAAGTCTTTAGTGTCACATGAGAGAGGCTGAAAGTTCAGCTTTGCCATCAACGAAAAAATATTAAAATAGAAAACGGCTATTTTAAATTGTAATTTCATAATTTTACTGTATTTTTAATCGAATAAATGCAGCCTGGTTGAGCATAAAAGGCTCCTTTCAAAAATCTTACCGTCCCCAAACTTTTGAATTGTAGTGTATTGCTAAGCCCTAATTATTTATTATTTTTTGAATTGATGCATCCATAAAATGCAGTCGTCTCTCTCTAGGGATCACTCTCCATGATGAAGCATTAGACTGGGCAGCTGCCGGTGATCATGTCAGTCTAACTGTAACAGGCATGGACATCATCAAAATAAAGTGAGTGTGGAATGAAACACTGGTGTTGAAAGCATTCCCTTCCTTAGAATATACTGTAATATTGTGGTTATAATATTTTGATCATGTAATATTGATTACATAATACTTGATTAGAAAACTTTCTCTGGGTGCTTTTGATTCTGTATGATCATGTATAATGTTTTTCTCTCTAGCATTGGATGTATATTCTGTGATCCCAAAGAGCCCATCAGAGCCTGCACAAGATTCCGAGCAAGAATTCTCCTCTTTAATATAGAACTTCCCATCACGCAAGGCTTCCCTGTGAGAAAACCCTCTCTCTGCGTATATAAACATCTCTGTTTTTTTAATGTGGGAAGTGCATTTGCCAACACTTCCTTGTGTTTTGTGTTTGATTCTCAGGTGCTGTTGCATTATCAGACCGTAAGCGAACCAGCCACTATTAGGAAGTTAGTCAGTATATTACACAAGAGCAGTGGAGAAGTTCTCAAGAAGAAACCAAAGTAAGTGGATGGATGATATGGAATCATACATGTTACACAAATTAAAAGAATCCATATGACAGCTTTTGTATGATGAACACACTGTTTCCATCCTGTGTGTTCAAGAGAACAAAATCGTCACCTCCTGGGAAATTGGCGCAAAATACCTGTAAAAAAAAAAAAGGAAATTGCTACAATTGGGGAAGACACAGTGGCTCTTTTTTCCTACAACATAAATGGCTTGCGTCTCAGAGCGCGCAGATGAAACGCAATAAACACTGTCATGTTATCTTGCATTCATATACCTGGTGTTTGGGAACGCAATCATGTGAGACAGTTCTGCGAGGGAATTAAAACTAATCATTCTGATGACAGACTTTGGCTCGGGCATTTCAGAATGATCAAACCAACATTTGAGATGCTGTGCAATGAAATTGATCCGCTGGTTAGTCCAGTTATCCAAATCGCATCCTCTGTTGAGGCAAAGTAACATTAGTATAAAAGTTTTTTTTGTTGCACATCGAGCGTTTTTTTTTCGGGAAATGTTTCCTTCACGTTTATGCACGAAATCTTATCGGATAAAAAAAAGAATCCAACTTAATTAAGCGCATACATTTTTTTTAATACGCATTTTTATATAATTTTTTTTTTTTAATGGGATATCCCAAAATTTGCATAAAAATAGGTGGATGGAAACAGGTGTTGCTAAAACTGAAACTTAAATAAATTTTGGTAATTGAATTAAAGCTGAATTAAAATAAAATGTAAATAGTAGATGTAAAATTTTAACTTAAGATACTTGAATAAAATTTAGAAATGTTGCTTTGGAAACTAACTGAAATAAGTTTACGTTGAAGTACTTTATTAGTATTTATTAATATTTTAATCAATACAAATATTATTTTTAAATAATAGTAATGAATACTATATGTGACCCTGGACCACAAAACCAGTCATGAGGGTCAATTTTTTGAAATTAAGATTTATATATCATCTGAAAGTTGAATAAATAAGCGTTCCATTGATGTCCTTAGCAATGCATATTACTACTAATAATACATTTTTGATATATTTACAGTAGGAAATTTACAAATATCTTAATGGAACATGATCTTTACTTAATATCCTAATGATTTTTGGCATAAAAGAAAAATCAATCATTTTGACCCATACAATATATAGTTGGCTATTGCCAAAAATATACCTGTGTGACTTATGACTGGTTTTGTGGTCCAGGGTCACACATTAGTATATATTAATATTTGAGTATTAATTAATGTTAAAATAAAATTGTCCCTCATTTTCAAAGTTTGTGATTTGGCATTGGCACAAGCAAGGATTAATGGTGTTTGGTGTCATTTGCCACTTTTTAATATCATCTTTGGGTGAACTTCCTTTTACGATGGTTCAGAATGGTGTTTTCGCTGAAGATTCATGTTGTATAAATGTTGTGCAGGTGTTTGAGCAAAGGACAGAACGCAGTGGTGGAGATTCAAACGCAGAGGCCTGTGGCTCTGGAGCTCTATAAGGACTATAAAGAACTGGGGCGGTTCATGCTAAGATATGTGGGCTCGACCATTGCTGCTGGAGTTGTCACAGAGGTAAAACGCAGTACATGTCCACCCTTTCTCACTAAACACATTCCTGTTGCAAAAAGCATATGTCTTCATCAGCATTTTTTGATATTGCATCATGAGAATGTGATGCTTGTTAATGCTGATGTTTATACTGTTCTAGATCAAAGAGTAAGGACCAGTTGGAACTGGATCCACCAGAATAACTCTGGAGAGTGGAGAGAAGTGCAATTTCCCCTTAGAGCGAACACAAACACACATTGAATACACACAGATGGCCACCGGGTGACCTGACAGTGAATCTACCTACAGTTCATTTCACATTTCACCTGTCTAAAGGCCCTAGACTGAGTGTAAATGTGTGTGTAAAAAAGAAAAATGCCTTAGTCCTGCTCTTCAGCTTGCAAAATACAACTGAACTAATAATTCATCCCAAGTTCCAACTCAAACCCTCCTAATAACACACACAGGATCAGACACAGAAAGTTTACCTGTAATTTGCTTCCATTCATTGATTTACGTAACAACAAACTGAACTCATTTTCTTTTATGTGATATTTTATTTAGATTATTGTAAATTGCATTATTTTTGACTAATATGGCAGCACATAATGGACATTTAGGCTTGGTTCAAATCAAAGGATTTTAAGGTTAGTTATTCTGATTAATTAAGGATGTGTACATTTGTAAAAGGGGAAATATAAGACAATAAACAACAGCTGGCTGCTCTCATCTCCTCCATCAGTTTCTCACATGAGCGGAACAGTGTGAATGAAACCTGCCCATCCATTGCTGCTACTCTTTTCCTGATCATTAATGGGTCAGTGACGAGAAAACGGGAGGATTGAGAACCAGTGGACAAAGGGATATGTCGTGAATGGGTGTCTGTAATCTAATAGTAATTACTTTAAGGACCTAGCGGACATGACTCTTACTCATCGGTTTTTGACTTGATCATTAAGGGGTTTTAATTTAAAGAACATTTGTTTGGGTGTATCAAAGCTGAAGTTGTTCGATCCAGGGAAAGCTTCTTCATCAGAAAAATAAAAATATTGATCACTGTGGAAAACATGAGTCTGTTTATTATTGGGCCAGTAAATACATAGTATTTATTTATTCTCACATTTATTTTGCGCTATTGGAAAGTGCTTATTGGCTTTATGACCCTGCCTAAAATTCACAAAAGTATTTTCTCTGGGCAGGAATGTATATTTTTTTTTTCTGCATGCAAGCTGTTTATTTTTCATCCCTACAATTTTTTATTAATTCTTGATTTGAGCTTTTAGCACCTTCTGGCCTGATGCTGAATGACATGAATCCCAATGCATTCATGTTTTATTAACTCTCTTTACTATTGCAGTATAATCTATGATTTATGCAAATCAAGTAATTTTCCACTTATTCCTGAAAGTGCTCACTTCTACAAATGCTAATTATATGTGCTCATAGTTGATAGTTGTTTTCTTTTGTGAGAATGTGTTGCTGTAATTTTCCACTTCACAGCCTGATAATCAAAAGACTTCATGAATGCAGCTTGTTCAGAATAGATGAAGACTCGAAGATGATGACACATTGATTTAGAAAAGCTTGGTTTTTAATCAATTTGTCTCTGCTTCTTGGTTGTAGAGGAATACCCTAAAATGCAAATATACTGAAATGAATGATAAATATGCTGCTTCGACCTTTTCGACTAACACAAAATTGTAGTTAGTAAGACATTACCATCAAAAGGAAGAAATTAGGGAACTTTGCTTGACCTTTACTTCTGGTTTTATAGCATTGGGCTTGCTGAGTGGTTCAATCAGGGTAACAAAATACTTTTTTTTTTTTTTTTTTTTAAAGCATCAAAGAGTCTTCTGAATTACTTACAAAGAACATTTTGACACTTTCTCTAATTTCAACTCATTGTTCTCTTTGATCCTCTGCTTAAATCATCCAAAATGATTGTCTAATGATCTTTTCCTTCCTCAAATTTCCTTCATCGCTGTCTACAATGGTATTTTCGCCGTACTAAGAGTTGTCTTTTTTTCTGCTTGTTAATTCCCCTTATAGATGTTATTTTTCTTGAGGAATCACATATCGAACATCCACCCACTTTTCTCTAGGGTTTGTCTTTTGATTTGGAATGAGTAAAGTCTCTCACTCTCGAGTCTTTTTGCTCTTCTCCATAAAAATGTTATGATTTGGTCTAATGTTGCTTCAATAAAACAAAGTAATTATAAAATCGCTTTGCTAAAAAATGATTTGCTTTTAATTAACCTACACTTATGTGTATATATATGTATGTGTGTGTGTGTATATGTAGCCTGTGTGTGTGTGTATATATATATATATATATATATATATATATATATATATATATATATATATATATATATATATATATATATATATATACAGTGGGGAGAACAAGTATTTGATACACTGCCGATTTTGCAGGTTTTCCTACTTACAAAGCATGTAGAGTTCTGTAATTTTTATCATAGGTACACTTCAACTGTGAGTGACGGAATCTAAAACAAAAATCCAGAAAATCACATTGTATCATTTTTAAATAATTAATTTGCATTTTATTGCATGACATAAGTATTTGATCACCTACCAACCAGTAAGAATTCCGGCTCTCACAGACCTGTTAGTTTTCCTTTTAAGAAGCTCTCCTGTTCTCCACTCATTACCTGTATTAACTGCACCTGTTTGAACTCGTTACCTGTATAAAAGACACCTGTCCACACATTCAATCAAACAGACTCCAACCTCTCCACAATGGCCAAGACCAGAGAGCTGTGTAAGGACATCAGGGATAAAATTGTAGACCTGCACAAGGCTGGGATGGGCTACAGGACGTGAGAAGGCAACAACTGTTGCCGCAATTATTAGAAAATGGAAGAAGTTCAAGATGACGGTCAATCTCCCTCGGTCTGGGGCACCATGCAAGATCTCACCTCGTGGGGCATCAATGATCATGAGGAAGGTGAGGGATCAGCCCAGAACTACACGGCAGGACCTGGTCAATGACCTGAAGAGAGCTGGGACCACAGTCTCAAAGAAAACCATTAGTAACACACTACGCCGTCATGGATTAAAATCCTGCAGCGCACGCAAGGTCCCCCTGCTCAAGCCAGTACATGTCCAGGCCCGTCTGAAGTTTGCCAATGACTATCTGGATGATCCAGAGGAGGAATGGGAGAAGGTCATGTGGTCTGATGAGACAAAAATAGAGCTTTTTGGTCTAAACTCCACTCGCCGTGTTTGGAGGAAGAAGGATGAGTACAACCCCAAGAACACCATCCCAACCGTGAAGCATGGAGGTGGAAACATCATTCTTTGGGGATGCTTTTCTGCAAAGGGGACAGGACGACTGCACCGTATTGAGGGGAGGATGGATGGGGCCATGTATCGCGAGATCTTGCCCAACAACCTCCTTCCCTCAGTAAGAGCATTGAAGATGGGTCGTGGCTGGGTCTTCCAGCATGACAACGACCCGAAACACACAGCCAGGGCAACTAAGGAGTGGCTCCGTAAGAAGCATCTCAAGGTCCTGGAGTGGCCTAGCCAGTCTCCAGACCTGAACCCAATAGAAAATCTTTGGAGGGAGCTGAAAGTCCGTATTGCCCAGCGACAGCCCCGAAACCTGAAGGATCTGGAGAAGGTCTGTATGGAGGAGTGGGCCAAAATCCCTGCTGCAGTGTGTGCAAACCTGGTCAAGAACTACAGGAAACGTATGATCTCTGTAATTGCAAACAAAGGTTTCTGTACCAAATATTAAGTTCTGCTTTTCTGATGTATCAAATACTTATGTCATGCAATAAAATGCTAATTAATTACTTAAAAATCATACAATGTGATTTTCTGGATTTTTGTTTTAGATTCCGTCTCTCACAGTTGAAGAGTACTTATGATAAAAATTACAGACTTCTACATGCTTTGTAAGTGGGCAAACCTGCAAAATCGGCAGTGTATCAAATACTTGTTCTCCCCACTGTATGTGTGTGTATGTGTGTGTATATATATATATATATATATATATGACATATGTAATGTACAAACCCGATTCCAAAAAAGTTGGGACACTGTACAAATTGTGAATAAAAAAGGAATGCAATAATTTACAAATCTCATAAACTTATATTTTATTCACAATAGAATATAGATAACATATCAAATGTTAAAAGTGAGACATTTTGAAATGTCATGCCAAATATTGGCTTATTTTGGATTTCATGAGAGCTACACATTCCAAAAAAGTTGGGACAGGTAGCAATAAGAGGCCGGAAAAGTTAAATGTACATATAAGGAACAGCTGGAGGACCAATTTGCAACTTATTAGGTCAATTGGCAACATGATTGGGTATAAAAAGAGCCTCTCAGAGTGGCAGTGTCTCTCAGAAGTCAAGATGGGCAGAGGATCACCAATTCCCCCAATGCTGCGGCGAAAAATAGTGGAGCAATATCAGAAAGGAGTTTCTCAGAGAAAAATTGCAAAGAGTTTGAAGTTATCATCATCTACAGTGCATAATATCATCCAAAGATTCAGAGAATCTGGAACAATCTCTGTGCGTAAGGGTCAAGGCCAGAAAACCATACTGGATGCCCGTGATTTTCGGGCCCTTAGACGGCACTGCATCACATACAGGAATGCTACTGTAATGGAAATCACAACATGGACTCAGGAATACTTCCAGAAAACATTGTCGGTGAACACAATCCACCGTGCCATTCGCCGTTGCCGGCTAAAACTCTATAGGTCAAAAAAGAAGCCATATCTAAACATGATCCAGAAGCGCAGGCGTTTTCTCTGGGCCAAGGCTCATTTAAAATGGACTGTGGCAAAGTGGAAAACTGTTCTGTGGTCAGACGAATCAAAATTTGAAGTTCTTTTTGGAAAACTGGGATGCCATGTCATCCAGACTAAAGAGGACAAGGACAACCCAAGTTGTTATCAGCGCTCAGTTCAGAAGCCTGCATCTCTGATGGTATGGGGTTGCATGAGTGCGTGTGGCATGGGCACCTTACACATCTGGAAAGGCACCATCAATGCTGAAAAGGTATATCCAAGTTCTAGAACAACATATGCTCCCATCCAGACGTCGTCTCTTTCAGGGAAGACCTTGCATTTTCCAACATGACAATGCCAGACCACAGACCTACTGCATCAATTACAACATCATGGCTGCGTAGAAGAAGGATCCGGGTACTGAAATGGCCAGCCTGCAGTCCAGATCTTTCACCCATAGAAAACATTTGGCGCATCATAAAGAGGAAGATGCAACAAAGAAGACCTAAGACAGTTGAGCAACTAGAAGCCTGTATTAGACAAGAATGGGACAACATTCCTATTCCTAAACTTGAGCAACTTGTCTCCTCAGTCCCCAGATGTTTGCAGACTGTTATAAAAAGAAGAGGGGATGCCACACAGTGGTAAACATGGCCTTGTCCCAACTTTTTTGAGATGTGTTGATGCCATGAAATTTAAAATCAACTTATTTTTCCCTTAAAATGATAAATTTTCTCAGTTTAAACATTTGATATGTCATCTATGTTGTATTCTGAATAAAAATATTGAAATTTGAAACTTCCACATCATTGCATTCTGTTTTTATTCACAATTTGTACAGTGTCCCAACTTTTTTGGAATCGGGTTTGTATATGTATCCGTGTGTTGCCTCTGTTTTAGTCATCTGATTTTATATTCACTCCTGTGTCCTCTTGTTTCAATTTTTATTGTTTTAATTCTCATCCTTTCATTAACTATCATGTTCAGTAGGGAAAGTTACTTTCAAAAGTAGTGCATTACAATACTGTGTTACTTCCTAAAAAGTAATTGCGTTACCTAGTTACTTTTTATGGAAAGGAATGTTACATTACTTTTTTTTGGTCTTCTTTTTTTTTTATTTCAAAACAAACTTCTAATTTTGGCATGTGAAATATATATAACCCTCAGTCTGAAGGAAATGCAAATTTACGCCTGTACAGTAGAGGGCGCAGCTCAAACAAATCTGGATCAATTGAATTGGATAATCAAAGGTCAGCAGCAAAGACTATGGTTAATAAAAGTATATTTGTGTTAAAGGGCACCTATTATGCAAAATTCACTTTTACATGGTGTTTGAACATAAATGTGTGTTGGCAGTGTGTATACACAACCCCCCTATAATGGTAAAAATCCACCCACTTCTTTTTTTTAATCCCCATAAATCATAAGCAGTGTCTCGGAACAAGCCGTTTGCAGATTGCTGGCAAAGTGACGTCACATTTCACAGGCCCCGCCCACGAGTGTTGATGGACACTGCCGTATTAGCATAGACCCCGCCCTCAAAGAGCTGTACAAAGTCCGCCATGTTTATCTCCTCACCAGAGCAAGCATTCAAGTAAGAAATGTGTTCTACTAAAGCTACTAAAGTTCATTGTCAAGAGCAGTGAGTGATTTTCTGTTTATCTTCTGTTGTTTGATTCATATTAACAGCAGATATAGCAGTAGGTACTGTATATTACACTGCTTTCACTTTAGTACACAGATCGAATATACACACGGGATCAGACATAACCAACTGTTTTCATGTGAACTTTGTGTGTTTCTGACATAACCTTGTGTGCATTTGATAGTTTATTAACAATAACACATGAAAGCGAACTAGTCTAGTTTAATAGCCTACTCACGGACGCACGACATCCAGCTCGGGTGTGTGTAGGGATGGCTGACGCGAAACTGACGTTTCGGCGCTTTGTCGAGATCCCGACGCGCAGATGTTTCGAAACACTGCTCCGAACTGTGATTCGAAACATCCATGTCACGTGACTACGGCTAAATGAAGCTTCAAGTGTTTCATCAGGTGGCGCCTGTCGAAACTGCGTTTGATTGAAAGGGGCGGGAACAAACCACATAGTCACACATCTGTATGAACCTAATTCCCCACAAAGTTTAAAAGTGAAGTTAATCCATCTTCACCTCATGGGTTTTTGTGAGAGGAGAGAGATTTTGTGATAGCAGTGAGATTTATAGTGTGCTTTGGTTAGTTATATTTAGGCTAGATTTAAATTAGATATATTGACTGATAGGAATAGACAGTGACAGATAGGATAGATATAGTGACATTCATATAGGCTAAGTTAGATAGTGACAGATAGCACAGCATAAGTTAGAGATATAGAATTATATAGATATAGATTCATAGGTGATATATAGATAGATATATTAATAGAATAGATAAAAATGGAGGCTCCACGTAAGAGATGCCATACATCTGTGGTGTGGGAGCATTTCCATTTGGAAACACCAAATAAAGTGAGATGTATGTATTGTGATAGGCAGCTAGCCTACTGCAACAATACATCATCCATGATGCGCCATTTGAGGAGCACTCATCCTGCCCTTTTGGAGGGTGCAGAGGATGGTAACATTCCCCCTGTACCTAGGCCTGCTACTGACACTGCTGGGCCGTCTAAGCAAGGTATGCATTGTTTGAAATATAATTCAGATAAAATCACAAAGTGTTGGGACACTGTTTAGAAAGTCCATAGTTTTAAATATGCTTAGGCCTGTGTCAACCACCCCTAAAAACTAACGTCCCAATCACAACTCCCAATCGTGTTAAACACAGCTTCACTGTGAATATTTAAATATAACACTTCACAAACTTAGCCACTGTATTAAATGAAAAACATTGATAGGCCTACGTATGATTAACCCATCGACAGCCAGTGAAGACATCAGTTTGGTTTTCCTAATTGTAGTTCTTTATTCAGTTTGATTTGTCTCTGTCTGAGCATAAACTTTACCAAACATAACTTGTTTGTTTAGAAAGGTTTCCAAATAATGAACCAGTAGGGTAGTCTTAATAGCTGTGCACTATTTCTATATTTTTTTCAATGTATCTGTCTGAAAGTAGGTTTCATCTTTTATCTTTATCTTCTTTTAAAAGGCAGACAGAGGGAATTGGATGAGTCTCTTGTTAATACGGTGGTGAAGGATTTGCAGCCCTTCACCGTCGTGGAGGATGAGGGTTTCATGGCCTTTGTGAACAAGCTTGATCCAAGCTATGTTCTCCCATCCCATCCAGAGTTTATGCTTTGTAACTAATTGTTGTTTTAATTTTCATTCAGAGGCACAAATGTCAACATCAGGCTCATCATCATCATCATCATCAACACCAGCAGAAACCCAGGACAGTTTATGGGAACTGTTTGATAGTCGTGTCTGTGAAACCCAGACGATACACAGTGCTACAGCTGATGCAACAGTAGAAGTGAAAAAGTACCTCAAAGATGCGTTTTTGCCCAGAACGCATGATCCATTAACTTATTGAAAAGAGAGAGCAGTAATTTTTCCTCATTTGTATGTACTTGCTAAAAAATATTTGTGCATGCCAGCAACAAGTGTCCCTTGTGAGAGGGTTTTTTCAAAGGCTGGAGAAATTATATGTAAAAAAAGAAGTCGGTTAAGTCCTTCAACAGCAGAGCAAAAATATTTTTGAATAAAAATCTTTTATTAATCTTCATTGTTCATGACCAAAAAAAACCTATAGTTATTCACAGGTTACAGGAGGCTACAGGTTAGAAAACCAAGATCATGTAGTTGTCAGACAGATGTTAAAAACTATTTTTTTTTTTACATGGATCATTGTCAAGGTTATTTCAGATCAACACATGAAAGTGACCACTAGGTGTCCCCATGGAGACAGGTGTCGGATTGTTTAGAAGCTTCGACACATACGGCACATTTGCTTCAACCGGTTCAGTGTTTCACGAAGCCTCGGTCTGCCCATCACTAGGTGTGTGTGCTCAAGTTGAGAGCATAGACTGTAAGGTTGAGAGTGATATGGCTTTAAAAGGCATGCAGATGATAATATTTCATGATAATGAAGAACTGCAATGTCACGTGAGCGTGTCCGCGATAGAGATGATCATCAAAACAAACAGATACCATGTTTCAGTTTTCATTGGCATGTTCACTGGTGTTCACGAGCTGTGAAGTGCTGCCCTCTGGGGCGGGGAGCAGTAGCTCATTTGCATTTAAAGGAGACACACAAACAGCTTATTTTTCTCAAACCCAAAAATTGGCATTTTCAAAATGGTATATTAAATGATATTTTAGGAATTTTGATCTGAAACTTCAAAGACACTCTGGGGACACCTGAGACTTATATTACATCTTGTAAAAAGGGGCATAATAGGTGTCCTTTAACATTTAACTATTGCTGGTTTGTGTATTTTTCTGAGTTTGCATTTCTATGTATTTATTCATTTTGAGTAATATTGAATCTGTTTTTGTGCAAGTGAGATTAGTATATGCATGCTCACATTATTAAAGTAATTTGTTACTTTACTAGTTACATGAAAAAAGTAATCTGATTACGCAACTCGTATTACTTGTAATGCGTTAACCCCAACACTGATCATGTTGCCAGAAGGTTTCTAAGATCCCTGTTGTGAATTGGTTTAATATCTCGTTCTAAACTTTAAATGGACAAATAACCCACAAGAGACTCTTTTATTGGTCTCCTAGAAGATGAACTCAATGAAGAGGGGTTCTCAAAAAATTGCGTACTGTTACATTGTAAACCTGCAGGCAAATAAAGTGAGTGTGAAATTAAATGTGATTGGATTTCCCGCCAGCAGTGCATCTGCAGTAAAGTAAGGAGATGGCAGACTTCCAATTGAGGAAAAATAGCTAGAAATATATTTTGAAGAACCACAGGCAAAGTATTCTTACCTTGTGTAAAAAAATAAACATTCACATGCCATGACTTTTCTCAGCGTTTGTGGACTTGTGGTGGGATTATTCTGATAATTTGTGTTATTGTGTATTTCACCAAACTGTGTCCTGACTAGCTCTGCTTCATCCTCCGCATTCCGGGTTATTTTAGGACTTAAGTGTACTGCACTCAAACACAGCAACACAAACACTCAGTGTGTAACCCTCTTAATACTGTGAAACATCTACCAGCCTCCATACCTGCACATATTTTGGTATTCATTTCTTTCCTCAGAAACGTGTCCCCCAAATACATTATCAGGATAAAAGCACCCACTCCAGTTACCCAAATGAACATTTTAGTATATCATAAACATTTATTGCTAAATAATCCCTTTAAATGTGGTGGAGTTTAGAATTTTGTGCAAGATGGGCCTCTTTTAGGGTTTCTGTCTCAGTGTGGGACTATCGTGTTCCTCAGTCATTTCTTAATGTTCGTATCTTGTGTTTTAAAGGATATTAGCATTGAAGGTAAAATTATGCCATAAAGAATTGCATGCGCATGGTAAGACTTGTGAAAGCCTACAAGATTGCAAGCATAAATTAAATTTGCATGCGCAAGAGAAGCTTTGTAAAGGTGTAAATCGCTAATTGGTTTAATTCATAAATTTTTCCAGCATTTTACTGTTATTCGTAAGTGTAGGCCTAATTGATTATTGGCCAAATAAAGCATTGCATGCCAGCGAACATCGATTTGCAAGTGAAAACAGCATTTTGTGCAATATTGAATTTGTTTTTGTGCAAAAAAAAATAAACTGTTGCAAATGTCTATGACTTGTGTACCTAGGGCAAAACATTTACCGAAATAAACCGATTTATAGGCTACAGTTCCGTCTTTAGCTGCGCTTACAGTTTTGGCACGATTCTCTCACTCCTTAAGTTTTGCAAGTTCCAGGAGGAAGGCGGGTCCACTTTCTTCTTGTAGCCAATCAAATGATCTTCTCTCTAACTCTCGATTTAATCTCACCTGATTGGTTCAATAAACACGCCAGAACACATCTTTATCTTCATTTGGCTCAGCATCATTTTCGTTGCTGAAATGGTACTTTTAATGCACTCGTACATGTTAAAATAAATAAATAAAGCACGATTGCTTAATAAGCTGTGTACCATTAGGCTGACTGTGTTCATTAAGAGTCAGCGAGAAGCTCATTTGATTGGCTACAAGAAGAAAGTGGACCCACCTTCCTCCTCGCGCTCGCAAAACTCAAGTGTACGTAGGGAACTTTTTTGCCCTACGTACACAAGAAGTCATTTAGTAACCGTTTTACACAACGGTTGGTTTTACGCGGTCAATCTGTTTTGCGATTCCTGACTTTTTTCGCTTGTAAATCGATGTTCACAGGCTTGCAATGCTTTTGGACGTATTTTGGCAGGAAGAAAACGTGTCAAAAGTTTAGGCGCGGAAAAATGAAAGTCAGAAGAATACAGATCATATTTATTTTGCGTTCGCATGAAGCTGCAGTTTCACAATACATGAATTACACTTACGAATAACAGTAAATGCTGCAATTTTTTTTCCTTACACTTGAAAGGCGATTTACACATTTACAAAGCTTCTGTTGCGCATGCAAATTTAATTTACGTTTGCTATTTTGTGTATGCTTTCACAAATCTTACCCTGCGCGTGCAATTCTCTATGGCATCAATTTACCTTCATACTTGTGTAGATGTGCACACAAACAAAACAGATATAAACATGTCAGTGTCCGTTTCAGATGATTCCTGCCACATCATATTTAGTTTATAAATTTAGTACGTGTTGTGTGTATGTGTGTATATATATATATATATATATATATATATCACACAATATACATAATAGGCATATTCCTTTTTCACGGAAATGTACATATCATCTCAGAACCTCCAGCTAGCTAAGGTTTTTTTTTTAATTTCCAACTCGTGCTCTGATTAATCAGTGTTGACACGTGTCTGCTGGAGAAGCCATTTTCCTATACAACCTCTCATTTACTTGAGTAAACAGCTTGCAAAAGAGTCCGGTGAAAGCTCATGTGTAACAGCGTGCTGACTGGTGCGCAATCATCTCGGATCCTTTTGTTTGCAAAGCTGACTTTTATTCTGATTTTTCTGCAATGTCAAAAGATATGAAATATCTAGTTCTGGAAAACTATATCGGTGGGAAGTTTTTACCATGTTCCAAGCTAATAGACTCTTTCAACCCATCGACGGGAGAGATTTATTGCAAAATTCCAGACAGTGGACCTGAGGAGGTAAGGTTTTTCTTGATATTTCTCATTTATATTCAGGTTTTCAATATTTTAAGATGTCACTTGTGAATGTTCAACTATGCTCTGCGTTATAGATATACTGTCTTTCATTCATCTGCATGCATATTTCACTAGTTGAACTTGAACATGTTTTTTTCTAGTGTACAAAAGTGCAGTTTTACCTTTAAAAATATTTAACTACTCACACCATTATTTGGCTGAAGACGCAAATTCTAAGTAATTTCAGAGTAATGATGCTTGCTGAGTCAGGGTGACGTACCTTTGGCCTCATATATTTCTTGCTGTAAACACTTTGGTCATACAAAAAATTGGGCAACGCTCAAGGTCCAGTGTTTAATGATTAAGCCAAATAAGCTGGAGCTCACAAACTCGAGAAAAAGTTTATATTTATTTTTTAATATTATATTTTATGATCATGCACTTAATAAAGCTTTTAAATACCAAAAAGGTGACCTTGCATAACTTTTTTTTTTTTATCATCACATCCTAACAATGGCCAATACAAAGAAAGACGTCCCCCTTCTCAATTGTGAAATATATTGATTGACCTTTGTTGACCCTTTTCTCATTGATCATAGGTGGATGCTGCAGTGAGGGCAGCCAAAGAGGCCTTTCCTGATTGGTCAGCTAAGAGCCCAGCAGAAAGATCCAAAGTACTGAATAAACTGGCAGACCTGATAGAGGCTCGACTGGAGGAGTTTGCCCAGGCTGAGTCTAAAGACCAGGGTAAAACACTAGAAACACTACAGCATCATAGTACAGAACACACTAAACTGGTTAGACTAAAGAAGGTCAAACTGCACAATAAACCAAAGGTAGACAGAATTGAAGTGACTCAGCAATATACTTTTCTAGCGGTCAACATATATGTTTTTCAGTAGCCGATAAAACACTGTATATAGAGAGCTGAGTGGCTTTTATATTTTTTTATATATATATATATATATATATATATATATATGGCTATAGATCTATCTGTCTGTCCGTCATTCTGTCTGTCCATCCGTCCATCCATTTATTCGTCTGTTTGACTGTCATTCTGTCTATCGTTCTCTGTCTGTCATCCATTCATCCATCCATCATCCATCTGTCTGTCGGTGTGTCTGTCTATCCTTCTGTCTGTCTGTCTGTCTGTCATTCTGTCTATCGTTCTGTCCATCCATCCATCGAATATTTTTAACAGTATTTTAGACAATATTTGCTAAAATATTTCAAAACAAAAAAATTATTGGACAATATATCAGTTTGTTACTCTGTGTCACTGAACAATTTAATTTGGTTTAATTCAGTTCTTTATAGTGCTCTCAAAGCATGAAATGGCTCATTTTCTCTTCTTTTTTTTTTTCCAGGGAAGACTATAACTTTTGCCCGAAATGTGGACATTCCTCGGTCCGCGTACAACTTCCGTTTTTTTGCTTCATCTGTCCTGCATCACACTAATGACTGCAGTCAGATGGATCACATGGGCTGTCTCAACTACACAGTTCGCTGTCCTGTAGGAGTGGGTATGTGTCAGTCTCTACATACAGTACTATTGCTCTCTATTGTAAATCAATCTTTTCAGATGGTTTATGTATGTTAAATTCCCTGTCTATAGCTGGTCTTATAAGCCCATGGAACCTGCCACTGTATCTCCTGACCTGGAAGATTGCTCCGGCTGTTGCTACAGGCAACACTGTGGTTGCGAAACCTAGTGAAATGACCTCAGTCACTGCCTGGATGATGTGTCAGCTATTGGAGGAAGCTGGTGAGAGATTTGTGTGTGTATCTGGGACAGATTTGTTAATTAGCTCTTCTCAGGGTACACTGGTAGCTTTGTTTTTTTTTCTTATTACATCTGAATTGAGTGAATGTTTCTATATAATATGTGTGTGCGTATTCTAGGCTTTCCACCCGGTGTGGTCAACATTGTCTTTGGTACGGGCCCACGAGCCGGAGATGCATTGGTGTCTCACCCTGACGTGCCGTTGGTCTCATTTACGGGGAGCACGGCTACAGCAAGGCTAATAACAGAACGCAGTGCGCCGTATTGTAAGAAGCTTTCATTGGAGCTTGGTGGCAAAAACCCGGCTGTTATATTTGCTGATGCTGACATGGAGCAATGCATCAGCACTACTGTGCGATCCAGCTTCTCCAATCAGGTGAGCTCATGCACAGCTTGACCAATCAGGTTATATTTTCCTATAGCTTCGTCAGTTACACTAATGCTTCCTGTTGCAAAAAAATGTATGCCATTACTGAGCTCATTCAATCAAAATCTTGCAGATGTCTGCATTGGCATTGAGTTTAAACGACTTTAGCCTAAACGAAAGAATAACATACTGCTATACTTCTCGAAATGTTTCTATACAGTATGAATACTGGGTGTAAAAAGTTACTTTTCTATAATATAATATAATAATAGCTAGTGTTATTTTAGTATCAATTGCACTATTATAGTATTTATTAATCATTTTAATTGTAATATAATATAATATAGTAATAGCCAGTGTTATTTTAGTATTATTTGCACTATTATAGTATTTATTAATATTTTTGATTGTCCTTTTATAGTTTTTAGCATTTTAACATTTCTAATTTTGTTAATGTTTTTCATCTAAAATGTATCATTTTATTTCAGTTTCATTTCATTTAGCTAAAACGTTTTTTTTAATAGTTTTAGTTAACAGTAACAACACTTATGATAACCTGACTCCATTTGCTGAATTAAACATGCAACATATTGGGGTAATTGGGAAATGTTTATTATACTGTCTCAAACCTTTTTTAATAGGATAACACCATGTAGTTCCATTTTCTGCCACACTGTGGTGCTCAGAATACAGCACTGTACATTGTGTTCTCTCACACTCTTTCCCTCTCTCTCTTTTTCTCTGGCTCAGGCCTTCACACCGCGCTCATACAAACACATCATCGCTGTGCTAATATTCAAAGTGTCCATATATAATTAGTTTACACAGCCCAGTGATAATTGTGAGATTTACTTATTTACTTATTTGCATCTTTTCCTCTTCTGTCTCAGGGAGAGATCTGTCTGTGTACCAGCAGAATCTTCGTTGAGCGGAGCATTTACCCAGAATTCCTCACTCGTTTCGTGGAGGCGGCTCGTCGGTGGAAAACTGGAGTGCCCTCTGACCCCTCCAACGACAATGGAGCGCTCATCAGCAAAGAGCATCTACAGAAGGTCGGATGATAATCACAGACGTGTTTCTATTGTTATAACATCCAGCGTTTTCAATGTTAAGTGTATGTGTGGGAATACAGTCTTTATCTCTCTCTCTGTTCATATTAAATCATATTTCTAGGTTTACAAACAGATATATGCTTTTAAAACATCTAAATTGCCTGCTAACTCCTACAGGTTAAAAGTTATGTTGCTTTGGCGCTGACAGAAGGTGCGCTGGTGCATTGTGGGGAGGGTGTGGACAACCTTACCCTTCCACAGCATAATGCGGATGGCTATTTCATGTTGCCCACCGTCATCTCCGGGGTAAAAGACTCCTCCGCATTGATGCAGGAAGAGATTTTCGGTCCCGTAACCTGTGTGACACCCTTCGATGAAGAGGAGGAAGTGATATCACGAGCCAATGGAGTACGCTACGGCTTATCCGCCACGGTGTGGACCCGAGATGTGGGGCGCGTACACAGGGTTGCTAGGAAACTGCAGGCTGGGTTGGTGTGGACCAACTGCTGGCTGGTCAGAGATTTAAATCTTCCATTCGGTGGCATGAAAAACTCTGGCATTGGTCGAGAGGGGGGGAAAGACTCATACCACTTCTTCACAGAAGTTAAAGCCATCAGCATCAAACACTGACACAGGATGAAGCAATACACTCTGTGAGTCATTTCAAATCTGTGTGTATATTATATAGAGGAAGCAATCAGACATAATATGATTGGGAATAAAGTTCTGCTTTATAGTATTTTTGGTGATCGAATGTGGGTGAATCATTTTAGTAGTTAAGACAAACCAGTGTTAAATTTTATTGCTTGGAAGTTGCGGTTTCATAGCTTAGAGACTTAATGGAGTTTTCAGTTCTGTTATAATTATCGACTTTAAATGTTTTCCCTAAAATATCTTAGCAGCAACAAAAAAGACACAAATGAATTAGATGAATGTGTGACTTGATTGAAGACTGCGTCTTGGAGTTCTGAGAAGCAGGAGGGCTCCATTTGCTCTCCATTTCATCTTATTGCTATCTAGGAGAAACAACTGAGATATCAAAGAGATCTTATATGGGTTTTTAGATCCTATTGGAACGCCATATGTGTGCAAAGATTGGGATTAATCTGATTAGGTCTGCAGACTCTTGTGTGTTACCTTCCCACAGCTGGGTGCATGTATTAATGTGCCGTTTCCAAGAATTATCGGAGTGTGAGTTTTACCGAGTGTGGGAAGTGACTATCTGACGCATAGCACAACACACACATACACAATTCTGCATAATCTCTGTAAAATCCCACAAGTGTTCTGTGCTTCAGAATGTTTCATATGAGTCAGAACACCAGCTAAAGTGATGGACACAAGACAGATAAAACAGACCTTTGTGTTTTTCATCTCTGTTCAGGCCTCTCTGCTCTTCAGGGTAAATCTCGAATGCCTTAAAAATGAACACTAACTAGCAGAACACTTCCCACAGTCATGGAAAAACATTAGGGAATTTTAAAAATGTGATTTGTAGGCCAGGAAAAGTCATTGGAATTAATACAAACTTGAAAAGACATAGAATTTCACTCGTTTAAGTAGTTCTGGTGAATTTTCTTGGTATGTTCAGCTCTAAAGTATTTAATTGGCTATAGATTATATCTAAAAAAAGTATTCTTTACGCACTCTGTGTTTGAAAAAGACAGAAATGCCAGGAACAGTCTACGTGTCTGTGTGGTGCAGGAAAGCACAAAAGAAGCAAGTGATATCTTGCATCTATATTGAAAAGTTTTCTCAGTTAATGAGGGGTGTGTGCACATTTGTGTGAAAAAACTGAGGGAAACTTGTGAATGTGTTCAGTCACGTCTCTGCGTGCTCACATAGCATCCGTGCTCAAAGGGCAGAGCCCTCACTGGCAGCTTTTATTTTGACTTGACCACAGGCAATGCCCCGTACCACCCTACACACACACACACACACACACACACACACACACACACACACACACACACACACACACACACACACACACACACACACACACACACACACACACACACACACACACACACACACACACACGCACACGCAAAAAAGCATTTAACCCATAATAACCATGGGCCTAGGTTCTTAAACTTTTACTATATACATATATAGTACCAGTCAAAAGTTTGGAAACATTATTATTTTTAATGTTTTTGAAAGAAGTCTCTTATGCTCATCAAGCCTGCATTTATTTGATCAAAAATACAGAAAATCAATTAATTTAACACATCTATGCTGAATAAAAGTATTAATTTCTTTCAAAAAAAGAAAGAAAAAAAATACTGACTCAACTTTTGAACGGTAGTGTATATTGTTACAAAAGTTTAAATAAAAAAAAAATCAAATAAAAAAAAAAGCTGTTCTTTTTTTAACCTTTATTTATCAAAGAATCCTGAAAAAAAGATTCACAGGTTATAAAAAAAAATATTAAGCAACACAACTGTTTCCAACATTGATAATAAATCAGTGTATTAGAATGATTTCTAAAGGATCATGTGACACTGAAGATTGGAATAATGGCTGATGAAAATTCAGCATTGCCATCACAGAAATAAATTATATTTTAATATTAAAATAGAAAACCATTATTTTAAATTGTAATAATATTTCACAATATTACAGTTTGTTCTGTATTTTTGATCAAATAAATGCAAGATTGATGAGCATAAGAGACTTCTTTTAAAAACATTAAAAATAGTAATAGTAAATATTTAAAATATTTTACAGTTCGTTGCAGTTAGTGTAGTTAATAGTTATTAAAATATGAAAACTTATTGTAATAAAATATATATTTGTGTGTGTGTGTGTGTATACCAGTATCTGTTAAAAGTTTTGAAACATTAAGATTTTTTTAATGTTTTTGAAAGAAGTCTCTTATGCTCTTAACAGGTGCATAAAAAGTTTTTTATAGTGTTAGTATTATGGTTAGTCTATAAAAAACAGACACCTATGGCATGTTCCCATTAAATATCCAGATAAATGTGTGTGTGAAAGTGTGTGAACAGAACAGCAGGTCATATCAGGGCAATTTTATCTCACAAGTGTAATCAGGTTAAATAAACTGCCCTCTAACTCTGTCTCTCCCCATTCATTAATTTGTCTCTGGTGTGCGTGACCCAGGAAGAAAATGGCGGAAGATCGCGTAGCTTGTAAAACTTCCTGCAAAAGAAAAAAGTATGGAATACGTGTATGTGTGTGTTTGTACCACCCACCCAGTCCACCCTTCATGCCAACAGAGGCGTGGAGAGGGGTGGGAGAGAGAAAGAAACGGTGATTGCTAATGATGAATATTTGTGACTTTATTTCTATTTATATAATATCACAATTGCAAAGTTATCTCAAAATTGTGACTTTATATCTCAGAATTTGCTACTTCCCATAATTTCTGGGTTTTGTTTCTCACAGTGTGACTTTTAAAAAAATATCTTAAAATAATTATCTTACAAGTATTTTTACTCTGAGGTGGAAACAGGCTTTCATACAGTATTAATTGTTGTTGTATTCACTAAATATTATGGCTATCTTTAAAGCACTCTTCAATTTGTTGTAGGTCATCAGATGTGAAGTTTTAGTGCCTTTGAAGCCTGATATTAGTTTCCATATATTGACGGATATAGACATGCATTTACTGTCCAAATTTCTGAAAGCAGCAGTTATGAAACTGTATGTAATCTGTGTCTGCATATCTGTGTCTGTATCTGCACCTTTCCATTCATAAAATTCTAAATGTGTCCCTCGCCAGTTTGTTTATTAGATATTTTGTCTAGTTTGATCATGCTTATAACTGGCTGTGGTGCACAGATTTAACATTTAACACATATTACCATGTTTAAATCCGTCCCGACGATATTTCCCACCACAATTATCACAGAAATTGTGAATAAAGTGTGCTGATCCATGCTGGCCTACACATGATTCGGGACTTATGTAATTGTGTGTCTGTTGGCCTATTACTAAACTTTAAGCTCCATGTGACACAAATAAAATGCCAAAAAATAGATTTGGGTCAAACATTAATGATTGTATATTTGAACATATTTGTGAACCTATTTGGATTTAGTCTGGGCAAACATGGCTTTTAAAATGCGGTTTTCCATAATGCTATGTCAGGACACATTGTGTTTATATAAGAGAGAGGTTGACCTCTCAGTTCTGACATCCTCCTTCATTTATCAGTCATATGGGGGCCGTAGTTCTCAGCATGACCACGGGTCTTGTGACATGCTCTGTGGTGTCGATGCTCAAATGAATCCAAGTGTTGGATCACTTTCTGCTGACTAGTGTTTTACCATTTAACCAGATGGTCTCGCTCCATGGAAACAACACACTACACACACAGCAACAGAAAAGACAATACACACATAGACACATTTTTGCATGATGATGAAATCATGCTCCGTGTTCTTCTGTTTGTATCTGATTTGAATTTCTAAGATAAGAGATACATACCAAATATGAGGATATAAGGACTTTGGAAGTGAGGTTTAGAAAGAAATAAAGCTAGAAGTAGAAATACCAAAATAAGTGTTTTATTTGCCCTCGTAACACACTGTAAACCGAATAACTTGGCAAAACTCAAAAAATCTGATGCAAACAGTTACATCAATTATTTTAAGTTAAGAAATGTAAAGTTTAAGTTTTTGTACTCATACAGTTTAATGGCTCTTAACTTGAAATATTTGAGTAAGCTAATTCATACATTTAACTTAAAATGATCATGTAATCTCAATTTAAATATTTTTAGCAGTGGAAACTTGGCTTGCTTTAACTAGCTAATTCAATAAATGCTACCTTGCTAATTGGTAGCACAATGCTTTGATAGCATAGCATAGCACTTGCTGAATGATTACAGCTATATAAAACATTTAACATATATCTGTTAAAAAAACAACAGCAACATAACTCTTCTAAACTAGTATAACAAAACATTAAACATTTTTAAATCTCCCACTCAACATTAATCTTGCACACACAAAAAACAAACAAATATTTTAGCATTTACTCTCCCTTTTGAGTGTCATGGCAAAGCATGCTGGGAAATAGAAATCCCAGCCCAGTTTCAGTTAAATTTAAGTTTGTCTAAATTAAAAGAAACAAATAAAATTCAAAACAATGAAACAATTCAGATTACTTAAAATGTGTCAGTTTTGAGAACTCAAAAGAAAAAGAAAGTTCTAAATACTCATGAAAGTTAATTTGATTGAACTAATTTGTTTAATTTGAGTTGGCTCTACTCAAACCAATTAATTATTTTGAGCGTTAGGGTTTACAGTGCAGTCTAGAGGAACTTTTAATGTTCAAAGGTTTATAGTTTGGGAAACTTAATGGAGTTTTCAGTTATGTTTAACTTCAGCATGAACTTTGTCTCAGATATTTCTCCTAAAATATAAGACGTAATTGTAGACATTACATTGAGAGAATAAAAAGTAATGTAACTATAAAATGAAATAAGTTTATGTTGAATTGAAATGTTTGAGTTCACTTTGAAATTTGTGACTTTGATCTCAGACATTCGTGTACTGGCAATTTTAAGCACATTTTGAGATGTTTTTCAGATGTCCAGAGGAAGATGCATGTGAGATTACTAGGGCTTTTTTCTCAGAAGACAAATCTGAGAAGCAGAAGACTTAAAAAGTCTCAATTAAATTTCCACGTAATCTCACTGTTATTTAGGAGAAATAGTAAGACCGTGGTTTCATTAAACCACTTTGAGCTTTTACTGATTTTTTTTAGAATAGTGTTTTTAGATGAGTTGACTTCATAGACATTTTACTGCTTTTCATCTGAATCAAACCATGATAATGGTCAATTTCGTCAAATAAGTTGATTGCATCTGTCATCCTTCTCTGGTGTTTTTCCTTAAATTCTTAAGGAAAGATAAAAATGACCCAATGAGATAAATGTTGACACAGTAAGAGCATAATCCTATAAAATGAATATGGATGCTAGCTCAGACCATTTGGCTTTGAATTAGATGACAAATGTTGAAGTTTGAAATACAGACTTTTTCACCATTTAATCTCATTGATGTTTAATATTTTAGATATTAAAAAGATCTTTTTCTTCTTCTTTACTATGGATTTTTCTTTCTCAAGGCTTTGTCTACTCATTACCGGTTCATTCATTTTCCTACTATCAGTTTAGTGTAATAGATGCAATGAGATTTAAATGAGAGTTCCCATCATAGACATTTTACTGACCTCCATCTGACCCAAACCATGATAACATTATCCACAATGGTCAATTTCGAAATGCATCGGTCATCAAATGTATCAACCAGAAGTGTCCCATGCAATTTAAGAGCACCAGTTTCACAAAACATTTAGTCATGTGACATGAAGACACTCGCACACAGTTGATCACATGAAATTACATATAAATGCTTCTATCACAGTCCTGCGTCATAATAAATCAGCACAGCACTCTGAAGACAGAGACGGCCTGTCAGCACCCTGAATGCACTCCACTGATTCCAAACTATTGGACCACTTACACACTTGTGATGAATGGATATTTGTCCTGGATGTGTAAACAATACAGGCAATTATGATGAAATGATAAAGGCTTATGGGTAATTCCCATTGTTGATAGGGGAAGTTATTACCTCAATTTAAGGAGTTTTTGATCCTTCAAAGAATATACACAGAATGGGATGATGAACTATGGAATAAACACAAACATAATTTTCTATGTCACGCTAATAATTGCTTGTGAAGAAATACAGGCAGACAGCTAGAACTCTCTCAATTGGTGGACAGTGACACACCTCCCTTAACATTCCCAGCACACAAACCCACCCACTGCAAACACATAGGGTGACTGGCTGACCTTGTCCTAGATACTGAGTGCGTCATTGCTTTTATTTACATTTTCACCTGGGCCGAATTCACCATGGAGGGGAACACATTTCCCTGATATTCAGAATAATGGTTGACCAATAGGTTTTCCAGTCCTTTCCAATTTTAAATGTTTGGATGTGTTCTCATTAACTTTTTAACTCATTAACTGCCTCTCTTATGCATCACAACACTATCATAAAGTCTGCTTTAAGTAGTTTGTTACTGTAAACCAGGGATTCACAGACTTTTTTGTCAGGCGACCCCGCTGATGTGAAGTATTTACTTGAAGTTAAGACCTTTGCATGCTCACAGTTCTCAGATGTTGGTTAATTTTTTATATGACAGGCAGGTAAACAAATAAAATAGATCATCTTTTTTATTTTAATTGTTTTCATTTTATAATTGTTTTTTTATTTTAATTTGACATTTTTATGATTTAATTAATTATTCACTTCATCAACTAGCCAGTTTGGAAACTGACCATTACAGATGATCAAATGATAAGAATATGATTATTAGGTGGCTAGAATATTAAATTGTGTAAGCACATTGAACCATGTCCAAATGTTAGAAATAATCAGTGGAGGTCATATTCTCTGTAGAGAAAAGTGCTAAAATGGTTTATCCTTTCTTTTATATCATCCCAAAGTGAAGTTTTTTTGCTCAGAGGTTGTTCTTTTATAATTCTTAGGTGTCAGTTTAGGCATGTTTCATTTCATTAAACAGAAATGAATGAGATACTTGTAGACATACAGTATAAGAATATTGTGGATGATATAGCTTGAATCATTTGGCATTAAATTAGATGACAAATGTCTGAGTTATATTGAATTTTGAAAAACATTGTTTATTTTGCTCACCATTTGAGATATTAAAAAGATCTCATGTATAATGTTTCTTTATTGTGCATTGTTTTTTCTTAAGGCCTTTCTTACACATTGCCAGTTATAATTGCATGTTTTTAAGTATCAGTTTAAAATAATAGCCATAGAACTGAAATACGTTTGTGCTGGATGACAAAAAAAAAAAAAGAAGAAGTCTTAGAATCATTGTGCTTGCTTTGGCATCACATGTACCAATGTTTAATCTGCACAGAGAAGATTAGTGTGGCCCAGGGACAGGATGGCACACAAATCCATGGAGATATCAGATGTTCTGCAGCTTGATGTGTTTGTGATTTGGGCTGAAAACACAAATGTTGGAAGTTCAACCTCCAGGATGTCTGTACCTGCAATTGATGTATGGATTATGCGTCTGGCTGATTGATTGAAGGCATGTTCGCTTTGAAGATATGTCTGATAAAGGACCCTGAGAGAGGCAGACATCTTGACTCCATTGCTGGAAGGGTGTGTTTAGGTGTGTTCATAAGACACAAAGGAGACGTCTTGACGCGGAAGACTACAGCTGTGTTTCCCCTGTGCGTGTGTGTATATTGTGTTACTGTGTCTTTCAGTCTATTATACTCCTTCCGCTTCAGACAGGCGTCTCTGTCAGCCATTCAGGGAGTGTATCAAGAGTGTGTGCGAGTCCATATGTCTGTGTATTTGTATTATTACTGTGTATCTGTATTACTACTGTGTTCAATAAGCATGCAACAGCTGATTTCCTGACCTGAACAAAGCGTGTAGAGAAAGCAGCATTTCCTTGGATTCTTCTTGGCCCACATTGTCCCTTCAACACACACAATGATAGCAGGTAAAAGAATATGATGCAGACACTACAGGGAAGATTTTTTAAAAAGCATCCTGAAACGCTACAGACAAGAAGGGAGAGAAAATGGCATTTTATACAAATATTTTTTTTCTATCAAATCAAAAGATGAATTTACACCATGCTTCACTCCGAACTAGAAAAAAATCTACTTTAGTTCTAGTAGAGCTACTAAAAACTGTGAGCTGAAACTGATTAGAATTTTGAAACTTAATGTAAACTTAATTTCAATAAAGTTACGTCACACTGTAAACCATAAAATTCTCATTATTTGCATTCTTTAAATGTGTTATAATTGATTTCTTGTAGAACGGTATACAGAAAATTAGCATACTATCAAATATATATGACTGAAATAACTTATCTAAGACATTCATGGCGATCTCCGTGACAGCACTGTAAACGAAAACTTCGTTTAGCCAATCAGAAAACTTCTAATGCGCGCTTTCTTACTATGACACGTGGGAAAGAATATGGTATTGTTGCACGAATTAAGAATTTGCCCAGGACCGTTAATACGTGAACATGTTTTATTAATTATCTTCAACGTTTTTAGTTAAATTAACCAATTATTTAAACGTGCTTACGTTTTAAAAAGTCGTTAGAACGATAACTTGTTTTCCCCCCCATCATGTCATGTACGGGGCTCCGTATTTTCCGCGCTTCACAGCAGGAGGTCCATATATGGTCAGCCGGTAGCTGAGCGTGTGGAGGGCGAGGGTGAGATTTCTCATCGGCCTGCACAGTCAAACGTCCGTAAATTAATATAAAGACAGTAAAGGAAAGAAAAAAATGAATATAAAGAGACCAAAATGGGACGTGAAAACAGATGCCGAATTTGCTTTGGTTCTGCTTGACAGGTAAAAAATACCATGGTTACGCCAAAGCGACTGGGCGTGTCTAGTTAACTTATACAACGACTGACATGGCTTGTAAACTAAACTTCACTAGGAAGTACACTATGAAGTATTAGTGAGACTGACTCACTAATACCCCCTAAACCCTCAATCACTATTCCCTACGTCAGTCCACTAATACAGTTCACTTGAAGGAGTGAATGAAAACGAGTGAGTGAATTCGGACAGCCTTTGAGTGCACTCGATAACGTCCACTATGGTTTCGGACACCACTACAAATGGCTGTCCCCTCAAATAATGCCCTGTTTGAGGGTATAGGAGACGATTTCGTATTCAGCCAGAGTGCAGTCATAATTTCCCTGTAATACCACACACTATAGTATGATGATGATTATTATTATTTTATTTTTAAAATAAATAAATAAATAATTTTGAGCTAATTCTGTTTGAGTAAACAATTATATTTTAACCATTTACCTGTTAACTTTAACTTCTTTCTAGAAGTACTTCCAATGAGTTGTCCAGTCTTCCGAGTTTTCCAAGCCAAATAAGTAGGCCTATGTTTACTTTTTGTAAGGCAATCATTTTGCACACTGTTAAGTATGGCAAACCAGTTCAATTTTACAGTGAAGACCAAAAGAAAGAAAGTTTGCCCCCGAAACTCTTTCTCCGGAAACTACACAGAGTACAGAGTGTACCCATCACCAACACTGGTCATAGCCTTTTGTCATTAGTTTCCTCTGTAAACGGAGGTGGTTTTAGTGAACAAAAGACACCAGTGAACAAAAGGCACTCTGTTCCACCCAAGTCAGCTGACCAATGAGCATGAGTGGGCATCTCAGAGAGCCTTCTACAGGCAAACGTCAATTTAGACTGGCACAAACTCTTTAAAGCTCTCAAAAGCTGCCCTGTGATGGTTTTATTCTTTATATGCGTGGTCTATATATGCTTTCCTGTTCTCTAGCAAGCCATATCAGAATGACACAATTTTTACATTTGTTTTGAAACTAACCTTCTCTGTCCCCATATCTTAGTTTATACTATCTATTCGCTTCCAAAATTGTTCATTAATCCTCTAGTAATCATTAATTCACTCTTTATGTTTGTGTTGATTTTCAGTGCTTGGGTGTATTGTGAATGCTGTGCGTC
Source organism: Coreius guichenoti (assembly GCA_039654105.1). NCBI lineage: Eukaryota > Metazoa > Chordata > Actinopteri > Cypriniformes > Gobionidae > Coreius > Coreius guichenoti. The sequence goes on from CM077178.1 coordinate 13,874,625, forward strand.
ATTGGACCTCACTGAGATGTCATCTCCATCCAGACCTTGTTTTGGTTTTTGTTTTTGGATTTTACGTTATCTTGTGAGCAAATGCACATACTCACCCCTACACACGTTTTACAGGCAAGCACATGCTTGTCAAGTGTTTTGAAGGTTATTAGAGGTTAGAAATATAGGTAACCAATCACATATGATGGGCAGAGACAGATGTGTTGTTGGTTAGAAAAAAACAAGATTCTGCCGGTTCCTTTATTTGCTAATGAGGTCACTATTTCCCGTTAGAAAAACATTTCACCCCAACATCAAAAGAAAAATGTGAAAATATGAAAATATATTTTGTATGCAAAACACCTATTTTAAGATTTGCTTTTGCATTTTGACACTATTTTCATGATCACCTTTCTCCACAAAAGTGTCTGTACATTAAAGATATCTTATTTTCATTATGCAAATAATCAATAGATGCAAAAAAGTAAATAGAATAAATACATTATTGTAAATTATTATAAATTTTATGAAAACTTCTAATGTGTTTTCTACAAGCTTATAATTTATTGTAAATTTTTTATGGATTATTATTTGTTGTACTAAATTACATTTTTAAATGATCATTTTAATTAAAAAAAGAACAATTAATTGTGCCAAGATAGGTGTCACTGTTGTGGTTGCAATCCAACACAGTCCAATCTAAATAGTCTTTAATCCACAAAACAGGAATACACGGAAGAATCTCAGGAGTATAAACACGCTTACCACACTTAATAATGACGAACACAGACAAGGCACTGAACAAAACAGGGAGTAGTTATGCTGCCTTCACGTGCTATCGGAATTATCATAAATACGAGTTTCCTAGGTAAAAATTGCACATGAACGCCCTCTGATGTCGCGTTTACCACTGGGAAGTCTCAAATTCCTGAGATGGGCGTGCCATAAACTTTAAACATAGAACTGCTGCTGCTGTGTCAGGTATGATTTATTAGGTTTTTCCCCTTAAAACAGCTAGATCATCTTGTCTTGTCATTAATGTAGTGCATATTTACATATACGAGTAATCATTTGAATATATGTTTTATACACAGCGGAAAAAAGCCTGCATTTGACTGAAATAAAGCTCGTAATCACGACTTCTGAAGTGGGAATTATGAAATTTCTGATAGCACGTGAAGGCAGCATTATACACAGAGGTAACAAGAGAACTAATTAGACGACAGGTGAATGTAATCATTAACTAAGGAGACAAATTAGGAAACACTCCAGGCTAAACTGAATTGAAGCGCAATAAACAAACATAGGAATGAAAAGACAACTAAACAAAACATAATCCAGACAATAGGATGGTTTTCATTACTGTATTAAATTTTTTTTTCAAATTTAAAGTAATGAGAACTTTAGGGGTAAATATGCAATATGCTTATTTGTCTTGACTATAATGCCATAAAAATGCAAACAATAATGCAAAAAGCTTAATTGTCCTAAAATAGACTTCATTGTCTTTATGCAAAATATATATATATATTTTGAAGTGAGTCATGACCTTTCAGGACATTTCTTTGTAAGAGTCACCCCACCACTTAATGACCCTTGATGGTCTTTGACTTATCATACACAGAAGCCTGACCTTGCATATATGGGGTCATCAGAGCTCTCATAAATCTGCTAACAGACATTGAGCTGTCAGAGGCTGTTTTCCGGGATAATTCCCAGCATATTCCAAAAGAGATATCAGGATTGTACATAATACTGTCAATCTCTCTCTGCGTCTAATAATAAGGAGGCACTAAAAATAATAACAATCTGTAAGTGAAAGAGACAGGAAAGAGAGATGACACTCCATTTGTGAGTGTCTATGTTTGTGTTTTATGCTTACTATTGGATATATTCTGCTACTGAAGTCTGCGTTTGAACTATTGTGTTTGTCATTTACAAACTGTGTGTATACACTTATGTGTGTATACAGTGGGGTCGAAATTTGCACACTAGGATTGAAAAGTAAAACCTGCAAATAAACAAAAGTTTTACGATTTAAAAAAAAATGGAACCAAATAAACGTTAATGTTATGATGTAAAACTTTTCACTAGTAAAAATTATTCTGCTGATTTGTAATGAAAGACAAAAAAAGTGATACATTTATAAAGGGGAAAAGAGAAGCATTTCCACTGGTGGTATCAGACTTTTAGACCCCACTGTATGTTTCTTTCCTGCAGAGCTGTGCATTGTGAGTAGAGTTGTGTGTGACTTTTGACCCTGAGCTGTGCTGTGCAGACGACCGTCTCCAGCGCTTCTCAGCTACTTCCTGTCCACACACACCCCTCTTCCTGTCCATGGAGTAGAGTTATTTTAAAGCCAGTGAAGGCCTGGAATGGCATAAAAGAAGGCAAGAGTGGAGACACACTGACTGCTGACACTGTGTGTGTGTGTGTGTGTGTGTGTGTGTGTGTGTGTGTGTGTGTGTGTGTGTGTGTGTGTGTGTGTGTGTGTGTGAGGAAGGATTCCATCAGCTTTATGGCTGTGATGATTGAGGAAATCAGGAGAGGACAAGAACAATGATCTCACTGTTCTTCCTCAATCCTTTTCTAATAATGAAATGACAGCGTTTTTTCAAAGGATTATTTTTGAAATTTGTTGATATGAGACAGTTGATTACTAAGACAAAGACCTAGGCCTAAATGAACCAAATATAGAGATGGCCTAGTTTTTCTTTGGATTTAACAAAAATAATTTTATCATCATATTTTATTATCAATTTTGTAGACAAATAAAAATGACTAATTATTAAACAGTTTTAAACAGTTTTTATCCTTTAAAATATTAATGAATGAAGTGAAGAAAACTGCAGTGCCACAGAAGCATCAGAGACAACAAACATTGTCGACACAATAAAGTCACACTGGCGTACATTAAGGTTAGTATCAACTACATAATGAACATCTTTTGACTAAAATATTAAACTGTGTACTTAGGAAAGGGCATTTTTTAATGTCAGCTTGGGGTACAGTATGTTGTAATTTGTGCTTTACCAATTTAACTGATTAGTTACAATAGTTGTTGGTCAAAGCAATAGTTTGATATTTATACACTTTAAGTATTTTGTGTTAACATGCCCTAATATTGTCACAAAATTCCAGTAAAATTAACTTTATCTTTTTTCCTAGGCAATAATGTTGAACATGTCCAATAACTGTTTGTAGAGATTTTAAGGTAAGTGTTAATACAGAAATTCATACAATTCATACAGATTTTGTTCTCTTCCTAGTAGTTTGAGGTAAAGTGGGTTTATTTTGTTTACTATGGTTGTGTAAAAATAATGCTTTGCACACTAACAGAACAGTCACATTCATGCATCACATGATCTTTTTGGAAAGATCAGTCAGAAAGGAAAGTACAGAATGGAGAAATGATGATCAAGTGTGATAAACGACACAGTGTCACCGTGATTTCACAATGACATGCAAAGGGAAGTGCAGTGCATTGTGTAGATCTTTCTGAAAAGGAAACATTGCAAGAGATTTGTAACTGCCGTTAGGGTATAAAAGTACTTTCTGTTTTAGGAGCCAGTATGTTGTTTGTTTATGAAGTGAAATATGCAACATGATGGATAATGGATAATTCATTACAAAAACGTTGGCACCCATATTACATTTAGACAGAAAAAGGAATCTTACATTTTTGAGAGAAAACTTTAATTCATTTTTTTTTTTTTCATTTTTCACAATAAAAATGTCTCCAGTGCAGTTTTACAGAGAATGTAATGGTGCTCTACAAACCCTCATTGAGACAGCAAAAAGACCACTTGTCCCCAGCAAGAAAAATCTCCCTAAAATTAAAACAGACTTTTTTCCCAGAAAAATAAGCAGAAGCATAGCAAAATATATATACAAATAAGAACTGTAACCCTAAAGCAAACACACATGAACAATAGACATATCATTATGATGTTAGATGAAATGTTTCATCATGTCCAACGCTTTCTACCTCAATGTTGACACACAAAAATGTTTTGACAAGAGAGGCAGTGACCTTGCTGTTGTGTAATATGGTTATGGAGAGAGGATTGCTTTTCTAGTGGTCTAAGAGGCCATTGACCGTCAATGCGGACTAAATGCAACAGAAATCATAGGCACTACTGTGCATAGAGTGCATAAAAGTGATGCTAGAATCAGAAATGTCAAGGGTAAGTACAAGGGAAAACAAAGTAAAAGAATAGCACAAAGATTAATTTTGGGAAGATTAATTAGAGCAGAATCTCCAAGATTGAACTGAGATACTCGCACATATGCCACATTCTACTAGCATCAGATAAAGGCGATGCTGATTGTCAGTCTTACATAAGCCAGGCCGAGAGATAGTGAGGACAGCCTGTCTTCTCCTGCCTCACAGCCCTCAGGGCGGAGAGAACCGGCTGACTTACCGTCTCTTCAGCCCCCTTAACAAGCACAGCCAGCCCGCCCCCCCCCCAAACACAGGTTATGTGAGGATCTTTACCAGCTATGATTCACAGCGGTAATTCTTCTGTTTTTAGGATCAGCCTTAAGCCCTGAATGTCTGGTACTTGATGTGATATTAGAATTGAATTGTCTTACCATCATTTTTATTTATTTTACTAGCTTATTTTGTTTATACAGATGATATTCTGCAGATTAAAATATCAGAAGGCTGTAGAAAAAGAAAAACAGAAGAGCAAGAGAGAAATAAAAGAAAAGATGGCCGAGAACTAGAACAAAAATTAGACACCTGGTGATTTTCTTTGCCTTAGTATTTTCTGTAATGTTTTCTGAATTTGCATACTAAACACTGAAGATGGGAAATAATTAAGAGGTGCTGTCACCAGCGATGAATACATCTTTAAAGGGTACATAACACACACAGTTTCTGCCAGTCTCATGTTAATCTTGAGTACCTATAAAGAAGTATTGCATCCTTCATATCTCCAAAGAGTCTTTAGTTATATCATATTTATAAAAGACAGATACGCTGTACCAATTCTTTCCGAAAACAGCCGAGCTTGTGCAGGCGTGCAGTGGGTGGAGCTAAAGAGTCATGATCGCACACACACAATACATCATGGTATTATCCCTGGATAACTTTCGATTCACTATATGTTTGTGTTGTTTACATTATATGCACTTATGCGCCGATTGCCAACAAAACACAGACGTTTGATGCAGTTTCACTCACCGCCTCCGGTTTCGACTCATGACCGGGAACAAACAAACACACTTGCAGAACTCTGTTGCTGCTCCGGAAAAACAAACTGCATCCACTGTTTCCTTAATGCTGGGTTATTTGGGAAGCTGAACAAGGTTTTCTTTCCCTCACAACCAAAAACACACTTCTTTAGTGACATTGTTGGTCTAAAAACAAAATGACAGCGCTGCTGACGGCTTCCGTAACCAAAGCGAAGCTCGTTGATGGGCACTCTCTTGCTCTCGCTCTGGTTGATGCGTGTGTGCGCTCAACCGGGAGAAGTGCCCATACAAGGAATTCCGCTCTTTATGATGTCATACAGGGCCATACTAAAAAAAAACTTTCTGAAACTTGTTCGAATCCTGAAGGAGTGTATTTGGCACAGAAATACTCTGTCATACATCCAATTAGTTTTTTTGAAATGTTGGCCATGTTTAGCATGAGAATCCAACTCTTTAACAGTGTAAACAAGTCAGAATGCATGAAATAGCATTGGACCCCCCCTTTAATAAGTGATTAAAAAAGTTCTTAGTACAGGTAGTAGCTTGTAATCTAGTTTTCTGATTTTTTTTAGGTTGCGATGTGATCAATGCAAAATTCAATTAAATTCACATTTATTTCTATAGTGCTTTTTACAATACATATCGTTTCAAAGCAGCTTTACAGAAAATGCATGTCTACATTACAATTTAGAGCGATCTGTTATCAGCGGTGACTGTTTCCAAGTAATGCATTTCAGAAATGTACATATACAAATCACGCAGTTAGCTAACAATGTATTAATTTAAGGCAGAAACAATGAGCTAATTGAAGTAATTATTACAAGTTATGAACATAATCATTGCAATATAGAAAAAATGTAGCATTGGTGCATGTTGATTTAGAGTTGTATATGAATTGTTTGTTCTGCTGTGTTGAAATATATTCCATAAATGTGCACAGCAGATCAAATTGATTTATTAAGAGACCCCAAACGCATATGTATACAATTGCTGTTGAAAAACCGGGCTAAGAATTGAGAAAGTACGTTGCACAAGGCTATTTTTATAAATTATATGCATAGCTCTGAATGATGGTCATTAAAAATTTCATTTTACCCCATTATTTCTCTTTATCAAACATTTACTCAACCTCATGTCATTCCAAACAAGAATTCATAGTGAACATAGGCTGCCACACAAGCACTATAAAAGTGGTCCATATAACTTATGAATCAATGATGTTTGATGTCGATGACGTATTTGACAGCTCATGGTCATTTTATTGAAAAAAATCTATGGAAACCTTCTTTGAAAAATTATCTTTTGTGTTTTTCAAAGATAAAATAACTTGTAATAATTTGTATCGACATGAGGTTGAGTAAATAATGACATAACTTTCATTTTTGCCTGAACTATTCCTTCAATAATTGTTGAATGTACTTCAATGTAGTCCTCCACTTTAGAAAAGTTGACTGTTTTACTCTGTCCCATGAGAGGCGGATGCTGTTGCTGGGATATTGTTGCCTGGATACCATTGTTTCCATGTGTGGCCTGTATCTTTCCGTGGTCAGATGAGACTCCTACAGTTGTGACGTAAAGTTGCAGCCAAACAGCATGCAGGATGAGTTAAGGGGTGCTTACGCAAGAGATAAGAACATACAGGGCGCATACAAATGTACTTAGTCTGAATACTGATCAGTCGACACACACACACACACACACACAACAGTGCTGCACTGAATTAGAAATTTCAGCGGTTACAAAAGAATGAAATTGACTAATTACCTTTCATTCATACAAACTTTTACTTCTAATTATGTGTAGCCTGCATGTGTGTGTGTGGATGAGAGAAATTTTACTCACATCTGTATTAGCACATGAATAACCATTCAAGCCTTTAACACGTTTCAGTCACTCACTGAAAACAAACAACTCACAAGCTCAAAGCCGTGCCGTCTTGGAAAACATGCAATGCACTTCCCGTCCCCCAAACCCCTGAAAAAACTTGGCTGACATCACTCCTGACATCACTAACTGCTTTCATTTTAGCTGTTATAGTGAGCCAAAAAGAGCCCAAAGAGATTTTTTATAGTATCTGTTTTGGGTGATCTGATTAGAAGTGGATTACATTTAATACAGGTGTAAATGGGGTCCAATGTGTCTTGTGATTTATCACTCAAACCACATTTGAGGGTGTCAGAATGTTGTTTTCTCACTGCCTGTCCTATTTGATGATGGCTATAGTAGAGGGACCTGATGAAGTTCTATGCAGCCTGTAGCTGGAGCTCCGGATGGGATCAAGGAGTCAGCTGTGCCGGATCTTCACTGATGCTGAAGGAAATTCATGAGTCATCCTGCTGGAACTCTACAGCAGCTGACATCCTTGTCTGATGGACAGAGTGATAAAAGAAGATGATTTTTGTGAAGTACGTAAACCATGTTTTGCACACACTGTGAATTATTCAAGAAATAATGCTTCTGAGCATTTGTAAGTTAATTCCACACAATACCATCCAATAAGATAAACTACCATTCAAAAGTTTGGGGTCAGTAAGTTTTTTTTAATTATTTTTAAGGAAATTAATAGGCTACTTTTATTTAGCAAGGATGCATTACATTTATTACAAGTGACAGTACAGACCTTTACATTTACAAAAGATTCCTATTTATATAAATCAAAGAATCCTGAAACAATATTAAGCTGAACAACTGTTTTAAGAATCATGTGACACTGAAGACTGGAGTAATGGACACAAAACAGTTATTTTAAATAGTAATGATATTTCACTATATTGCTGTTTTTACTGTATTTCTGATCAAATAAATGCAGCCTTGGTGAGCATACGAGATTTCTTTCATTAAAACATTAAAAAATCTTACCGACCTCAAACTTGAATATGTATACACTCACCTAAAGGATTATTAGGAACACCATACTAATACTGTGTTTGACCCCCTTTCGCCTTCAGAACTGCCTTAATTCTACGTGGCATTGATTCAACAAGGTGCTGAAAGCATTCTTTAGAAATGTTGGCCCATATTGATAGGATAGCATCTTGCAGTTGATGGAGATTTTTGGGATGCACATCCAGGGCACGAAGCTCCCGTTCCACCACATCCCAAAGATGCTCTATTGGGTTGAGATCTGGTGACTGTGGGGGCCATTTTAGTACAGTGAACTCATTGTCATGTTCAAGAAACCAATTTGAAATGATTCGAGCTTTGTGACATGGTGCATTATCCTGCTGGAAGTAGCCATCAGAGGATGGGTACATGGTGGTCATAAAGGGATGGACATGGTCAGAAACAATGCTCAGGTAGGCCGTGGCATTTAAACCATGCCCAATTGGCACTAAGGGGCCTAAAGTGTGCCAAGAAAACATCCCCCACACCATTACACCGCCACCACCAGCCTGCACAGTGGTAACAAGGCATGATGGATCCATGTTCTCATTCTGTTTACGCCAAATTCTGACTCTACCATCTGAATGTCTCAACAGAAATCGAGACTCATCAGACCAGGCAACATTTTTCCAGTCTTCAACTGTCCAATTTTGGTGAGCTCGTGCAAATTGTAGCCTCTTTTTCCTATTTGTAGTGGAGATGAGTGGTACCCGGTGGGGTCTTCTGCTGTTGTAGCCCATCCGCCTCAAGGTTGTGCGTGTTGTGGCTTCACAAATGCTTTGCTGCATACCTCGGTTGTAACGAGTGGTTATTTCAGTCAAAGTTGCTCTTCTATCAGCTTGAATCAGTCGGCCCATTCTCCTCTGACCTCTAGCATCAACAAGGCATTTTCGCCCACAGAACTGCCGCATACTGGATGTTTTTCCCTTTTCACACCATTCTTTGTAAACTCTAGAAATGGTTGTGCGTGAAAATCCCAGTAACTGAGCAGATTGTGAAATACTCAGACCGGCCCGTCTGGCACCAACAACCATGCCATGCTCAAAATTGCTTAAATCACCTTTCTTTCCCATTCTGACATTCAGTTTGGAGTTCAGGAGATTGTCTTGACCAGGACCACACCCCTAAATGCATTGAAGCAACTGCCATGTGATTGGTTGATTAGATAATTGCACTAATGAGAAATTGAACAGGTGTTCCTAATAATCCTTTAGGTGAGTGTATATATATATTACTAAAGAAATTACTTTTTACAACTTGGTGCTGCAAATTTTTCAGTTCTATTAATGAAACATGATGTTGGTAAACTGTTTCTGCCAACAAAATACAACTTTTCACGCTACATTTCAAGCCAGAGTCTGATGAAGAGCATGTGTCCTGAAACATCTGTTTGGTAAGAAAGTGGATAAATATTTTTGAGAGCAACATCATGTTTTGATTTTGCTTTATGTTTTTTGTTGTGTACCTGTATTAGTCATTTTGTGGTGTGTGCTTCACTGTATTTCTTCAGAATTACACAGTTGTGCGCATACAAATCAAATGTAACAATGCATGGTGTATAAAAACTCATGCACACATTAGCACATTCACACAAATTCAAATTCAAACACATATTCAGACCGTGCTCAAGCAAGAAGGAAGTTAGATCAGAAAAGAGTAAAGGTCTGTATGTGTGTGTGTTGAAGGTCATTTTGAAGGGCAGTGGAATGTTATCAGCGCTGGTTCTAATGCCAGGAAGACTTTCTTGAGTTATGTAACGGTACAATGGCATTCCACACACTGGAGAATAAATTGACCACTAAGGCTCCAGGAAACAATGAAGGGTGGGTGGGTGTGTGTGCTGTGTATACTGTGTATGCATGTGTGATATCCTCTACATTCTTAACCTGATGCCACAAAACTATAGCAGTGAAGTGAAACTAGGTTAAGATGCCACTTCATGCTGTCTGCAAAATCTACAGATCTGACAGGTTTGTCGTGCATGCCTGTGCACTTGTGTGGAAGCGAGAGAGTTGTTGAGAAGATGTTCTATTCTGTCATTCTCTATGTCATTAACGTTCTCATTAACTATTCTCATTATTGAGCGGTTTAGCATTTCGGACAAAGCCGCCTGTGGAACGGCTGAATTGGGGGTGACTTTGGACCAATCAGCTGTGAGAATGAGGTGTGTTTCTCTTTTTTTCCAACAGTGAGAATCCAGGCCAAGTCCTTTGGGATCTCTCTGCTCATATCCAATTCACTTTAACACAAGCCGTCCTTTCTGCTCTGTCTCAAATTTATTGTTTTCATCTCTCTGACTCATCTCTCTCGCTATCCTTCTCTTTTCCTTTCTATCATTGTTAAATATTCTCTTTGTATGGTCTTGTCTAGGTTGTGAGTGACTCCTTGTCATTAGCTGTAAGCAAGTGGAGGCATTTTCACAAATGAGCGATGAAACATGCTTGTCCAGCTCCGGTCCTCTTATAGTCAACTGCCGCTATCTAGTTTACAAAAGTTTCACATTCACTGCATACAGAGTACACTCAATATCACATTGCAAAATCATTTTGTCATCAATATCACATTGCAAAATCATGAGAAGCAAAATTGGATTAGATATTAAAGGAATAGTTCACCCAAAAATGTCCAAGCTACTTTTTCTCCAAACAATAAAAGTGGATGAAAACCAGGGAACTGTTCACTCCTGTTGTTTCTACTTGCTTTATGCATAACTCTCCCTAAATATAGTTAACACCATCACTGTGAACATGTTTTCATCATATATTAGGTTTATAACATCATTTCCATCCATTTATATGGTATGACCATTTCTGTAATATCTACTCAATCAATTTTCGGAGTTTTAATTATATGTTCTTCATCAATAAATTAATTTAATTATAATTTTTTTTTAAATTAATTGTTTTTTGTTTTAGTGTATAGAGTATTTTAGCACTTCTGGAATGCTGTATTGACCAATCAGAATCCAGAAATGAAATTATCCATATTATAATTAATCCATTTTAAATAAATAAATCTAAATTTGTTACATAAAAAAATATATAATTTTTACTTTAATATTATAATTAATATAATTTTATAATATAATAATTATTTGAAATATACAATATACGTAATATGTAATATATATTTATATAAATTATGAATTAAATTTAAATTGAAATATAATAAATAATAATAATTAATTATAATTAAATTGAAAAATATATATATATATTTATATGAAAGATATAGTTTTTATTATTGTTACAAGCACGCCAGGCTCCACCCTATCCCAATCACAGTGCACGCCCTCTCCTGAATACTGATCACACGCACCTGCATCCCATCATCACTGCAAGCATTTAAGCACCACGCTCACATTCAGTCACCGTCCGGTCTCGTTTGCACATAGCCACGCTTATGCTTACCTCAAGCACTCTCCTTCGATACTTACCTGTTCTCCATCGTGTCTTCAAGTCTCCAGTGTGTCTCCTCGTCTTGTCTCCAGTCTCCAGCGTCTCCTTCGATCCAGCATTCCAATCTCCAACGCCATCTGAAACCAAGAAGTATAGTATTATCCAGTCATCTTCATTATTCATCTGACTCTCTCACCATCCACTCACCTGCCCCGCTCACGAACTGTTATCTCAAACTCTGTCATTTTACCATCACCTGCTCTCCGTGTCTGCCTGTTTGTAAAAGAAGACCGGACCACACCGCAGAGCACCAGGATGAGCACCCCGGATCCCTTCCAAGAGCTCATTGACGCTCTCCGTCGAGCTCTCACCACTAACCCGCCTGCACCTTCACCAGCGAGCACTTCCGGAAACAACAGAGGCGGCTGACCCAGAATCTGTGTTTGTACTGTGGATCCCCTGGGCATTTCATCACTGAATGCCCCATTCGTCCACCTCTTCCAATGATGAGTGCCATCATCCCTTCTCTTAATAAGATGCAACCACTCACCACGATTGTAAACCTTACTGCTGCCGGTGTGTCTCTTCCAGTTACCGCTCTCCTCGACTCTGAGTCAGCCGGCAACTTCATCTCGGGCACCATCTGCCGTCAGCTCAGGCTCCGGACAACAGCCACCCCGTCCATCTACCAAATCCACTCGATAACGGGAAAACCTCTCAGTCGACGACGAGTCTGCTCCTTCATGGGTCCGATACGAATTCAAGTGGGTCTTCTTCACGTGGAACATCAACAATTTCTGGTTCTGGAGGAATCCACCGCTGACATCATCTTAGGGCGTCCATGGTTGGAGCAGCACAATCCCGTCATCTCTTGGAAGACAGTCCTGAAGTGCTGAAGTCCTGAAGTGGGGAGACAGCTGCTTCCCGAACTGTTTCTCTGCACTTCCAGTCCTCCCTCCTCTGTGTTCTCAAGACCTGCCTGTCTGCGCTACGTCCATCGAGAGTAGAGAAACGTTCGGTGGACTTCCCTCCTTGTTACGCCCCCTTCAGCGACATCTTCTGCCCCAAACGAGCCTCCAAGCTGCCTCCACACCGGCCATGGGACTGCGCCATCGATCTGCTGCCAGGTGAGTCAGTGCCCCGTGGGAAGATTTACCCCCTGTCACTTCCGGAGGAGAAGGCCATGGAGGAATACAGGCGGCTTGAGGCCCTGCATAGACTATCGTGCCCTCAACAAAATTACAGTCAAGTTCCGTTATCCTCTTCCTCTTGTCCCGGCTGCACTGGAACATCTCCGTGGTGCCACTGTGTTCCCCAAGTTGGACCTCCGCAGCGCGTACAACCTCATCCGGATACGTGAGGGGGACGAGTGGAAGACTGCCTTTGTGACCCCTACTGGCCACTATGAATATCTTGTTATGCCGTATGGATTGGCCAATGCCCCCTCCGTATTCCAGGATTTCATCCATGAGGTGCTCCTGGAGTTTCTCCATAAATTCGTGCTGGTCTATATCGATGACATCCTGATTTACTCCCGGAGCCTGGCCGAACATTGCCACCACGTTGCGGAAGTCCTGCAACGCCTGAGGAGCTTCCACCTGTTCCTGAAAGCCGAAAAGTGTTCGTTCCACCAGCCCTTACTGCAGTTCCTTGGATACTCCATCGACCGCAGTGGCATCCGGATGGACGAGGGGAAGGTGGAAGCCATCCGGTCCTGGCCCATTCCCACCACCATAAAAGAACTCCAAAGATTTCTCGGGTTTGCCAACTTCTATCGTCGCTTCATTCAAGATTACAGTTCCATCTCCAGTTCACTCACCAACCTCCTCCGCAATAAGCCCAAGTCTCTGTCCTGGACACCATCTGCCACTGAAGCTTTCGAGGCTCTCAAGACCGCCTTCACCACCGCTCCCCTCCTCGTCCATCCCAATCCGGATCTTCCCTTCGTTGTGGAGGTGGACGCCTCGACCACCAGAGTGGGAGCGGTCTTGTCCCAACAGCAGGGGAACCCCAGTAGACTCCACCCATGTGCCTTCTTCTCCCACAAGCTCAACCCGGCGGAGGTAAACTACGACATCGGCAACAGGGAACTCCTAGCCATCAAGCTGGCCCTCGAGGAGTGGAGGCACTGGTTGGAGGGCGCTCAACACCCCTTCCTCGTCTTGACAGACCATAAGAGCCTGGAATATCTCCGAGACGTCATGCGACTGAATCCCTGCCAGGCACAATGGGCATTATTCTTCACCTGGTTTAACTGCAATGTTTCCTATCGACCTGGGCATCACACCGCATCCACAGTCCCGAGGAGAAGACCGAGGAATCCGAGCCCATCCTGCCTGGTCAGTTATTTGTCAACCCCATTGTCTGGTCTGAAGAGACTCTGCCCTCCTCCAATGCCTCCACCAACCCCCCGCCGGGTTGCCCACCAGGCTTGCAGTATGTCACCCGCACACAGCGCACTCCTCTCATTCACTCCTCCCACACGTCTCTGGGCACTGGCCACCCCAGGGTCAATGAAACCCTCTCGCTGCTTAAACAGCGCTTCTGGTGGCCACGCATGGCATCCGACGTCATAAGGTACGTGCAGGGATGTAAGGAATGCGCAATCTCCAAGAGCCCCCGTCATCTCCCCTCCGGTAAGCTCCATCCTCTGCCCGTTCCTAACCGACCCTGGTCACACCTAGGAGTGGACTTCATCACCGACCTCCCTGTCTCCGATGACTGTACCTGCATCTTCATTGTAATCAACAGATTCTCTAAGTCCTGCCGTCTGCTTCCCTTAAAGGGATTACCCACTGCTATGGAAACTGCTGAGTTAATGTTTAACCACATCTTCCGTTACTATGGCATCCCCGAAGACATTGTGTCGGACAGAGGGCCCCAGTTCGTCTCCAGGGTGTGGAAGGCCTTCTTCACCCTCCTAGATGTGACCGTCAGCCTCTCCTCGGGATACCATCCTCAGTCGAATGGGCAGACGGAGCGGAATATCCAGGAGATCGGCCGCTTTCTTCGTACCTTCTGTCACGGCCACCAGGACTCCTGGAACCAGTTCCTGGGTTGGGTTGAGTACGCGCAAAACTCCCTCCGCCAACCTTCCACCGAACTCACTCCATTCCAGTGTGTACTCGGCTACCAACCCCCTCTGTTTCCCTGGTCGGGAGAACCATCGGACGTACCAGCGGTCAACTACTGGTTCCGGGAGAGTGAGAGGGTCTGGGACTCTGCACATCATCAACTTCAACGTGCTCTTTGCAGACGCAGGATGACAGCCGACCTTCGCCGCTCCAAGACTCCTTCGTACCAGATCGGGCAGAAGGTCTGGCTGTCAACCCGGGACATCAGACTGCGTCTGCCGTGCAGGAAGTTGAGTCCCAGATTCGTTGGCCCCTTCCCCATCATCCAGCAGATCAACCCAGTCACCTACAAGCTCCAGTTGCCACCTCAGTACCTCATTCACCCCACTTTCCATGTTTCTTTACTCAAACCTCACCACCCGTCTGTTTCTGTTTCCCCAGAGCCTGGCACAACCTCGGAACCCCCCTTCCTCTCATCCTGGAGGACGGCGCGGCCTATCAAGTCCAAGAAATCCTGGACTCCCGGCGTCGTGGTGGTATCCTGGAGTACTTGGTGGACTGGGAAGGCTAGGGTCCCGAAGAACGCTCATGGGTACCCAGAAACGACATACTTGACCGTAACCTGCTTGACACTTTCCATGCCTCTCACCCTGACAGACCGGCGCCGCGAAGCAGAGGCCGACCACCATGACATCGGGGTCAGGAGCGGGCCGTGGAGGGGGGCGTAATGTTACAAGCATGCTAGGCTCCACCCTATCCCAATCACAGCGCACGCCCTGAATACTGATCACACACACCTGCATCCCATCATCACTGCAATCACTGCCAGCATTTAAGCACCACGCTCACATTCAGTCACCGTCCGGTCTTGTTTGCACATAGCCACGCTTATGCTTACCTCAAGGACTCTCCTTCGATACTTACCTGTTCTCCATCGTGTCTTCAAGTCTCCAGTGTGTCTCCTCGTCTTGTCTCCAGTCTCCAGCGTCTCCTTCGATCCAGCATTCCAATCTCCAACGCCATCTGAAACCAAGAAGTATAGTATTATCCAGTCATCTTCATTATTCATCTGACTCTCTCACCATCCACTCACCTGCCCCGCTCACGAACTGGTATCTCAAACTCTGTCATTTTACCATCACCTGTTCTCCGTGTCTGCCTGTTTGTAACAATTATATAATCTTTGAATTGACTTATCCTTAAATGAAGTTTGAATAGATGACTGTGTTAACTGTTGAGAACAAGAACAATACAGTTGTGCAAATATAGAAAATTCTAAATGCATTTTTAGGGACACACATGATACACACATGCCCTGGGTGCTGGGTATGTGTGTGTGAGAAAGAATGTCTCTGAACAGCATATGTCTATAGCTTAACCTCATGTCATATTTGACACGGTCACTTTCACGGTCTTAAGCATGAAATGCATTCAAGCACACTGATGCCGTGCATCCAGTCTATTGTTGTGTCAGTCAGGGCATTTTCAATCTGTCCCTCAATCATTCTCTCCACGTGCAGAGAATGTGAAAGCACGTATACAATCCTCCCACTGCTCACTAAAATAAAACAGATGTTGCACACATATGCTGTCATTTAAGCCAGTCCGGTTCAAAATGGGTTTTAATGAGTGTAAATGGAATGAAGTTGTAAATTTATGTTTAGAAGGAGCATCTAGTCTTGCATGTTATACAAAGCCATGTTATACAGTTTTCACAAGAAATATTTAGACAAGCTTAAAAATGCCTAAATATAGTTGCTTTAGATAACAATTTATCAAACCAAGTGGCATGTGCAAACAACCTTTTCTAGAAATAACTACTTTTTCCAAAGATTTGCAGTGTAGAAAGACCAAGCACATCGTAGTTTTTAATGTATGATTCACCTAATTCTAGTGAATCGTTTCGTTTGGACAGTCCAATTTTTAATACACTATACTGTTTGTGGTCGGTAAGATTTTTAAAATGTTTTTGAAAGAGGTCTCTTCTGCTCACCAAGGCTGCATTTATTTGATTAAAAATACAGTAAAAACAGTAATATTGTGAAATATTTATTGAAGTTTAAAATAACTGTTTTCTACTTGAATATATTTTAAAATTTAATTTATGCTTGTGATGGCAAAGCTGAATTTTCAGCAGCCATTATTCCATTCTTCAGTGTCACATGATTCTTCTGTATTTATTGCTGACGATACATTTCTTATTATTATCAGTGTTGAAAACAGTTGTGCTGCTTAATATTTTTGTGGTTGTTTTTCCAGGATTCTGCATAGATTTGAAATAAAAATCTTTTTTAACATTATATATGTCTTTACTGTTACCTTGAATCAATTTAATGTGTCCGTTCTGAATAAACGTATTAGTTTCTTTAAAAAAATTTAAAAAACTCACTGACTCCAAACATTACATCGGTAGTACAAGTACAAGTACAAGAGTCCTATTCAGTCTAATAGATCTGTGTGTTCGGTCAGTCCATTGGAAAGTCTGATTTATTGTACTGAATCAGTTGATTTAATTGATATTGTTCATTCATTCTTATACCTCATTCTTTTTGTCTCTGTATACAACTCTGATTAAATTCTAAATTATATCATTGGATACTTTTATTTTTATTTGTAAAAACATTGCCCCATTAAGCAACTTCATCTTTACCACCCTTAAAGATTATATGAGCATAAAATGTGTCTATGTGTACATGTGTGTGAGAGTACACACCTCTAATTCACAGACACAAACACACACAGTTTTCACAGATGCCCCTGTCGAAGTACCATGAATATGTCTCTACTCTTTTTACTCCCACACACATCTCGTTCTCACCGCAGAAGTCTGAGGAACGCTGAATCCTGGGAGATTCAGAATCCTAATGACTCATCATGTTTGAAAATCTGACACGCTGACGCATACGGACTGTTCAACTAAAGATGTCGGTGCCATCAGTTTTCTCGCTAGTTGCCCTAAACCACATTCTGCAATTGTCTTCTATGAAAAAGTGCAAATGCTTGAACAAAAATTTGCGTATTGTGGCTTGGAAATCACATTTCTTATTTACCTCCTCTCAGCGGCCTTGAATGTCACTCATTGCAGCCATTTTTATCCTACATTCACACACACACACTTAGTACCAAGATGTAGCAATGCATCAGTCATAGCTACTCCTCCCACTCCACCTGTCAACCTTCCATCCTTGCCATCTCTCAGTCTCAGTGGTATATTGGCATACCACTATAAACTTTTTAAAGGGAAAACTGGAGCAAAATTGTACATCTATCTGTTTTGTATTCATAATTGTGTCAATCTATCTGTCTGACTCAAAACACCACCGTCTGCCTGGCCTGAATTCATGTTATGCATTTTACATCTCAGCTTTGGTAAAATGTGAGATTTCACGCTCTTACGTGTAACTTATTCTGTTTGGCTCTGAAGCATCATCAGCACATGAGGGGAAAGGAGCTATTCTGAGAGAGAAAAAAGAAAAGCGAGAGAGAGAGACTGTGTCCCCAAAGATATCTTGCCTTCCCTGTAGCACAGAGAGAGATGAGCAGAGAATCATGTTTATTTTATAAGGCTCACACGCTCTCTTTTATGTGTGAGAGAGTGTAACTTTGAAAAGAAGCTGAGCATTTGGAATGAGAGGAGAGAAGAGGGCAGATGATGTTGTTGGTATCGTGGTGCCTGTGGATTTTTTGGACTGAGGTACTAAAGCCAGAATGCTCCAACAGTGAGCTAATCTTTACAAAAAAAACACAACTCAAATAATTTTTCAAAGACCCCAAAATTTTAAACAGTAGTAAATAAGACATAACTGAAATGTCCTCTAAATTAATTGCAAAATTCTCTTTTCTGTTGCTCTGTATAGTTTTGATCTTCAGATTTGTCTCCTTTGACTTACAACTTGAGTCTAGTGAGAAGCCAACTTCAAAGACATCCAAAGGCACGAGAGAGAGATATAGAGGTTCTGTGTCAACTTATGTCAGAATGATGAGTTTTAATTTCTTATCTTGCATACTTGCTGGAAGAAAAACATTTCTTTAGCTTGGGTTGCGTTGTATGTGCCTGACAGTTGGCCAGTGTGCTGATGAATAAACGTCTCTATAAATAATAGATGTCCTCTGCTGCTCTGTGCTTTGATTACTAAATATATGCCTACAGATATCGATTGATTAAAGTTACAATCCAAAAGCAGTTATATTTGCTTTATGCAGAATCTTTATCTGCATTTTGATGGGTGGAGTTGACCCAGATGTGTGGACAATCGTCTTATTTATATTATTGTCCCTGTAAAAAAAATAATAACCAGGAATAATCCCAGCCTTAGATGTTGTCCAGTGATATACTATGGGTCATTCTTGTACAAACCCGATTCCAAAAATGTTGGGACACTGTACAAATTGTGAATAAAAACAGAATGCAATGATGTGGAAGTTTCAAATTTCAATATTTTATTCAGAATACAACATAGATGACATATCAAATGTTTAAACTGAGAAAATGTATCATTTTAAGGGAAAAATAAGTTGATTTTAAATTCCATGGCATCAACACATCTCAAAAAAGTTGGGACAAGGCCATGTTTACCACTGTGTGGCGTCCCCTCTTCTTTTTATAACAGTCTGCAAACGTCTGGGGACTGAGGAGACAAGTTGCTCAAGTTTAGGAATAGGAATGTTGTCCCATTCTTGTCTAATACAGGCTTCTAGTTGCTCAACTGTCTTAGGTCTTCTTTGTCGCATCTTCCTCTTTATGATGCGCCAAATGTTTTCTATGGGTGAAAGATCTGGACTGCAGGCTGGCCATTTCAGTACCCGGATCCTTCTTCTACGCAGCCATGATGTTGTAATTGATGCAGTATGTGGTCTGGCATTGTCATGTTGGAAAATGCAAGGTCTTCCCTGAAAGAGACGACATCTGGATGGGAGCATATGTTGTTCTAGAACTTGGATATACCTTTCAGCATTGATGGTGCCTTTCCAGATGTGTAAGCTGCCCATGCCACACGCACTCATGCAACCCCATACCATCAGAGATGCAGGCTTCTGAACTGAGCGCTGATAACAACTTGGGTTGTCCTTGTCCTCTTTAGTCCGGATGACATGGCGTCCCAGTTTTCCAAAAAGAACTTCAAATTTTGATTCGTCTGACCACAGAACAGTTTTTCACTTTGCCACAGTCCATTTTAAATGAGCCTTGGCCCAGAGAAAACGGCTGCGCTTCTGGATCATGTTTAGATATGGCTTCTTTTTTGACCTATAGAGTTTTAGCCGGCAACGGCGAATGGCACGGTGGACTGTGTTCACCGACAATGTTTTCTGGAAGTATTCCTGAGCCCATGTTGTGATTTCCATTACAGTAGCATTCCTGTATGTGATGCAGTGCTGTCTAAGGGCCCGAAGATCACGGGCATCCAGTATGGTTTTCCAGCCTTGACCCTTACGCACAGAGATTGTTCCAGATTCTCTGAATCTTTGGATGATATTATGCACTGTAGATGATGATAACTTCAAACTCTTTGCAATTTTTCTCTGAGAAACTCCTTTCTGATATTGCTCCACTATTTTTCGCCGCAGCATTGGGGGAATTGGTGATCCTCTGCCCATCTTGACTTCTGAGAGACACTGCCACTCTGAGAGGCTCTTTTTATACCCAATCATGTTGCCAATTGACCTAATAAGTTGCAAATTGGTCCTCCAGCTATTCCTTATATGTAGATTTAACTTTTCCGCCCTCTTATTGCTACCTGTCCCAACTTTTTTGGAATGTGTAGCTCTCATGAAATCCAAAATGAGCCAATATTTGGCATGACATTTCAAAATGTCTCACTTTCAACATTTGATATGTTATCTATATTCTATTGTGAATAAAATATAAGTTTATGAGATTTGTAAATTATTGCATTCCTTTTTTATTCACAATTTCCACAGTGTCCCAACTTTTTTGGAATCGGGTTTGTACAATGTGGAGCAGCTGTTACTCAAAACAACACATTAGGAACTAACATATATCTGTGACTTGTAGATATTTGAAATCACTCATCTTTTGTATATTTTATATTTCACAGAGCGACTGATTATATCAGACAGATTATATGAGACTCCTTTCACTGCTCAAACTGATGCAACACCAGTCTTACTATGAAAAATGAAGAGAGTGAGCCATGAAACGCATGTAATAATCTTATTTTCCACCGGCAGTTAATTCTTTGGTGGTTTCTTGCTCTTTGCGAGGTATTTTGGGTTTGATTGGGCAGAGCAGACAGCAAGATCAGTGATATGCATAAAATGAATACCTCTTTTGTCCAGGAAGAAAGATGTTTTTTTTCTTTCTTTCTCAGGTTGGCTCTCAAATAAAAGGATCCTGTCTGTTATTGTGAATCAGACAGCTCTCACAGTCAAGATGGGGAAATGCATTTTTCTCCTTATCTGTAATTTGGGAAATTGCCTCTATATGGTATTTTATCTTTCTGTCATCTCCAAAAAGAAGAAAATATTTTTCTATTTTTATGTGTGTGTGATTCAGATATCTTTGATGTAGGTTTAGAGCTATGAGTCATATAGTCTACACAAGGTTTGCCATCTATACTAATCAAGTAAATGACCACTGAGATTTCACTAAATTATTTTGCCCGCTGTGTTTGCACGATGAATAAAAATGAGTCATTACACAGTGCCAGGCTACTTGAAACTGTCAATTCATAAACAACACTCAATTAATTAATACTGTGACAGTTTAGTCTGTGTTTTTATGCTTGTCTGTTTATTAACTCTTTTATGTTCCTTATGGCTAATTATATTAGATTTATATTAATAATACATTTACATTTATGCATTTGGCAGGTGCTTTTATCCAAAGTGCGTTCAAAATTGCAGTCAAGGTATACATTTGATTAGTTCATGCATTCCCTGGGAATCAAACCCGTGAACTTTGCATTGCAAGCATTCCTGTTTGATGTACAGGAATGCATTTTTTAATTGGATACATTTTTTAATATAATACAGTACACAATATGTAAATATTTGTTGTATTTATACAGATTTTATTTTTATTTAATTGTTAATTTTATTAATTATATTTATTGTATTTATATTGATATTTTTATTATTTTGTATCAGTTTATTGTATTAATTGTTAATTGTATTATTAATCATTTAATAATAGTAATTAATTATAAATTAATAATAGTAAATCTGATCATTATATTTTATTATTTTATTAGGTGGGGTGGTTTGTAATATTGTTTCCTTATATTTTTATTCTATTGGGGAAAAATCCTAAATGTCCATTCTGGCTTCATTTAGTTTATTTTGTTAAAGCAGATTAACATATTTACCAAAAATGCAGCCATCTTTTATCTTTCTTTGAATGTTGTCAACCTCCTGATGTACTTCCGACTTACTCAGAAGGATAAAGAGTTGATGGATCTCTCCATCATTATATCTTTAACTCAGTATATCGATTCTTCCTTCATTATCTTTCGTTCCCTCTCTCTGCAGATGTGTGACATCCGCTGCTCACAGGATGACGAACCTGTTGACTCATTCACCCCTGCTCATTCATAAATGATTCTTGACCAAGAGAATTCCAGAACAAAAACAGACAGGTAGGAGAGAAAGGGAGCATGAGAGATGCTCTGTGTGTGAGTCAGAAGAGGCTTGCAGCACTGCAGCGGTTCCTGTAACAGCAGTGGTCAGGCTAAACACACCCATCCAATCTATCAGCCTTCATTCATCCTTCGCCCATCCTTCCATTCACACAATCAAAGCAGCGGGGAGGGAGGGATGGAGAGAGAGATGCTGCGATAGAGAGAGCATCCGCTGCTGCAGAAAACAGAGGGGGGAAAGGAGAGGAGGAGGAGGAGAGAGAGAGTGTATCGGTGCTGCCGGAGAAGAACGAAGAGCTACAGAAAGAGAGAGGGAGGGCAGGGAAGAAGGTGCGCTTCTCTCCGATTACAAGACTCTTTCTCTGTCACATTGACAAGGTGTGTGTTCAGCTTCATCTCATTCTGTCTGTCTCTCTCTCACACACAAACACATACAGCAGTGGCGCTGCAGAGACATGCTGTGAAATCCAGCAGCATCATCGGGACGGACTCACGACATCAGCACAGCGCTGATATCATCGGTCAGCACTGACAATAATAACAAGGAGCAGGGAGGACAACTACACAGGTACGACCGCAGACACCCATATACAGACACACGTGCTCGTCAGGCAACAGATATCTCAGATCTGTGTTGTCGTACTTGCGTCAGGCAACACAAAAGACCTCATAATCTTATTTTAACCTTCTCATCCCTCTCAAAGGCATCACGCTGGGGTCCGCAGAGTGCGCGGGCCGGCCAGAGGCCATGAGGCTAGTCCATAATGCAGAGAAACAGTCTTTCTCCTTTAAGAAGTGCTCTGCCTTCCAGTTTGTCAAGAGGAAGGTGAGTGCGTGAGCATGTGTGTGTGTTGGTTGCAGAACTTCTTTGGCTGGTGGAGACTTAAAAGTGCTGTTTAGTCGGTGACTTGGCCTGGTGGATATAGTGCACATGCTCTGACATGTTGCATGGTGGTGCTTATGTGGACAAACTTAGTTTGAATCAGGCTCGAGTCGTTTCCCTGATCCTTGCTTCTTTTTTCTATCAGCTCTCCACTGAATGTAAACAGCAAAAGCACAGAAATGTAGAAGGTTTTTAAAACGTTTATGGATATAGCTGGTGTTTATGGATTCAAATAAGTATAACATAAGTACCTAAAATTATTAACTGGAAATAAATAAATACTAAAATTAAACTAAAACTGAAATAAAAAATAAATTAAACCTAAATAGCAATAATATATAAAAAAAAAACTAATAAAATAAAATCACATACGTAAGGAAATTATGAAATTAGCATGAAATCTAAAAATAAAAGCTAATTCAAAATATTATAAAACTAAAATAACACTGATTCAAAATATGTGCATGTACGTGGTTATTTGCAAACATTGTCTTTGATTTTTGGATAGGGATGCAACAACATTCAAATTCTGTCCATAAACGTTAAGTCTAATTATTTTCATGATATTGCGGATAATAAATTTATATACTATTTTGTCTAAACAAATTAACTTATATATAACACCACAAACTAAAATCAATCATTTTAAAATGAATACCAAATTATTTACAAACCCGATTCCAAAAAAGTTGGGACACTGTACAAATTGTGAATAAAAAAAGAATGCAATGATGTGGAAGTTTCAAATTTCAATATTTTATTCAGAATACAACATAGATGACATATCGAATAAAACTGAGAAAATGTATCATTTTAAGGGAAAAATAAGTTGATTTTAAATTTCATGGCATCAACACATCTCAAAAAAGTTGGGACAAGGCTATGTTTACCACTGTGTGGCATCCCCTCTTCTTTTTATAACAGTCTGCAAACGTCTGGGGACTGAGGAGACAAGTTGCTCAAATTTAGGAATAGGAATGTTGTCCCATTCTTGTCTAATACAGGCTTCTAGTTGCTCAACTGTCAACTGCATCTTCCTCTTTATGATGCGCCAAATGTTTTCTATGGGTGAAAGATCTGGACTGCAGGCTGGCCATTTCAGTACCCGGATCCTTCTATGCAGCCATGATGTTGTAATTGATGCAGTATGTGGTCTGGCATTGTCATGTTGGAAAATGCAAGGTCTTCCCTGAAAGAGACGACGTCTGGATGGGAGCATATGTTGTTCTAGAACTTGGATATACCTTTCAGCATTGATGGTGCCTTTCCAGATGTGTAAGCTGCCCATGCCACACGCACTCATGCAACCCCATACCATCAGAGATGCAGGCTTCTGAACTGAGCGCTGATAACAACTTGGGTTGTCCTTGTCCTCTTTAGTCCGGATGACATGGCGTCCCAGTTTTCCAAAAAGAACTTCAAATTTTGATTCGTCTGACCACAGAACAGTTTTCCACTTTGCCACAAACCATTTTAAATGAGCCTTGGCCCAGAGAAAATGCCTGCGCTTCTGGATCATGTTTAGATATGGCTTCTTTTTTGACCTATAGAGTTTTAGCCGGCAACGGTGAATGGCACGGTGGATTGTGTTCACCGAAAATGTTTTCTGGAAGTATTCCTGAGCCCATGTTGTGATTTCCATTACAGTAGCATTCCTGTATGTGATGCAGTGCCGTCTAAGGGCCCGAAGATCACGGGTATCCAGTATGGTTTTCCGGCCTTGACCCTTACGCACAGAGATTGTTCCAGATTCTCTGAATCTTTGGATGATATTATGCACTGTAGATGATGATAACTTCAAACTCTTTGCAATTTTTCTCTGAGAAACTCCTTTCTGATATTGCTCCACTATTTTTCGCCGCAGCATTGGGGGAATTGGTGATCCTCTGCCCATCTTGACTTCTGAGAGACACTGCCACTCTGAGAGGCTCTTTTTATACCCAATCATGTTGCCAGACCTAATAAGTTGCAAATTGGTCCTCCAGCTGTTCCTTATATGTACATTTAACTTTTCTGGCCTCTTATTGCTACCTGTCCCAACTTTTTTGGAATGTGTAGCTCTCATGAAATCCAAAATGAGCCAATATTTGGCATGACATTTCAAAATGTCTCACTTTCAACATTTGATATGTTATCTATATTCTATTGTGAATAAAATATAAGTTTATGAGATTTGTAAATTATTGCATTCCTTTTTTATTCACAATTTGTACAGTGTCCCAACTTTTTTGGAATCGGGTTTGTAGGTATCACAACATTATAATGTACAGTATTAAACATGGATATTCATTTTGATATATGCTAAATATTACATTTAACAGTGTCATCTAAATTTCAAAATTCTAAATGTAAAAATTTGGTGAAATGAGCATGCACAATTAAAATTTCAATATCAACCAATACAGTAAATTAAAAAATCTCTGACATCAGCCAATAACCGATATAGTAGTGATATATTCTTATTTTATGAGGTGTATATACACAATGGGCTGTTTGTGTCATGAATGTGAGATTGACGCAATTTGTGAATGTGCAAGTAAAATTGCCATGTCATTTGACATTCATATTGAGATCAGAGATGTTTATGGCTTTATTGTGTTTGCGTTTAAATACATTTTAAGAAACAAAAAATGAAACTACTATTCAGGTTTGATTTGTGATTGTTGTAATGGCCAATATGAACATGTTTTGAATTATTTATTTAAATATAATGTATTTGTTTTGGTTATAGACAGAAAGTGAGTGTGTGTGGTTTGGGATTGAGTCCAGACTCCTACATACACACACACACACACACAGACGCACACAGCAGATGGAGTGTCAGAGAGTGACTCAGTGAGATGGTTTTGTTGGATTATTATGTATTTATGTGTACACCGAGACAAAGAGAGAAAGAATCTTCTGGAGTGCCAAGGTTGATGTTTGTCTTTTGTAGGTCAGCTTGTAGCGTTGTCTCGTACGTGTGTAGCATTAACACAACCGGAGTGTGCTGTGTATTTTGACTGTTGTGGGTTTATTAACTTGTGCTGTGTCTTTGCACTGAGGAGCACACAAACACACACACACACTGTTGTTTTTCTCTAGTGACTAAAAGTTAAAATGGTTGCTGAGTCATAGTTTAGCCTGTGTTTGCAGTGGTTTATTGAGTTGCTGTTGCTTCAGTCTTTGATTCCTGTAAGGAATGATTCATGTGCCTAACAGTCCAGATCATAACAATAACTTTCACATGGCTAATGCACAGAAAAAGCAGCATGTCAAAGAAGAGATAAGACAAGATTTTAGTTCATGAAAATAATATTTTAGTT
Organism: Coreius guichenoti; assembly: GCA_039654105.1. Lineage (NCBI taxonomy): Eukaryota > Metazoa > Chordata > Actinopteri > Cypriniformes > Gobionidae > Coreius > Coreius guichenoti. The sequence goes on from CM077178.1 coordinate 13,900,944, forward strand.
GGCAAGAAAGTGCAAAATTAAACCAAATATTTAAACATTATATATATATATATATATATACTATATTGCCAAAAGTATTGGGATCATTGAATTCAGGTGTTCCAATGTTCCAAACACTTGGCCAAAGGTGTATAAAATCAAGCACCTAGGCATGCAGACTGCTTCTACAAACATTTGTGAAAGAATGGGTCGCTCTCAGGAGCTCAGTGAATTCAAGTGTGGTACCGTGATAGGTTGCCACCACTGCAATAAGCCCATTCGTGAAATTTCCTCACTACTAAATATTCCACGGTCAACTGTTAGTGGTATTATAACAAAGTGGAAGTGTCACAGTGTCACAGTGTCGCCAACTTTCTGCAGAGTCAATAGCTACAGACCTCCAAACTTCGTGTGGCCTTCAGATTAGCTCAAGAACAGTGCGTAGAGAGCTTCATGGAATGGGTTTCCATGGCCGAGCAGCTGCATCCAAGCCTTACATCACCAAGTGCAACGCGAAGCGTCGGATTCAGTGGTGTAAAACATGTCGCCACTGGACTCTAGAGCAGTGGAGACATGTTCTCTGGAGTGACGAATCACACTTCTCTGTCTGGCAATCCGATGGACAAGTCTAGGTTTGGCGGTTGCCAGGAGAACGGTACTTACCTGACTGCATTGTGCCAAGTGTAAAGTTTGCTGGTGGGGGGATTATGGTGTGGGGTTGTTTTTCAGGGGTTGGGCTTGGCCCCTTAGTTCCAGTGAAAGGAACTCTTAATGCTTCAGCATACCAAGACATTTTGGAAAATTTCATGCTCCCAAATTTGTGGGAACAGTTGGGGATGGCCCCTTCCTGTTCCAACATGACTGCGCACCACTGCACCAAGCAAGGTCCATAAAGACATGGATGAATTAGAGCAGAGACTGCGAGCCAGGCCTTCTCGTCCAACATCAGTGCCTGACCTCACAAATGCGCTTCTAGAAGAATGGTCAAAAATTCCCATAAACACACTCCTAAACGTTATTCTGCAAAGGGTGGGCCAACTCCATATTAAACCCTACGGATTAAGAATGGGATGTCATTAAAGTTCATGTGCATGTAAAGGCAGGCGTCCCAAAACTTTTGGCAATATAGTATATATGTATATATAACGTTTAAATATTTGGTTTAATTTTGCACTTTCTTACCAACCAAAATATTATTTTCGTTGACTAAAATTACATTACATTTACAATTAAAATTGTAATTGTGAGTAAAACTGGCTGAATGAATATGGCATGACGAAATATTAAATACAAATGTAATATAATTTTTAAAAAAAAATTTAAATATTTGAAATATTTTATAGAAGAGAAGAGAAGAGAAAAGAATAGAAAAGAAAAGGAGGAAGGTCTTTGAAGCTTAAAGCTTGTGTACAGCCACAGTGACAACACACGGTGACATAACTTTGAAAATCCGATCAAAGGAGAGAAGGGGGGGGGGGAAGAGGGGGAGAGGAAAAGAGCAGTGAATTGTTGGGATTCTTGACATTAAGAAGCATTGTTTTAATTAATTTCATGATTTTTCTCATTGTTTTCTTCATTCTAAAAAAAGACAAAAGTTTGATCATATAGAGCTTTGAGATTATTTTTTTTTGTCTGGTTGTTTGGAAGCTGTATGAAATGAAGTGAGAATTGGAAATCTCTCAGCCTGTGCTTGCCGTGAGCGCCAGGATTTCCTGGGGCCTAGAAAATTGCTTTTCACTCAAGGGATTGAAGTCATTAAATGCATTGTAAACTACAAAGAAGACATACGACCCTGTGCCCTGCCTCTTTTAGTCAGTCACTGCTGGTGATTTGGAGGGTGCTTTTCAGATTTCATTGTTTAGCTTGTAAAGGCATACACGGGTACGGCCCTGAGATGCCGTGTTCTGTTTAATCTGCTTGTACAGGAACAAACGCACCAATCCAAAATTCATATTCACAGTTTGCCTCAAACAATGAACAATTCAAGATGTTTTGACATGACAAAATATTGTTTTCTTAGTTACTTTGAAAAACATGCTATTTGACAACTGGATTTCACAAGAGCCTTCTGCATAACAAAATGCTCCAAATCTCTAATATCTCAATTGTTTCTCCTAGATTAGATTAGATGGGTTGTAGTTGGAAACTTTTACTTTTTACTTTTACAATCTCACATGCCTTTTCTGCAGTATCAGATCTCAATGTCACAAACTGTCTGCAATCAAAAGTCAAACATTTCTTATCACCATGTATTTTATTACATTATTACATTATATATGTGATTTTATTTCATTTTATTTTTATATTTTACATGATTTCTTAAACATTATTTATTTTATATTTTTATTATATTGTATTGTTTTTTATTTTTTTTTTATTTTACATTATTTTTACATTTTATTTTCAATACTCTTGAGCATTGTTGTTTGTTTATATTTTATTTATTATTTTATATTGTATTTAATATTATTTCTTATATTTTACATTATTTTATTTTGACTCGATACTCTTGCAATAAATGTCATTCATCTCATTTGTTTCCATTTTGTTTCTCTGTTTTAAGAGAAATATCAGACACAAAGCTGATTCTAATTTCTTAATGAAACAATGCTGAGAATGCCATTAAATATCCTGAGCAGTAAAAGAGCAACATCTGAATATAACACTTTCCTCTGGGATTTTATATCCAATTCCAACATACTCTTACTAGATGTTGTCAGTAGAACTCATGGTTTTATAATCATTTCAAGGAAATCAATTGATCTTTATTTATCACCGCATGACCAGTGGAATATGTTTTCTGGAATTACTCCAGGTCAACTTAAACCACCAAGCTACTGGTTACCACCCCTGATCCCTGAATTACCATGCACCATCACCCATTATATAATGTATAGATGCAAAACTCTGTCTTGTTTTGGCCTCAGGTGCGCAGGTGGATGAGGAATCCGAAGGTGAATGTGGAGAAGGTCCAGGCTAAGGGTTTCCTGTCTCCATGTCCGAAATGTCAGGAGGGGCAAGACCTGTGGTACACACACTTCCCAGCACCTTGCGGATGCTGCCACTACAGTCCTGGAAGATACTACCTCCCTCACCCCCCCAGCCCTCTCTGTCAGCCCTGTGGCCCCTGCACACCCTGCCAGCCAGACAAGAGCAAGACATGCAAGGTCAGGAAACTGTCTGTTTATTAACTTTTCGGTTATCTGTTAGTTGTTTATTCATGCATCTATTCATCCTTCTTGAGTGATTCTTAAGATTTCAGCCATCTTGAGTCTTGCTTGACTGACAACTTTTTAAAAATAAATTAAAATGGCACTTTATTTGTCAGTAGACAATGTTGTAATTGTTTGCATTTTATTTTGATGTTTTATTGGAACTAAGAGCTTTCAGATAAAAAAATAAGAAAGTTTTAGACCAATTGAAATAATTATTCCCAAGAAACATTTTAATCAGAGAAAGGAAAACATGAAGAAACACCTGGAATATTCTTTAATAAATTAAGGATAGGTCCTTAACTCGATCTGCTTGCAATCACATCATTCTCTATAGGGCACAGCTGATTGGTTCCTGCTGTATCAGTAGCCAATGAGCTTGCGTGCTCAACCTTCAAATACTCGGTCAGCATTTGCTGTAGCAGTGCAGCATGCTTTCAGAAACCCTCCACCCTCCCCAGCTCCACCTGTATAGATCTGCTACAGATAATTCATGTATGCCATATTGTACAGCAGCAGCATGTCTCACTTTCTCACAGCAGCATGTCGTGTATGTATGGGCAGTAGCAAGTCTCGTACTTGCTCTGCAACAGCAATAACTAACAGTAGCAGTGTAGCAGATCTATTCTGCCAAGAACAAACACATCAACATTGGCATATCTATTTCCATGCCAAACACTCCGAGAGTTGTGATGACAGAAATAAACTCCATGGTCCTCGGAAAATGTGAGAGAAAATAAAAGTATATATATATATATATATCTATATAACATTTAAATGTATCAAATATTTTTGTATTAAAATGTAATACAAAGAGCTTTTGGATGAATTGGAGAAATTGGGTGGAAGGGTAATAGTTATTATTAATTAACTTTTTTAATGGCTGTTAAGGGTAGGATTCAGATTGAAATAACCTCAGATGGCTTTCCGCAGTTTACAGCAAACGTGAAGAGAGTCACAATTATAAATAGGGTCTAGTAATGGCTATGCCATCTATACTGCAGGACCTACAAAACACGCTCTTGATGTAATTTTTCCCTATTTTGCTTGTTTATTCTGATCCCTTGCGGTGCAAGCTTTTAATCTTAGCGTGCCGTAGGGATGCATAAGAGGCTGAGCATGTTGTCTTTCCGTTTAACAATGCTAAACAGCTTCTCAGGGTTGGCCTAGGTTAGATGAGTTGAGCGCTCTCTTACTTTCTTCCACAGTTCCTATTCTGACTGTTTGATTGGCTCTCAGTCACAGTGAGTATTAGAAAATGACACAGAGCTCAGAGAGAGTCTGTATCTCAGTCATCCCTGCAGAGAGAGAGAGATCACACATGACAGCATCTCTGCTCGCTAGAAGAAGCCTCAGTGCTGTTACGGTTTATGTTACAGACAGACAGTTTGAAAGACATTCTATTGTGTTGTTATTTAAGTTTGTATTTATATAGCAAACTTTCAGAAAAGTACTGTGGTCAAGCTCTAGCACATTAACTGTATTAGTATATAATTTGATTATTTACACAATGGCATTCAAAATTAATAGTATGGAACGTAACATGATGGAAATTAAGTGCTAAAGTTAGCCATTGCTCAGTGAGGGAAATGTTGATAATGTCATACCGATTTCTGTGATTTTATTAAACATGATGGAATGTTTTACAGTGAGACAAACCAAATAACATCACAAAACATCACAGTCCATTGCCAATAGTTTAGCCAATTCCTAATTGCATCAACTTCCATGAAGTGGCTTTTGTTTGGATACTGAATGGAAAGTGATGTTGGGGACTCGGCATAAATCTATAAATTGTTTATCAGTTAAAACAATATTCCCAAGAAAACATTTGTTTGAATTATTTTAATCAGAGAAAGGAAAACATGCAAAAGACATTAGGAATATTCTTTAATAAATTGCCAATTTAAAAAAAAAAAAAAAATTTGATCTGGGTACATGACAAAATCCCTATATACACTGAAATATTGTAAATATTTAAAATTCACCCCCATGTTAACTTAAATCTGATACAGTTATAAATAAACTAACTTTTTTTTAAACTGGAGTCCACAAGAAAAAATTTAAGAATTTTATGAAACACATTTTAACAGCAACAAATGAAAAAAATGTGAAAAGAGCTATGAAAATAAATTTGAATTGAGCTGAACAATTTTCTGTAATAAATAAGATATAATATATGATATAAATAAGTATATTTAATACAAAGTTTTTATACAGATTTCTTACATATTTTCATATTAAATTACAAAGTAAATATTGTCTAGATAATATATTTTATTTAATAATTTGCTTTACTTCATGATTTATAAAAGCCACATATTCAATTCTGGAAACAATGTGCTGTTTTTGACATTACTATTTTTCTCGCAGAGCATAAAAGGGTCTATAAACATGAAAATATTTATCCATCTTTATATTTTAGGATGGGGTCCCTTGGATCATATTTGGGTATCATTCGATATGAAAACCCCTGAACATGATTTCCATCTTTGAATTATATAATATGTATAATATAATATTATAAAAAAATATATATATTACAAATATATTAACCCAGTTGTATTATTCCTTGCTCTCTCTTATACTGTATGTTGTTTTATTTGCAGCACTATATAGATAGACAGACAGACAGTGTCAATTACATAACGATGGTTAAACCTCTAGCCGTCTGAGGTTGGTTGGATTTTGTGTATGATTGATTTGATAACCTCTTGCCTACTTCTCCTCTGCTTTGCCACAAACAGTTCTCAAATAACCACAGAACTAATGCCTGAGCTGTTTTATTCATGAATTTTGTGTAGGAGCTACAATGAGCGGCTTGCACTGTGTATCAAGGTTAGGTTGGGTTAAAAATATATGTGTCCTGACAGGGAGAATGGGAGGGGAGAAGAGGAAATATTATAGGAGAAAGAAAAAAAGCGAGAGAGATGACACATCATTTTGTGTCCGGTCGGTCCTGAGGGTGAAGTTATGTAACGTATATCAGGGTGAGAATGACGGAATCGCAGGAGCCACAGCAGCAGCGTCTATACATGACTGAATTCATTCAGCAACCTGAGAGTAATATCTAATTCTGTTCATACTCATAACCGGCCTTCATCATCACTGTCAGCTCGGATCTTTCACTAATCAGTCATCGCTTTAATTATTATTCTAAAGCTACAGCTCATTTTGATTTTGTAGTTAAAGTCCTTCCAAACTGTCCCCATACAGTAACCCGGGCATGTGATGGATCTGTATTGTGTTTCATTCATTTTGCTTTATTGACACTTTAGGAGGAACATGATCGTGTTTTACAGTAGATGTTGCCTGGAAGGATTTTTATTTCATGTCCTGTGAAAATATGGAGAGCAGTGGGGCTCCTTCTCGCTCTGCATGAGGGTTTGTGTGCTTGTTTGTGTTTGTGGAATTAATGTGGCAGAAAGATGCGAGAAGCGGGCGGTTGCATCGATGACTCATCGCTCATGAGGTCTGTGGATCACACAAATGCACACACGCAGGGCGAGTTTATATAGTGCCAGGTTTCGCAGGGTTGAAATGAGCATAAAGTTTGATTGACCACATTGCACTGGCCTTCAGATGGAGGAGGGTGCTGTGAGCCTGGGATGAGATCTTAGGTGTTTTATGTGAAGTCTCTGCTAAATAATTACTGCATAATTGGTTATTAAATTCTTTGCTGTAGAGTGTTTAAAGTAAACTGACAAAATAAGCCTTTTTAATATCTCATTAACAGTTCTCTTAGTAACATAGTTAAATGGAGACTTTGGCTTATAGCATCATTTACTCGTTCCAAACCTGTATGACTCTATTTTATCTGCAGAAAACAAAATAGTATATTTTTAAGAATGTGTCAATTGTTTTTTGTCCATACAATAAAAGTAAATGGGCTTCAAAACAACATTGGACTCCATTGTCTTTCATTCCAGGAACAAATAATCTGACATGCTAACTACGTTATAGTTTTGTTGATTTATACTCTTCTGTTTTTATTTTTCATAAGGAGAAACATCTCAGACAACATTGATGCTTCAACAAAAAGTCTCCTGAGCCATGAAAGAGCAACTTCTGAGCTATAAAATGGTCCTTTGTGTAAACACAACCACAAAACACACTTCTGCCATCATCTGTCCACAATCCAGAGCATGTGTCATTAGTTCCCGTAAATTCAAAGCTGTTTTGATGTCAGTCACTGGAATTCCAGAGCTTTGACTCGGCTTTTAAACGGATCAAACAACGATTTTCCTCACCCTGCAGAGATGTTGTGGACTTTAGCTCCAGTGTTGTCTTAGTATCATTGGGATACTATTATAGTTTGTGTGTGTGTGTATATATCATTTTTAGGGGTTTAAGCGCATAGCGCTGAAACCCTATTGTAATTGTTTTTCCAAGGATCAGCATTCTCCCCTAAAACTGATCGGGCAGACCAAATCGTAAGTCGTAGAGACTTGAAACTTTGAGGGCCGGTAGTAGTCACACCGCCTACCACGTCACAAATATCAGGGTGACGGGGGCACTACAGCGGTCAAAAGTATGAAATGGCTCATAACTCCTAAACCGTTAGGTGTAGGCTCAAGTGTCTTATATCGTTGGAATCCTTGGCTCAAGACAGACAAAATTTCGGATTTGCTTGTGAAATTTTCGGGTATTTTGGATTTTTTGAAAAACCTACTTTTGCGAACTAGTCCTAGGTTTTTAGCCCGATCGAAATGAAACCAGTGCAGCAAGATTCTCTGGAGTCTGATTGTCAGTAGTTATAAAAAAAAGTCGAAATTTAGGTTCACGGTCCCTAAGGGCCGCCAAAACGTTCGAAGTGGGAGGAGCCACTTTTACTAAAATGGCTATAACTCGTGAACAGAATGAGATAGTTTCACCAAACTCAGCACACCTATGTAAGAGCTCATTCTGTGGTCGTGTGAAAAAGGATGCTGGGACTGGCCACTTGGTGGCGCTATAACAGGAAAAAAAACAGGAAAATGGCTATAACTACTTCACAGTTAGTCCGATTGACTTGAAAATCAGCATGCAGTGTCTTTGTCCGAGGTGTCATTATTGTCTCTGCGGACACTGAAAAACGGATGTCCGCCATCGCCCAATGAAATTTGAGTGGCTATCAGACAAGGTTAACGGAGGCCGGTCGGAACGAAACTCGCTGGGCCTGTTTGACTCACGGCCCTAAAGGCCTGTGAGAAATTCTAAAGAAATCGGCCACCGATGGGGCGCCTTCACGTTTTTTGCGTGCATAAAGGATTGTGTATCGTGCGATTTTTCGCACACGGCCACGACATTCATACCGCATGGTAGAACTCTTCATTCTGAGCAACTTTGCCTCCAGGACCACCGCTGTCCATCGAATCGGTCGTTAAATATTGGAGATTATTTCAAAAACCAACTTTGGCGAATTAGTCGTAGGTTTTTGGCTCAACCTCGATAAAACCACTGCGGCACAATTCTCGGGACTCTCTAGGCCAGTGCTTCCCAAACTGTGGGCCGCCGTGGCTAGGCTAAATTAAAATACTTCAAATATTCTAATTGTTCTAAAAAAAAATTTTTTTCCCCCCTCCTCATTACAAAAATATAAAACATATAAAAACATTTTTTTTCCATTAAGCCAGGGACACACCTGTCAGGTCGATTATGAATGGAATTTGGTTGTTAGGACTGATCATGCTCAAACGCTGAATCAGGGACAGTTGCGTTCAGTCTGTGTTTACAGTCGGTGTGAAAAATCATGCAGTGTGCTGTATCTAAAGATTCTAGTCTTAGAATTGCTATAAAATGGTCCTTTGTGCAAACACAACCACAAAAACACACTTCTGCCATCATCTGTCCACAATCCAGAGCATGTGTCATTAGTTCCCGTAAATTCAAAGCTGTTTTGATGTCAGTCACTGGAATTCCAGAGCTTTGACTTGGCTTTTAAACGGATCAAACAACGATTTTCCTCACCCTGCAGAGATGTTGTGGACTTTAGCTCCAGTGTTGTCTTAGTATCATTGGGATACTATTATAGTTTGTGTGTGTGTGTGTGTGTGTGTGTGTGTGTGTGTATATATCATTTGTAGGGGTTTAAGCGCATAGCGCTGAAACCCTATTGTAATTGTTAAATTTTCCAAGGATCAGCATTCTCCCCTAAAACTGATCGGGCAGACCAAATCGTAAGTCGTAGAGACTTGAAACTTTGAGGGCCGGTAGTAGTCACACCGCCTACCACGTCACAAATATCAGGGTGACGGGGCGCTACAGCGGTCAAAAGTATGAAATGGCTCATAACTCCTAAACCGTTAGGTGTAGGCTCAAGTGTCTTATATCGTTGGAATCCTTGGCTCAAGACAGACAAAATTTCGGATTTGCCTGTGAAATTTTCGGGTATAATAAAACATTTTTTTCCCATTAAGCCAGGGACACACCTGTTAGGTCGATTATGAATGGAATTTGGTTGTTAGGACTGATCATGCTCAAACGCGCCGAATCAGGGACAGTTGCGTTCAGTCTGTGTTTACAGTCGGTGTGAAAAATCATGCAGTGTGCTGTATCTAAAGATTCTAGTCTTAGAATTTAAGAACCAGCTGTTGCCAGTCGTCCTCACAAAGATTTTATTAAACATGTTTAATATTTGCGACTGGCGCAGAGGCGATTATGTTGAGGAGATGCGTTCCCTGTCAAACATCATTCTTGTAATTTTATCAAACAATCTTTTTGATGTTTCTTTTGTATTAATTCATAAGTTAACATTGCAAGTTAAGGCTATTCATTTTGTGCTGCAGACGGAAAGAAAGTGAAACTGCATTCTGTAAAAATTCAGAATAAGCAGTGATTTCTCTCATTTTAAAATAGAAATAAAGGACGTTTTTACGCTGGCAGTTTAGTTCAGAACGGGGCACGGTTCGCATGAAAAATTGGTAATGTGAAAGCTGGGAGCGCACCAGGGTACCGAACCCGAGACTACCTGGAGGAGGTGCTCTGAGTTCAGTTGCACTCGAACTGTGCCGCGATTCGCGTGAACATTGTGAGAAACACGGACTCGGGTGCGCTCTTGTTCAGAAAAGTTTTCGTTTTAGCCGATTATAATGTATTTAGTTCAATAAAACACTTGTAAGGGATGATGGTGTTGATGATTTACCTAGCATACGACCCAGTAAGCAATAGTCGTCATTTCGCCGTCTCGGTTAACTATAGACCCGATATAGTCCGGCTATGTGTAACCCACTTTTAGCCAAAATAACCTTGAATGTCGTTTTGGCCAAAATAACTTGCGAGATGTATGACATTCCATCATGTAAGCAAAGTCAACAGTGATTACAAGGTGTTTAGTTTATTTTCTTTCACATGTTATATGCGTAGCCACGATTTAGCTCCTATACCGACCGGCCATTTGTAGCCCACTTATAGTCAAAACTGATTCATTGTAGTTTTTGGCCAGGCAACGGATGAGATGGTTATATCCCATCATGTTCACAATGTCAATGATATCTACAAGTGTTATTTCATGACATGGGCGATTTGTCACGATTTAGCTCTGAATTGGATGGGCTGAATCTGCTTTTTGTCCAACCGGAAAAATTGAGGCAATCTATAGTTTAATTTTACCGGCTTGGCTATAGCCCTGATTCAGACAAGCGAGGAGTATAGCCAAAATAGTGTTAAAATGACATGTAGTTTTCGCCCACGCAGCATTGTGGTATGCATTGTAATCAAACGCAAGTAAACATTTGAATTAGCATAATTTTTGTTGTCACACATAACATTCATACACATTCTACGATATTATTTGACTATCTTTCATTTTAAGTTAAATAAAAAATATAATTACAATTCTTAACCGCTAGATGGCAACTAGCCCTACTGAGACATGATTACTGGCAAAGCGCGACTTTAAAAGTTAATAGAGATTGTTGCCAGATCTCGCGACGTTTCCGCCATTTTCAAAAAAAAAAAAAAAAATTTACACGAGAGAGAGCAATACTGTCGGAGAGCAACGGGCGAGCAACAGCAAACGTTAAAGCAAATTTCCACTTTTATCTTGTAAGTATGTGTGTTCGTTTTGACGTGTTCATTATTTAAATACATTTTTTGTTATCATGTGTAGGAACCGTGACATTTCAGCGGGTCACATTGCAGAATATGTTTTTCTAAGTCTTAAGTTGTAAATGTTCTTTTTCTACATAAAACCTAATTATTAATTTTTTTGGGATGGATTGTCATTTATGAGAACCAGTTATATTTGAGTGAAAAGAATCCTTTAGCCATCCTTTTGTTGTATATTAGATGTATATGTAGTCGTTCAATAGCCGTCTAATTGATGGCTAGTCTATTCTTGGGCGTCTATTAGATTTTCACTGACAGCCCAATTTTTGTTTCGACGGCTATTAGACGTCTTTTAGACGCAAAATTGCTTGCTGGGGAGCGAGAGCGAGCCTGCAGTGTATTCGCGCATTGCGAGTGCAATCAGGGCAACAAATGAATGGCAATCCGCTGTCTCCTCAAGAGTCCCTTTACAAGCATGCAGCAGAAAGCCGCCTTCATCTGAGACACATAGAGTAAACCCAAATGTCGTTTACTCAGCTGCGCATAATAGCACCAAATTCATAATAATAATAAAAAACAATATATTGGCCTGCGATCTGTTTTCTATCATGCCCTGTGCATGTTTGTGATTATGTAAGATGCACGCAAATTCAATAGAATCAAGTTGACCAACGCTGCGGGGGAAACCGGGAACTATCGCGCACGGACTTGGACTGCAGCAAACGTGTTGGTTCGTATGAGCAAAAACGCTGCGCTATTTTTTTCGTTCTGTTTCCAGAGTTACCGGTTATAACGAAATAAAATACTGCTTTATTTATTCTGAAACAGAAGTCATTCAAAATGTTATTTTTATATTTTTATTTTCATTTTATCAGTCTACAGTAAGTGTACAACGCTCCCAAAACCATTTAACGGGATTGACAACACTGGAAACTGAAAGCATGACTTCATTTGAAAGAAGAGCTGCAGAGATATTCAAATAACTGTATTTCCTCATCATATTTCCTCAAATATATTAGATACAATTAGTATATATATATATAATAATAATTTTATTTACAAATGTCATGTTTGTGATTTTTTTTTTATTCGTTAGACTTTTTAAATTAACATTAGGCCATCAATCATTAACATTAACATTACTATTCTGAAACAAGTGCCTTTATATAGCTACCATTTTTTTCTGTTTAACTTTTATTAGACTCCAAGTCGAAATAAAAGGGCGTTTTTACATTGGGCACGTTTGCTGCAGTCCAAGTCCGTGCGCGATTGTTCCCGGTTTCCCCCGCAGCGTTGGTCAACTTGATTCTATTGAATTTGCGTGCATCTTACATAATCACAAACATGCACAGGGCATGATAGAAAACAGAACGCAGGCCAATATATTGTTTTTTATTATTATTATGGATTTGGTGCTGTTATGTGCAGCTGAGTAAATGACATTTGGGTTTACTCTATGTGTGTCAGATGAAGGCGGCTTTCTGCTGCATGCATGTAAAGGGACTCTTGAGGAGACAGCGGATTGCCATTCATTCTGATTGCACTCGCAATGCGCGAATACACTGCAGGCTCGCTCTCGCTCGTATGCTAGGTAAATCATCAACACCATCATCCCATACATGTGTTTTATTGAACTAAACTGAAACTTTTCTGAACAAGAGCGCACCCGAGTCCGTGTTTCTCACAATGTTCACGCGAATCGCGGCACAGTTCGAGTGCAACCGAACTCAGAGCACCTCCTCCAGGTAGTCTAGGGTTCGGTACCCTGGTGCGCTCCCAGCTTTCACATTACCAATTTTTCATGCGAACCGTGCCCCGTTCTGAACTAAACTGCCAGCGTAAAAACGTCCTTTATTTCTATTTTAAAATGAGAGAAATCACTGCTTATTCTGAATTTTTACAGAATGCAGTTTCACTTTCTTTCCGTCTGCAGCACAAAATGAATAGCCTTAACTTGCAATGTTAACTTATGAATTAATACAAAAGAAACATCAAAAAGATTGTTTGATAAAATTACAAGAATGATGTTTGACAGGGAACGCATCTCCTCAACATAATCGCCTCTGCGCCAGTCGCAAATATTAAACATGTTTAATAAAATCTTTGTGAGGACGACTGGCAACAGCTGGTTCTTAAATTCTAAGACTAGAATCTTTAGATACAGCACACTGCATGATTTTAAACACAGTAAACAGTAAACACAGACTGAACGCAACTGTCCCTGATTCGGCGCGTTTGAGCATGATCAGTGCTAACAACCAAATTCCATTCATAATCGACCTAACAGTCGTTAGGTGTGTCCCCGGCATGATTCTAAAGAGGGGTTATAACTGTTAAAAAGCTTTAAAAAACATATATTTCCTATGGTAAATTGCATGTATTGGCTGTAAATGGTCTTTTACTTCTATGATTTAAGTGGTTACATGCTTTCTAAATAAAACATATCTTTTTATGCATATGTGCTTAAATGCCTTAAACCGCTTGAACCCTGATAATATTGTATTTTTGTATTTTCTGTTTTCATTTAAATTTAGTTAAAGTATATAAAGTTAAACTAAATGAAAATGAAAAATGTTGCTTTGGCAACTTTCTGAACTAAAAATTTTATTTCAAGTAACAACGTGTTTTTTAGGAGTTTGGGGGGTAGTTTTAGTTAACTTTAATAACCCTGATAAGCATGTTTTATTTTTTAGTACAAAACAACATTTCTGTTGTATAAGTAGGATTATACAGTCATGGCTTCTGGAGGCCAATTAGCAAAGTGCTACTTTTATCTGTTCACGCATCTCTTCTCGTAACCCTTTGTCCCGTATGAATCTCTAGTTGGGGTTAATGAGGCTAATGCTTAGTAAGTTTCAGGGAAAACACACCACACAGAAGTGCTTTCACCAGAGCCCTTAAAGTGACAACATCAGTGTCAGTTCCAGTCAGACCTCCTGATGATTCTTTATCTCTGTTTTGGGCCTCATGTCTTTCTCCAGCAGCCCTTATACGCTGTTGCATGCTAACTCTCTGGTGCTGTGCCAGGCGAGGGTGGCTCCGGGCCAAATTCCCTCTCACCTTCCAAGCGTGGGCTAGTGGTGTCAGCTGGGTAGAAGTTCTTCTAAGAAAGTTTGTGACCTTCACCTACTTTATATATTTCCCGCTATCAAGTTGAAGGAGCTATTACTGTATATTTAGAGAGCTTTGTACTGGTGCAGCAAAGATCTGAATCATCCTGTAATCTTTCCTGAATCGTTCTGCAATCCTGCTACAAAGAAGCACAGCGGGCTAATAGATTTTAGAGGAAAGTAATATTTATTCAGTAGGAATGGAATACTTTCCTATACAGAGCGGGTTTAATTATGCTTACAGGATTTAGTGTGTAAGGCTTTACTTAGCTATTCTTCAGGGACAAAAACAGCCCCAGAATTGAGCTAAATCTCAGAAAACCTGCCTTTGGGGACATCTGAAGATGTTCTCTACTAAGGTAAAAATGATTCATGAGTAAAGTGTTTTTTCTTTTAATTACAGGGTTTGTCTGCATTGATTAAAAATAGTACATGAAAACAACAGAGGTTTATGATATGTCATTATTTAGACTCGCACGCTAAAGCACTCATAAAATATTTTTAGCCTTTATGGAAACTGATAAATGGTAGTTGACACATGACATGTCCATGAACTATTTGTTATCAACATCAAGATGTTATGTTAAATGTTATATGAATGTATAAGGAAACGTCTAAATCTTAGTTGCTGTGACTGGTCACCATTTTTCTTTTTTTCAGTTTTTAATCACTTTTTGCCTCCAATAGTTCATTTTAAATGTTCCTGTGGTAATGCAAATAATTTTTTTGTGAATTTTTTGTGAAAGTTCCATATTTTTTCTCAGTTAATATGGGCATAAAACCCATGTTTTGTTTTGTTTTTTTAAAGAAATTAATACTTTTATTCAGCAAGGGTCAAATCACGATTTCCATAAAAATATTAAGGAGCACGACTGTTTTCAACATTGATAATGAAAAGCAGCAAATCAGCATATCAGAATGATTTCTGAAGGATCATGTGACACTGAAGACTGGAGTAATGATGCTGAAAATGTTGCTGAAAAGATGCTTTGCATCACAGGAATAAATTACATTTTAAAATATATTAAAAACAGAGAACAGTTATTTTAAACTGTAATAATAATTAATCATTTTACAGTTTTTACTGTATTTGTCATCAAAGAAATGCTGCCTTGGTGAGTATAAGAGACTTCAAAAACTAAAAAGTCTTTTCAACGGTATAGCCCAGTGTATAAATATATTGTAGGATAAACATTTTTTTGAAACTTTCTTTTTATTGTATATTGTAGGATTAATTTAAGTATCTAAATGTTTATACATAAATTATGAACTTAAGTACATTTTAATGATAAGTTTAGATTCAATTCAATGCATTTATGCTTAAGATAGACATATTTAAATAAATGTAATTTAAACCATTTGTTTAAATAATAATTTTGCCAGGAACATTTTACACACCACAGGGCAACTTCCCAAAAGTATTTCATGCTGAGAAGGTGAAGGACTGGGGACTTTCAGTAGCTTTTGTTCCCAGCTGGGTTTAATGATGGGATGGACAGGGAGGAAGACTTTTGGGAATTCAATGTAGGCTGATCCCATACAAGGGTTTGGGTCTAATCTCCTCAAACAGGGCTACAATGTGAGATTTACCCTCCATGGCAACATATGCACACATAAACAGACATAAACACACCCCAGGTCTTCAAAAATATAATGACATTGTATTGACTAGAAAATCTCTGCCTGGTAAATACTGTCTGAGAGACTTTAGATAACAATAGCAGTGCAAAGCCTCGCATGAGAAATGCCAACTCACACACTGTTTGGAGGAGAGGAGCGAAGGGAGGGAAGAGTTGCTGATTAACCATTTTTTATCTTAGAATTTTCCTGTAAGTGCACTTACATAATCGGCAGCTTTTGATGTTGAAATATTTGGGCCAGGCTGAGTGTGTGTGTGCACTGAACTAGGCCCTTAAGAAAGGCTAGCTACAGTTCCGAGATCACCTTTCCCTGGAATCTGTGCTTCAAAGGCTAAAGAGCAAAGTGTGTGTGTCCTTCTGATTATTGTGGATTGTAGAATAAGATTGAGTCGCTGCAGTGACGTCTTTCAATGACCCTTGAGCTTTTAGCAACACAGTTACAGTCAAATTTAGATCTAGTCATAACTCTGACCTTTAGGATGAATGTGCTAAAAAGAAACTTTTGAATCAGTATTTTATGCGATAATGAATCGGGTGCTAAAGTAACGCAGGAAGGCTATGCAAATAAACAGTGCTATTAACTATCAGCATAATATATTCTTAGTGAATTCCCCCCTAAAGGTTTGATCCATGAGATGATTTATGTCTTGATTTACTTGGTTATTTATTTAGTGAGAAAAGCACATGACAAGAGTTATGGTGAAATGGTTGATGGTGAAATTTTTGATTCTATTTATACTTCACTGTCTTACTTATTGTGTTGTTTATAATGCTTACTCATGGGGTGGTATGACATAGTGGTTAAAGTCATAGTTGGGGTTGAACCGCACAATAGTCAATCCATGAACTATTATCATTGTGGGCTTGAACAAGATTTAACCTCAGATTGCTTCAGAGAGAATGTTTCTCTGCTAAATGTACTGTGAGTCACTTTTGGTAAAAGCATCAGCTAATTTAGGGTGTCCGCGGAAAAATTATATAGTTTTGTGGAGGGTAAGACATTTTTTTTTTTTTTGAAAGAAGTATCCTAGGGTTAAGAAGTCTCTTTTGATCAATTTAATGCTTACTTGCTGACCCCAAACTTTTGAATCGTAATATATAATAATTTCTTTCAGCTTTTAGTAAAATAACAATATAAAATCAATTATTTATAAACAATTATTGTTGTCTTTACAGTATCACAGTATATTTCTCACACAGTATATGGTGAACGTGATTTCACTAAGTGCAACATGTTCCAAAATGATCAACATCTTTGATCTTTGAACTTTTGACAAGTTTACAGTTTATGTCAAGTTTAGGCTTACAACCAGGGTTATGTGCTTCTACATCAGTGTTATTCACCTATCATTTCCCCTGATTTTAGAGATAGATTATGGGTAGGATTAGGATGAACGTGGTTTTACCAAGTACAAAATGTTCCTGGATCAACATCTTTAAGTTATGGGTAGGGTTAGGTTTAGGGGTAGGGAGAGGGAGAGGGAGAGGAATGTTGTTCCAGGATCAACAAAATATGTTGATCCAGGATCATGTCTTATTTGGCAAAATCACTGTGAACTGCAGCATTTACAGGTCTTTATACATGAAAATAGATTTTAAGAAGGGGGTTCCTTGCAAGGGGATATTTTCATCATATCTGGGGGTCCTTGGCATCAAATTGTTGGAAAACCACTGAACTAAATGATTAGCTGTTTACCTCCTCGTTTGTGTTTTTCAACAGGTGAGAAAATGGAAGATGCTCAGTCGACATCACAATGATAGTAAGGTGAGGGAGGCAGAGTCAGAGGGAAATGTGATCTGTCCCTGGGCGATGTCACCCTTGCTGGGAAGCCCCGTACTACTGGAATGTTGCATCTGTAACGGGCCCTTCATCACTTACGGGCACGAGGAGGCATGGCAACCACGTCAGCGCACACAGGTCAGCACATAAACACTCACACATGCACACAAACGAACAGTGTCTCATGCAAAATGTATTATTATCAATGCATTAGATAAATTGTAAAAAAAAAAAAAAAAATGGTCAAATATGGACAAACCATTCCGTTGGTTGGGTCGGTTGGGTTTGTCCATATTTGACCCAAACATGGGTTGAAACCACCCAGCATTTTTTAGAGTTTTCCATTTGGATGGTTTCTAGTTGTCAAACCTAGTGAAACATTTCTGGAAGCATTATTTGTTGAAATTTGTGCTTATTTTCCATTTCTCTTCATTTTTTCTGGACTGAGCTTGATTTAGCCACTTAGTTGTTTACACAAGATAAAAGAGCAGTGAGACACATGGGCCAGGAAAGCTTAGCGTAGGTGCATGTGCAAAGATGTTAATACTATGCCTCACATATTTCAGCATTCTGTTAGCCGGCTCTCCAGGGAGGTTATTAAAGAAGTAGATATGGGTAATTGCTCTTTCTGTCGTTCTCTCTCTCTCTCTCTCTCTCTCTCTCAAGCTCTTTCTCATCGTCTCTCGCTCACTTCACACAGAAAGCTTGCTTCTTGGGTGGAAAACTGTGTGCCAGATGTCACATGATTTAATTTTTTGCAAATTAAGACCGATGTGACAATCCATCTGAAAGTCATTATTTCACTGTCAGCTTCAATCTTCCCACTGTCTCACGTCTCTCAGTTAGTAAATCTAAAGCACATTATTAATTTAGCAAAGTCCTATTTCTAATATTGTTAGAATTGCAGTTTCACTTAAAAAACATTTAGGGAAACTCATCACATTCAATGGTGTCACTTCCTTAAGGACCAAGGGCTCATCCTGTCATTAAACTTGTGTTTAGGTCTAAAGAGACATGCAATATTAACACAACAAAAGAATGTTTTCATTGAAGACACATTGCACTGACCTACATTACTTCTTTTTTTCTCAGGCAATGGACCTCTACTACCATGGAGACCCAGAGTCTGATTATTGTTGCCCCTCTGACACCAGTAAGTTCTCTTTTTTTGTCAACCAGTCTTTTCTTTCATTCATTGCCTTATTTCCATACTCTCTCTATTTCTTATATATCTTCTCTTATTCACTCACCTTCATAATTCCTTCAGGATCTCTCTTCGATTGGTCAGTTGAGTTCCTTCTCTTCCTTTTTGAGTTGCTTTGTTTCTTCTCTCTGTTTTTCTCTCTTGCTGGTATAAGCATAACCCATAATCACCTTGATCCATGTAGGCTTAGAGTTGAACCTTTAATAAGTATTTTTAGGCAAGTGCTCAAAACAGCACTTCGGTGAATAAAACACTCCTACACTATTCGATTACGAACACCCAATGTCACCTGATAATGGTACAAATGCACCACACACTTTTATCAAGTGCTTGTGAACATGCATTGTATTTGCTAAACCTTTCCTGACTGATAACAAAGGATGATTTTATATAAGGGGGATTATTCAATAAGAGGAACATTTCTTTGCCCTAGGATGATTTTTTTTTTTTAAATCTAGTTTTAAAGGATGGAATATAATGGATTTGCATTGTCCTTTTAAGAAGTTGTAAGTTAAGTTAAATTAGCCTTTATTTTGGGCTTGTTTAACTTTTCTTATGTAGGAAATTGATAAAATGTGCACTTTTATACATATATATATATATATATATATATACACACACCAGGCATAACAGGCATAACATTGTGACAAGTGAAGTGAATAACACTGATTATCTCTTCATCACAGCACCTGTTAGTGGGTGGGATATATTAAGCAGCAAGTGAACATTTTGTCCTCAAAGTTGATGTGTTAGAAGCAGGAAAAATGGGCAAGCATAAGGATTTGAGTGAGTTTGAGAAGGGACAAATTGTGATGGCTAGACGACTGGGTCAGAGCATCTTCAAAACTGCAGCTCTTGTGGGGTGTTCCCGGTCTGCAGTGGTCAGTATCTATCAAAAGTGGTCCAAGGAAGGAACAGCGCTGAACCAGCGACAGGGTCATGGGCAGCCAAGGCTCATTGATGCACGTGGGGAGCGAAGGCTGGCCCGTGTGGTCCAATCAAACAGACGAGCTACTGTAGCTCAGATTTCTCAAGAAGTTAATGCTGGTTCTGATAGAAAGGTATCAGAATACACAGTGCATCGCAGTTTGTTGCGTATGGGACTGCATAGCCGCAGACCAGTCAGGGTGCCAATGCTGACCCCTGTCCACCGCCGAAAGCGCCAACAGTGGGCACGTGAGCATCAGAACTGGACCACGGAGCAATGGAAGAAGGTGGCCTGGATCATCAGAGATGAATCATGTTTTCTTTTACATCACGTGGATGGCTGGGTCCATGTGCGTCGCTTACCTGGGGAACATATGGCACCAGGATGCACTATGGGAAAAAGGCAAGCCGGCGGAGGCAGTGTGATGCTTTGGGCAATGTTCTGCTGGGAAACCTTGGGTCCTGCCATCCTTGGGATGTTACTTTGACACATACCACCTACCTAAGCATTGTTGCAGACCACGTACACCCTTTCATGGAAACGGTATTCCCTGGTGGCTGTGGCCTCTTTCAGCAGGATAATGTGCCCTGCCACAAAGCAAAAATGGTTCAGGAATGGTTTGAGGAGCACAACGAGTTTGAGGTGTTGACTTGGCCTCCAAATTCCCCAGATCTCAGTCCAGTCGAGCATCTGTGGGATGTGCTGAACAAACAAGTCCGATCCATGGAGGCCCCACCTCGCAATTTACAGGACTTAAAGGATCTGCTGCTAACATCTTGGTGCCAGATACCACAGCACACCTTCAGGGGTCTAGTGGAGTCCATGTCAGGGCTGTTTTGGCAACAAAAGTGGGACCAACACAATATTAGGAAGGTGGTCATAATGTTATGCCTGATCAGTGTATATATACAGTATATTTTTTGAAAGAATAGTATACATTTTCTTTGAAAGAAATGAATACTTTTATTCAGCAAAGATGCATTAGTAAATACATTTATGTTATAAATTATTTCTTTCAAATAAACGCTGTTTTTGAAAAACAGTTTTCACAAAAATATTAAGTAGCACAGCTATTTTCAACATTGATAATAAGAAAAATTTTAGCATATTAGAATGATTTCTGAAGGGTCATGTGACACTGAAGACTGGAGTAATGATAAAATATATTTAAAATATATTAAAATAGAAAACAGTTATTTTAAATTGTAATAATATTTTACAATATTACTGTTTTTACTAAATAAATGCAGCCTTGGTGAGCATAAGAGACTTCTTTCAGCAACATAAAAACATCTTAATAACCCCAAACTTTTGAACAGCAGTGTACATTTTTTCAAAAAAAGTTTATATTGGGTTATGACGTAAATCAAAAGTCACATATGAGTTGTTTCCTGTTTGTTTTATTTTCCATGATATCAAGTAGTCAAAAAGGCCCCTAATTAATGGCTCACCCATAAACGGTCTGTTGCTGACACTGTGAAAAGAAGATTTTTAAAAATTCCCTAACCATGACATGGTTGTATAATACCAGTCATTTAAAGGTTATGGTGATAAGCTTATCTGAAAAAGGGCAAATGAAAAATACTAAAAATAATTGATTTATTACCTTTATCTTGTTTCTGTGGAAAGTAGATTTTCCCTTTTTGTTATATCATAACACTGAACCTAGGACAGGTACAGAGAGTCCTGGGGAGTCTGAGTGTCCTGGGACCAGTCAGCTGGATTAAATGTACTTCCCTTTTAAACAAAACATGCCAGAATATGGAGTACTCCATAAATGAGGGAATTTTCTCATAAATGTGTAATTTAGTACAATCCCTATGAAGACACTGTAACTACAGTACATCTTTAATGTATTTGTTTGTGTTCACATTACATTGCTCATACACTAAATCTGTCTAAATGATTTCATAAGATCCAGATTTTCTCCTGATGGAGTCATTGCAGGTGTGTTTGTGTACGCACATATTTGTATGCATTCATGTGAATGTGTGTGTCTGAGGGAAATTGCATAACGCTCTTGAAACCAGCGTATAATTCAAGTCCACATTAGTATGCATAATGTTTGGGTTCTGTATTGAGTTCTTAGCTGCATTTAAAAAAGATTTTACGTAATCTCCATCCTCAAACATAAATAAATAAAGTATTTGGACACTTAGTACTGAAGTGCTGTTGACCTCTGTGTGCTCCCTCTGTCTCTCTATCCTCTCCCAGACCTCTATTCACTTACACACTTCCTATTTACACAAAGAATGAGAGATTGAAAAAGATGAGGATCTGGATGAGATGAGATGAGCACAAGGAGACAGAAGGGGAAGAGAATCAAAATAGAGAGTATTGAAATGTGAACTTAGTTTCTAAACATTGCATAAAACTGTTGCGAAAAATAGTGAACTACAACTACATGGTGACATACATGGCGTATGGTAGGGGAAACCAGGACTAGTTGTCACACAGGAAAGTTGTCGCATGTTTCAAATGTTAGAATGTTATACACGTTTTGATATTTCTTATATTTGCATTGTGAATTATTTTCTTCATAATTGTTGTAGTGTTTACATTTAGCTGAAAAGCTAATATTATATGATATTGTATTATATTACAACTTACCTTTTCCATTGTGACAACTAGCTGCGGTCTTAAAGGGATAGTTCACCCAAAAATTAAAATACTGTCATTTACTCACCCTTATGTTGTTCCAAATCTTTCTTCTGTTGAACACAAAAGAAGATATTTTAAAGAATGTTGGTATAGTATTTTTTTCCTACTATGGAAGTCAATGGGTGCCGTCAACTGTGTGGTTACCAACATTCTTCAAAATATCTTCTTTTGTGTTCAACAAAAGAAGAAACTCATACAGGTTTGGAACAACTTGAGGGTGAGTGAGCAAGTAATGACAAATTTTTCCTTTTTGGGTGAACTATCCCTTTAAGTTTGTTTGTTTTAGTGTTTTATGTGTGATCATTTTCATGATTTGTTCTTCTAATAACTTGTAATCAGTGTTTGAGAGGTGTGTTTCGTCATGTTTGCTTCATCTGAATTCTCTTATTCAGACAGGAAAATACAAAACTATAGGTACACACTCCATACCCGCACTGAAAGTTTTTCATTGGTCTCAGTTGTGTTGAAAACGCCATTGATGCACAAAAACTCTGTTGAGGTAGGCAGCAACTGACTGGCTTTGACAGACAGCCTCCAAGTTCATTTAGCTCAGGCTCCGCATGAAAATAGTGAAGCACATTGTTGGAGGGCTGGAGAAACTCCGCCCCGCAGATATCCGGTGTCAGATCAGTCCTGGTGGAATGCGGCGTTTAGAGAAAATTCTTTCACCTCCAAACTTCCTCATCAAGCGTGTCTGCGGTTCTTTACTCTCTTCCTTGACCCTATGAAAGACAAAACTTCACCGCTCACATGTAAGTTGTATCTCACCGAATATATCGCGGAAAGTTAATGGAACTGTTTTAATTTAAATGACGGTCCGCTGATAATGAGGCTGTACTGGAGGCATCTCTATAGGTGCGTTACCTTGGGGGCAGTGACCCGGTTTTAACACCGTATTTATAGCTAGCCTATATTGATTTAGTCTGATAAGGCCACTTGGCTCTGCCTTTGCCAAATATATGAAACGCTAGTCAGTCTCGGCTCTCATAAGAGACTTGTCTGGATTTACAGCACAATGCGAACTTCAGCGGAAATTAAAGGTTTGTACTTTTTTCAAGACCATATTAATCATAATAACTCGGTGATATGTGTATATTACCCAATAGGCCAATGAATAGTTAATACAGCGATTTATTCAAACATCTGGAAGGTGGCAACGAGCGTTCAAACTTTTTCTGCGATAAAATGGTTACAGTGTATCTAATTTACTTACAAGCAACGTACAAATGCATATTATGTGGATGTTCATTATAGCCTTCATGTAGTATTACTTCATGCTTGAACTGTATCATGAATGATGTCTAAAGTGTCACAATAAAATAATCTTTTTGGGATGTATGCATTATAGGCTATCTTTATTCAATTGTTCGGTGCAGGCTATATTAGTAATTGTCATTAGTCTACTAATAGCGTGAACACATCTGGTGACTCGAATGTATGTTGTTGTAAAGCTTTGGGACAGTGCCACGAGCTACTGTAATAAAGATCTGTTGCAAAATAAGATACAGTATAATTACAAGCATTAGCTACATCTTGAACTAAGCGGGTAAGTCGAGATGTTTTGCCACAACCCAACCATTAATCCAGTCACTTATGAGTTTAAATATTTTTGAGGCTTATGTTTTTAACTTTTATTATAACTTAATGAGTTGTATGAGTGACTAAGTTAATTAATATTCTGCTGGGGTATGACATTGCGTAATTGGCAAACTAGGGCATTTCAAGATCTTGTGTACATTTACTGACACGGGCTCTAAATGACAGAAGGAAAGCATGCAGAAGAATGCTTGAATTTGCCTATAAGCAAATTAATGCAGTAAAAATTCCGCGAATTCGCTTTAAACACCCGTTCAAAAACAGATTCAGCCGCTTTTACGTCATGACACTATTACGCTGCGTAGAATATTACTTCAAACATTTCATATATGCACATATTTAACGTTTTTTACGTTTTATTTACAAAATGTCTATTATAATTGCATGTGTGCCAGTAACTTACTTTTCGTCCCACATGTCAACTGCTCTACTATCACTATCACATCTCATTATTCAGACATGTCGACAGAACTCGTTATTCGTTTAATGAGTTGTGAGTTGACAGAACGGCTCGGACTGATTCAGTTTGATTCGTGACTGAATTCGACGATTCATTTGAAAGGTCCGACACAAAAGAACGGTTCATTCACCGTTAATCCAGTTAGTAGTTTTCCAGTGAGTACTGAAGTTTGGCTCGAATCCCTTTGCTTTTGTCTCATTCATGCGTCATCTGTCACAACGAATAAAATGGGTCTTTGAGAGAAAACTTGAGGTAAAGAGCGAAATAGAGCTGCAGTAGGATTCATATGACTTGTGCACTCGTGAATGGCAGTGGTTGCTTTTGGTCTGATGAATCAACCCGATCTTTCCTGTGGGGTATTCCAGAAAGCAGGTTATGTGACATACCCGGGTATGTTTAAGGGTAAGTAAGCGGATAACCTCAACTTTCGGTTCCAAAAACGGAGGTAACTTTCAGGGTATGTAAACATAACCTGCTCCGGAGCAGGCTCTGTTCCAGGGTTAGTTTAGAGGTGTTCAGCGCAAATGATTGCACAGCCACCAAATAGGTGGCAATACGTAAGTAAGTAGTAATAAGTAATGTAAGTAGCCTATGTAAATAGCCATTAAACAACAGAAGAAAGAAGTCCTATGGCGCGTTTTTTCTTAGCGTCCATTTCCATGGCGATTCGTCGCTCGGTTGAGTGTCTTGTGTGTTAACCGTGAACATACTCTATCTGTGTTGGCTGAATTTACTCCTTTTTGTAACCAGCATACCTCGAGTAAGCAAGGTTTGGGTCAACGATAACCTTGCTTTATGGAATACCCTCCTGCTTTCTCTTTGTGTTTGAACACATTGTTTACATTGAGAATGTGCAGTTAGACTGGGACTGTAAGGCAGGGTTTGGCGTTCCTCTCAACAAAACATGTAGTCCTGGTCAGCTTGTTTGATCCGGGAAGGTCTTGTTTTCATCTGTATGTACAACATCAGATTTGGGGGAGTGATGTGCTCGTGTACCCTTCACGCACAGCTGGCCCCTCATAGACGTCACGGCTGACTCCGTTCAAACCTGTCAAAATTAGCTGCTGAGCATGCGCCAGATCACGCCCCCTCAAGCCGAGACTTGCGTCAGGACACGCCTCCTCTCTAAGAACACACACAAAGCCACGCCTCTTAACGGAACGCGATCTCTAGCCTCCTCCCTCTGCCTTTTAAATAGTTGGAACAGTAGTGTAGGAGTTCAGTAGCGCTTTGTGTCTTTTTGGTTACGGGCCCGGAGTGGAAAATTACTGCAATGACAATCCAAACGGAGACAAGCGTTCCAGCTCCAGACTTGACCTACTCTAAAACAAGAGGACTAGTAGCTAATCTCAGTGGTAGGCTTTGTTTTTCAAATGAATGGAATCTCTTGAGCCAACTTTAGTAAAGTAAGGGAAGAATATTAAGTGATCTTTCTTTTAAATGTATTTTCTCTCTCTCTCTCTTTTATGTGCAGCCTTTATGAAACAGAGAAAGATGGGACTCAATGACTTTATCCAGAAGCTTTCCACAAACTCTTATGCATGCAAGCAGTAAGTTTATTTTATGTAAATATGTAAAGAGGTTTTTCTGCTTTGATATTTTCTGTTGCCAAAATTATAATAATTTTTTAAAAATACGATTATAGCTAATATACATTCAATTAAAGGCATGAAATGCATTTATTTTGCTGAAAGTACTCACCAGGCCATATATTAAATTATTTACAAATTATTTTAAGAATAATTACAATTTCTTTTTTAATTTTTCATATTCATACGTTTCTCCTTGTTTGTTTGCTAAATTGTTAAAACTTTGCATCTGATCCTCACTCTCTAATCTTTTCTTCTTGTAGTCCTGAGGTCCAGTCCATCTTGAACTTGACACCTCCACAAGATGCTGAACTGATGAACAGCAACCCTTCCCCACCGGTATGTTGTTTGACCACTGAAAGCATGTGTGTATATGCTTCATGCATCTTTCTACAAAACAATGCCCGAATCATATTTGTCTAATCATCTCTCTCTCCTCTCCAGCCAAGTCCTTCTCAGCAGATAAACCTTGGTCCTTCTTCCAACCCCACCGCCAAACCGTCGGACTTTGACTTCCTCAAGGTCATCGGAAAAGGCAGCTTTGGCAAGGTTCTTCTGGCCCGCCACCGGAGCGATGAAAAGTTCTACGCAGTCAAGGTGCTGCAAAAGAAAGCCATCTTGAAGAAAAAAGAGGTACAGGATCATACAAACCAATTCACTTCTCATGACAATTGCTTTAGGCTTTTTGTCAAGCAGTAATATGTAGAATACATTTGAAGTATGTTAGACCTCTTATCGTGACCTCTAACCTCAGGAGAAACACATCATGTCAGAGCGCAACGTGTTACTGAAGAATGTCAAGCATCCTTTCTTGGTGGGCCTGCATTACTCCTTTCAGACTACGGATAAACTCTACTTTGTACTGGACTACATCAATGGCGGAGAGGTACGTAATTTAATTTGCATGGTTTTTAAAACAGACTAAGGTCACACTTTAGATTAGGGTCCAATTCTGACTAATTACTGCTCATTAATAGTTAGTAAGGCAGTTGTTAAGTTTAGGTATTGGGTAGGATTGAGGGATGTAGAATATGATCATGCAGAATAAGGCATTAATATGTGCTTTATTAGTACTAATAAACAGCCAATATCCTAGTAATATGCATGCTAATAAGCAATTAGAATTGGACCCTAAAGTGTTACTGAATATTTGTATGACTTGAAACACTACTTTTGATGAGAACATGCTATAAATTATTTTTCTATTTATGGAGCTGTGTTGTGCCAACTTTTTGTGTAATTCTAGTAGAACAATATTGACAAGAGAGAGAGAGTGATAGAAAATAGAATAGTCGAAGGAGACAGTGAGGTAGATGCAGACAGAAAAAGGATATCCTGTCATGAGAAGCAAAGGGCTCTGAATAGGAAACTCTCCTCAGGAAATGGCTGGGAGGGGAAAGTGTGTGAGGTGGGGGAGCCAGATTTAGCAGCTGTGGTGGTTTAGGCTTGGTCTAACTCCACAGACATCTCTAAAGGGGGGGGGGGGGGGGGGGTTGGGGGGGTGCATTCTCATTTCCTGCCATTGTTCAGAATTGCGGAGTCTAGAAAGCCTTGATTAAGTATGCCATTCAGGATATGGAATTCATAGCCTAATCTGTCTCCTCTTTCTCTTTGTCTTTCCATAGCTGTTCTATCACTTGCAAAGGGAGCGATGCTTTCTGGAGCCACGTGCACGGTTCTATGCAGCCGAGATTGCAAGCGCCTTGGGGTACCTGCACTCGCTGAACATTGTGTACCGAGACCTGAAGCCAGAGAACATTCTCTTGGATTCACAAGGACACATCATCCTGACCGACTTCGGCCTGTGCAAAGAGAACATAGAACCCAATGGAACAACGTCAACATTCTGTGGAACACCAGAGGTAAATGCTGTGCACTTTTCAAACAATGCCGTTGTATCTGCAGTTGATATGCGAACTCGTCTTGATGTTTCTCTATTTGTCTTGCAGTATTTGGCACCGGAGGTGTTACACAAGCAGCCGTATGACCGGACGGTGGACTGGTGGTGTTTAGGCGCAGTGCTGTATGAAATGTTATATGGCCTGGTGAGTTATTTCAGCAAAATAAATGCATTTCATGCCTAAATTGGATGTATTTATCTAATTAGCTTAATTGAATTGGAACTGACTTGAGCACTTGGCTTTTTACATGATTTGTGACTGTTTTTATGGTTTCTCCACAGCCTCCATTCTACAGCCGTAACACAGCGGAAATGTATGATAACATCTTGAACAAGCCACTGCAGCTCAAACCCAACATATCCAACGCTGCCAGACACCTGCTGGAAGGCCTGCTGCAAAAAGACCGAACCAAGAGACTGGGCTTCACTGATGACTTTGTAAGTGTGTGAATTTTAGGAAAATGTATGTATGTATATATATAATAATTTGCCTTATATTAAATAGCAGTTTGTTGCTCTTATATCTAATGTGTCGTTTATTTCACTTCTGTAGACTGAGATCAAGAACCACATGTTCTTCTCTCCCATAAACTGGGATGATCTAAACGCCAAGAAGCTCACGCCGCCCTTCAACCCTAACGTGGTACGTTCCACTGCTCTTCTTGGTTGACTTTGGGTTATGACCACATTGCACTGGATGTTAGAGATAAAAAGAACCTAGTCATGCTGGCATGATTTGTGATAAGAGAATGCACAGTTGAAATCCAGCACTTCAAATATTGCAACTTCTAATCAATTTATTGCAATTTTGTTGTTTCAGACGGGGCCTAATGACTTGCGACACTTCGACCCCGAGTTCACAGATGAGCCGGTGCCAAATTCAATCGGTTGCTCCCCGGACAGTGCTCTAGTCACAGCCAGCATCACTGAGGCGGCCGAGGCTTTCCTGGGATTCTCTTACGCCCCTGCCATGGATTCCTACCTGTAGCCCATCGAAGCAGAAACGCCATCCCGTAGACTCTTACCTGTAGCTCATTACCATGGAAACACTGTCCCATGGAATCACACCTGTAGTGCATCACTATGAGAAAAGAAACCCCGTCTCATTTCCCTGCCTCCGGATAGGGGGCATTTGCACATGGCATATGGCAGCTCAAAAGGCCTTTGTTAAAAGGCCTGAGTTTTACATGTTAAAAAAAGACTTGTCATCTTCATCGTCTGCAGCCAAATGCACGATTTCTCCTCTGCTTTCACCCCAGGTTGTGTCAGACAGATAGATGGGGAAAAAGAAAGAGAGAAGACTGATGCTGATGGACGTTTGATATGTACTTTTCCTTTCCTGAGATTTATTTCCAGCTTATTTACTTTTATAGGATTGTCTGTGCTAGACGTCATTGTTTTGGATGGATTGAATGTGTGTGTAATGTGTATGTGCCTTCATTTTAACAGCCCTTCACACATGTTTATTTAATCTAAATTATGTGATCTGGCATGTCAGTCCATGTCAGATATAAATACAGTCAACATGACGCTAAAACCACTAAAATATATCAGCATCTGATGTTTCTGTGATCTTTCAGTTACGCATCTGGGATCAAATTGCACATTTATCTTCCTAATTTAAAGAGCACTTCCTTTTTTGTGTTTTTCTTGTTCTTTTGACTTGAGCGGAAGGTGCTAGAGGAATGTGCTGCTGGTGTTTGTAGATACGCACCCGGACTAAGGAATACGACGTCTCTGTCCCACCTTAGCCTTCCTAGGATGTACAGTAATCGTACAGCTCAGAAATGGGCCAGTTTGTCTGAACATCACATTCCATTAAATAAGACTGTATGGTTATTTAAATTTGTTTGTATATTTTAAGGTCTATGTATTAGTTTTAATGTATATGGAACAAAAACCTAATGTATGCTTATATGTAACTATAAATGTACTGTAAAATTGTAAAATGTTTGAATCATGTGACCTTGTTTGGTTCGCAATAAAACTTTATGGTTATTTTTCCCCAAAACAATCATTGCATCTTGGTGTTTTTCTGTAGAAGACAATAAGTAGATGAAACTATAACACTGGGAACAGTGTAAAGCTAAAATGAAACGTCATCGGTTGCCTCAGCTGATCAAAGGTCTCTTTTAGTACAGTGTTGTGCGTCACTGTCTTTCTTGCCCAACCCAGTGCTCACGCCACCCCTGCACATTGAACTCCGTCTTTAACCAAGCATAATTTTAATTTCTCTGGCAGCTGTCAATGTTTGCAATATATTAACTGCGGCTCCTGGAACTGCTTTTCTGAGACCCGGTGTAATGGTCTGAGAAGTTCACCAGAAATGCTGTACTTAAGGCCTTAAACTAGGTCACGCATCAGCGAAATGACTGGTAGTTTGTTAAAGGTAAACCTGCCCTGAGCATTGCTTAAATGCTCAGATTTTAGAGACATCCTATGCAAGATACACAGGAAATTATTTGCTGTAAAGATACTTTGGCTTTCAACAGGCCAACATGGCTATATGACTGTGATAATGAAAGGTTACTAAATATAACACATCAATAACATGCAAATATGAGATGTGGTATCATAAAATCTCACAACAGAAATTTGTTTATGTCTTATATGGGACAACATTGCATTGCACTCAATTAAATGGGTCATTCTGAAGAGCATGAATTTAAGCATGGTTCAACTGTGTTAGGATGCCACCTTTGCAATAAGTCAGTTTTCATCTCTGCTAGATAGTCAACTGTAAGTGGTATTATTGGAAAGTGGAAGCGTTTAGGAACAACACCAACTCAGCCACAAAGCGGAAAACCACGTAAGGTCGCCGAGTGCTGAGGTGCATGGTGCATAAAAGTCGCCAATGCTCTGCTGATTCCATAGCTGAAGAGTTTCAAACTTCCACTGGCATTAATATCAGCATAAAAACTGTGCAGCGGGAGCATCATGGAATGGGTTTCCATGGCCGAGCAGCTGCATGCAAGCCTCACTTCGCAAAGTACAATGCGAAGAGGCGAAATGGAGTGGTGTAAAGTACACTGCCACTGGACTGCAGTGCAAACATGTGGAGAGACAAATCACGCAGTCTGATAGGTGAGCTGCATTGTGCATGGTGGAGGAGGGATAAGAGTATGGGCTGTTTTTCAGGGGTTTGGATCCCTCACTTCCAGTGAAAGGAAATTTTAATGCTTCAGCATACCAAGACATTTTGGACAATGCTATGCTTCCAACTTTGTGGAAACAGTTTGGGGAAGACCCTTTTCTAGCAGGACTGCGCCCCAGTACACAAAGCAAGGTCCATAAAGATGTTGTTGGATGAGTTTGGTGTGGAAGAACATGACTGGCCCGTACAGAGCCCTGACCTCAACCCAGTCAAACACCTTTGGGATGAACTGGAACGGAGATTGTGAACCAGGCTTTGTCCAACATCAGTGCCTGACAGCACAAATGCTCTACTGGATAAATAAGCAAAGAAATATTCCAACAGAAACACTCCAAAATCTTGTGGAAAGCCTTACCAGAAGAGCAGAAACTGTTATAGCTTCAAGGGGGGGGACCAATTCCATATTAATGACTATGTATTTAGAATGCAATTAAAGTCCCTGTTGGTGTGATGGTCAGGTGTCCCAATACAGTGTAGATGATAGATAGATCCGGTGGTCCCGAGTCTGGTGGTCCCGAGTTTGGTGGTCCCGAGTCTGGTGGTCCCAGGTCCAGTGGTCCCAGGACCGGTGGTCCCGCGGTGGTCCCAGGTCCGGTGGTCCCAAGCCCAGAGACCGTCCCGGAGGTTGCTGTCATCCCAGACGCGCCGCCCAGGCGTCTAGCCCTGCCTGCGCCGCCCAGGCATCTTGCCTTCCCCGTGCCCCCCAGGCATCTTGCTCTGCTGTGGCCAGCCACTGACCAGCGTCCAGAGATGGCTCCAGTCACTGACCAGCGTCCAGAGATGGCTTCAGCCCCTGATCAGCGTCCAAGGATGGCTCCAGCCCCTGACCAGCATCCAGAGAGGGCTCCTGCCACTGACCAACGTCCAAAGATGGCTCCAGCCACTGACCAGCGTCCAGAGAGGGCTCCAGTCCCAAACGGAGTCCAGAGAGAACTCCAGCCCTGCTTCCTGTTACGAGTCCAGAGAGGACTCCGCTTCCTGTTTCGAGACCAGAGAGGACTCCACTACCTGAACTGTGTGCGCCGCCCTGGCCTCCTGAACTGTGTGCGCTGCCCTGGCCTCCTGAACTGTGTACGCCGCCCTGGCCCCTGGAATCGAGGTTGCCGCCTTGGCCCCCTGAACGGTGTGCGTCCGCCGGATCTCCTGAACTTTGTGTCCCGCCCTGGTCTGCCCCTCCCGTCCTTCCCTGGTCCTTTCTAGGACGTTCCGGCCGGTTTCACCTATTCTGTTTGTTCCTCAGTGTTCTCCTGGAGTGTTTTGCTTGTTTCCAGATGGAGCGTCTGGTAGCCGCTCCGTAGGGAGGGGGTAATGACACATGTCTGTCTGGTCCTGTGTAGCACATGTGGTGTGTTTGTCATGTTTTGGTATTATGTCATGTCTCTGGTCTCTTGTCACCCCGCCCATCTTGTTATCTGGTTATTGTTTAATAGGCCCCACCTGTTTTCCCTCATCTCCTGCCTGATTCGTTACCCTTATAGTCTCCTTGTGTTTGCAGTCCTGTGCTGGATCGTTGTCTGTCTTCTGTTACATGTCATGTACTTACGTTTTTGCCTTATGGTTCCCTGCTCTTTGTGTTCGTAAGTGTAGTTTGATTTTCCCCCTCGTGGGTTGTTTTTGTTTATTTGTTTCTGTTTATATTATTTAAATAAACACCATCCTTCTTCCTGCACTTGAGTCCTCGCTCCCATTTTCCTTACAGATAGATAGATACAATCTGAGATCTCTTGTCCGCTGGCGCCCCCCAATGTTGCTTTTAAAAAGTGGCCACATTTTTAACTAAGCATGCTCTGAAATATACACATAATAAAATTCTATGCACCAAATTATGTATAAACTTTTTATTTCTGTTCACTTTCAGATTTGTGTTCCATCAGTGGGTTTGCGTTTGCTTTGGGTTTCCAACATGTAGGGAAGTTTGTATTTTTTATTGTATGATTGTAATGGTTTGTAAAGATTAAAAAAAAGAAAAATCTAGACAAACTAAGTCAAAGTCTGTGCCGCTGAACTTGTCACTCTTTCATGTAATTGCAGTTCTCTGGCCAGTAGATGGCACTATATCATCAAGAGAAGCTGTTCTGGAAATAGTTTTTTTCCCTCCACAAATTGAAAAAAATAAACATGTTGGGTGGAGCTGTTATTCTCGAAAACATGGCATGTGAATTCATTACTGCATAACATATATGTACGTCTATATGTAGGGAAAGTACACAGCTGCTACTCAGCAACTCATACACACCACAGCAGATTATACAGTGTCTGTTGACTTGAACTCAGCTTATCTGTGACACAGCAGACCACCATATTACATGTAGTTAGATACAATTAACACTTGTTGGTTGCCAGGCCAGAACTTTCTGGGAATAATTCGTTTCTGGTTACAAAAAGAAAAGAAAAAATAACCTACATGGGAGCATTCTGTGTTTGCTCACTTTGCTGGGATTAGGCTTTAGGCCTACGACAGTTCCAGCTATTTCACAGCAAATGTTCTACTCCAGGGTACAAACAGAGAAAAAAGGTTGTCAAAGTTGTACCTTTGGGGGTACAACAGCTTGTCATTGGGGCAGTACCCTTAAAAGGACATCTTTGTACCTTTTTTACTCCTAAAAGGTGCATATTAGTACCTTAGAGTAAAAATACGTACCTTAAGGTACTAACGTGAACCTTTTTGTGGTAAAAAAAAAAAAAAAAAGGTACAAATATGTTCTTTTAAGGGTACTGCCTCAGTGGCAAGCTGTTGTACCCCTAAAGGTAAACTTTTGACACCTTTTTTCTCTGTGTATCTGCAGGGATTTTAAAATTGTCTATTTAGGACCTGCGCAAATAAAATTATTGGCGGGGTAGGGCAATGTCTATGGCAACATGCTAAACCGTTAAAGGTGATATTGATTTTAATTGCACTTTTTGTGACAGTTTTGAAGTGAAAGTGACGTGTGGCCAAGTATGGTGACCAAGTGCACACACACAGTAGTGAACACACACCCAGAGCAGTGGGCAGCCACATTGCTGCGGCGCCCGGGGATCAGTTGGGGGTTCAATGCCTTGCTCAAGGGCCTCACCTCAGTCGTGGTATTGAGGGTGGAAGAGAGCGCTGGTTATTCACTCCCCCCACCGACACACCTGCCGGACCTGTCGAACCCGCAGCCTTCGGGTTACAAGTCTGACTCTCTAACCATTAGGCCACGACAGTTGCCCTGAAACTGTGGTTCATTTGTTTTTTTAATACAAAAAATATTGATGGATAATTTGTGTTGTTATGGAAACATTTATTATTTGGTCTTTTGGAGAACTGTAGAGACATATACATACATTTTATTATTTTAATGACAAAATATATGTTCACAAATGTAAGTTTTCCTGAAAAAATGTTTATGAAGCAAAAAGCAGTTAAAACTTTTGGTAGGCTAACTCTTTACGGTGTCATTGTTACATATGGTACATGTTACTATAGTATTAATATTTATTTATATAAATTATGCATAATGACATGCAACTAACCCTAAACCAAACCAAATCCTAACCAGTACATGTAGTTACTTAATATTACTATTAGTACTTAAATGTATAATTACAGTGTAACAAACACACCTTAAAAAGTGTAAACAAACTTTTAATATATTTGTAAACGTTTCAATATCTTTATGTAGACCTAAGCCCCCTCTAGTGTGCATCTGTTTGTTACATTTATGATGTTTTTTTTCTCAAAAAGGCCTATCTGTAACATATAACATTTATAACATATAAACCGTAAAATGACTGTAAAACCACGATTTAAACACATTCGAGTTCAAATACAGGTTTGACAAAAAATAAAAACAAATAAACATAAATAAAATAATAAAGAAACATTCAAAAGTCAAAATTATTGTTTATAGCCTATTCCACCAGTTAACAACTGCGTGTAGGCTACGCTGCGTAAAAATATGGGTCGAAAAATGCAAATTCACTGCATCGTTCAGGTTTTGTGAACCGGTTCATTGATTCATGGAAAAGATTCAATTTAAAGGAACTGAACTCCGACTCCTGAACAAACCGGTCACCGCAACAGCTGACAACAACATGCGGTCATAATGTGTGTGTTGGTCACCACATCGCTAAGTCCAAACCAATATGTAATAATAATAATAATAATAATAATGTCATAGTGTAATAATGAATGCTTTATGAACACAGCCCAGCCGCTTATTTCTTCAAGCCCTTCTGCTTACTTGACACTTTCAGTCTCGCTGTTTTTGCACTGGTTAATGTAGGCGGAGTTTAAGTCACTGTGCCTTCCAAAACAAGAAACGTGTATCGAAAGAAACAAGGACAGATAAGTTACTGCCACCCGGGAGGAGAGAAGTGAAGAAGAGCTGCAATGAATTCAAGGACAGCATTCCCCATTATTGACATTAAAGAGGTAACGGGCGCATTAAAACGCGAACGCTCTGGTTGAATGATCTTGAGCTTTTACTTGTTGATCTGTGCATAGAGCAATGGCACTGAGAAATCCAAGATGGTCAATGGCTGTGCATTCCTAATTGGGACATGCTGTTACAAATGTGTTAAGAGCAGTAAATAAAGGTATTGGTGTATGTTGTGCTGCTCTCATTTGTTGCTTTGTTAGTCACTATGAGCTTCCATGAACTTGATAACCAGTTTGTGTTTTTTAGTTCAATGGTTATTTGCATGCTGATTACAGATATATTTCAATGCAGATCATCTTACTAAGAGACAGACTTTGTTTGAGAAGTTTATATTGGTCTAATCCCAAATTAATATCTCCAGTGTTGTGAATGGGTCATATACTGTAGGTGTCTAGGAGAGTTCTGAAGGTCCCTTACAAATGAGTTTCCTCAGTATCCTTTTTCAATACTTATTTTATCGCTGATGAAATGCATGATCAAATATTTATTATAAACCTATTGTTAAATAATCATTGTTTACTGTCCACCTACTGTAGTTGCACAACCATTGAAGAACATGGAAGCATCTGAAGAGTCCATAAGAATGACTTCTGACCCCCAGATCAAAACATGTCTACAGAGTCCAGATACACACATATATCTAGAGAAAAGCCCATCTGCAAAAACAGGTAAGTATTCCCTCACATACCCCTGGTTTCACAGACAAGGCTTAAGACTAGTCCCAGACTAAAATGCATGTTTGGGCGGTTTTACCTGAAAGCAACTTGCACTGACTTATCTTAAAATATGTCACTGCCATTGTTTTGCCTCAAGATGCACACTGTTTTTTTCTAAGGCATATTTATAAAATATAGTTAAATGCCCTAACTGAACTAAACCTAATCCTGGCCTAAAGGCACAATATGTAAGATTTTTGGATTAAGATATCCAAAAACCACTAGAACAGTGTTATATATTTTATTTACGTGTATTTTCCAAGAATGTTTAAATCCAGAAAAATAAGCAATTTTAACCAGGACATGGACCGTGTCCATGCGTCGCCTATCAGTGACATCCTGCCTTACCCTCGATTTCCGGTTTTATTTTGTAGAAACCATGGAAACACCCAAGAGTTTTAATGTATTATATGTTTTATTAGACAAGGGAACAACTGTTTGGAGACATTTATAGATAGAAAACTAATTACTGTACAGTAATACAATATGCTTCTCTCATATAATATGTTTTAAAATTAATTGCATGCCATTTAGCAACACAAGCCATCCAGCATTTATTAATATGATATTCTAATATCGATGTAGCTTACTGCAGTGTGCAACAAGTGTCTCATAGCAGCCGCGAGGGAACGCACAGAGTAACGTTATGACACGCTTGACCAAAAGAAGCAGAAGCAGCGACTGTGGCATAATAAAAGTTCCGCTGCTGTCGAGCCATGCGTCATGCTCGTCTCTCATTAGCAATCGCTTCAGCGGCCTCGTTCAGCTCCCACAACACTCGGCCCTGCTCTGCTTCATACTACAGTAACGTTAATAATCTCATCCATGAACATGATGAGACCTGTCCCAATTCTTTTCCACCGGTTGTGAGGTGAAGACGACAACTCCCAAGATTCCGCGCTCAATCTCGGCGTCATCAAGCTACGCCTTTGTTTTGAATAGGCGACCTTTAGCTGCAAAAAACTACATATTGTGTCTTTAATCTAAGCCCCGTCTGTGAAACCAGACCATAGTTAACAGGAAAAAAACATCCCAGTTTTTTGATGTCAAAGTCTGTGCGTCCAGTCAGAATTTACTAAAACGGATCTAAATCTTTACTAAAGCTGTCAAGTTAAAATAGGCTTGAATATATTTTTTTTTTTTCAAATGTCCGGTTCTTTCGATAATTACTGATTAGTTTGGCAATCAGTTAGAATTAGAAGCTTTTGTTTTAAAGTTAAAATGCAAATAATTGAAATTAATGACTCACAATTTTTCTGATGACTACATTTTTTTTTTTAAGTCTTTCACGAAAATTGATGGAAATTATAAAATTCATCTAGAACATGTTGCCTTAGTTGTGTAACAGTTATGTAATCCAAATCATAACTAATGGAACCCCATTGTTACTACTGTACATTTCTTGCAACAGCTGTGATGTTGTAATCAATCAGTCATATATAGTCAAATAATTAGTTTGATAGTCAGTTATATTGTAGGTAATTATAGGTGATTAGTGTGCATTTATCTGGGATGATTATAGAGTCTGCAATAAAGCAATTCATACGCTTGCCAGTGCTTACTGTATAACTGTTTGTAGGATGGCATGGAACAAACCGTGAAAACCAAAGCCATGTGAGCATGTGTTTGAGTATAGTGATTGCAGTAAACACTATCAGTCAAGTGATTCTGTTATGATGATGATTTTTGTTACATACTGTAACATTCCATATTCATGGGTTATTTTGATTGTATACTGGCACTGTTGAATCTATGTAGTAATTTAAGGGTCATATGATGCTTGCATGGCATGTATTATTTTTCATTTTATAATGTATATTATATGATATATTTCTCTGTTTCTCTGTAGGTAATGGTGCAGCGCTGGTGTTGTGTTCTGTGTCTGTGGCCTGCCTGAGTGGGTTGATGATGGGTTATGAGATGAGTCTGATATCAGGAGCTTTGCTTCAACTCAGGGATGCTTTGACTCTCTCCTGCCCGGAGCAAGAGCAAGTCGTTGGGTCTCTTCTGTTTGGAGCCTTCTTCCTGTCCCTGGGTGGCGGCACCCTCCTGGATCGTTACGGACGGCGGTTCACTATCATCCTCACGGCGCTGCTGTGTGTGTTGGGCACGCTTCTGAGTGTGTGTGTGGTATCATTTTGGGCGCTAGTGGTCGGGCGGATGCTGGTTGGCATGGCGGTAGCGCTGTCAGGCACGGCGTCTTGCCTGTACGCGGCGGAAGTGGCACCGGCCACCTGGCGTGGAAGGTGCGTGTGTGTATATGAGTTAATGGTAGTTTTAGGGATGCTGTTGGGTTTTGGACTGAGCTGGGCATTCGCAGGGGTCCCGGATGGATGGAGGTTTACGTTTGGTGGCGTACTGCTCCCTGCTTTGCTGCAAGCCAGCATCATGCCACTGTTGCCGCAGAGTCCGCGCTTTTTGCTTGCCCAGGAGCGCGAGAAAGAGGCTCACGCCACTCTCCTCCGTCTCCGTGCGGGGATCAAAGGGGTGGACACGGTGGAGGATGAACTTCAGGCGATTCGCATGGCACTGGGGGCAGAGCGCCTGCACGGCTTTCTGGACCTCTTCCGTTCCCGTGATAACATGCTTCAGAGACTGCTTGTTGGCGTGGCACTGGTTTTCTTGCAGCAGGCTACGGGACAGCCCAACATTTTGGCGTACGCGTCAACTGTTCTCAGCAGCGTGGGCTTCCATGGGAACGAGGCAGCGACTCTTGCATCCACAGGGTTTGGTGTGGTTAAAGTGGGCGGGACCATTCCTGCAGTTCTTCTAGTGGACAAAGTGGGGCCTAAAGCCCTTTTGTGTGTTGGAGCCGTCATTATGACATTGTCAACAGCAACTCTGGGGGCCGTTACAATGCAGAGCCACACACATGTTTCCAGTCTATGCAAAAGCCCCATAAATAAAGCAAACCTCACGGTACTTGGGATGGGAGATGAGACTGATATCCAGACGAACACTCCACTGGGCTTATACCAGCCTTCTGATTACGAACTTCAAACCAAGCACAAATCAGATCCTTTCCTCACTAGCATTAATGACACTAAGGGCCATTGGATTTTAAACTACACTTATGATCATAGGACAGCATTGATGAAACAGGCTGAGGGTTCTGAGAAAGACAGTTCAAAAATTGCTCTTCAATCTCTTCATGTTAATGAGGTGTCGCCCTCTCTGAAATGGATCTCGCTGGTCAGCCTGCTAGTATATGTAGCTGGATTCTCCATCAGCTTGGGACCAAGTAAGTGACCAAATCACTGTTCACACTTGTCACATAAAAACAAACATTCCTGTTAAAAGGATAATTCACCCAAAAATGAAATTCTGTCATCATTTAATCACCTTCATGTCATTCCAAACCAATATGACGGATTTTAGCTATTCTTTTAATGTTGCATTTTAAATTTTTATAAGCTGTTCTTTAATTCTCTCACTTTTTAACCAAACTAATTTCTGCCTGTGAAATCATCTTTAGTGGTTCATGTGGTTTTGAGTGCGATCTTCCCGACTGGCATCCGTGGAAAGGCTGTGTCCGTCATCTCTGCTTTTAACTGGGTCACAAATTTACTCATATCGATGACCTTCCTTACCATGACAGGTAACACACACACACAAGCACAGAGAGGAGATTATTTACAGATATGAGATCAGTAGATCATGACCCAGTTATATTGCAGGGTGCAGTCAGTGTATTTATCAGTATCTGGCTTCTGAAGGTCATCCAATAAATCCATAAAGATTGAGGCTCTTTTTCTCAATTTAGATAAGTGGTTAATTTATCCTTTCTCATGGGGTCAGACACTATGAGGAGA
Source organism: Coreius guichenoti (assembly GCA_039654105.1). Classification (NCBI taxonomy): domain Eukaryota; kingdom Metazoa; phylum Chordata; class Actinopteri; order Cypriniformes; family Gobionidae; genus Coreius; species Coreius guichenoti. Next base: position 13,941,116 of record CM077178.1, read on the forward strand.
AAAATATTATAATTAGTGAGCATCACTATTATTTTCCTCATACTTGTGGTTAGTGGTTTGTTCAAATCTCTAAACCTAAATATTACATTTTAATACCTGTCCCTTATTGACATGACTAAAGAATGTCATTAAATTCCAAATAGAGTCTGACAAAGACACCATGATTGTGTCCCTTCAGGAGTTATGTAAGAGTTAATTTAGCCATAGATCATTAACTAACAAGGTAAAAAGGATGTGTTGTTTTGATTCGAGTTACTATTCTGGAAAAAAACAGTGGATCAATTATTAATGTTAGAATTTAACCCAGCATGTTGTTCCCATAGCCTTCAAGCATTGCTCTAGCTAACATTAGATAGATAGATAGATAGATAGATAGATAGATAGATAGATAGATTTAGCTAATGTCTTTATACTATCACACTTTTTCTTACATAGTATCAATAAGTTAAAGGGATAGTTTTCCCCAAAATGAAAATTTTGTCATCATTTATTCACCCTCAAGTTGTTCCAAACTTGAGTTTCTTTCTTCTGTTGAACACAAAAGAAGATATTTTGAAGAATTTTGGTAACCAGACAGTTGATGGTAGCCATTGGCTTCCGTAGTAGGAAAAAAATACTATGGAAGTCAATGGCTACCGTCAACTGTCTGCTTACCATAATTCTTCAAAATATCTTCTTTTGTGTTCAACAAAAGAAAGAAACTCAGACTATTTATATACACCAATCAGGCACAACATTATGACCATGTGAACAAATGTTCCTAATATTTTGTTGGTCCCCCTTTTGCTGCCAAAACAGCCCTGGCCCGTCGAGGCATGGACTCCACTAGACCCCTGAAGGTGTGCTGTGGTATCTGGCACCAAGATGTTAGCAGCAGATCCTTTAAGTCCTGTAAGTTGCGAGGTGGGGCCTCCATGGATCGGACTTGTTTGTTCAGCACATCCCACAGATGCTCGATTGGATTGAGATCTGGGGAATTTGGAGGTCAAGTCAACACCTCAAACTCGTTGTTGTGCTCCTCAAACCATTGCTGAACCATTTTTGCATTGTGGCAGGGGGCATTATCCTGCTGAAAGAGGCCACAGCCACCAGGGAATACCGTTTTCATGAAAGGGTGTACATGGTCTGCAACAATGCTTAGGTAGGTGGTACATGTCAAAGTGACATCCACATGGATGGCAGAACCCAAGGTTTCCCAGCAGAACATTTCCCAAAGCATCACACTGCCATCCTGGTGCCATGTGTTCCCCAGGTAAGCGACGCACCCGGCCTTCCACGTGATGTAAAAGAAAACATGATTCATCAGACCAGGCCACCTTCTTCCATTGCTCCATGGTCCAGTTCTGATGCTCACGTGCCCACTGTTGGCACTTTCGGCGGTAGACAGGGGTCAGAATGGGCACCCTGAATGGTCTGCGGCTATGCAGCCCCATATGCAACAAACTGTGATGCACTGTGTATTCTCACACCTTTCTATCAGAACCAGCATTAACTAAAAATTAATTAAAAATGTTCACTTGCTGCCTAATATATCCCACCCACTAACAGGTGCCGTGATAAAGAGATAATTAGTGTTATTCACTTCACCTGTCAGTGGTCATAATGTTATGCCTGATCGGTGTATATAAATATATATATATAATCAGACTGTAGACTTATTTGTATGAAATACTGTTACTATCATACTCATTGAGGGCTATATAGACTATGTTCTCAGAAACTGATCGCTAAGTGCGGACTGAGTTAGGATTGTGTGTTTAGAGGCAGTCTGCCAAACATTCATTTGCCACCTGTGGGGATGTTCCTGCAGAGATGGAATGAAAACACAAGAAACACAAACTTACAAAGAAACTTACAAAGTTTTGCACAGAATAATAAACAAAAAAAGTTTTTGTAGCAGAAAGGAGTGTTTTGCAGAGGTGATTTACTGTAATGTGTTGTGGTTGCAGAGAGGATCGGCCTGCCCACCGTGATCTTCTCCTATGCTGCTATGAGCTTTGTGTTGGTGGTGTTTGTGATTGTATTCGTGCCAGAGACGAAAGGCCGATCACTGGAACAGATCTCTAAGGAACTTGCCATGAAGTGAGTACACACACACACAAATGTGTCTCATGTTAATGGTCCCATATTCACTTGTGTTGTTTTCAAATGAAGTTAATTAGCGACAACATTAAGTCACCATTTTTATTATTGCTCATTATATGTAATCAAATTTGGCAGGTAAGATAATTTTATTAATTAAAATTAATTATTATGATTATTAAATAATTTTATATATGTTTTATTGTAAATATTTAATCTTAAACCTATATGTAGAATTCAGAAACCCTTGTTATTAGCAACACCGGTGTCCGATAAGTGAACTGCAGCCAGTAACTGATTGCTCTTGCTTGCAATCGTACACAAGTAACGTACAAGAGACCGAATGTGATTCAAAGGCCCGATATACTCACAGCAAAATTCTTTTTTTTATTCTTCACTTAGAAGTAAAAGGAAATTGGAAATACTTTGTAGTGATATACTGTTAACGAACATCCAGATGCCGTCCACAAAATTTTCTTTGCATGACACATTGACAGCACAGAATGGCTCTTTTGGTATTATCCTGAACATTGTGTAAGCCATAGATATGTATACGTTGATGCCATATTCGCCATTTGTCGCATGTCCGTCATCTTGTAACGGTCAACGTTTCAGATGCTGTCGTCACTCACTGTAAAAACAATGTGTTTTCCAAGATGCCACAACATCGCGCTGCCTCTTTAAATTAATGATGGGATAATTTTTCACAGATCAGAATGTTTTTGTTTTGTGTATTTATTTATATGTATTAACCCAATATCACAGGTTTTTAAACTATGGTAATTTTTTAATGTCATGTTAGCTAACGCCTGCTTAAGTTTTTTGCAGATATAGATATTCATACGTGCGTATAACTACAGTTGCATAATTTCATGTGTAATTGAACGGAAGAGAGGTCACATGCTTTTGATTTTCCCATGCTTTTGATTTTTGAGTCCTTCTCATAAAAATCAGTCTACAGGCTTTCATTTTTTAAAATTTCATTACAAGCTGTCCACACATTGGCAATAAAAAGTGATTAATACATGTGTCACGTTAAGCAAATGTGTGGTGTAGGTAGACGGCAGACGAAGAAGATAAATGCAACTTTATTTACAAAGAACTAACCATAACCAAACTCAAACTAAACATTAACGAGAACCAACAAAGGGAACAGAAAGGCAGGCAAATATATACTAGTACAAACAAGTGTTGTAGTACTCTAGACCGGTCTTGGTCTCGAGACCGGTCTTAAGACCATTTTTTGAAGGTCTTGGTCTTGTCTCGGTCTCGACTGCATTTCTCCTCGGGTTTGTCGTGGTCTCAGACTTAGAGGACTTGGGATTTTATCTCAAGACCACAACTGCAAGGATATCACTAAATTGCCGGTGCATTGTCTGATTTAACATCATTAATGTGATTTGATGTAAAACTTACTGCTTAAAATGCAATCAATAACTTCTTTGTAATGTGATTTCTTTTGTTTCTGTGCTGCCGGGTTCAAAATCAATGCAGCATTGTCTCAAAAATGGCCAAAATTAATATAAATGCCCACAAAATTCTGAGATTTAGTTTTTTTATATAACATAGAATATACTTAAGCAATATCACAAGAGCAAGAGAGCTGTTGCAAATGATATTGATTTATACAAACGTTCAATAAACAAGAAGTTAATATTAAATGACACATTTTAAACTGTCTCTTTGCTAATTCAGCAACGTTTCATTATTAAATGAATCAGCTGCTTTGAACAAATCGGTTGAATAAATGATTCCGTGACTGTTAAATAATGTTAATGTTTTAATGTTAAATAATGTTAATGTTTTAATGTTAAATTAATCTGAACATTATTTATGCAGGTGTAATTGTACCAATTCAGATGCAACTTCTGTGCCATGAATTTTATTGTCAGTGATTTGATTGGTAACAGCGCTATAGTGTCTTACTATTCTAATTGTATTTATTCATTAAATATAAGACATTTCTCAAACAGTAGATATGGATCTTTTAGATGAATTTAAGGAGTGCTGGTCTGGTCTTGGTCTTGGTCTCAACCCCACAGAGTCTTGGTCTTGTCTTGGTCTCGGCACACGCTGGTCTTGGTCTCGACTTGGTCTCGGTTTAGGTGGTCTTGACTACAACACTAGTACAAACAAGGATGATTGGATTAACACAGGTGTGGCAAATGAGGGAACTGATGAGTAACCATAGTAACAAACAAGATTGAAATGAGTAACCTAGGAGACTAATGAGAACACAGTGAAAACACACACTTCTCTGTGTGACACACACACACACACACACACACACACACACACACACACACACACTCACACTCACACTCACTCACTCACTCGTACGCACAGAAATGCCAGTACCGCAGTGAGTTATCTTTCGTGCTTGAACGGACAAAAACACACAAAATTATGCCAAAATGCCCGTTTTGTCGAGTATTCTTGTAAGCGCAGTCTTAAATGAGTTAAACAGTGTTAAATGAACATAAAGAGTTGTGAGGACATCGGATACGTGTCAGATCCGCGTCATGTGAGGCATAAAGTGACAGCAGCCTAATAAACCTGCTGCTGTCTGTCATTATGTTAATCAAAGAACAAAAGACAAAGACAAACACACACTACTCTTGACTGAATTACTTTTGTAACTCTATGTTTAATTTATATTTATGCAGTGAAGACTCTGAAATGTTTGATAACTTTATTCAATTTCTGTATATTTCCTACCTGTTAGACCAACCTAAAAAATCTTAAAGCACTGTTTGCAAGGTTACATGGGTCAAAAACAACGAAAACAATAACTTTGTTTTGCATTTTGGCAGGGCAAGTAAAAATCTAAACTGGTCTGACTGGGCCAATAGAAAATATCCTTAGCGTTGAGCCCTGATATATTAAAGGCACAGCTTTTACATAAATGCACAACATTTATTACAATTTATGATAATAAATGATAGCTTTCAATTATACTGTAATGTTGAATGGCTATAATTAATGGCTAACATTGAGAAAATAAATCAATTTCATAAAGACATCAGTAGCAGTATTGGTGTATCGGTGGTACTGGCCTTCTTTCATAAAAAGATGTCATTAAACAACTATTTAAAATATACTGTATGTTGTTTGTACATTAATTTGGAGATTAAATGTGAAACTATTGCTGTATAAAGTTACAATAAAAACGTTGTTATAGGTGTGATTAATCGCAATTAATTACTGAAAAATGTGCGATAAATTAGTTTTTAAAAATTTAAGCGATTGATAGCACTAACAATTTTATTTATTAAATAAAAAATTCCCATAGATTTACAGTGAAGGAGAGTCTTGAATATCCAGAATATCCTGGTATGGAACAATGTTTTTTAGGCAACCTGTTCTATAAAAGGCACACACCCCATTCAGCTAAATATTTTGAAACATACTTCTTTGCAAGAGTGATGTGTTTTTACAATGCTTGGCACTTGCCCCACTCTGCATTGATCAGAGAGTTTATGTGCATCTAAAGTGCATCACATAACGATGAGACACGTGTCCTGTTTTGCAGGAATCACCTGAGCAGCACACTGCTGTGTCATAGAAGAAAACACGAGGCTACAGCACAACCCTCACTGGAGGAAAAAGCTCTCGCAACCATTTGATTTTTTACCTAGATGAAGAGTGGAAGAGCACAAGGATATCTGTTCTTGGTGCCGTCAGACAACTTACAGGACAGCCAAATCTGTGACTACACTGATCTACTGTGTAGAAGAGATATGACTAATTAATGTTGTCATGGTGATAACAATTTTGCTTAAACCTTCCCATGGCACGATGGGTCAGTTGAGATTAATATAATATGTCAATCTGATTTATTTGTATTAAGTTTTTAAAATGCATTTTTAGTAGTTTTGGACTTAGAGCTTTTACAACTCACTGTTATGAAATGTTTTGGAAGTAAAGTGCATGTGCAATCATGACCATAATTATGTCATGTCAAGTCAAAGCCAAGTTCTGTGGCCCAGACACATATCAGTATTTGTGTGCTGAGCACTACCAGAGACAACACTTGAAGATGTCAATGATACGAGATTCCTTCATGCCATCAGATTACACAATCACAACTAGACATATGTAATATTACAAAATTGAATTTGGTTCATTTAAAAAGCATGTGATTTCAGTAAAAAATAAATAAATAAATAAACAAATAAATATATATATCCGTGTCCTGCTCCATCAAAACATATGCATTAAATACATTTTTGAAAGAATTAGATTTATTAAAACACATTTTTTGATTATAAATTAAATAAAAAATGCGTCTAAATATAGTTACGATTGTAGCAATATGTTTTTCTCTGGGTTTTTTTTTTTATAGTTATGTAAATTGATTGCATGGCTTTCTTAAGAAAAATGTGACGCGTTTTATTTCCGTGTTTCCGCGGTTGAAACTTGTTAGGCAATAATACGTTTCAGTAAGTTGTACTTCATCTTTTAACTCTTTCCCCGCTAGCGTTAAAAAAGAGTTGCAGTCACCGCGAGCGTTTTTGATCATTTTCAAAAAAATTCCATGGCCCCCAGAATAGTTTGTTGTATGAATATCTGAACATGCAATATATCAAAAGAAAAAAACCCGTTTTATTCTAGCTTAATGCATTATTGAATGTGGGTACGTTTCATTAAAAAAAGCAAAATTTTGAGAAAGAAGCTGAGAAAATCACGTCAAAGACTACACCAATATCGGATTCAGAACGATGATCAAAACGATGGAGTAGATCGAGTCAATCAACACCCCTAATGCTTGCACAGTTCTCTCCTGGGTCGACATTTCATTCAGTATCTCGGGAAGCAGGGGTGTTGCACCACCGTGGTGTGGAGGCCGCGAAAAAAATTATACATTCAAAATGTTTTAACAAAAAAATAAATGAAAGTCATGTTATTAATTCGGCTATTCATTAAAATTAATTTGACACATGAAAGTACGTAGCCTAAGCCACAATGAAAACAAGCGACATGTCTCGTGACGTCACAGTGCGCACTCGTCAGTGAAGGTCGAGCGTTTTAACACAACAGTCCAAATGGCGCAAAAACGCATTTGTACATGCAGGCCCGCAGTAAGGTAAGAAATACAAATATATATTTCTTGATTGGAAATATATCTCTTGTGGCTGATAGGTCTATGAGTTGATTTTTATGTGCTGTCGCCCTGCAGCCTGCAGTTGTGCTTGGATATTGTGATTTGACTACAGGCATACTTATTATCTGCGTTTATGTGTTTGTTTAATTAACAACCTTGTGATAACACCGCATATTTTACAAGAAAAGATATTTGTCAGTAATCTTTCAGACGATGTGTAATAGCGTCCCCTACTGTATAAAAAAATTCTGTTTATTCATGTTTTTTCGTTCTATAACATAACTACTAGTAAAGAGGACAAAATTATCAGTTTGACAGAGTCATGTCATGACACAAAAGAGCATCAAAACGACATTTATTTTTTAAATACATTTGACAACTTGAAAGTTGAGGCTTCAGAAAGCACAAAACAATTTTTGAGATGTATTTATTTAGCTTATAACCGCGTTTCAAACGGCCTTTACGACTTTCGACTAATTTCGTTGGATGCGTCCGCGGACTAAACTGTGCTGATTATGAGGAAAATCTGGAGAATGGATTTAAACATAAAACGAAACCATAATCAAATTAACCATGAGTTACAAAAACGATTAAGTAAGAGCTGTAGATATGCAGGACTTTGTGAATTGACCTGGGATCCTAAATATGTGTAATACTGGTATATTCATCTTTAAAGAGACACAGACACACAAAAATTAGTGACAGTTATGACTTAATATAGGGGTTATTTTTTATTTTGTTTATTATAAAATACAAAAGTTTTCACATATTACATAAACATATGGACCAAAATCTCTTTAACAACCCAGAGTGTTCTTGTCCACAACAGATACACATCACCTGCTGTTTAAATGTGAAGTGTTTGCCCTTTAACCTCTTGCTATCATTAAATGAGCTGTAAAGACGTCACTAGAATCAACTTAGTTAAAATTTCCAAGATATTTCAGTAAAATGTGATCTTTAAATGTCACTGCTTGCCAGTTTTTACTTTGGTGTCCATGCATTATAATACAGTTAATTCAAGTGTTTATAAACTACACAATGCCAGCAACACAATTTCAATGCACTAATGGTCCTCTTCTGAGCTTTAAGAGGTCGTCCGTAATTGCAATGGGGTCCGAACACCAAAGTCAACGTTCAAAGGCATGACTCTGAAAACACACGACCTAGACCCGCTTGGACGTGAAATGGCAAAAGCTGCCTTGGACACACATACAGTACAACAGTTACAAGCCTTAAAACATTCAATGATAAGGTGCTTTTAATTTCAAACCGGTGCCTACGCGCGCATATGTGTGTGTGTGGTTTATGACAGTGTTTTCTGACACTCAAACAGCAGAGGATAAATCTGTTCCACGGCAGAAGCCACAGTCTGAACATTTGGTCCTAGAGAGAGAGGGGGAAATGGTCATTAACAATAAGATCCAACATTAGTTCAGCTTTTCTTTATGCTAAACACAAAAAAGCAGATATCTAAATTGTGTAAATGTTTTCATAAAAAAAAAAAAAAAAAATGAAATTATTCTTAAATAAGTTTGCACTTCAATACAGAACAATTCTGAACCAACTCAAACAATGCAAAAATATTAATAAATTAAAAATAAAATATATTTTTTTTAAATCACAAACTTAAAGGGGGGGTATAATGCTATTTCATGCATACTGAGCGTTTTACACTGTTAAAGACTTGGATTCCCATGCTAAACATGGACAAAGTTTCAAAAAATAAGTTGGACGTTTGATGGAGTATTTCTGTGCCAAAAATACTCCTTCCGGTTTCTCACAAGTTTCGGAAAGTTTTTTTCGAGTATGGGTCTGCGTGACGTCAACAAGGGCGGAATTTCCTTGTACGGGCACTTCTCCCGGAAGGGCCGCGCACACATCGACCAGAGCGAGACAGCGAAAGCAGCACGCCCATCAATGCGCTTTGCTAGGCTTTAGGGAAGTCGTTGGCTGCGCTGCGCTGCACAGGTCACAGGACTTCACGAAATCAACAATGTCACCAAAGAAGTGTGTTTTTGGTTGTCAGGGCAAGACAACCCTGTACAGCTTCCCAAAGAACCCAGCGTTAAGGGGACAGTGGATGGAGTTTATTTTTCCGGAGCAAGTGGTTTTGTTTGTTCCCTGCATTTCGGCGATGATTGTTTTATAAACAAGGCCCAGATTTGTAGATCGTCTAATGCTGAAGGATGGAGCGGTCCCAACGATAAAGGTTCACGGTCAAGCGTTGGAACCGCAGGCGGTGAGTAAAACTGCTTCAAATGTCTGTGTGTTTTTGGCTATCGGTGCGTAAGTGCACATCAAGTAAACAACATTATCACGTATAGTTAATTTATCAATGGAGCATGCGATGTATGGTGTGTGTTTAAATACATTTGTTTAGCTTGTTCACTATAGGTGTCTGTTTGTTTATTGTAAAACCACTCCAAACAACAATACACAAAGAGTGGGAAAATATGTTGAACTATAATATATATGTTATAAATATAATAAAACTAAAGACTTTTCTGAGATATGAAGGATGCAATACTACTCTATAGGTACTCAAGATTGACATGAGATTGACAGAAACTGTGTGTGATACCCCCCCTTTAAGGATGTCACAGCTTTCAGACGCTCTCAACGCAATAACTGCGCGCACTTGTGATTCTTTAGCTCCGCCCACACGATACGCCTCCATCCGCTCGGTTTTATTCGGAAAGACTCGGTACAGCGTATCTTTCTTTTATAAATATAATAAAACTAAAGACTTTTCAGAGATATGAAGGATGCAGTACTACTCTATGGGTACTCAAGATTGACATGAGATTGACAGAAACTGTGTGTGATACCCCCCTTTAAGAACATGGAAGCGGAAATGTTTTTATATACTGTATATTATGATAATATATTATTATTATTATTAAGTGCAAAATCCTACAATAAGAATATGAGAAATAAATAAAATGTAGCTGAAAATATAAATATAATTTAAATGATACCTTCTGCACATATAACAACACTTAGTCTAGTGAATAAAAACATTTACTCAGACGTCAGAGCCTCATTGTAGCTCACGGCATTATATTTGCTCATTTCCAGACCTTCATGGTCCTGTGGGTTGCCTTTAATATAATGTGGCTAAATAATTTTTTTAAGTATGTGACTAATGCAGTAATCTGTATACGCATGTACTGAAAAGGTGCTCCACACATCACATCTTCTGGCGTTTTTCATAGGAATTCATTAAATACGGAGGGTTGGCATTGTATTAGGTTCTTCAACAACGGTGTCGATTTTTTGCAGTACATTCCAGACGAAACCCTGATTATGGAAGCAAAAATTATACTGAGCGAAAGGTGTGAGTGAACTACCTGTAACAGTGATATTGCCTGTGGAAAACACCTGCACTGTACTCCTGAGGTTTTTGATTCTGTATGACGCAGCAGGATGGATCTCGGGTTCATAGCTAAAAATACACACAGACACAAACATAGTGATGAGGCCCCAGCAATCCAGCTGCAGGAGAACATGTTTCTAGCATGAGATTGCTCAATGCTGCCGCATACACCATTTCACCACTAGAGAGCACTGTTCCCTTTTTTAGGCTCTTAAGGTTCCTTTGGAGCTGGTGTTAACATCAATCACTCGCGATATGATCACAAGTGGTCAGGCGAGGCACATCAATGTTCACAGCTGGTATTAACATGCATCTCAAATGTGTCTCCTGTGACCACTTGTGACTGAATTTTATAGAGAGGAAGGTCTCCAATTTCATCACTACATTCATTACTTACTCTGTGTGGTTCAGTACTGTTTAAACCTGTATTTTGCACTGACCACTTGTCAGTTTGTTAATACAAAATCAACAGGCATAAGCACAAAATGTATGTCTAAGAAGCCAGTCTGTTGTCTACCTAATACTGACCATCCACAACACAAGTGCACCTACTATTAAAAATGGGTATTATGATAAATTGTATGTGTAGATGTAGAACACCCTGGAAGGTCTTACCTGGCAATGGGCCGATTATTCTTAGTGAACTCAATGAGACGAATTTGAAAAGGCAGGGAGCACACAGCCAGCACATTGACAACCTTAAAGTCAGAGAACCTCACCTGCAGATGAGAATATACCATTTATTCAACATTCAGAAGAACTACAAAGCAGTTTACAAAATTATCAAATAGTTATTAATCCATTTAGACACCTTGAATCCAATCTTCTGCAGACAGCGGGCCAACCGCCGAGCACCCAGTTTGGCTTCCTCCTCACTAAACAAAAATAAACATGCAAGAAATTTAGCAATTGTCCAAACATACAGTATCTTAGAAGACAACAACAGTTTTAGAAGCAGCACAAACAACTTTTCTAGCAATTCTGAGAACTGAAAAGGAGTGAGACCTTGTTGCTCCAGTGCAAATAATTTTCCCCGATGACCATATAGAGGCAGTGATACGTGGTTTTCGCAGCTTCATCAGGACTTTCTGGAAAAACATACACAGAACATAAGCAACAACATGTGTTAATGATTGGCCATATCCTGATTAATACTGCTGATACTGACAATCTCAGGCAAAGGGTGAAAACAACGCTGCTTTCCATGAATTGTGTACATGCTAGTGTCCTATTACAACTTTACATCTATTACAACTAGAGGAACAAAATGCATGTTTTTGTAGTTATGCAAAACTAGACATGCTAAAACTATTAATGTAACAACAGACATGATAGTCTTCAAAGAAAAAAACAAACAAACAAGTTGGACTCTTTTTACAGCATGGCAGGAAAGAAATCATCTCATTCTGTTATTAATTTTTTTACACAAATTGTAATTTTAACCGTTTTATAATTATTCATCAAGCTCAATTAAACTATTACCTACTGTAAGAAAAACTATCAAACAAATATTTTGTCTTTAATTTATGGGAACATAAACATTTGACAAACACACAAGTCATGCATCTATGTCTCAAATGTTGGTAAGAAGGTAACTGACTATATGATGAAAAAATTGTTTCAGGCCGTTAATGCGGTTACTAATAGTTCCATACTACACTGTAAACCCTAACGCTCAAAATAATTAATTGGTTTGAGTAGAGCCAACTCAACTTAAAACAAATTAGTTCAATCAAATGAACTTTGAGTATTTAGAACTTTCTTTTTCTTTTGAGTTCTCAAAACTGACACATTTTAAGTAATCTGAATTGTTTTATTGTTTTGAGTTTTATGAACTTGTTTCTTTTAATTTAGATTAACTTAAATTTAACCGAAACTGGGCTGGGATTTCTATTTCCCAGCATGCTTTGCCATGACACTCAAAAGGGACAGTACATGCCAAAATTAAGTGTTATATTAAGGTTTTTTGTATTTAGTAGTGTTTCATGTTTTGTTGTGCTAGTTTAGAAGAGTTTCTGTTATGTTTTTGTTTGTAGGGTTACTATCATGGTGACGAGAGCATGAGCTTAGTTTGAGAACAGATATATGTTAAATGTTTTATATTGCTGTGCATTCACCAAGTGCTGTGCTATGCTAATGCTACCAAAGCATTGTGTTACCAATTAGCAAGGTGGCATATATTGAATTAGCTAGTTAAATCTAGTCAAGTTTCCACTACTAAAAATTTGAGATTACATGATATTTTTAAGTTAAATGTATGAATTAGCTTACCCAAATATTTCAAGTTCAGAGCAATTAAAAAGTATGAGTACAAAATAAAAATCAGCAAGTTCTGCTTACTTAAACTTTACATTTCTTAACTTAAAAAAATTGAGGCAACTGATTTGGGTTTACAGTGTAATCTAAAACATCTGACTGTCTAGACTTACTCCTACTTCAGGCTTGTAGATGACATTAGTCCCCTCTAGGCCGATGGTACGCAGGTTTAGATGGCACCTGGTTCTGAAGACAGATACTACATTGGTAATGATGATATCAAGCGCCACATCGTTACTGGGTTCCATGGAGCCGCTGTAGATGTTTTAGGCTTGACAACCCCTTTACAGATGCATGTCACGTTACAAAACACAACCTGCAAAACACATAAACATATTTTTTAAGTATTGGGTGGTTTTACATTTCATGTACATTTATTCATTTTGCTGAAGCTAATGTATGATGTTGCACGTCTTAGATGGCGGTAACCAAAGGTTTCTAGGTTTAAAATCCACAATAGGTGGTGATTCATTAACTAAGATCATTGTCCCCTAAAACAAAGGATCTTAACCACAGCTTTTCCATGGGAAATGATCCCTGTAATAAATACACTGTAAGTCACTTTGGATAAAAAAAAACATCTGCTAATATATGCACTAAAGTGGAAAAAAGAACCATGCTAATTTAGCTTTTGAGATTCCTACTTGAACAATGCCAAACCAGCTATTAGTTTATCCTCCACTCTCTTTTTAACGTAAAATTAAGGTGCCCACGGAGTTTGAACAGATCAAATGACAAAATAATACGCCTGCAGGACGTTGTGCTACCTTAGTATATTTCTGCAGCAACTCCTAACACATTCAGCTACATTTCATGGTTATATTTGTTCTCAGCACCATTTATTCATTCAATAAACACAATTATACAAAGCAACACATGCAATTCATTAGCACGAGACAATAACATTAAACGTGCATGCTAGCTGTTTAAGCTCAAAGAGTAAATAACAGAGAAGCGCTGTTAGAAATAAAACGTTATAGATCAATATCCACGCAAAAGTGATCATAAATTAGGTTTACCAACACAGAGAGTTTTAGTTCATTACTTAATGAATAGCAAACACATTAAGCTAATAAAACTTTCACTTACTTGAGTGATATGGGGGGCTAAAATGGTGCGTCCGAGAGAATTTTCTGCTATAATGTGGTCAAATGTTTTTAAAACGATTATTTGAATGTTTAAAAATCTATATGAGTAAAATAATAGGTTGGGAAAGCACCAAAAGTAAACAAAAGCGTCAACACACAAACAACAGTCAACCGGCGATTGTTGTCAAGGATGCCAGTTCCTGCGCGAGATGAGAAACTGTCCATTCAAACACACTACAGCCCCTCCAAACGGATGGGAGGTGAACAGCGACATCATTTTAATGGTATACCAAACATACATTTTCCTTCATAACTCACAGACTATTTATAAACATGAATTCATTTGTGCCAATAGTAGAGTTTAAATATTTTAAAACTTTAATAAATGAAGTCAAAGTGTTAAAAATAGCCCTCTCTTAAAGGCATAGTTCACCCAAAAATGAAAATTCTGTCATTTACTCACCCTTAAGTTGTTCTAAACCTGCATGAATTTCTTTCTCCTGCTGAACACAAACAAAGATATTTTGAAGAATGTCAGTAAATAAACAGTTGATGGGCCCCATTGACTTCCATAGTATTTTTTTATTGGGGTCCATCAATTTTAAAACACCATTTTATATGGGGTCCATCAACTGTTTGGTTACACATATTCTACAAAATATCTTCTTATGTTCACCAGAAGAAAGAAATTCATACAGATTTGAAACAGCTTGAGGGTGAGTAAATGATGACATTTTTTTATTTTGGGTGATCTATCCCTTTAATCGTGAGATATGGGGGAAAATGTCACACTTTATCCGCTGTTATTTTTTTAAATAGCAACATTTCCACCAGAACTCAATTCTTTCAAATTTAATACATTTGATAGATTCAAATGTAATACATTAGAAAATAGATTAATGTCCTAAACTAAAAAGACAAAACAAAGAGATTTTTAATAAAAGTTCTAATAAGCTTTTATGTTTTGTCAACAAGTTTTGTCCAGATATACATTTTACTTTTTTCTTTAATCAGGCAATATCAAAGTCAGCCTTCATTCTAAAGGTCCTCTTTCCATTTCACCTGCTATGAGTTTAACAACAACACCACAAAGAAACAGGTGACTTTTATAGTTTCTGTGCTTTCTAGTTACTTATTTTCTTTGTCACAATCTTTATGTCAACTCCATTGCGCTGTTTTTATAATTAAAATTTAAAATGTCTGCTGCATTTAATATATGGATGACATATGGTTTGACACTTTTTTGAATCTGACGTTGTTGAACCATATTGAGTGTGATAGACATGGAGAAACACGTTTTGTACAAAAATGAAAGAAGCAGGAGTTTGCACCACAACATATGTGAATTCCTTTTAACATGTTGAACCAATTAATCCAAAATAATTACTTGATACATAAACACTTGCCCTCTTTTACTGTCTTCTCTATACTTAGTGACAATTGTACATTGGACATCTGTCCGTGAGCATTGCGTCCGACACTCTTTTTTTCTGAGATATTATTCACAGCTTTCCACGGCTGTGTTTATTTTGTCCTGTCTCAGGTCCAGGTTTAAGGGGGTCAGCAGCTTTTGTCTGAAGTGGACACATCTGGACAGAATGCATTGTTAGCGTTTTTCGCGGTTTCTGGAAAGGTGACCGCAGAATTGAAGTAGCCACTCTGGCATGACTAGGAGAAAAGGATATAACTGAGGGTTTTCAGCTGTCTGAATGGATCGTCAGTGCTTTTAATGAAACCTAGATTACATGCTGAACCAACCTCAGATAAATAGTCCTAATTTATATGATATGATACTATCAGTAAAGATCCCTGGAAGAAATGCGATTTTACTTTAATCTGTCCCTATTTTTTTCATTCCAACGTGTTTACCGAGACATTCTGAATTTACTAATTTGGGCTTGCTTGAACTCTAAGACCCTTGACTCTAATTCCAAACTGGATTTTTCCCAAGCAAAACAGCACAATAGCTTTAGAGTGATTCAGTGCTGTTGTTTGGTTCCTCCTTGGTTACCAGATAGGCTTTGTGAAATCTCAAGGGCCTCTCTGGCAGAAATATACTGAAGTAAATAAAATAAATTGTGTGTGGAAAGCCCTGTAGAGATGTCCAGAGCTGTTTACTATAAAGCCTGAGATTTAAAGCAGGTTATAGCAGTGTCAGACCACAAGCGATGTCTGCCGCGCCCCCTGCCGCACTGCAACTTCAGAGACTTAAGTGTGTTTATAGACTAAAAAATAGACCTTAGCATCACTGAAATTCTCTTCCTGAGAGAAATAATGCACTGTTCATTAAGATAGAAGATACATAAACAGACAGAACAGGCAGAGTAAACACATTCTCCATCACTCCCTTGCTCCTCTGTGAGCCCTGCCTGGCCCCGACCACCTAGATCCTCTCGGATCTTCTGTTCTCCTATCCGCTCATCTTTTGGATGGAAAAAAAATAATAACCGTGGCTTTTACTCCAGTAGATTCCAGAACCATCATTCTTGTTTACCGCTCTGGAGGTCAGAAAAAGGAAGTGCTATCACTGTTATCTCCTCTGCCAAACAGCATAAACAAGGCTCAATGGCTTTTAACCAGCATGATGCACCATTTGCATATTGTGCTAGTAAAGAGGACGTTCAAGATCGCTCAGAACTTGGGTCGGAGGTTAAGAAAGGGTCGGTTTCGTTGGAAAGTGTTTGGGGTTAGATGAGGGGCATTGGACGGCGTACGCTTGCAGGAGGATGTGAGTTCTGGAGCCCTTTAGAACCCTTGTAAAAGTAAAATCAAATGCATCTGGGCGACTCTTTGTCTAGTTTGAAGACAGAGACGCTGAAATGCCATGTCATATTAAACATTGTTTGTGCGGTTGGATGTGTTGCTGAGGTAATGAGGGTGATTTGTAAACAAGGAGGGGTGGAGCATGACCTCCACTCCATGTTTACATTGGGCAGAAATTGCAGGAACCAAACACTGGGATTGTTGAGCTACAGTAATGCATTCTGGGTAATGAGACGCATTGGGGAGCAGCCATCTCAGATATTCTCTTCTTTACAGATGAAAATGCTTTTGGTCTTACAGCTTTATCTCAAGGGCTTTCAGGTAAATAAATGAAGTAATGAGCATAAAACCCACTTCCAGTAATCAGGTCTTCCTTAAGCCCAATTTATACTTCTGCATCGAGTTTACGCCGTAGCTACATCGTAGGCTGTGTGTTGCACGCGTAGCCTACGATGTACCCTGACGTGCACCTCTCCAAAAATGTAACAACGCGTCAATTCTACGTGGACCACAAGCGCTGTGATTGGTCTGCCAGAACCCCTCCCTCAGGGGTACACATGCTCCCTCTGCATGTGTAACTGCACGTCGACGCGAACAAGGACGCAGAAGTATAAATGAAAATTGACGCAAAGCCCACGGCGTAGAGGCTACGGCGCATGCAGGTCCGACGCAGAAGTATAAATCAGCCTTTAGGCCACCATAACATGAATAGGTGTAGAGCAGTTTCACATATTTAGATCAAGTGGGTGCAGGTCATCCAGTAACATGAAGTTAACGTGATCAGATATTTATTGTGCAGTGACTGTACTTTTGGAAAGTATTTAATTTAATTTAATTTAATTTAATTTAATTGTATTATTTTAGGCCATGTTTTCCCCCAAAATGAATTAGAATTAATTTTTTCTAAGCCAATGTAAAATTAATTCTTTTTTTGACAGGCAAACATGTAAAAGTACATTTGTGATAAACCTCAGCATTTTATTTTATTTTATTATTTATTTTATTTTATTTTATTTTTTATTCTAGGCTATGTTTTTGCCCAAACTGAATTAGAAATCCTTTGAAATGTATTTTTGTAGGCAAACGTAGGCCTAAAATTAATTATTTTTTGACAGGCAAATATGTAAAAGGAAATTTGTGATAAACCTTAGCATTACAACAACCAATGTTTCTTTTAATTTTTCTTTAATTTTCTTTTTTTAATTTTTTTTAACTGTTTGATAATTTCAACATTTTACTCTTTGATGTTGTCCAAATATATACATTGTAAGTCCGCCAAAATGTGATGTTTCCTGATAGCTTGTAAATAAAGAAGCAATTTATGGAAAAACTTCCCAGCTTTGTGAACAACTGTGCCGTAAACTTGTAGAGAGCGAGACTTCTCAGATCTCTGCATCTTTATCACATCTGGCAATGCAGAAAAGAGAACCATCTGAGCAGGAAGACAGTGCAGGACAAAGTGAGATAAAAAAGAAAGACACAACCAACCACAGTCACAGAGAAAGACACACACACACCTGCTCTATGCACTGGTTTATTTTCTACAAGTGATTTAAAGTCAGTAGATTTATGCACACTAGAGTGTCTGGTGTTTCAGCACTAAGCCATAAAAAGAGAGCAGACTTAGGGTCTGTCTGTGTGTGTGTGTGTGTGTGTGTGTGTGTGTGTGTGTGTGTGTGTGTGTGTGTGTGTGCGCGCGTGTGCGCATGTGTGTGTGAGAACAGACTCCGTCTCAGCCGTAAACACCGATCTGGGAACTTCCATGTGTTTACATAATCTGTTCTTACCAGCTAAATCACACACTACCATCAACACATACCGCTTTTAAGTTCGCAAGTCAGCTGATAAACGCTGTGTTCACTTAAATGTAGTTCAGTCATTTGCATAGAAATCAGCTTCTTAATTTAATATAAAGAAGAATCCCAAAATATTTACATGCTTACAATATTTTTTTAAATAAAATAAATACATACAATGAATTTGCCAATTGGCAAAATAATGATTTGGTTTTCAAACAGGTTTCTGCCATTGGTTGACCAAACAGATGGTACCGCCCCAAACTCATGCCATTGGTTGAGCCAGTTTTGCTGTTGTTTGTCTGGTTGGGATGTTAAAACAAACAGAGCAATGTTTTTATAGCACCACAGTGTTTACACTTTTCGGAATATCTGCAAATTGCTTACTTATAGTTGTCTGGCCATATTAAGCTTGGATAGAAGTGTTTTAGCACTGAATATTATTGAATTTTCCACCCAACATGCACGTTTTAATGACGCCTCACCTACCACTGCAAATATTTGCCACTGCCACAGCTTCTCTGTGCATTTCTTCTAAATTCACATTAACAGGAAGTTCAGGCCTGGCACAGGTGGAGATGGAGGGGAAGAGGTCAGCTGGTTTCCATGGAGATGAAGTGCTTGGGTGTGGTGCTGTGGATGTGTTTGGACTGAGCAAGAAAGGCAGAGAAGATGTGTTTATAAAGACTAGCCTCTCTCATCACAAACACCTCTCTCTTCTTCTCGCTGCCTCTCTATCTTTCTCTCATTCTCTCCTTGAGATAAATAAACTGATAAAAAAGCGAGGGGGAAAGGCCATGACGTCAGTCTGGCCGCTAAAACTGTGAGTGATGTCACAGCTCTCCCTGACCTCTGCTGTCACTCAGGCTGGAGTGTTTTATGTGAGGACTTCTCCTCTGAGTTCAACTGCTCAAAAAAATAACAAAGCTGGACACTTTTTGTAAACTACATCTTATGCATAGTGGAACTAAACATTAGTTTGTGCCACGTATGCACTGCAAAGTTTTGCGAGTGACAACTACATTAGTTAATGTTCTGTGTGTGTGGATTTCCCCAAACTCATGACAGTTAGCATAGCAAAGTTTTGGCTGTTTCTGTAAAATGTTTTTTATCACCATACCTAAAGCGACCTGTCACTGGCCAAAAGAGAGTGACATCACTGTTTTTAACAGATAGTTATTCACTATATAGTATTTTAAATGTGTAGCTTAATAATATTTAGATCACAAAACAACTGTGCATAAATATAATGGCATAAATAATTGAATTTGTTATTATTAGCAGAATGTTTTAATATATGATTAACACATGATATGTATTAATATTGGTTATCGAACACTCAAAGTAATTTGTATCAGTCATAAAAGGGCGATCTGTCAATCTCTAGTTAGTCGTTAATCACAAGTAATCAGGTTTTAATAATGTACATTCACAATGTACATTTGTAAACAAGCTATGTTCCTTTTTTATTAAAAGAAATTAATACTTTTATTCAGCAAGGACGCATTAAATTAATCAAAAGTGACAGTAAAAAAAGTTATTTTTACTTTGTTACAAAAGATTTTCTTTTCTATTCATCAGAGAACCCTAAACATAAATGTATCACATAAATGTTTCCATGAAAATATTAAGCAGCACAACTGTTTTCAACATTGATAATAATAAGAAATGTTTTGTGAGCAGCAAATTTCTGAAGGATCATGTGAAACTGAAGACTGAAGTAATGATGCTGAAAATTCAACTTACTGTTTGTAATCAAATTACTGCTGTATTTTTGATTAAAATAAATGCAGCCTTGGTGAGCATAAGATACTTTTTTAAAATAAATAATAAAATCTTACAGACCCCAAACTTTTGAACGGTAGTGTATGTCCATAACTTTGATAGGACAAGTACAGCACATGTGGAAATGTGAAAATGTCTGTGACTGTACAAAGGCAGTTTATGATTGTTTTGCTTGTTTTTTGCTAAGTAACTCGATGTAACATTGTGGCACCTCCTTGTTTCACACTGTTAACCCTGTTTGGAACCCAGGGTTAAAAGTGGTGTTTACCCTGTGCTAACCCTGGTCTTTATTTAAATGTTCACCCTGGGTTAAATGTAGTGTGAAAAATGTTTGTGTGTACAGATTGCGATTAAGCACTCTGAAGAAGAATGATGACTGTATTTAGCAGCAGTGTGTACGTGCCCAGTATGCAACCTCTATTTTAGTCACTATTAAAGATGAATAGGTAAGATGGTTTGTATGTCATGACATAATACAAGTTGCTAGTAAGTGACGATCATCACGCATATGAAGTGTAAGTGTTCTCTGGCAGTGATTGTACGAGATGTTGTATTCTTTGAACTGGAAGTACTGAAATATCTGAGGTCTGATTTCCCCCAGTGAGGAGGTAAGACAGTACCGATAAGAAGGTGAATGACTGTTTGACCTCAGACACATACGTCACTGTCTGCTGTCGTAAAGTGCACACGTAATGAGAGTGTGTTGTGTTTTTAGGGGGTTGTGTATTTGAGTTTTATCTTTTGAATTTTTTTTTTAAATTCAATTTATAATGAATGCTAGTGATACTTGGTTAATTTCAGAAAGATTATTTTTGGTCTCTGTTCCAGTTTATGACCTTTCTCTGTGTGTTTATGTGTTTTGTATTTGTGTATGTGTGTTTTAATGGTCTGTGGGAGTCAGCCAAAGGCTGGACTGTTTTAGGAAAAGAATTCTTAGAAAAGAATCCTTCATCATTGTCATGGCAGCCCTCATTAGAAACTATAACGATCCTGAGCATAATGAACGTACTGGTCAGATGACACAACAATTCACCTCTTAAATCTGAGGATGTTATTAAAACTCAAAACCATAACCAATAAAAATCTGTCAAATACGTGACTGACCCCAGCAGAGATTAATCATCAGACTCATTCACATGAGAGTTATATTTCTCCTCTTGAGTTTCATATCCTGTTACAATGCGTGGGTGACTGGATGAGTTCAGCAGCCCTCAGCTCTCACTCTTTCTCCCTCTCTGTGTATTTGTATATATATATATATTTAAACATTTTATTTACTTAAATTTACTTACAATTATTAGCATTGAATGCATTTATGATGTATATTCATATATTAACTAAATACTTTTAATTAATTATTAATATTAATTTAATTAAATACTTTTAATGCAAACCCGATTCCAAAAAAGTTGGGACACTGTACAAATTGTGAATAAAAACAGAATGCAATGATGTGGAAGTTTCAAATTTCAATATTTTATTCAGAATACAACATAGATGACATATCAAATGTTTAAACTGAGAAAATGTATCATTTTAGAGGAAAAATAAGTTGATTTTAAATTTCATGGCATCAACACATCTCAAAAAAGTTGGGACAAGGCCATGTTTACCACTGTGTGGCATCCCCTCTTCTTTTTATAACAGTCTGCAAACGTCTGGGGACTGAGGAGACAAGTTGCTCAAGTTTAGGAATAGGAATGTTGTCCCATTCTTGTCTAATACAGGCTTCTAGTTGCTCAGCTGTCTTAGGTCTTCTTTGTCGCATCTTCCTCTTTATGATGCGCCAAATGTTTTCTATGGGTGAAAGATCTGGACTGCAGGCTGGCCATTTCAGTACCCGGATCCTTCTTCTACGCAGCCATGATGTTGTAATTGATGCAGTATGTGGTCTGGCATTATCATGTTGGAAAATGCAAGGTTTTCCCTGAAAGAGACGACGTCTGGATGGGAGCATATGTTGTTCTAGAACTTGGATATACCTTTCAGCATCGATGGTGCCTTTCCAGATGTGTAAGCTGCCCATGCCACACGCACTCATGCAACCCCATACCATCAGAGATGCAGGCTTCTGAACTGAGCGCTGATAACAACTTGGGTTGTCCTTGTCCTCTTTAGTCCGGATGACATGGCGTCCCAGTTTTCCAAAAATAACTTTTTGATTCGTCTGACCACAGAACAGTTTTCCACTTTGCCACAGTTCATTTTAAATGAGCCTTGGCCCAGAGAAAACGCCTGCGCTTCTGGATCATGTTTAGATATGGCTTCTTTTTTGACCTATAGAGTTTTAGCCGGCAACGGCGAATGGCACGGTGGATTGTGATCACCGACAATGTTTTCTGGAAGTATTCCTGAGCCCATGTTGTGATTTCCATTACAGTAGCATTCCTGTATGTGATGCAGTGCCGTCTAAGGGCCCGAAGATCACGGGCATCCAGTATGGTTTTCCGGCCTTGACCCTTACGCACAGAGATTGTTCCAGATTCTCTGAATCTTTGGATGATATTATGCACTGTAGATGATGATAACTTCAAACTCTTTGCAATTTTTCTCTGAGAAACCCCTTTCTGACATTGCTCCACTATGTTTCGCCGCAGCATTGGGGGAATTGGTGATCCTCTGCCCATCTTGACTTCTGAGAGACACTGCCACTCTGAGAGGCTCTTTTTATACCCAATCATGTTGCCAATTGACCTAATAAGTTGCAAATTGGTCCTCCAGCTATTCCTTATATGTAGATTTAACTTTTCCGGCCTCTTATTGCTACCTGTCCCAACTTTTTTGGAATGTGTAGCTCTCATGAAATCCAAAATAAGCCAATATTTGGCATGACATTTCAAAATGTTTCACTTTCAACATTTGATATGTTATCTATATTCTATTGTGAATAAAATATAAGTTTATGAGATTTGTAAATTATTGCATTTCTTTTTTATTCACAATTTGCACAGTGTCCCAACTTTTTTGGAATCGGGTTTGTAGTTTTAAATGTTTTACATATACACATATATATATATTACTGATGCAATGTCAGTATCTCTGAAACGGCAAGGCAAAATATACATATATAGATGTGTGTGTGTCATTTACACTACTGTACAGCCCATATATGTATGCTGTAATATAAAGGTTTGGATTTGTTTGTGTATATCTAAATGTCAAAGAAATGTTTCCTCTCACTACGTCTGTATTTTGGCTTCCAGTATTTGAATAATGTCAATAACTGCATTAGCTATAATATGTAACCCCAATGATCCTCTTTGGTTCTACATGTTAAAGTCGGCATGAAACAGAAGTTGCGATAGATTTTTCTTCACTATTGTGATGTATATCTGAGTGAAACAAAGACAAATGTTGGGTGGGACTTGATTTTGTCCATCAGGGTTGTGGTTTGCTATTGCTGTGATGTCATGTGAGTGACAGGTTGTTCCGCCCTCACGCCAGTAAACGTGTCATCAGAGAAGAGAAGAGGGAGGGGAAGTTATTTTGATAAAAGATTACGAGGGCACGTGAATTTTTAAAAAATAATGATGGGTATGGATGAATCATATATAATAAATATTGCAATATTCCATAAAAATTAAGAATTGTCAATTTTGAAGCAATGTACAAACTTGGTGGTTGATTATGATTTCACTTTTTTAACTTTAGTTAGTGTGGGATGTTGCTGTTTGAGCATAAACAACATCTGCAAAGTTACAGCGCTCAAAGTTCAAAGCAAAGGGAGATATTTTCTTTTAAAGAAATCGCTTTTTAAGGACTACAACAAATGGCTGGTAGGGACTACAACGAGCTTCTTCCCGGGTTGGTGACATCACAAACCCTAAAATTTACATAAACCCTGCCCCCCGGGAACAAAGGGGGTGAGGCCATGTTCAGAAGAGGTGCTTTATTGCAAAACAGTATACAACACAAATGCACAAAAAGATGACAACATACAGTTCTGGAAAATTTTAAGAGACCACTTAACATTGAGAAATCAATGTTAAGTGGTCTCTTAATTTTTTCCAGAGCTGTAAGTTATAATTGTAATTAAACTAAACTATACCTGTTCTGTCTTCATGCAGCATATATTCTCTGGCGCCGTAAGCATTTTACAATAGTTCCCACAGGAGCGATTTATAGATTATCATGACAGAATATGCTAATCAATGACTTGAAGATTGTTAACTCCACATCAGCTACATAAATTCATCAACGAACTATTCAGAAATGTCCTGTTCCATTCTACATGTTGTCACTTCTTCGTGAGTCTCTCCATCATTGTCCAACTACGGTTTGAACATAAAAGGCTGAACAGTTTCTGACATTTTCAGTGCGTGTCTGCTGGAGCTGCTAACACGAGCTCTTGAAGCTCCACCCTCTTCTTGAAAGGGGGCCGGGAGCAGCAGCTCATTTGCATTTAAACGGCACATTTTTGCACACCCTCAAAAAGTGACAATTTTAGCATGCTATAAAAAATAATCTGTGGGGTATTTTGAGCTAAAACTTCACATACACACTCTGGGGACATCAGAGACTTATTTTACATCTTGTAAAAAGGGGCATTATAGGACCCCTTTAAGCAGTGTACCACACTTTAAGTGTACAAATGCAAATGTTTGCATTACAGCATAAGTATACAGGCTGTTCTACAGTACCAGGGTAAATGACTAAGTTTGAATAACTGTTTTGTTTTATCTTTGTGCTGGATTAATGCACCTGTGTAAATGTCATTAGGAGAGGGGGAAACAGCACTCTCTTTTTACAGGCTTTGATATAATGCCATTTTCTCTCTCTTCTGTTACAAGAGAGCTTCCCTAGCAGAGGTTTTGTTTTAGGTGACTAAAATAGGCTAAACAAATGATTCATGTTCTCTGCTTCCCTTAGAAACTCTTTCTCAATGAGAACAAGATGTTTAGAAAGCAATGAATGGGAAAAGATGATTGTAAAAGTTTTCCAATTGTAAAGATTTTCCAATTTAGTCTCAATCAAAGCCAGACCTGTAGTCATAATATCTTTCTTGCCTGCTTGAGCATTCATCCTGTCCACCATCTCCTCGTTTTTACCTTCTCTCTCATATTTAAGTAGCTTTTCTTCTTTTAAATGAAGAGAACTGCACTTTCATAGCCAATGTCTCTGATAACTGATCCATCATGCTGAATGTGTATGTGTGTAGTGTGTGGGTTAAAAGTTATCTGCGCAGCTGTGTATGGATGAAAGACTGCACATATGCATTATCCCTCTCGGACACCTGTGTGTGTGTAGACGAGATAGATGAATGAGAGACTATAAGAAAAAAGACACAAGGGAAGCGCATATATACGTTTATTATCTTTAATCATGAGAAAAAGAGATAAGAACCATCAAACTGTCAGTAAAATGATGATTGAAAGCTTTCTTACACAAATACACGTGCATGCAGACACACACACCACATCCACTCCAACTGTATAACACTCCTTATTTCCTTTCAAACACTTCTCTTTTGTGTCAAACAGGTATTGTGTGCCAAACCCATCTATACAAATCTATGAGGCATTTCAATTAGATTAAAATAGCTAATGTTTCATTATTTCAAGATAAACATGAGCAACAAAAATGAACAAGGCAAAAGATGCAGAGAACTCGTAGAGGGATAGAAATAGACATGCTCTGAGAGATAGTTTGAACTTTGACCCAAGGAGGTTTTCTAAGGAGTGTAGCTCAAACACTCAACTTGTTTTCCTTCCGCCACAGACTCTCGGCCTGAACTCTGTCCACCATCTTGACGGGAAGACTTGATGCATTTTGGAGACATCAAGCATTTTTGTGCTTGTTTGGAAAAACTCTGACCGGCTGCACTGTGAATGTGTGGATGAATCAGATAAACTAAGTTTGAAATCTGGCCATGATGCAGATTTACTGCGCAAGTTATTCACTGACAGTTATCAAAATATTTGGCGGGAGTGCCTCGCGGATACTGAGGTTATGCTGAAGATAAACTAGAGTGATGTTCAAGGGGAAAAATTCACGTTTTGGCAAGTTATTTCAATGATTTTTGGTGCATTTCAGGGTGCAAAGCTTATGTTTGGAGCAGCAGGTTGTTGCTCTCGAATCTCCTTTGAGCTTGAGTTCAACTCAGTCAAGTTTAGCAACACATCATCGGTTGTTGCATGTCTTGTTACCAATCAGCTCAGCATTGAAGCCACTGACTTTAAACCTGGTGTGAGTCGCATAGACAAACGTACTCATGTTTGAATCGAACACAGAAGCAAACCCAGACAGCAACATAGTGTCGGCCCAGATCCGGCCCACATCTGGTACATGTGGATTCCACGTGTACCGGATCTGGGCCGAATCCAATTTTTGAGCTACAGCAGCAGATTATGTGAATAACAATGACAGTTTCTGCCTTTTGCACACACAGATGTATCATATGGATTTGGAAGAGTTTTAGTGCACAACTTATGGTGCTTTTCCCATAAAAAAAAAGGTTAAGGAAAAAAGCAGCCTGGACAGTCTACAAAATATCTTGTTCTTCGAAAGAAAAAAGTCAGGTGGGTTCTGGAATGACAGGAGGTTGAGTAAATGACAATTTCCTTTTTTTGTGTGAACTGTTCCTTTAAGAGACAACAGCAACTACTATCTAGGTGTGTGAATGTGTACAGGAATGTCATTAGCATGAGTGTTACTCCACACTGTATGAGTTCAACTTCGTTCATCAGCTAAATTCTGTCATGTTTACAGAGTGAGAGAAGGATGAAAGGACCATGGGGAGGAATCAGAAAATGTATAAGGTGTTTATATGTATCCGAGTGTCTGTCTGACTATGTTGAGTGCATGTGTATGTGAGGGAGTGAGAGAGAGACTCATTATACATGAATCACTCAATCTTGACTATCCCAAAGTGTTGGCGTTAAATAAAACGTCTCAATCATCAGTCATCGCTCACCTCATCTCTACAACAGAGCTTAAATAGGCCTATATAATGAACATAGCTTCAGTTTCATAGAGAGAGAGCGTTTGTGAACATGGGAAGTATCATAGAATGCCTGCAGCTGGTCTCTTGAGAAGCAGACACACACTTAACACTGTGCTAGACAGACAATAAACAAAGATAAAAACGTAAATGTCGGCAACTAAACAAAATAGTAACAAATATGTTCGAAGGAAGAAAAAGATGTAGCAGTTTAGCTTTTTAGGGTCACTATTAATGACATTGCATTCCATGGTAAGAACAGATGGAGATGAAATACTGGAGAGGACGAAAGGGGTGGAAAACAAAGGACAGTGATTGTGTTTTAATGACCCTCAATCCTCAGTTACGCCACACCTAAATGGTGTGTGGGTTTACTTAGCTAAGCGACAAAGTTAGCCAAATCTGACAAAACCACCTTTATGTAAAACAATAGTTTATGGTAGACCAATGTAAATTACTTACACATTTTTGCTGTATTTTTGATCAAATGAATGCAGCATATTTGTGAATTGAAGAGACTTCTTTAAAAACATTAAAAATCTTAATGACCTTAGGCTTTTGAATGGTATTGTATGTCTTAGATAGGTAGGTGTGTGTTCATGTTTTTCTATCCCGGTGGGGACTTCAACCTGAATGCACACTGACTCATGGGGACTCGTGTCACCGTGGGGACCTAAACTGAGGTCTCCATGAGAAAAACAAGCTTATACATTTTTTTGAAAATGTAAAAATACAGAAAATTTTGTATGATGGGTAGATTTATGTAAGGTTAGTGTAAGGGGAGAGAATATACAATTTGTACAGTATAAAAATCATGTCTATGGAGAGTCCCCACAAAGATAGTGAACCAGACATATGTGTGTTTGTGTGTGTGTGTGTACCTGGTATTCCCTGTTATGGGGACCAAATAAAGGATAGTAATACCAGTACATTTTGACCTTGTGGGGAAATTTTTTTGGTCCCCATGAGGAAAACAGCTTGTATATCATAATAAATGAATTTATTATTGAAATGTTTTGAAAATCTAAAAATGCAGAAAGTTTTCTGTGATGGGTAGGTTCAGTGGTAGGGTTAGTGTAGGGGGATAAAATATACAGTTTGTACAGTATAAAAATCATTATGTCTATGGAATGTGCCCATAAAACATGGAAACCTGTGTGTGTGTGTGTGTGTGTGTGTGTAATGAAGTACATTATTGACTGATAGACTTTGCCGTTTACTGCAACATCTCCTTGAACCATTGCCCACTTTGATGCACACGTTTAGGGTTCACACACACACCCCAGGGACCACTTCTCTCTCCTCGTGTTCCTTCCTGTAGTAACATCCTTTTGGAAGACATTAGAGCGCATTAGACCAGCCCCATCTGACAGAGCGATGAAGGATTTTGAAGTGGCAGTTCTGGGGGTTCAGTCTCTGCTCTGACCCTCAATCCATTCCCAAAGAGATTTACAAATATTGCAGTCCATAGGCAAGAGCTATATGCCACAGATTCTAATGGAATAGGTCACCAAAAATGTACTATCTTGTCATCATTTACTCATCCTCATGTCGTTCCAAACCCACATGGCTCTCCTTCCACTTGTTTAATACAAAAGTTCTGCAGAGATGCTTTTTTCACAGTTACTGTGAATGGACTGGAGCTTTCAAGCTTAAAAATGACACAGAAGCAGTAAGTATTGTGAAAGTGGTCTATGTGATTTGTGTGATATTTTCCAATTCAAGACTGCATTTCCCAATCATTGTAAGCCTAAGTAGATCGTACACAGCATAGGTGCCAATGGTTTCTGCGACCTAATTAGAAATACGATGCTTTTGGAAAACGCAGCCCAGATCTGATTTGTGAGCTACATCATCTGATTAATTGAAAAGATTTGAATCAAAAGGTCAATTTACAAATGATTCATTTATTGATTCATTTGCAAATAGTTCATTTATGAATGATTCATTTACAAACAGTTCATTTATGAACAATTCATTCACAAATGATTCATTCACCATCAGTTCATTCAACACCAATTCATTCACAAATGATTCATTCACCATCAGTTCATTCAACACCAATTCATTCACAAACAATTATTTTACATCTCTCATGAACTCTCATGAACATACCAAGGAGACATGGCGTTTTTAGAAAAATGTGAAGAGCAAAAAGGGAACCTTGGTTATTTTAAAACACCAGCACATGATGGTCTTTAGAACCCCCAAAATTAAAGGTTTGTAATATGACACTGAGCTTTAAGACACGTTTTAATTCAAACCTTTAATTTTAAGATCGTATAGAGCATGAAAGGGAAGCAGTTTAAAGGAGGGACTCCATATATGAACT
Source organism: Coreius guichenoti (assembly GCA_039654105.1). Classification (NCBI taxonomy): domain Eukaryota; kingdom Metazoa; phylum Chordata; class Actinopteri; order Cypriniformes; family Gobionidae; genus Coreius; species Coreius guichenoti. The sequence continues at coordinate 13,970,701 of CM077178.1, forward strand.
GATAGGCCATGTGAATGGAAATCTATAGAAAATAAAGAGAAAGCCATGTGTGTTTGTGTGTGAGAATAGGGAGGCAGTCATGTGCAGTATCATAACGTAGGAGTTTGAGACATATTGCATTAGAGGCAGTCATCATGTCCTCTCTATCACTGCTGCGATAGGGCTTCTCTCCGGCTTGGCGGGCACCCGGCGGACTCCAGTCTGCCTTTCTGCCTGGTTATCAGCTCCACGCCATGAGCTCAGCGCTGCAGAAGCCCAAGAGAGCTCCATCTGAGCCATACTGATATCTAGGCTTCCTGGGAGTGGGTCAGAACCAACCTCAGAACTGCTCATTACCATAAAGATATTTGGCAGGCACTGCTTTCAGACTAATTTTTGGTGATAAGACAGTGTGAGGAGTGAATGTGGGAGCATATGGACACATATGAGCGCAGAACCTATCACATTAAACGGTAGACATCAAGATAGGACTTTAGAGTTTCCATCGGGAAACTGACCCTTGACCTCTGATGAGGAGAAAAAAATGCGTCATCCATTCAAATCTTTCACTCTAGCGTCTCCCTCCTCATATTTTTATTGCATGATATTAATTCCTGTTTGTAGACGTAAACAAGTGGTGTCAGGCTTGTCAAACAGACTGATGGAAGTATGATGCTGGAGTGTGAGTTTTGTATGTGTGTTTGTAGTGTTTGAGCTATGAGTCACAGATGCAGCATTACAAAACGAGCAGCACAGAGCCAACTCTCTTCCTCTCATTATCCCGGGCCGACTGGCAAAAACACAGCCACTAATGTTCTGAAAAATCAGACGTACACTATGTGTGAGTGGAAAACAGATGTTTATGAGTGTTTGTGCTGTAGGATTATTTGTGTCAAATTTTTAGGCTTATTTCAATTTATGTACTGTCTAAGAACAAACAAACATGAAATATATAAGGAATATTTCCTGCTGATAAACACTGAGGATGGGTTTAAGTAACAGGTAGATCTCAGGTATGAAAATGAATCACGACTCAAGAGGGTGTTACTATGTGGTTGCTAAGGTATTCCGAACAAATTCTAGGGCATTACAAGGGCATTAGTGTTTTGGGTAGTTGCCAGGGTTAGGCTACATTTCATTGACTAGATATATCTGAACCAAAAGATTCTTCCACAGCCTAATAGGGAAGACATGAAGAGGTTTGATACTGGAGTTTTTCCTGGGATGTTTGGGGGTTGTTAGCTGTCTGATCCTCACTGGTCTGCACTCTCATCCTGATGATAACACACTCTCTGTGGACACAGAAACCTTTAGTTTTATAGATTGTGCTGGCTCTGCTCATTTGAAAATATGTCCCATGTGACTCCCTCCCACAGTACTCTCATGCACAGATTGTGTCCTTTCATTTCTGTCTCTCTCTTTCTATTTGTCCTGCTCCGTCTCCATCATAGTTACACATGTTCACATAGTATGAAGTTTCATGCACCTGGTGAGTTTGAGCATGTGTGTGCGCATAGACTTTAAGCGATGAGAAGAGGAGCAGTAGGTTGAGTGTGATGAAGCTCATATAGAGGAGAGAGTCGTTTATCTCTGGCCGTGTGAGAGATATAATGTAAATAACCTCAGCCTTGCGCGATCGATTTATCAGACCCTCGGCTCAATCTCACAAACCGTCCCATAAACACAGCTTTGGGGTGACCCCACATCTGTCCGGCCTGGCCGTCCCCACATGCACAACTTTAAGATGAACCCATAGAGTGTGAGCGTAAGAAAGCCTGCCTTCCTTTTATATAAACATAGCTTTAAAAGAACTGCCTGCCTAGTGAGAATTATTACATTCTGAACTGTTTTTCTACCTCCTGATTGGATGGACCGCCAGTGTTTTCACAGTTCTGAAGGTCACAGACTATATGCCGTGTAAAAATTCCATTCACATATTTCAAATTAATGTTGTGTGTATGTGTGTGTATTTATTTATATATATATATATATATATATATATATATATATATATTAGCCTGTGATTGACTGTAGTTAGGGTAAAAAAATAAATAAATAAAAAAAAACAGGTAGGGTGCGTTTCCAAGGGATACAGTGCCTCCTGAATAAAATAAGTTGAGAAAATAATCAATATTACAAAAATAAAACAAAGCAAATATTGCAAAATGTGACTTTAAAAGGTGTTTTTTTTTTTTTTTTTCATTGCCACATGATTTTATTGAACTTGCATTTTGTGCATTTATACATGGCATAATACTGGTACCATATAATCTTATTACACAAATATGAAAATCTGAAAAGTTCCCTGAACCTTGTGCCACTTAATACAATACCGTTTAAAAAGGCAGTCGACTTTAAAAAGCGCATAAATCACTCATTTTTCTAAAGTGACGCTGTTCAACACGTGAGAGAAGGCAATGCCTCCATCACGCTATGATTGGATGTGATTGGTTATAATTAGCTATGATTGGTTCGTGCGATAAATCCCGCCTCTTGTTTTCGTGCGTGTTCCGTGTTCGCGAATCAGTCTGAATCTGAATGAACAAAATTATTGCGTTGATAGCTCAGCCACTTCGATATCAAGCACCGCACTGTCACTTCAAAATCAAATGTGAAATGGAATTTATCAAACACGAATTTACATTTGATTTATTAAAATATAAAACATTGGCACACCATATGTGTGTGTGTACGTATGTGTGTGTATTTCCTTCTTGCACTTTGTCATGGAATGTGTTTGGTACGGTGGCCGAGAGAGCTCAACGCGCTGCAAATTGAAGAAAACACATGCAAATTGAAGAAAACACATGCAAATAAAGAAAACTTCTTCATCAGTTTGACAACACATGCGCTGCAAAAGTTCACAACACATGCAAATACAGAAACGCGCTGCAAAAATCCACAACACATGCGAATACAGAAACGCTCTGCAAAAGTCCACAAAACATGCAAATACAGAAACGCGCTGCAAATACTCACAACACATGCAAATACAGAAACGCGCTGCAAAAGTCCACAACACATGCAAATACAGAAACGCTCTGCAAAAGTCCACAAAACATGCAAATACAGAAACGCGCTGCAAATACTCACAACACATGCAAATACAGAAACGCGCTGCAAAAGTCCACAACACATGCAAATACAGAAACGCGCTGCAAAAGTCCACAACACATGCAAATACAGAAACGCGCTGCAAAAGTCCACAACACATGCAAATACAGAAACGCGCTGCAAATACTCACAACACATGCAAATATAGAAACGCGCTGCAAATACTCACAACACATGCAAATACAGAAACGCGCTGCAAATACTCACAATACATGCAAATACAGAAACGCGCTGCAAATACTCACAACACATGCAAATACAAAAACACGCTGCAAATACTCACAACACATGCAAATAGTTTGACAACACATGCGCTGCAAAAGTTCACAACACATGCAAATACAGAAACACGCTGCAAAAGTTCACAACACATGCAAATACAAAAACATGCTGCAAATACTCACAACACATGCAAATAGAGAAACGCCCTGCAAAAGTCCACAACGCATGCAAATACAGAAACGCGCTGCAAATACTCACAACACATGCAAATAGAGAAACGTGCTGCAAATACTCACAACACATGCAAATACAAAAACGCCCTGCAAAAGTCCACAACACATGCAAATACAGAAACGTGCTGCAAATACTCACAACACATGCAAATAGAGAAACGCGCTGCAAAAGTCCACAACACATGCAAATAGAGAAACGCGCTGCAAATACTCACAACACATGCAAATACAAAAACGCGCTACAAAAGTTCACAACACATGCAAATACAGAAACGCGCTGCAAATACTCACAACACATGCAAATATAGAAACGCGCTGCAAATACTCACAACACATGCAAATACAGAAACGCGCTGCAAATACTCACAATACATGCAAATACAGAAACGCGCTGCAAATACTCACAACACATGCAAATACAAAAACACGCTGCAAATACTCACAACACATGCAAATAGTTTGACAACACATGCGCTGCAAAAGTTCACAACACATGCAAATACAGAAACACGCTGCAAAAGTTCACAACACATGCAAATACAAAAACATGCTGCAAATACTCACAACACATGCAAATAGAGAAACGCCCTGCAAAAGTCCACAACGCATGCAAATACAGAAACGCGCTGCAAATACTCACAACACATGCAAATAGAGAAACGCGCTGCAAAAGTCCACAACACATGCAAATACAGAAACGTGCTGCAAATACTCACAACACATGCAAATACAAAAACGCGCTGCAAAAGTCCACAACACATGCAAATACAGAAACGCTCTGCAAATACTCACAACACATGCAAATACAGAAACGCCCTGCAAAAGTCCACAACACATGCAAATACAGAAACGTGCTGCAAATACTCACAACACATGCAAATAGAGAAACGCGCTGCAAAAGTCCACAACACATGCAAATAGAGAAACGCGCTGCAAATACTCACAACACATGCAAATACAAAAACGCGCTGCAAAAGTCCACAACACATGCAAATACAGAAACGTGCTGCAAATACTCACAACACATGCAAATACAAAAACGCGCTGCAAAAGTCCACAACACATGCAAATACAGAAACGCTCTGCAAATACTCACAACACATGCAAATACAGAAACGCCCTGCAAAAGTCCACAACACATGCAAATACAGAAACGTGCTGCAAATACTCACAACACATGCAAATAGAGAAACGCGCTGCAAAAGTCCACAACACATGCAAATAGAGAAACGCGCTGCAAATACTCACAACACATGCAAATACAAAAACGCGCTACAAAAGTCCACAACACATGCAAATACAGAAACGCGCTGCAAATACTCACAACACATGCAAATACAGAAACGCGCTGCAAATACTCACAACACATGCAAATATAGAAACGCGCTGCAAATACTCACAACACATGCAAATACAGAAACGCGCTGCAAATACTCACAATACATGCAAATACAGAAACGCGCTGCAAATACTCACAACACATGCAAATACAAAAACACGCTGCAAATACTCACAACACATGCAAATAGTTTGACAACACATGCGCTGCAAAAGTTCACAACACATGCAAATACAGAAACACGCTGCAAAAGTTCACAACACATGCAAATACAAAAACATGCTGCAAATACTCACAACACATGCAAATAGAGAAACGCCCTGCAAAAGTCCACAACGCATGCAAATACAGAAACGCGCTGCAAATACTCACAACACATGCAAATAGAGAAACGCGCTGCAAAAGTCCACAACACATGCAAATACAGAAACGTGCTGCAAATACTCACAACACATGCAAATACAAAAACGCGCTGCAAAAGTCCACAACACATGCAAATACAGAAACGCTCTGCAAATACTCACAACACATGCAAATACAGAAACGCCCTGCAAAAGTCCACAACACATGCAAATACAGAAACGTGCTGCAAATACTCACAACACATGCAAATAGAGAAACGCGCTGCAAAAGTCCACAACACATGCAAATAGAGAAACGCGCTGCAAATACTCACAACACATGCAAATACAAAAACGCGCTACAAAAGTCCACAACACATGCAAATACAGAAACGCTCTGCAAATACTCACAACACATGCAAATAGAGAAACGCGCTGCAAAAGTCCACAACACATGCAAATACAGAAACGCCCTACAAAAGTCCACAACACATGCAAATACAAAAACGCGCTGCAAATACTCACAACACATGCAAATAGAAAAACGCGCTGCAAAAGTCCACAACACATGCAAATACAGAAACGCACTGCAAATACTCACAACACATGCAAATACAGAAACGCCCTGCAAAAGTCCACAACACATGCAAATACAAAAACGCGCTGCAAATACTCACAACACATGCAAATAGAGAAACGCGCTGGAAAAGTCCACAACACCTGCAAATACAGAAACGCTCTGCAAATACTCACAACACATGCAAATACAGAAACGCGCTGCAAATACTCACAACACATGCAAATAGAGAAACGCGCTGCAAAAGTCCACAACACCTGCAAATACAGAAACGCTCTGCAAATACTCACAACACATGCAAATACAGAAACGCACTGCAAATACTCACAACACATGCAAACAGAGAAACGTGCTGCAAAAGTCCACAACACCTGCAAATACAGAAACGCTCTGCAAATACTCACAACACATGTAAATACAGAAACGCCCTGCAAAAGTCCACAACACATGCAAATACAAAAGCGCGCTGCAAATACTCACAACACATGCAAATACAGAAACGCGCTGCAACTACTCACAACACATGCAAATAGAGAAACGCGCTGCAAATACTCACAACACATGTAAATACAGAAACGCTCTGCAAATACTCACAACACATGCAAATACAGAAACACGCTGCAAATACTCACAACACATGCAAATAGAGAAACACGCTGCAAAAGTCCACAACACATGCAAATACAGAAACGCTCTGCAAATACTCACAACACATGCAAATACAGAAACGCCCTGCAAAAGTCCACAACACATGCAAATACAAAAACGCGCTGCAAATACTCACAACACATGCAAATAGAAAAACGCGCTGCAAAAGTCCACAACACATGCAAATACAGAAACGCGCTGCAAATACTCACAACACATGCAAATAGAGAAATGCGCTGCAAATACTCACAACACATGCAAATACAGAAACGCTCTGCAAATACTCACAACATGTAAATACAGAAACGCTCTGCAAATACTCACAACACATGCAAATAGAGAAACGCGCTGCAAAAGTCCACAACACCTGCAAATACAGAAACGCTCTGCAAATACTCACAACACATGCAAATACAGAAACGCGCTGCAAATACTCACAACACATGCAAACAGAGAAACGTGCTGCAAAAGTCCACAACACATGCAAATACAGAAACGCTCTGCAAATACAACACATGTAAATACAGAAACGCTCTGCAAATACTCACAACACATGCAAATACAGAAACGCCCTGCAAAAGTCCACAACACATGCAAATACAAAAACGCGCTGCAAATACTCACAACACATGCAAATAGAAAAACGCGCTGCAAAAGTCCACAACACATGCAAATACAGAAACGCACTGCAAATACTCACAACACATGCAAATAGAGAAACGCGCTGCAAAAGTCCACAACACATGCAAATACAGAAACGCTCTGCAAATACTCACAACACATGCAAATAGAGAAACGCGCTGCAAATACGCACAACACATGCAAATACAGAAACGCTCTGCAAATACTCACAACACATGCAAATAGAGAAACGCGCTGCAAAAGTCCACAACACATGCAAATACAAAAACGCTCTGCAAATACTCACAACACATGCAAATAGAGAAACGCGCTGCAAAAGTCCACAACACATGCAAATACAGAAACGCACTGCAAATACTCACAACACATGCAAATAGAGAAACGCGCTGCAAAAGTCCACAACACATGCAAATACAAAAACGCTCTGCAAATACTCACAACACATGTAAATACAGAAACGCTCTGCAAATACTCACAACACATGCAAATAGAGAAACGTGCTGCAAAAGTCCACAACACCTGCAAATACAGAAACGCTCTGCAAATACTCACAACACATGCAAATACAGAAACGCGCTGCAAATACTCACAACACATGCAAATACACAAACGCGCTGCAAATACTCACAACACATGTAAATACAGAAACGCTCTGCAAATACTCACAACACATGTAAATACAGAAACGCGCTGCAAATACTCACAACACATGCAAATACACAAACGCGCTGCAAATACTCACAACACATGTAAATACAGAAACGCTCTGCAAATACTCACAACACATGCAAATACAGAAACGCTCTGCAAATACTCAAACACATGCAAATACAAAAACGCGCTGCAAATACTCACAACACATGCAAATAGAGAAACGCGCTGCAAAAGTCCACAACACATGCAAATAAGCGCTGCAAATACTCACAACACATGCAAATACAGAAACGCTCTGCAAATACTCACAACACATGTAAATACAGAAACGCGCTGCAAATACTCACAACACATGCAAATACACAAACGCGCTGCAAATACTCACAACACATGTAAATACAGAAACGCTCTGCAAATACTCACAACACATGCAAATACAGAAACGCTCTGCAAATACTCAAACACATGCAAATACAAAAACGCGCTGCAAATACTCACAACACATGCAAATAGAGAAACGCGCTGCAAAAGTCCACAACACATGCAAATAAGCGCTGCAAATACTCACAACACATGCAAATACAGAAACGCTCTGCAAATACTCACAACACATGTAAATACAGAAACGCGCTGCAAATACTCACAACACATGCAAATACACAAACGCGCTGCAAATACTCACAACACATGCAAATACAGAAACGCTCTGCAAATACTCACAACACATGTAAATACAGAAACGCTCTGCAAGTACTCACAACACATGCAAATACAGAAACGTGCTGCAAATACTCACAACACATGCAAATACAGAAACGCCCTGCAAAAGTCCACAACACATGCAAATACAAAAACGCGCTGCAAATACTCACAACACATGCAAATAGAGAAACGCGCTGCAAAAGTCCACAACACATGCAAATACAGAAACACGCTGCAAATACAACACATGCAAATACAAAAACGCTCTGCAAATACTCACAACACATGCAAATAGAGAAACGCCCTGCAAAAGTCCACAACACATGCAAATACAGAAACGCGCTGCAAATACTCACAACACATGCAAATAGAGAAACGCGCTGCAAATACTCACAACACATGTAAATACAGAAACGCTCTGCAAGTACTCACAACACATGCAAATACAGAAACGCGCTGCAAAAGTCCACAACACATGCAAATACAGAAACGCGCTGCAAATACAACACATGCAAATACAAAAACGCTCTGCAAATACTCACAACACATGCAAATAGAGAAACGCACTGCAAAAGTCCACAACACATGCAAATACAGAAACACGCTGCAAATACAACACATGCAAATACAAAAACGCTCTGCAAATACTCACAACACATGCAAATAGAGAAACGCCCTGCAAAAGTCCACAACACATGCAAATACAGAAACGCGCTGCAAATACTCACAACACATGCAAATAGAGAAACGCGCTGCAAATACTCACAACACATGTAAATACAGAAACGCTCTGCAAGTACTCACAACACATGCAAATACAGAAACGCGCTGCAAAAGTCCACAACACATGCAAATACAGAAACGCGCTGCAAATACAACACATGCAAATACAAAAACGCTCTGCAAATACTCACAACACATGCAAATAGAGAAACGCACTGCAAAAGTCCACAACACATGCAAATACACTCTGCAAATAGCACATACCAGGCCCGGCGATCTCAAGCCCCTTCTGCGATGATCTGAATGATGATGATGATGATGATGATGAGGCTACTTTTAAAATTAAATTAATATTTTAATTTGCCCTGCAATAATTTATATTATCATGCATAACCGAGGCGCTGTAATAAGATTAGCTAACTCCTCATTTAAAAAAAAAAAAAAACACCTACATCTCTTCTCATTTTTTTTAACTACGGGCCACAAGGGAAATATTAAGAAATAAATTAAGGTTAAATAGTGTTATCAGAACATGTTGAAGTAGAGCTCTCGTATGAGTTTTTAGTTTCACTTTCTACAGTGAATAATTGACTGGGATTTGAGACATAAAATCAAGTAAATTATTAAAAAAATATATTATTTATTATTAATAATTTATTAATAATATTTTTTTACGCAAAATAATACCCCCCCAAATCGTTTGTCCTGGCGCCGGGACTGGCACAGACCACAATGAAAGTGTTATAAGGGAACACCAACAAGTGACGTACCTGGCTGGGATCGCTGGCTGGGATTATTCAATGTTTACTCTTCAGTGGTGTGCACCTGAAAGTTTTTTTTTGTTTATCTTAACAATTTGATCGTATGTGCATTATGAGCAGGCCTATTTGCAGCGCGTTTTTGTATTTGCATGTGTTGTGAGTATTTGCAGCGCATTTTTGTATTTGCATGTGTTGTGAGTATTTGCAGCGCGTTTTTGTATTTGCATGTGTTGTGGACTTTTGGAGCGCGTTTCTGTATTTACATGTGTTGTGAGTATTTGCAGACCGTTTTTGTATTTGCATGTGTTGTGAGTATTTGCAGCGCGTTTCTGTATTTGCATGTGTTGTGAGTATTTGCAGAGCGTTTTTGTATTTGCATGTGTTGTGAGTATTTGCAGCGCATTTTTGTATTTGCATGTGTTGTGAGTATTTGCAGCGCGTTTTTGTATTTGCATGTGTTGTGGACTTTTGCAGCGCGTTTCTGTATTTGCATGTGTTGTGGACTTTTGCAGCGCGTTTCTGTATTTGCATGTGTTGTGAGTATTTGCAGCGCGTTTCTGTATTTGCATGTGTTGTGAACTTTTGCAGCGCGTTTCTCTATTTGCATGTGTTGTGGACTTTTGCAGGGTGTTTTTGTATTTGCATGTGTTGTGGACTTTTGCAGCGCGTTTCTGTATTTGCATGTGTTGTGAGTATTTGCAGAGCGTTTTTGTATTTGCATGTGTTGTGAGTATTTGCAGCGCGTTTCTGTATTTGCATGTGTTGTGAACTTTTGCAGCGCGTTTCTCTATTTGCATGTGTTGTGGACTTTTGCAGGGTGTTTTTGTATTTGCATGTGTTGTGGACTTTTGCAGCGCGTTTCTGTATTTGCATGTGTTGTGAGTATTTGCAGAGCGTTTTTGTATTTGCATGTGTTGTGAGTATTTGCAGCGCGTTTCTGTATTTGCATGTGTTGTGAGTATTTGCAGAGCGTTTTTGTATTTGCATGTGTTGTGAGTATTTGCAGCGCGTTTCTGTATTTGCATGTGTTGTGAACTTTTGCAGCGCGTTTCTCTATTTGCATGTGTTGTGGACTTTTGCAGGGCGTTTTTGTATTTGCATGTGTTGTGGACTTTTGCAGCGCGTTTCTGTATTTGCATGTGTTGTGAGTATTTGCAGAGCGTTTTTGTATTTGCATGTGTTGTGAGTATTTGCAGCGCGTTTCTGTATTTGCATGTGTTGTGAGTATTTGCAGAGCGTTTTTGTATTTGCATGTGTTGTGAGTATTTGCAGAGCGTTTCTGTATTTGCATGTGTTGTGAGTATTTGCAGAGCGTTTTTGTATTTGCATGTGTTGTGAGTATTTGCAGCGCGTTTCTCTATTTGCATGTGTTGTGGACTTTTGCAGGGCGTTTTTGTATTTGCATGTGTTGTGGACTTTTGCAGCCCGTTTCTGTATTTGCATGTGTTGTGAGTATTTGCAGGGCGTTTCTGTATTTGCATGTGTTGTGAGTATTTGCAGCGCGTTTCTCTATTTGCATGTGTTGTGAGTATTTGCAGCGTGTATTTGTATTTGCATGTGTTGTGAGTATTTGCAGAGCGTTTCTGTATTTGCATGTGTTGTGAGTATTTGCAGAGCGTTTTTGTATTTGCATGTGTTGTGAGTATTTGCAGCGCGTTTCTCTATTTGCATGTGTTGTGGACTTTTGCAGGGCGTTTTTGTATTTGCATGTGTTGTGGACTTTTGCAGCCCGTTTCTGTATTTGCATGTGTTGTGAGTATTTGCAGGGCGTTTCTGTATTTGCATGTGTTGTGAGTATTTGCAGCGCGTTTCTCTATTTGCATGTGTTGTGAGTATTTGCAGCGTGTATTTGTATTTGCATGTGTTGTGAACTTTTGCAGCGCGTTTCTGTATTTGCATGTGTTGTGGACTTTGGCAGCGCATGTGTTGTCAAACTGATAAAGATGTTTTCTTTATTTGCTGGTGTTTTTTCTATTTTCATGTGTTTTCTTCAGTTGCAGCGCGTTGAGCTCTCTCGGCCACTGTAGTTTGGCTTATTATGTTTTTGTTTGTGTCTGCTTGGAAAAATTCACAGTTCTGACATTTCGGAAAAAGGAGTAAATACACCCCAAAGATTAATTAATGTTTACAAAGACTATTTGGTGAAATATTAGGTTACCATATTTATCATTTTATATTTATCTAATATTTGTTAGATTTGTTTTTAGTTCTATTCTATCACAGTTTGACTTTTTAGAAAAGCTTTGTTTTGCTAATGACATCCAGCAAGACTGTAGAATCTCCTATGTACAGAATCTCCCTTGCAAAGTGTTGTTTAAAGTATTCTTCTCTTAAACATATTCCGGGTTGTGTGTCCTCCCTAAAACTTTGCGACAAGGCAAAACACTTGTGCATTCCGACTTTGGACATTGACCTTGGCAGTTAGCAGCTCCAATGCAGGGGAGTAACGCCACCACTCCCAGCTTCCCTACCCCAAAACACACACAAACACAAACACAAGCCACACACACACATCCACAAATACAACACATACACAGCTGCAAGACATCTTGATAATATCTGACAGCCGATCCATTCCAGGTCAGTGTTCATCCCAGACTGCACTCCATGCCCTCATCTCTTTCTTCGCTTGCATCCATGTCCCTTGTGACACAGTAACCATCCTACAAGTCAGATGCACAGACATAACTGTATATGATTATCTAAACAAAACAGCTACATCTTTGCTATCCCACAGATTTGTCTGGTACATTCCAAAGTATTGTATATGTCAGGCTTCCTCTTTTAAAAACAAAGTCCTTAAGCAGCATTTAAAACCACACCATCCATCTATATTAAACAGTTTGTCAGATATAAAGTCTTTCATGAGGTGTTATGTTTTTATTAAGTGACTCCACAATGTTTGACCCAAGTGCTGCCTAACTGGTTCATTTGTATTCAAGCCGGTAAATCAACGTTTTTGTCTTGTTTTGTTATTCTAATTCATCTCTTTTTTTATTTTTTTTTACCAAGGTTGTCACTTAAAATTTTTCCCTTCCTAGAGTTTAGTTCTGGCCTGGAAACGCCATTTGTTAGACGCCACGTTGTAGCGAGTGTATCGTTGAAGTACATGTAAGATTAAGTGTGTGTGCAGTTGCTGTTATCTGTCATCTTGCGAGTTGGATGACCGCCTCTCCTGTTTATGTGTGTGTGTGTGTGTGTATATATCTTAGAGTAAGAGTCAGTGTGTGTGCTTAAGCTCTAAGTCGGATGTGGACATGCGAGTGTCCAGTTTCCAGTAACCTTTGACCCTATAGAGCTAATTAGTGATATCCCCACTAACACCACTGAGAACATCACATTCTGTGACATTTGTTCATTCATTTTTCATTTACAAAGACTGCTGTTCACCTGCTGCTGTCTGTCACTGTTACACCAGAGGAACAGAAAGACAGACAGATCTTAGATGCAGACAGTGATTACAAAAGAATTTTGAAATTGATATCATATATGGTTGTTATTTCCATATATTATGTAATAAATAAAATGCAATATTTTTATTATATTTGTTTTATTATTTTTAGCAAACATAATTTAAAGATTTTTATAGATGACTGCTCAGTGCATGTATATAAAAATCAAGACGATATGATTATGGCCATATACACTCTCACTGTTTATTGTTGCTGTTGTTGTTATTATTATTATTATTATTATCCATAGCAGTAATTGCCGTATTTGATAGATCATCTGTTTTTATGCATTTTTAACAGTAGACATTTTGATTATGGATGCTCCAAATGTGAATAATATATCAAAATGATAAATAAATGTGTAATTATTATTTCTGCAGGTCATGTCTGAGTTCCTTTTTATAATGTTTTTGAATGCAATATAGCAACTGTTCTGGATTAGCCTGTCTTTTCATCTTTCTGGGTTTTAGTGTCGGTGAAGATGAGAGAGCTCAGTCTGAGAAAACAGTGGCTATTTTAAGCTCTTCACATAATGCTGCATTAGGACAGGACGATTAATCTTATATCCCACTTTTATTTTCTTTTGACCAGCCCACCCACCAGGGAGTGAGAGAGAGACTCACAGAGTCACAAAGACTGTATGACCCTATTAAAATAAACTTTTTATATACCTGCACTGGGCATTCAATTCTTTCAATTACTTCTGCCTAAGATACTTGAAAAAAAAAAAAACTTTGGTTTACCACACCTGTAATCTCTGTAAAATCTGATATGCTCTTGCATGAAACAAGATCTGTCCATTCATCTATCAGGTTAATAAGAACTATGGCAAGGTTAAAATACCTTTGGTAATTTGTTGTGGTAGAGGGAGAGGATGCTGTTTCTAAGACACCGGAACTCTGTAGTGTCAGAGGGCAGATCTCTGGAGATTCTCTCTCTCCTTCTTTGGTAATCTCCAACTCCAAGCTTGCAATTAGCACGTGAATGTATCGTTCTTTTTGCAATTTTACGTGTTCTTTCAATCTGTGCGTCACTATATATAAGGGCATCTAAGGATGAAGGGCACTAACTAGCATGCTGCGGAGAGAGCAGATACCCCCGCGTGTGTCATAGCAATCATCACCTGATTTAAAACCACTCTCGAGTCGCCTTCAACCTCGCCACTTAGAGCTCGCCCAGATCGGGATGTTTTGGCTTGAATTAGTCGGTTGTATTAGAGACCGGTGTGGGGTACCATTAAAAAAGCAAAACATGGGGTTTGGGGACGCGGAGTATCCATTTCACGTGCCCCTCCGAAGGCGCCAGTGGGCCATTTGAGACGCTTCTCGTGGGATCCTATTAGAGGGCATCGGTGCTGAAAGCTGCACGGACTGTCCCATGAGCAATGCGCGATTACGCGTGCGGTCATCACTACCATTTTATGAATCCCACTGTTCCAGTGTGCGCAATCGTTATTTCCGGTCAAAAACCCACCATTCAAATCCTCAGTCACATGCCACCTGACAATTGCAAAAAATCCAGAGAGCATGTGCGGATCCCCTTGCTGATGCTTAACGTTTAACTTTTTTAGCCTATACCTTTGTCAGCAGTTATAAAATGTACATTTATAACAATTCCAACTGAGGAATACAAAAAATAACTTTGGTTTTAAAAATGTAGAATAATATTTTTAATGTAACGTTTTAATATTAATTATATTAATGATGCTAATAATAATAATAATAATATATTATAGGTCTTTGGAAAAAATGGCATAGTTGTATTAATAAGTGTGCATCTAATTTGGATATACAGAAAAAAGAAAGAAAACATTTGTTGTTCTCTGCTGTTTCTTTACTGTTTCCTTGAAATTAAAAATGTAATAATTATATTTCTTGTCATCGTTTCTTAAAACATTGTCATTCCCTCCTAATTAATCAATTATTACTAAATACGAAGGTAGAAATAAATTGTGCTCCATTTTTTTTTTAATCTTTAGTTGAAACATTTACATTTTTAAACTTGATTTTAAAATATTTATTCTGTTAATTGAATATACCTGAAACTAATATACCAAATTATCCAGAATAATCTGAATTATTGCACAGTGAATTAAACTCCTCAATTTGTACCAGAGATTTTCTGTTTCTAATATGCGTGATAAATGACAACAGTGCACTAAATCGCAGCAAAACTGGTGCATAATTGTGTTATCTGAGCAGGTTTAGTTTTTGCTTCCACTAGGAGTATATCTTGCCGCGTGCGGGGGCACGCCCCCGAGCACGAGAGATAAATGGTAAGATCCTTTAGCTCGTGAGTTACAAGTTACGGTCATCCTCAGCTCGCGCATGACACGTTTCATTTCTGAAGGCAGTTGCGTTATCTCCAGGTCCATTTAGAGAACCACTACATCGAATCTCATCAGTTGTAGTTTTCTTCACTACATCCTCGTCTCCAGCTCAACATGTCCACCGGCTCCATCAGCGATGTGGATGAATTTCACGAGTCTGAGCTGCTGGATGGTCTATTGAAATTCGGTTCCGGTAAAGACCCGGGGACATCAAACGAGAGCACGGAGGACAGCTCCAACTGTGAAGGGGCATCGGTTACAGAATGTACGGGAAAGAGGCGCAAATCAGCCGCCATGCGCAAGTCCGCGCCCAATGGTGTGGCCCAAGAGGGCAAGCAGGTCCAGAGGAACGCGGCGAACGCGCGCGAAAGGGCGAGGATGCGCGTGCTGAGCAAAGCCTTCTCCCGGTTGAAGACGACTTTACCGTGGGTTCCGCCGGACACCAAACTCTCCAAGCTGGACACCCTGCGACTGGCCTCCAGCTACATCGCGCACCTGCGACAGATACTCGCCAATGACAAATACGAGAATGGATACATACATCCGGTCAACCTGGTGAGA
This sequence comes from Coreius guichenoti, assembly GCA_039654105.1. Taxonomy (NCBI): domain Eukaryota; kingdom Metazoa; phylum Chordata; class Actinopteri; order Cypriniformes; family Gobionidae; genus Coreius; species Coreius guichenoti. The sequence goes on from CM077178.1 coordinate 13,986,978, forward strand.
GACTTTTTTTTGAAAATTTGCACACACACACACAAAACAAAACAGGAAGCAAGATGCGTTTATGGCCCATAGCCTATGTACAATGTAAAATGTTTACATCATTGACAAAATATTTGTTTCCAATCATTTAACAAACATTTCTGCCACCGTTTTATAAGTTTTCAGAATTTTTCAAATGGTCGAAAATTTGAATTTGGCAACACTTTGGTTTTTCTTAAAGAAGGCAGAAAGTAAAAAAAAGTTTTCAATTTTAGTGTGTTGATTTGTTTATAGTGTATACATGGTAATTTAGCAGCCCTAAAATTATAGCATGTTCTTGAAAAAATTATTTTCATGACCAAATACCACCTTGCTTTTTATTTCAATAGTTTAGCCTATAGACAGTTACAGTATTGACGAAATGGTATGAAATATCCTTAGTGTATGTTACCATATATAAAATTAAAAAGCAAGCGTAAGTTTTCCAGTTATTTTAATTTAACTTTCATTCATGTTTTTTTTCCACAGACGTGGCCGTTCATGGTGGCGGGCAAACCAGAAAATGAACTTAAAGAAATGCTGAATTCTACACGTTTATGTGGGACTACAGCCTCTTGAGAGAACAGATGGACTAAAAACATGGACTTATTTTAAATATTTTAGTTAAAAAAAGAATAACATGTCATCTCCTATCCAAACACACGAGTGGGAATAACTGGGGACAACATCCTCACTCGCATTCCTGTAAAAAGAAATTGATATCTATTTAAATATTCACACTTGGGCCTTGCTGGTTCAAGGCAACAATGTGTGATTTTTTTGTTTATTCCGCTGTTTTTATAAATATTCTGTCATCACTTTTTTTTATTAAAAAACACGAGAAATCATTACTACACGTGATATGGCGCGTGACACCATGCACGCGCATTTACTGTTGGCATTAGAATAGGCTAATTGTAAATAAAAAATACTGATGTTATAGTATCAAATGATGCAAGTGGCCTCTTTGATCGAGCATGGACGGAGAGTTCATGTTTATTCACTTTGCTTTGACCTGTGTGAACCTTGTTATCATTTCGCCCCACCTTTTTCTCTCAAGAGCTCTAGCGAGAGGACATGTCACCCTGTCACCCGGCCCGCAAGAGATAACATGATTAATTCCCTTAATCGGAAGAAACGTAAACCTTCTCTTTATCATGATATATCTGTCATCAGATAAGCATATTTTAACCGTTTTGGAAATCAGAGAGGGCGCTTCTAATAGTGATCTAGAACCATACTAATCCAAAAACTTTACTTTTTTAAAGTAGTCATGCCTTAACAAAATGTAGGCTGACGTGGTCCGTGTTTAAGGTCAGTTGTTTTTAGACCAGTAAATCGCGCGGCTCTTAATCTCACTGTGCAGCCGTTGTTTAATTTCGCGCGGGGTTGTGACCGTTATGTTTATAGCGCGCGGACAGATATTTATGCGTCACTCCTCTTAGGGGCGCGAGTTACCCGGAGTTACCGATGATGGGACGTCCGATGTCACAGCCACGGCGCGGCCTTACAGCTTAGAAAAACAGTGCCCCCGCGCAAATAACCGTATTCCACATTAAACTAGTCATCACTGTTCTCTCGCAGAATTACAGAAATCCGCGCGCGGTGAGACAAAACGGTTTGATGGCGCAAGACAATAACAAGCTCGCCGCCACCATCCATCACGCGCTGTTATTGTAAGGAGAGTCGGAGGGGTGATCTGTGCGAGACTGAGAGCGAGGGAGGCTTAAGCACACACACACACACGCACGCGCGCGTGCTTGGGCAATAAAGCAGCTCTAAACATTGTGAAATCTTTTGATAAGTCTTAAAATGAAATATGATTATAGGAATACTTTCCTACTTACACAGTGTACGAGTTCTTAAATGTGATGTTTCGGTTACTTTAACTGCCACAGCTTATTTAGTTATAGTCCTGCTTTAGCCTATTGTTTTTAATTCGTTGTTAAGTTTTGACGCTCAATGTTGGGATTTATTTGAGCATATTTTAAAGGCAAACCCAGACAAAATATTGACGTAAAATTATTAAAATAGAGCTGTCATGACGCCGATTTGTTGGCCCGCCTTCAATGATAATTTGGGTTCCCTCAGAAAATTTCTATGGGTTTTTGGGATGGTGGATTATGATTTGTGATTTTTTGTTTTGTTTTAAATTTCACTTAAATTACACACCGAGTTCCAACACACACACACACACACACACACACACACACACACACACACACACACACTTAAGCTGCTAGCAATTTATCATGAAAAACTCGCTTGTGATTATTTAGCCCTTATTTAGCTACTTGATATGAGCTTAAGTATTTTTAAAAAGACGTTTTAACCTTTTTTAAAAATGACTGTGTAATTTATGTTGTAGAACAAAGCATGAAAGTCTCTTTAACTTATGTTAGTCACCGGCTTTATTTTACTAAAAAAAAATATTGATATTGAATATTGAAACAATGATATTCTCTTTGGCTTTTGGACTACATCCTAACCTTAATAATATTGTTCTTATCCCATCCCAAAATTTAAGCAACAATTGTAGCAGCAACTTGACGATTTTTATGACAATTGAGAGGGATTTTGTTCATAGATTCTTATAGACTGCATATATATATATATATTTTAGAGCGTTCTATTATATAATTGTCTCAATCTGCCGAGACAAGGAAAGTGACATTTTCCATAAAAACGTTTAGAGGCACTGTAAAAATATTTATATCTCATGCTAATAGGCCTTAGTTTTATGGGATATCTTTTTCTCTTGGGACGCTGGAATGCTCTCCACACCTCCCTATAAGAGAATAAGACAGAATTCTTTCTCTCCTTCTTCGTCTTCTTTTTCTGTCATCACCTGAAAACCAAAGGAACGTCTTTTTCTTTTTATTTAAAGAAGTTCCCCTTATTTCCTGTGCGAAGCACACGTTCGTCGTATATATATCAGCACGGATAAGTCATGTCGCTCCATCACCGCAAGACCACCGCAGAGAACACTGAACACTGCCCGGGTCAGCTGCGCTCTGCCCGGCAGCGGGAGGAGGAGGAGGAGGCCCGGAGGGTCGGTCATTAGAAAGATAAAGTGGACCCCGGTTTCCCATAGCTAATTGTTTTGTTGGACGGCTGCCCAAACCTCTCTTTTATAGAGATCCTAAAGTCTCTTGAGAGGGAACATTGGCATGTAGTCTAGATGCACATACTCTAAAAACTAGATAAGAGTGCGTGTGTGTCAGCTAAATTTTATGATGAGCATTAGACGTTGGTTTAAAGCAGCTAATGTTAAACTGCTCGTATCTGGACTGTATCTGATCTGGTATGTCACCCTTCACTCAAAACTCCATTCCTTTAATAGTTTTTCCAGTGGCTTAACAACTTTATTCATACTAGACATAAAACAATACAGAAACTAAATGACCAAGAACATTTAAAATGCTCTTTTGTGAGCAATGTTGTCTTATACAGTCTGGGAGAAACTGCATCAATCATCAATTTCAGCACCTAGACACTGAACAGCGACTGAAGAGCTCAATCAGTCTCACTACTGTTACATCAGAGACGTGAAAAACAACACTGCAGCAGTATGCATTCATTTCACAGGCTGGATTAGCACCAAGTGCACATGCAGACTAAGGAAGGCACAAATACTTACAAATGTAGGATTTTGTTTCACTACAGGATGCTGATTCAAGAGAAGCCTATATAATACTTAAAAAAAAATCAACCCACTAAAATTGAAAAGTTTTAAAAGAAAATAACTAATTGTTAATTACTAATTGTTGATTAATAAATCCAAAGTGCTGCCAAACTGACAACCTGCATGATGTGTTGATTTGCTGTTTGGGACTGCTTTGAATTATTAAAAAAATATATAAAAAAAATAATATATATATATATATATAAAGCTCATAAAATTATATAAATTATTGTTCTATGCATCTATAAATTAAATGGAAACAGATGTTATTACAGAATACTCTGATTTTTTTATTATTATTTTTTACGTAAGTGGTGTTTGAATACATAGGGATTACAAATTAACATTGATATTAAATATTAGCAAAAGCTTCAGGTTTTCAGTATTTCTATTCAAAATTCATGTTTAATTCAATGTGCTACTTGCAGCTTTTTAATTATTAGTGAAATTTACTAGCAATTTCTAAGTAAAATGTTTTCAAAATAAATCCCACACCAAGTTATTTTGGTGTTAAAATGATCTATTTTTCCCTTAGAAACTTTAATCGTACATTTTCTCTTCTTAACGTGTATTTTAATCATTTTTAAAATAAAAAAATTAAGTATTAAATAAATCATTCCTCACTACAGTGGGTCGAGTGCTGGACACACTTGATATTTAAACTGCAGGTCCTTGATGTAGCGACCATGTCCTGCAGGGGGAGCTATAATACAGTTCTTCACAATACATTTGAACTGTGCCACCACATGAGTGCATGAATGTGTCTTAAATGGCCACTGGGTGGCAGTAAGACTACAGATAGGCAACACCAGTATGAGCTCTTATTTCTTTTACCCCTTTCATATAAAATCCTGCTAGAGGCTTTCCATGGCAAGCATGCATCAGTATGCATCTGTATCTGCTATTTAATTAATACTTTCAGCAATATAAAAACACACTCAAACTAAGATAAAGCTGTAAAATTACTCCCCCCCCCCCCCAAAAAAAAAAGCATAAGAGAATCTAGTCCCCCAAAACTTAGTCCCATAGCTGTGTCTATATGTAGTGTGTTGGCAATGCATGTGTGCGTGTGCATGTGCCTGGTAAATCAATGCTAAACTACTTCCATTTGAGTGAAATTGACCAGCTTCTCAACTGCCCCCGCCACCATATGCACAGAGCTTTAAATTCAACCCAGTCCACTGCACATTAAAACACACACAAAGACTGACCTTCATCTCATAAGTATTTCATTAGAAGTGTATTTTAAATTGAAGTGAATATGTCTGTGTTTTGATTCATTTGGATAAGTGTGCAGTCAGTGGTGGGTCATAGCAAAGTCTTGTAAACTTTGCCCTGATGAAAGTGCAGCGAATAAGTGGCACACAAGGTAAATGTTAGGAACATGACCGTGTGCGTGTGTACAGGGTGTGAAATGTTTGTCCAGGTGGGGGTGATTACTGATTGAGGGGTGCGGTAGAAGAGTAATTCACTGTGAATCCTGTCTTTTGAGAATAAGCAGGTGTTTGTAAATGCAAGATATGATTTTCAAGGAATATTAGGGGCTCAATACAAGTCAAGCTCAGATGAAAAATTTAGACTTGTCCCTTGTTTTCTCTAAAAATAAACAAAACCGAAGTTACGCGAGGCTTTTACAATGACAGTGAATGGGGGTCAATATTTAGAGGATTTAAAAGCAGAGATGTGAGACTTATAATTTTATAAAATTGCTTACATTAATTCTTCTGTTAACGTGTGTATTATTTATTCTTGTAAACATTCTCTCTGTTTAAATCTAGATTAAAGACACCTCTTTAGGTAAGCATTCTCACACCCCAGTTTCAAAGACAAGGCTTAAGATAGTCCCAGACTAAAATACATGTTTGAGCTGTTTTAACTGAAAACAACTTGCACATGCATATCTTAAAATATGTCAGTGCCATTGTTTTGTCTCAAGATGCACCAGTAATGTTTTTTTTTAAGGAAAGTTCATAAAAGCTACTTAAATATCCTAATTGAACTAAGGCCTAATCCTGGCTTAATCGAAGTCCTGTCTGTGAAACCAGGCCTTGATGTTTCTCATAATCTTGACATTATATCTGATGAAATAGTACTAAATGCACATGGTCATCTTTTGCCTGAAATGTTATGAACAGCAGCTACACTAATTCTCCTTTTGCTTTCCTGCTTCTACCATGTCCAATAACCTAATACATAATGGCTTGGTTCCACAAACAGGGTTTAGATTAAGCCAGGCTTAGGCCTTAGTTCAATTAGGACATTTAAGAAAAAAACATTACTGGTGTGCATCATGAGACAAAACAATGGCACTGACATATTTTAAGATATCAGTGCAAGTTGGTTTCAGTTAAAACAGCTCAATTTTAGTCTGAGATAGGCTTAAGCCTTGTCTGTGAAACCGGGCAGCTGTTTGCTAACTACATAACTTCTTACAGCTGTATATTACTGCCATATGGACATTACTTTGACACACTCATCTCTGACTGATAACTGAATACTTCTTGATTGTAACACTGTAAAGCAGCTTTGAAACAATATGTATTGTGAAAGTGCTATACAAATAAACTTCTCATCATTTTCCTGGTCGTTTTAGGGGTTTAGGTGTTTATGTTGTGATGGCAACGAAATTTTAAAATTGGATATAACTTTACACATTAAAAAAGTTTAGCAAACGACTTTACCACACTAAAATCATTAACATTATATTGTTTGCGACTTACTATTAAAATAGAATGTTAAAGTCACCATGAATTTAAAATTGACTTTTCTTATTTTTTATGGAATATTGCAGTATTTATTATAAATGATTTATCGGTGCACATCATTATTTTTTAAAATCTTTAATCAAAATCACTTTCCCTCCTTCTTGCAGCGACATCTATTCTCTGATGACGTGTTTGAGGACGGGACAACTTGTCACTCACATGACATTACAGTAATAGCAAACCACAACAATCCAATCAAGTCCCGATGGACAAAATTATGTACCCCCGTCCTACATTTTTTCTTGTTCGAGAAGCCATTTCACTCAGATATACATCACAATAGGGAAGAAACAACTTTAACATTTACGGATTAGCCACATTCCCTGCCATTGTACCTCACAGTTTTAACCCAGAATACTCCTTTAACTCCTGCATGACTGTTTCTCCTTGTCATTTCCCTCTGTCCTCTATCAACGTTTGTAAAAATCCATCTCTTTCCTAACTACAACAACCAATGCTGTTTCTACGCCCACTTTTCTTTAACTGAAGCTCAGCTGTGTGTGTGCATATGTTATACGGTGTGTGCTGCTCTCTGCCTAAGCATACACCTCCCTGATAGCCACACGGATCCAATTAAAGCTGGAATTCCCAACCTAAAGACTGGAATCATTCACGTCTCCCACCTCTGTGATATTCCAGGGTGTCCCCAACCATGTGCTCTGTGTTTATACGTGTGCATGAAGCGTCAAGACGGCATGTGTTTGAGAGTACTTCTGCATAAGCATGCAAATGTGTGTGTGTGTGTGTGTGAGAGAGAGAGAGAGGGGAATTCTGAGGATAATTGGGAGCGGGTGAGGTTCCCACTCTCCAGCAATGAACACTGTAATAAGACTGTGTTTGGGCTGAGACAAGGAGAATGTCTGATTTTAGCGTTCCTTTAAACAAAAGTGAACAGTGCTCTCATTCAAAGCAGATGGTGAAGGTCAAATCGAGACTGAGGGAGAAAGAGCGACAGACAGACAGGGAGGAAGACAATAGAGAGACGGATCGAAGAAGAGGTAGAGGGGAAGTGAGGTGAGATACTAAGGGGAAGAGAAAACGAGCAAGAGAATTAGAAATCCTTTTGAAAGCAGTGGGAAAAATAAACTCAGCTGGACTTTCTGATCCTTTGTGTCTATGTTTATCCACTGTACCTGGATAAATGAGAGATATAACGTTAACCCTGATTAGTTAATCAGTTTAAATATTGTTGGCTTAGTAGCCTAGGCTATACTGTAGTATTTAAGTTTGTACACAATGAAAATGATGCGAGATTACTAACTAAACTATCATTATTCGTTCCTCGAGTGAGTGCTTCAAGTATTCATACTTTGTTTTTTCACTGCGTCTCCGTTTGTCCACCCGTGAGGCCACGATGCCCTTCCGGAGCGGCCAAGGATCACTTTTCACGCGACACCGGATAACAGTCTCCCTCCCGCTATTAATATTTAATCAAGCCGCGCGCCCGCTGCGGACAAATGATTTTTTATTTCTGACTGACGGGCGGCCGCGGGCTCGAGTTACACCCGTCGAGCAGCCGGTCGTCACAGCCAATGGTTGGACGCGGGAACGAGCCTCGTGTACTCCTCTCCACCCCCCAGTACTTTCTGGCATGACGCACGTAATCCACGCCAGTGCACGCGCTTGCCGCCAAAAACTATCAAGCGTTGCGCTGACAGTACGAGGACGCGATAGTTTCATTAATTCGGGATTATGGAGATTTTTCGTCTAATTTGTATGGATTAAAGTAGGTCCATTTAATGCCCTTTGCCTGTTCATTGACATTGGAGATGTGTAGGCCTAGTGAAATCTGTGAGAGGTAAATTGGCCATGTTAAAATTTGGCAGCTGACATAAATTGGGCCTTATTAGTCAGGATGGACGTCGTATTTAAGGCACAATATGTAAGATTTTTGGATTAAAATATACAAAAAATATTAGAACAGTGTTATATATTTTGTTGACTTGTGTACTTACATTATCCCAAATGTTTCCAAGAATGTTTAAATCCAGAGAAATAAGGAATTTTAACCAGGAAACAGACCATGTCCGTCGCCTATCAATGACATCATACCCGCGTTACCCTCGATTTCCAGTTTTATTTTGTAGAAACCATGGAAACACCAACGACACTTTGATATATGATGTTTTATTAGACAGGTGAGCAACTGTTTGGATACATTAATCGACAGAAAACAAATCATTGTTATATAGCTCAACACAGTTAGTCTTATTGTTTAAAGCTTGTTTTCTTGATTTACCGCGAGTACATGCTTTACCGTGCCTAATATCGATCTATCTTACTGCAGTGTGCAACAAGTGTCTCATAGTAGCCGCCGAGCGAACGCACAGAGTAGCATTGTAACATAACTTTCAACACACTCAAATGTATCTAATATGATAAAACAGCGCTGCGTTACCCCACATACGCATGACAGGAAGCGGTCGTCTGCGGCATAATAAAAGCTCAATGAAATCGCTTTTGTTTTGATTAAACGACCTCTAGTGGCGAAAAATTACATATTGTGGCTTTAAATTGAAAGTGATGTCATCAACACTTATACCTTCTCATCAATTAAACTCCATTTCCCATGATGCCTGAGGAGAAAAAGTTCACAACTCAGGCAAGTCTCCTGTTACAAATCAATACTGAGCTTGGCCAGGAACTGTAATTAAGTGCCATATCAGATGCATTCTAGTTTGAAAATAAAATATATCACCAAAATCAAATGTAATGAGAAATATGTTTTATATTTTGAAAATATCTCTTTACAACGACTTGGGTGTATAACCCACAGTATCTAATCTAATATATAAATAACTATCAGTATTTACTGTTTGCGCTTTACTGTTTAGGTCTGAATATGGTTTGAATGGAAATGGAAGTGACTACTGAATAGTAAATGTGAGTATTCAAATAATAAAAATATAATAAAAAATGTAATAAAATGTAACCCCATTAACATATATCTAACTATATATATATATATAAAATGTTAACTACCTGTTTACATAAAGTGTGAGTATTGTGAGTAATGTGAGTATTCAAATAATAAAAATACAATAAAAAATGTAATAAAATGTAACCCCATTAACATATATCTAACTATATATAATATATATATATATATATAAAATGTTAACTACCTGTTTACATAAAGTAAAACATTAACGTGTGGGTGCGTGTTATTTGCAGCCATGTTTCCATTGTCTGGTGGTTTCTAGCTTCAGGCATTGGTATGGCTTTTTCTGTCCCATTTCCAAGTCTTCGTTTCACTCACTCTTTCCCTTTGTTTCTGTTCTTTTCAAGCTGTCTGTTTTTGGGACGTTCCAGGCTGAAAAGACCTTTTTTTAATCAGATCATTTACTAAGAGAAACTAGAGACGTTCAGGGACCTTCATTCGGCAGAAACACTGGAGGATTACGGTATGACCCCCCCAGAGACGTGCACAAATGTGCACACAAACACACACCTACATTCTTAAAGAGGCACAAAAACAAATTTGCACAATCAGAAATAAATGTCCTGAAATACAATATTTATAACAATGAGGTTTTTGAGATTATAGCGATATCATTTGAAGAGGAGAAAAAGAAACACACACATCTTTTATAAACGCATACATATTGTGTCTCACACACCTGGTGTCCCTGTCCTTACCTGTGAGTGTGCTTAGCAGCTGTTGAGGTAGTCAGGGCTGGGATGACCTGCACAACAGATGGTGCAAGCATGGTTGCATGAATATAAGTAATGATTTATTATATTTAAACGAATGAATTTGTGGTCAGATGCCTGAAGTATTTGTGAGCGAGAGGGTATCTCTCTCTCTCTCTCGCTCTCTCTATGCTTTTTTAAATCCTAAATTTTGAAGTGATGCCAAGTTTGTACAAATACTTAGACTGTGTGAGCGTGTATGTGTGTGTGGGTGAAGGGGACGGGATCATTTTACCCCAAAAATGTGGCAGCTACACAAAAGCATCCCATCCGGCTGGACCTGAGGGACCAGAGGAGGGAGGGGTTACCACGGCGATGGCAGAATCCAGGAAACTCGAGATGACATAAAAGAATGCATTAACAGAGACTGAGAGAGAGAGAAAGAGAGAGAGGTAATTCCAAGAGGGCAAAAAGAGGTAAAACAAGTTAATCATTTTGAACTGCTGTATGAATGAGTGCACGATGTGTGTGTGTGTGTGAGAGGGACAGGGTGTGTGTATGCGTGTGCATTGTTTGTGCATGGGATCCCATGGTTTTTTTTGGGCGTGTTGGAGGACAGTGCATCAGGTGTAACATTACTGTAGGTGGATTCTGTGCAGTTTGCAGAGCACATAATAAGAGGCTGCACAAAAACATAGCTTCAGATTTAAATGTGCACAGTGTGAGTATGTGTGATGTAAATGAGACTATGAATTAAGATTTATTAGACAGTAAAGTAAGTAATAAGTAATCAAATAAGTAAAACTCATCTTTGTCAACTTCAAACAGGAACTTTGTGACCAAAAGTACTGCTCTTATATATTCTAAACAGAATCCGTTTCAGCTCATTGTATAAATAGCACTTATTGCTTGTGTACAAATGCAGGTAAATCTGAATTAAGTTATTGTATTAAAGGGATAATTCACCCAAAAATGAAAATTCTCTTATCATGTACTCACCTTTGTGTCGTTCCAAATGTGTATGACTTTCTGTCTTCTGTGGAACATAAAAGACAATTAAAAAATAAAAAAAAAATAAAAATAATAATAATATATATATATATATATACACAGTGGGGAGAACAAGTATTTGATACACTGCCGATTTTGCAGGTTTTCCTACTTACAAAGCATGTAGAGGTCTGTAATTTTTATCATAGGTACACTTCAACTGTGAGAGACGGAATCTAAAACAAAAATCCAGAAAATCACATTGTATGATTTTTAAATAATTAATTTGCATTTTATTGTAATTTGCAAGTATTTGATCACCTACCAACCAGTAAGAATTCCGGCTCTCACAGACCTGTTAGTTTTTCTTTAAGAAGTCCTCCTGTTCTCCACTCATTACCTGTATTAACTGCACCTGTTTGAACTCGTTACCTGTATAAAAGACACCTGTCCACACACTCAGTCAAACAGACTCCAACCTCTCCACAATGGCCAAGACCAGAGAGCTGTGTAAGGACATCAGGGATAAAATTGTAGACCTGCACAAGGCTGGGATGGGCTACAGGACAATAGGCAAGCAGCTTGGTGAGAAGGCAACAACTGTTGGCGCAATTATTAGAAAATGGAAGAAGTTCAAGATGACGGTCAATCTCCCTCGGTCTGGGGCACCATGCAAGATCTCACCTCGTGGGGCATCAATGATCATGAGGAAGGTGAGGGATCAGCCCAGAACTACACGGCAGGACCTGGTCAATGACCTGAAGAGAGCTGGGACCACAGTCTCAAAGAAAACCATTAGTAACACACTACGCCGTCATGGATTAAAATCCTGCAGCGCACGCAAGGTCCCCCTGCTCAAGCCAAAAAATGACAGACTTCTACATGCTTTGTAAGTGGGCAAACCTGCAAAATCGGCAGTGTATCAAATACTTGTTCTCCCCACTGTAGAAGTCTGTAATTTTTATCATAGGTACTCTTCAACTGTGAGTGACGGAATCTAAAACAAAAATCCAGAAAATCACATTGTATGATTTTTAAGTAATTAATTTGCATTTTATTGCATGACATAAGTATTTGATACATCAGAAAAGCAGAACTTAATATTTGGTACAGAAACCTTTGTTTGCAATTACAGAGATCATACGTTTCCTGTAGTTCTTGACCAGGTTTGCACACACTGCAGCAGGGATTTTGGCCCACTCCTCCATACAGACCTTCTCCAGATCCTTCAGGTTTCGGGGCTGTCGCTGGGCAATACGGACTTTCAGCTCCCTCCAAAGATTTTCTATTGGGTTCAGGTCTGGAGACTGGCTAGGCCACTCCAGGACCTTGAGATGCTTCTTACGGAGCCACTCCTTAGTTGCCCTGGCTGTGTGTTTCGGGTCGTTGTCATGCTGGAAGACCCAGCCACGACCCATCTTCAATGCTCTTACTGAGGGAAGGAGGTTGTTGGCCAAGATCTCGCGATACATGGCCCCATCCATCCTCCCCTCAATACGGTGCAGTCGTCCTGTCCCCTTTGCAGAAAAGCATCCCCAAAGAATGATGTTTCCACCTCCATGCTTCACGGTTGGGATGGTGTTCTTGGGGTTGTACTTATCCTTCTTCTTCCTCCAAACATGGCGAGTGGAGTTTAGACCAAAAAGCTCTATTTTTGTCTCATCAGACCACATGACCTTCTCCCATTCCTCCTCTGGATCATCCAGATGGTCATTGGCAAACTTCAGACGGGCCTGGACATGCGCTGGCTTGAGCAGGGGGACCTTGCGTGCGCTGCAGGATTTTAATCCATGACGGCGTAGTGTGTTACTAATGGTTTTCTTTGAGACTGTGGTCCCAGCTCTCTTCAGGTCATTGACCAGGTCCTGCCATGTAGTTCTGGGCTGATCCCTCACCTTCCTCATGATCATTGATGCCCCACGAGGTGAGATCTTGCATGGTGCCCCAGACCGAGGGAGACTGACCGTCATCTTGCACTTCTTCCATTTTCTAATAATTGTGCCAACAGTTGTTGCCTTCTCACCAAGCTGCTTGCCTATTGTCCTGTAGCCCATCCCAGCCTTGTGCAGGTCTACAATTTTATCCCTGATGTCCTTACACAGCTCTCTGGTCTTGGCCATTGCGGAGAGGTTGGAGTCTGTTTGATTGAGTGTGTGGACAGGTGTCTTTTATACAGGTAACGAGTTCAAACAGGTGCAGTTAATACAGGTAATGAGTGGAGAACAGGAGGGCTTCTTAAAGAAAAACTAACAGGTCTGTGAGAGCCGGAATTCTTACTGGTTGGTAGGTGATCAAATACTTATGTCATGCAATAAAATGCAAATTAATTATTTAAAAATCATACAATGTGATTTTCTGGATTTTTGTTTTAGATTCTGTCTCTCACAGTTGAAGTGTACCTATGATAAAAATTACAGACCTCTACATGCTTTGTAAGTAGGAAAACAATCAAATACTTGTTCTCCCCACTGTACATGCTTTGTAAGTGGGCAAACCTGCAAAATCGGCAGTGTATCAAATACTTGTTCTCCCCACTGTATATATATATATATATATATATATATATATATATATGTATATGTACCAATGTTGTTCAGACTCCCAGCGTTCTTAAAAATATCTTTATTTTGTATTCTGCGGAAGAAAGTCATACAGGTTTGGAAGAACATAGAAGTAAGTAAATGATGACAGAATTTTCATTTTTGCATTCCACTTGCTGCATGACACTTAAATGACCTAATAATCTTCATAAAAATTTAATAATAATAAAACTTTTTTTACTCACTCACAGACACACAAGCGTAAAAGAAACCGGAGCTTCTATTAGCTAATGAAAAAATCATTAGCACTCCCTTGATAGCATTAGCTATGACCCCCTGAATCAAGGATATGGATTGGTCCTTGTCAGCCAGGTTCAGGTCACACTTGTTCAGTTGCAGCCTAGTTAAAGAAGTGAGGGCATTACTTGAAATATGAGCCTGTGCATCGACTGCCTCACTGGGGTTAAAACAGCCAACTCTGTCATTATTAGCACACTTGACCATCACAGTGGCCTTTGGATCACAACTGGAATTTTTCCAGATGTAAATTAACTTTTTTTTATTTTGAGCTTAAAGGGTTAGTTCACCCAAAAATGAAAAATCATTTACTTACCTTCATTTCGTTCCAAACCCGTAAGACTTTCGTTCATCCTCGGAACACAAATTAAGATATTTTTAATGAAATCTGAGAGAATCTGTCCCTCCACTGACACTGACAGACTACGCAACTACCACTTTGAGAATGAACCTCATTGTTTCGTGCAGAAGCTCAAACGTGCTGCGTAACACAAGAGAATGAACCTCATTGGTTTTTAGCTGAAGCTAAAACATGCTGCGTAACACATGAGAATGAACCTCATTGGTTCTTGCGGAAGCTCAAACGTGCTGCGTAACACGAGAATGAACCTCATTGGTTCTTGCGGAAGCTCAAATGTGCTGCGTAACACACGAGAATGAACCTCATTGGTTCTTGTGGAAGCTCAAATGTGCTGCGGAACACATGAGAATGAACGTCATTGGTTCTTGCTGAAGCTTAAACATGCTGCGTAACACATGAGAATGAACCTCATTGGTTCTTGCGGAAGCTTAAACATGCTGCGTAACACATGAGAATGAACCTCATTGGTTCTTGCGGAAGCTCAAACGTGATGCGTAACACGAGAATGAACCTCATTGGTTCTTGCGAAAGCTCAAACGTGCTGCGTAACACGAGAATGAACCTCATTGGTTCTTGCGGAAGCTCAAATGTGCTGTGTAACATGAGAATGAACCTCATTGGTTCTTGCGGAAGCTCAAATGTGCTGCGTAACACACGAGAATGAACCTCATTGGTTCTTGCGGAAGCTCAAATGTGCTGCGGAACACATGAGAATGAGCCTCATTGATTCTTGCTGAAGCTTAAACATGCTGCGTAACACATGAGAATGAACCTCATTGGTTCTTGCGGAAGCTCAAACGTGCTGCATAACACGAGAATGAACCTCATTGGTTCTTGCGTAAGCTCAAATGTGCTGCGTAACACACGAGAATGAACCTCATTGGTTCTTGCGGAAGCTCAAATGTGCTGCGGAACACACGAGAATGAACCTTATTGGTTCTTGCTGAAGCTTAAACGTGCTGCGTAACACATGAGAATGAACCTCATTGGTTTTTGCGGAAGCTCAAACGTGATGCGTAACACGAGAATGAACCTCATTGGTTCTTGCGCAAGCTCAAACGTGCTGCGTAACACGAGAATGAACCTCATTGGTTCTTGCGGAAGCTCAAACGTGCTGCGTAACACGAGAATGAACCTCATTGGTTCTTGCGGAAGCTCAAACGTGCTGCGTAACACGAGAATGATCCTCATTGGTTCTTGCTGAAGCTTAAACATGCTGCGTAACACATGAGAATGAACCTCATTGGTTTTTGCGGAAGCTCAAACGTGATGCGTAACACGAGAATGAACCTCATTGGTTCTTGCGCAAGCTCAAACGTGCTGCGTAACACGAGAATGAACCTCATTGGTTCTTGCGGAAGCTCAAACGTGCTGCGTAACACGAGAATGAACCTCATTGGTTCTTGCGGAAGCTCAAACGTGCTGCGTAACACGAGAATGATCCTCATTGGTTCTTGCTGAAGCTTAAACATGCTGCGTAACACATGAGAATGAACCTCATTGGTTTTTGCGGAAGCTCAAACGTGATGCGTAACACGAGAATGAACCTCATTGGTTCTTGCGGAAGCTCAAACGTGCTGTGTAACACGAGTATGAACCTCATTGGTTCTTGCGGAAGCTCAAATGTGCTGCGTAACACACGAGAATGAACCTCATTGGTTCTTGCGGAAGCTCAAACGTGCTGTGTAACACGAGTATGAACCTCATTGGTTCTTGCGGAAGCTCAAATGTGCTGCGGAACACATGAGAATGAACCTTATTGGTTCTTGCTGAAGCTTAAACGTGCTGCGTAACACATGAGAATGAACCTCATTGGTTTTTGCGGAAGCTCAAACGTGATGCGTAACACGAGAATGAACCTCATTGGTTCTTGCGGAAGCTCAAACATGCTGCGTAACATGAGAATGAACCTCATTGGTTCTTGCGGAAGCTCAAACGTGCTGCGTAACACGAGAATGAACCTCATTGGTTCTTGCGGAAGCTCAAACGTGCTGTGTAACATGAGAATGAACCTCATTGGTTCTTGCGGAAGCTCAAATGTGCTGCGGAACACATGAGAATGAACCTCATTGGTTCTTGCGGAAGCTCAAATGTGCTGCGGAACACACGAGAATGAACCTCATTGGTTCTTGCGGAAGCTCAAATGTGCTGCGTAACACACGAGAATGAACCTCATTGGTTCTTGCGGAAGCTCAAATGTGCTGCGTAACACTCGAGAATGAACCTCATTGGTTCTTGCGGAAGCTCAAATGTGCTGCGGAACACATGAGAATGAACCTTATTGGTTCTTGCTGAAGCTTAAACATGCTGCGTAACACATGAGAATGAACCTCATTGGTTTTTGCGGAAGCTCAAACGTGATGCGTAACACGAGAACGAACCTCATTGGTTCTTGCGGAAGCTCAAACGTGCTGCATAACACGAGAATGAACCTCATAGGTTCTTGCGGAAGCTCAAACGTGCTGCGTAACACGAGAATGAACCTCATTGGTTCTTGCGGAAGCTCAAACGTGCTGCGTAACACGAGAATGAACCTCATTGGTTCTTGCGGAAGCTCAGATGTGCTGCGTAACACACGAGAATGAACCTCATTGGTTCTTGCGGAAGCTCAAATGTGCTGCGGAACACATGAGAATGAACGTCATTGGTTCTTGCTGAAGCTTAAACATGCTGCGTAACACATGAGAATGAACCTCATTGGTTCTTGCGGAAGCTCAAACGTGCTGCGTAACACGAGAATGAACCTCACTGGTTCTTGCGTAAGCTCAAATGTGCTGCGTAACACACGAGAATGAACCTCATTGGTTCTTGCTGAAGCTTAAACATGCTGCGTAACACATGAGAATGAACCTCATTGGTTTTTGCGGAAGCTCAAACGTGATGCGTAACACGAGAATGAACCTCATTGGTTCTTGCGGAAGCTCAAACATGCTGCGTAACATGAGAATGAACCTCATTGGTTCTTGCGGAAGCTCAAACGTGCTGTGTAACATGAGAATGAACCTCATTGGTTCTTGCGGAAGCTCAAATGTGCTGCGGAACACACGAGAATGAACGTCATTGGTTCTTGCGGAAGCTCAAATGTGCTGCGTAACACTCGAGAATGAACCTCATTGGTTCTTGCGGAAGCTCAAATGTGCTGCGGAACACATGAGAATGAACCTTATTGGTTCTTGCTGAAGCTTAAACATGCTGCGTAACACATGAGAATGAACCTCATTGGTTTTTGCGGAAGCTCAAACGTGATGCGTAACACGAGAACGAACCTCATTGGTTCTTGCGGAAGCTCAAACGTGCTGCATAACACGAGAATGAACCTCATAGGTTCTTGTGGAAGCTCAAACGTGCTGCGTAACACGAGAATGAACCTCATTGGTTCTTGCGGAAGCTCAAACGTGATGCGTAACACGAGAATGAACCTCATTGGTTCTTGTGGAAGCTCAGATGTGCTGCGTAACACACGAGAATGAACCTCATTGGTTCTTGCGGAAGCTCAAATGTGCTGCGTAACACACGAGAATGAACCTCATTGGTTCTTGCGGAAGCTCAAATGTGCTGCGGAACACATGAGAATGAACCTTATTGGTTCTTGCTGAAGCTTAAACGTGCTGCGTAACACGAGAATGAACCTCATTGGTTTTTGCGGAAGCTCAAACGTGCTGCGTAACACGAGAATGAACCTCATAGGTTCTTGCGGAAGCTCAAATGTGCTGCTTAACACGAGAATGAACCTCATTGGTTCTTGCGGAAGCTCAAACGTGCTGTGTAACATGAGAATGAACCTCATTGGTTCTTGCGGAAGCTCAGATGTGCTGCGTAACACACGAGAATGAACCTCATTGGTTCTTGCGGAAGCTCAAATGTGCTGCGGAACACATGAGAATGAACGTCATTGGTTCTTGCTGAAGCTTAAACATGCTGCGTAACACATGAGAATGAACCTCATTGGTTCTTGCGGAAGCTCAAACGTGCTGCGTAACACGAGAATGAACCTCATTGGTTCTTGCGGAAGCTCAAATGTGCTGCGGAACACATGAGAATGAACCTTATTGGTTCTTGCTGAAGCTCAAACATGCTGCATAACACATGAAAATGAACCTCATTGGTTTTTGCGGAAGCTCAAACGTGATGCGTAACACGAGAATGAACCTCATTGGTTCTTGCGGAAGCTCAAACGTGCTGCGTAACACACGAGAATGAACCTCATTGGTTCTTGCGGAAGCTCAAACATGCTGCGTAACACATGAGAATGAACCTTATTGGTTCTTGCTGAAGCTTAAACATGCTGCGTAACACATGAAAATGAACCTCATTGGTTTTTGCGGAAGCTCAAACGTGATGCGTAACACGAGAATGAACCTCATTGGTTCTTGCGGAAGCTCAAACGTGATGCGTAACACATGAGAATGAACCTTATTGGTTCTTGCTGAAGCTTAAACATGCTGCGTAACACATGAGAATGAACCTTATTGGTTCTTGCTGAAGCTTAAACATGCTGCGTAACACATGAAAATGAACCTCATTGGTTTTTGCGGAAGCTCAAACGTGATGCGTAACACGAGAATGAAACTCATTGGTTCTTGCGGAAGCTCAAATGTGCTGTGGAACACATGAGAATGAACGTCATTGGTTCTTGCTGAAGCTTAAACATGCTGCGTAACACATGAGAATGAACCTCATTGGTTCTTGCGGAAGCTCAAATGTGCTGTGTAACACACGAGAATGAACCTCATTGGTTCTTGCGGAAGCTCAAATGTGCTGCGTAACACATGAGAATGAACCTCATTGGTTCTTGCGAAAGCTCAAACGTGCTGCGTAACACGAGAATGAACCTCATTGGCTCTTGCGGAAGCTCAAACGTGCTGCGTAACACGAGAATGAACCTCATTGGTTCTTGCGGAAGCTCAAATGTGCTGCGTAACACACGAGAATGAACCTCATTGGTTCTTGTGGAAGCTCAAATGTGCTGCAGAACACATGAGAATGAACCTTATTGGTTCTTGCTGAAGCTTAAACATGCTGCGTAACACATGAAAATGAACCTCATTGGTTTTTGCGGAAGCTCAAACGTGATGCGTAACACGAGAATGAACCTTATTGGTTCTTGCGGAAGCTCAAACGTGCTGCGTAACACACGAGAATGAACCTCATTGGTTCTTGCGGAAGCTCAAACATGCTGCGTAACACATGAGAATGAACCTTATTGGTTCTTGCTGAAGCTTAAACATGCTGCGTAACACATGAAAATGAACCTCATTGGTTTTTGCGGAAGCTCAAACGTGATGCGTAACATGAGAATGAACCTCATTGGTTCTTGCGGAAGCTCAAACGTGATGCGTAACACATGAGAATGAACCTTATTGGTTCTTGCTGAAGCTTAAACATGCTGCGTAACACATGAGAATGAACCTTATTGGTTCTTGCTGAAGCTTAAACATGCTGCGTAACACATGAAAATGAACCTCATTGGTTTTTGCGGAAGCTCAAACGTGATGCGTAACACGAGAATGAAACTCATTGGTTCTTGCGGAAGCTCAAATGTGCTGCGGAACACATGAGAATGAACGTCATTGGTTCTTGCTGAAGCTTAAACATGCTGCGTAACACATGAGAATGAACCTCATTGGTTCTTGCGGAAGCTCAAATGTGCTGTGTAACACACGAGAATGAACCTCATTGGTTCTTGCAGAAGCTCAAATGTGCTGCGTAACACATGAGAATGAACCTCATTGGTTCTTGCGAAAGCTCAAACGTGATGCGTAACACGAGAATGAACCTCATTGGCTCTTGCGGAAGCTCAAACGTGCTGCGTAACACGAGAATGAACCTCATTGGTTCTTGCGGAAGCTCAAATGTTCTGCGTAACACACGAGAATGAACCTCATTGGTTCTTGTGGAAGCTCAAATGTGCTGCAGAACACATGAGAATGAACCTTATTGGTTCTTGCTGAAGCTTAAACATGCTGCGTAACACATGAAAATGAACCTCATTGGTTTTTGCGGAAGCTCAAACGTGATGCGTAACACGAGAATGAACCTTATTGGTTTTTGCGGAAGCTCAAACGTGCTGCGTAACACACGAGAATGAACCTCATTGGTTCTTGCGGAAGCTCAAACATGCTGCGTAACACATGAGAATGAACCTTATTGGTTCTTGCTGAAGCTTAAACATGCTGCGTAACACATGAAAATGAACCTCATTGGTTTTTGCGGATGCTCAAACGTGATGCGTAACACGAGAATGAACCTCATTGGTTCTTGCGGAAGCTCAAATGTGCTGCGGAACACATGAGAATGAACGTCATTGGTTCTTGCTGAAGCTTAAACATGCTGCGTAACACACGAGAATGAACCTCATTGGTTCTTGCGGAAGCTCAAACGTGATGCGTAACACGAGAATGAACCTCATTGGTTCTTGCGGAAGCTCAAACGTGCTGCGTAACACGAGAATGAACCTCCTTTGTGTTCTGAAGATGAACAAAAGTCTTATGGGTTTGGAACGACATGAGGGTGAGTAATTAATGACAGAATTTTTGGGTGAACTAACCCTTTAAATGGATTGAATAGTGGGAATGTTCTTACATACTATAGATTATAGTAAAAAATATTTGTACACAGTTCTCAAATAATATCATTTTATGGCGTTTCAGTTTTGTTATCATAAAGGGGAAGTGTGTGATTTCTACACTTCAAGTGGCACCAAACGGAATTGCAGAAATGATAGATTTCAAACAAGCTTTGCACTCCCTCATCAATCTGAATGTTATTACTGGTATTTGGCAGTAATTGGTAATTGGAAGTAAAATTTATTATAGTGAATCATTTTTTTTTTTTTTTTTTTTGATGGTTTGTTTTAGTGAACTGGATCAAAAAAATGATTCACTAATTAATTTAGTCATCACTCAAAAGCGTTCTCTTAAGTCTCCCACTTAAAAATAACAAAATTTCAATGGTTACCATTGTTTCCACTAAAATACCAGTTACTACAGTTTTGCTTCTACTATAAAATCATAATAATAGTAATAATGTTCTCCTTCAAAAGCTTTCAGATGTTTTATTTGTCATTTTATTTATTTTTATGATGACCAAGTTACCCCATTTTGAGTAACAATAACTGTATAAACAGTGGAATTTTGAAGTAAAATATGGGTACATTGTATGTTTTTGGTGATTTTCATGGCTTTTTGGTAAAATACATTTCAGTTAAATATTTCTTTTGTCACAGTGTTAATTAGGTTCAATCCTAAAGTTATTTATTCAAAGGTTTTCTTGAGTGACAACGCTTTTCAAATTGGTTGAACTGAATCATTAAAAAAGAGCTGTTTCAAATGAAATAGTTTATATAAGGTTATCAATCAAATCAGTGGTAAGTACAACAAAAGTGTTTGTCCAGCGGTCTGCATCGTCCGATGACAGACTGACTCCCTCTCTGGTTTGTGTGTCAATAGAGGCGCCATCGCTTGGGGGATTGGTTTTGTGTTTGTATGCATGTTTAGATATATGTGTGCAAGTCAGGGAGAGGGCAGTATGGGATTTTATATTTGTAATGGTAAATTAGCCGATTCCAACCCTCCCAGAAAAACCTTCCCTTTTGTTTAAATCATAATGTAATCATAAATTAAAGTGTTGATGTCCTCTGTTTTACAGTCTGTTTTTAGTGGGTTTTTATGTGTCTTGATCTTTGTTTCTCTTACTCTTCCATACACACAAACACACCCACACACATGCAACTCAGGAAATGAATTCAGGTGTCAAAGTGCAGCAGGGTTGGTTGGTAGACGGTGACTAGTTAAACACTGGGTCAGTCAAAGAGAGTTACAGATCTTTGTTTAATAATGAGTACTGTCTAACAGAGCCATCATCAAAGACACATAACCAGTGATCCAAATTACAGTGTCCAGCAACACCGTTGTGTGCTCATATCCAATGATACTTCAGATCTCTGAACAAATTAATTCTGTTTTGATGTGATTCTTGCACATCAGTTCCTTATAAGAGAGACTTGTAAGAATTAAGAAAAATGTGTAGTTTGGGTGTAATAAAATGGAAAGGATATAAGAACCATCTGTGGATGTGTACACTTAAGATCTAATGGTTGATGTTTTTGCATTGAAGAGCCATCAGAAATATAAAATGGGCTGATTAGAAGGTAAATGCACCTCTTTCAATGATGTTCCTATGCAAGTTAAACATTTTTTAGCTTGAAGAATTATATATTATTTTGGGGGCATTACAGCATCTGTAAACAGGAGAAGAGAGGTATAATTAGAAAGCGACATTCGAGAGGCATTTTCAATGCATGCTCGATAAATGTGCATAATCTGATATGGTTTAAAGTGCTTCAAAGATCTCACCAAAGTTAGAGCCGTTTTCTTGGAGGGGGAGTCACGAGTTTGATTCTGGCTCGTTTTGTGTATCAATCCCAATTGGACTGTCACTCCATATTTTTTTTATCATCTCTCTACTGTCTTGCTGAATAAATAGTGACAAATGCAACCCCTGCCCACCCCACAAAATTGCACAATGGCTGTTCTGACTTATGTATGTGAAGTTCTAGAGGGAAACATGTCAGAGTAATTCTGAAGAAAAGCCAAGTTACTTTCATTTTGAACAAGTTTGACTGCCTTGTAAAAAGAATTATAAAAAAGGAAAGGTGAGTTTGTATTAACCCTTTGTCAAGAGAGTGAGTGAACATGAAACATCTGGTGTTTTTAAAGATTTAATTAACTAAAAAAATTGTTTTACCGGTGTTGTTTAATCAGAGCACTATTTTATGCTGCTTATACTTATTGTTATATATAATCATGATTCACAGTTTCCCACTTTGTACAGCAAAAAAAAGGCAGTAAAACATACAAAAGCTGATCATGATATAAAGCTGAATCCAAAATTTGTGCAATCAGTGTGCTTGTACGTTTTAGTCAGACTGATTTATTGAGGCCTCTGGGTTTGTCTTAATTTTGTGTCTCAAGACTCTCACAGGGCCTGTAATTGTCAATTTAATTTCACAGTGACATTTCACAAAATTTTTACGGTCATATTTGCAGGTGCAGGTCATTGGTATGAAATGTGTTTTTTTTTTTTTTTCTGAGCTGGTCGGGCAGACCTGTTCTCTGTCACTGCCAGCACTGAACTCTGAAGTTGAGAGTAATTGGGGACCTTTGAAACATGAGGTCATTAGCAGTGGAGATATACCACACCTAGAATCAAAATGAAAACATTTCTGTTGATATTCGTGCTGGAAGTTTATAATTAAAGCTAGGGAGGCTAATTAGTTGGATTATTAAGGCATGTTGAAGGAATGTGCCTCTAATGGAAAATAGAAACGTGAACCACTCTATTTTCTCACTCTTTCATGCAGTTATTTTCTGATAATTTCCTTGCTAATATAACCCTTAGTGTTTATTTCCCCTCATGCACTCATTAGCAATGAAAACATTGTGCACGTTTTTACTGACAGAAGAACATTGTATTTGTGTGTGAGTTCTATCAGGGATTCCAGAGAGAGGCGGAGTTTGAGACCGGCCAGTCGTGTATTATCCTTGGAGATGGCCATTGTTGCCAGGACGTCGAAGCCAGGGCTGCAGTCTCAAAGCATGCTGGGAGTTGCGTGCATTCCACTGTATCCACGTCATTTTGGGGCTTGTGGGTAAGATGGGTTCACTGTGTCTGATCATGACTCATTGGTTAACAAATCATCTAATTCACTTTCAGTTTTTTAGCTCTTCACCATGACTGCTCATAAACTTTAAATTGTGGTAGCCCAGTAATTTGTATATACTCTGAGGACACGAACACGCTGACTTCAGTCACCAGAAAACAGCTCAGTAGTCAGACACAAACTAATGGGGCTCTATTGGCAGACAAAGATGTGGTTTTGTTCAATTGACCAGACTAATATAGTGGAATGCATTCATATTCTAACAGTCATTAAAATGGCAGTACAGATGTTGGTTATGTCAGATAATTTCTTCTCCACCTACACAAACATACCAATTCATAATGAAGACATCATGCTTTGGTATATAACCTTTCTGCTACCTTTCCAGAGACATATAAATTGCCAGTGTAATTCCAGTGGGCTGAGGGTTTCTTTGAATCGTAGATGACAAGTCAGGATCCAGTCTGGCATGAAGTAATGATCTGGAGTGCTGCTGAGCCATGGAGGTATGTTACTAATTCACCTTATTATACAGTACATATTGACTACTCGTTGAGTCACAGTCTGACTCAAAACCATTCAACAAAATTTCCCTGCTGAAAAGACCACATTGGCTCCAGAATGCAACCAAAATGATCCCAAATGCAACAAAAAATAAACATTTGTGACCATTTAAAGTCTAGTCAGTCGGGCAAGATTTGTGTGTGTCCATATGTGGTTTCGTCATATATCTCGTTAGAGTGCACACATCAATGTTTTATGCATGCTGCAATTAACAGCGCAAGCCGTGGTGTCCAATGATTCCTATGAATCGGTTCTTTTTAATGCTTTAGTCCAAATGATTCACAAAACCACTTAGAACTCGCTCATGAGTTAGCAGTTAGAATCAGACTTGCACAGTCAGTTCACAACTGACTCCCTCAATAAACCTTGCTTATACATTGCATTGTGTTGTTTTAGGGTTGAAGGAAATGACCATGAACTTACCGGATAATGTCCTAGTAGAAAATTACCAGTACCTTTTTCATTTTTCTACAGATTTTTTTTCTTACATACTGAATGTTGTCAAAAAATTTAATATATATAGTATTTTTTTGTCTAGAGCCCTGATGCATCTTTAAGGTGTATGTCAAGCCCTTTATTCATTTAGCACTAAGCATGCCTTGTGATACTTTA
The DNA here is from genome assembly GCA_039654105.1 of Coreius guichenoti. Taxonomy (NCBI): domain Eukaryota; kingdom Metazoa; phylum Chordata; class Actinopteri; order Cypriniformes; family Gobionidae; genus Coreius; species Coreius guichenoti. The sequence continues at coordinate 14,012,104 of CM077178.1, forward strand.
ATGGAAAGTCCATGTGTCCATGAGAGAGAGAGAGGTTCTTTAGGTCCAGCCGACATGCTGAGTTAATGGAAGTAATCCTACACCCTAATGAAATAACAATGGTGCTGGACAGGACACACGCACACAGACACAGACACAATTCCTCTCTGTCGCTGTCCTTCCCCTGTCTCTCTCTCTCTCTCTCTCTGTCTCGCAATTCGGATATGATGTGCCCTCTAAACTCTTATGTACAACTGTAGATCATGCATCACCGTTGTGACCTCCAGACCTCACATACTCCCCTCACATATAAAATTAGTCTAATTGCTGGCACAGATTTTATTTCCACACTTCTGTTAGCTTGAGGAGGACAGTGAAAATTTGTAAGTGATTTGACCTTTGCCCTCTTATTCGTTGTTACCAAATTGCATATAGATGTTATAAAAATATTTTATTGTCTCTGTGTTATTTGTTTGCCTGTAGTACTTTTTAATGAACAACGTATTGCTTCAATGGGATTTAAAACCTGGCAAATGAAACTCTACTCTGTTAGTTCCAAATATTTATGATTTGACCCAGAGTATCCAGTCTCAATGCAAAAAACAGAAGTCAGAGTGTACACAAACACATAAATACACACACTCCTACGTGTACCTAGATATTATGGCTTATTTTTAAACTGACATTCAGTTAGAAATAAATGTTCTGAGTCAAACAGAAGCATATGCATTTTACTGTATGAGGAAATGTCGTAAACAATTTCCAGAGGGGAAACTTCACTCTCTCCCTTACATGCAAAGACACATGGAACCCAATACCAAGACGTCTACATCAGTGACAATTCTAAAATAACAAACATGTCAAAAGTATTTTTGTCACACACTCCTCTTCACTCTCCGCCTCTGTTGATTGTTTCTGACTTGCAGAGTTCATCCTGTAAGTGCTTTGGATCGTGAGCGTATTTTCTGGGCTCCTTTCTTCAGGTATTAGCAGAATTTATGAGGTGTTAAATATTTCCTTTGTTCACCGAGCAGGCAGCTGCTGGAACAATCAGAGCCCACACGGCCGGCCCGAGTTCATTAGCCTGCTTAAGGAGCCTGTCTCTGGGGCTCAGTGACCACAGTCCTCCCCTGTCTCCCTTCTCTGCACTTATCAGGAGTTTGGTTACAGCACTTGAACTACTAATGAAATCTATTAAATAATGTCTTTTCATTACAGTCCGTCATTGACGCATGAATTACTGTTGAAAATGCAGAGGAGAACTAGTCCACGTTATACTTTACAGTCAAGACAAAGTACATCAATTACATTTGAATAACAGACACAAGGCGCTTTACAAATGAGACTCAGACGACGTGTTTACAGAACACCAATAAGCCTTTAGAGATGATAAACAGTCATATTTAATTAGTTAATCACCATAAAGCCTTTAAGAAATGTTCACTTGCTACTCTCTGCAAGAACTGGAGCCTTTTAATTTAACTTTTAGCCATTTAATTTAGCCATTAACATATTGTAATTTGCTTTGGATAAAATTGTAAATAAATGTAAATGAAAACAATTAAAATTTGGTAATTTACTCACCTGTATGTCATTCCAAACTCATGTGCTTTCTTTCTTCTGTGGAACACAACAGAAGTTGAATGAACCAAACTTGTTGATCAGTGTGATTTGATTTGAAAGTGAATAAAGGCTTAAATTTTGATCTGTTTATCATACAAAGTGATGATGTTTTAGACTTAGAGTATATTAATTGAGTTGTATGGATTAATTTCATGTTACCTTTGAAACAGCTGAAAAGATTATTTAAAGATTATTTAAAATATCATATTTTTTAAACCGCAGAAGAGAGAAAGCCATAAGAGGGTGAGTAAATGATGACAGAATTTTCATTTCTGGGTGCACTATTGCTTTAATCGAAATTCCTATTGCTATAAAAAGTACATATCTGAGACCGTAAATGAAGATTTCATGCAGTGCTTATTGTTTTTCATGCACTTATTGCACAATATCTGGGCAACATGGGCCTATGTGCGTGCTGTGGGGGAGGGGGCATAAACCGTGCGTCTTCACGCCAGCATGCCAGATGCAACCCCATTCGCACCCCTCTTGGTGTATTTTTATTCTTTGTTTGACAGGCATCTTCTGGTTCTACCGTGTCAGCACAGTGCAGTGTGCAGCCAAAAGTTTTGCACAGGTCTATAAATAAGACCCTGCTGAGCGCATGTTAGCCCAAAAGTATGGCCTGCCTGCACTTGCTCTTAAAGACCTTAGTACTGATTAAATCTTTTTTCCTTTTAATTAGTAGCTTTCAATAGTCTACTTCCGATTTCACTAAGTTGCTCTTAAATATAAAGCAGTTTAAAAATTACATGAGCTGAGGCGTGTGTTCATCTCCCCTGTGTTTTGACAGAGTGGGGAAATGTTGTTTCTTTCCTGATGTTTATGGAGCCAAATTCTCATGCAGCATGTGGAGTTAAGCTTGCAGATCAACAGCAGCCCCCTGCTAGTTACATTCCACTCAACAGCATGAAATTCTTGTTTTCTTTCTGTAACAGTGTGTCAGTCAAACACGGCCCAATGTGGCCCTCAGGAGCATCATTTTTCAGTGCTTGAGGAGGAGTCTGGCTAACATAGCAGTAATCACTGAGCACATTAAGCGACGACTTACTTCATAATGGAGCTTTATTGCTTTATGTTACTCTATTTTAGACTTTCTTTCTCATTGCATTTGCTCATATGCGTACAATAGATTTTTGAGGTGAAAGGTAAAAAAACGTGTTAAGTTACTCGCCCACTGTCAGTTCGTTTTTTGTTTTTTTTGGTACAACATTTGCAGAAACTACTGTGCCATTATGCCATTTTTACTACCTGACAGATTTGTGGCTTAGAGTGGCAAGTTTTCGACAGTAACCCCGCAAGTTTTGACAGTCGTAATCAGATTACTTTTTTCAAGTAACGAGTAAAGTAACGCATTACTTTTAAATTTACAACAAAATATCTGAGCTACTTTTTTAAATAAGTAATGCACGTTACTTTGTTTTCCCATTTATTGGGAACTGTCCCCATGTTGAGAAAATTCGGCAGTAAGTGCAGAGGCGTTGTGTGCGCTGTGTAAACATGGTGGTTATTGTAGTTCTAGACTAAGGGGCCGTTTAAACGACATCGTTTTTAACTAAAAACTGAAAACTTTTTATGGATTGTGGCCGTTCATTTCAAGTGTGTCGACTGTGTCCGGCGGTACTACAAACCGCGCCCTACAAATCACGCCCCCTACCTCAAGTTACGCCCCCTAAAATGAAACAGCCATAGTATGACATCACCTTGTAGGCCAAAACGCGGAAGCAAGTTAGCATTTTAGCACTTCCGGTTCCATCGTCCCAAAGTCAATGGGTTTTTTGAATGGGATTTTGTTTACAGTGCATCCGGAAATTATTCACAGCGCTTCACTTTTTCTACATTTTGTTATGTTACAGCCTTATTCCAAAATGGATTAAATTCTTTATTGTTTTCCTCAATTCTACAAACAATACCCCATAATGACAACATGAAAGAAGTTTGTTTGAAATCTTTGCAAATTTATTAAAAATAAAAAATGCACAAAATCACATGTACATAAGTATTCACAGCCTTTGCTCGATACTTTGTTGAAGCACCTTTGGCACCAATTACAGCCTCAAGTCTTTTTGAGTATGATGCTACAAGCTTGGCACACCTATTTTTGGGCAGTTTCTCCAATTCTTCTTTGCAGGACCTCTCAAGCTTCATCAGGTTGGATGGGGAGCATCGGTGCACAGCCATTTTTAGATCTCTCCAGAGATGTTCAATCTGGTTCAAGTCTGGGCTCTGGCTGGGCCACTCAAGGACATTCACAGACTTGTCCTGTAGCCACTCCTTTGTTATCTTGGCTGTGTGCTTAGGGTCGTTGTCCTGTTGGAAGATGAACAGGAGCAGGTTTGAACGCTCTGGAGCAGGTTTTCATCAAGGATGTCTCTGTACATTGCTGCATTCATCTTTCCCTCGATCCTGACTAGTCTCCCAGTTCCTGCCATTGAAAAACATCCCCACACATGATGCTGCCACCACCATGCTTCACTGTAGGGATGGTATTAGCCAGGTGATGAGCGGTGCCTGGTTTCCTCCTGCCATTCAGGCCAAAGAGTTCAATCTTTGTTTCATCAGACCAGAGAATTTTGTTTCTCGTGGTCTGAGAGTCCTTCAGGTGCCTTTTGGCAAACTCCAAGCGGCCTTTTACTGAGGAGTGGCTTCTGTCTGGCCACTCTACCATACAGGCCTGATTGGTGAAGTATTGCAGAGATGGTTGTTCTTCTGGAAGGTTCTTCCCTCTCCACAGAGAAACTCTGGAGCTCTGTCAGAGTGACCATCGGGTTCTTGGTCACCTCCCTGACTAAGGCCCTTCTCCCCCGTTCGCTCAGTTTGGCCGGGCGGCCAGCTCTAGGAAGAGTCCTGGTGGTTCCAAACTTCTTCCATTTATGGATGATGGAGGCCACTGTGATCATTGGGACCTTCAATGCTGCAGAAATTTTTCTGTACCCTTCCGCAGATCTCTGCCTCGATACAATCCTGTCTCAGAGGTCTACCGACAATTCCTTGGACTTCATGGCTTGGTTTGTGCTCTGACATGCACTGTTAAATGTGGGATCTTATATAGACAGGTGTGTGCCTTTCCAAATCATGTCCAATCAACAGAATTTACCACAGGTGGACTCCAATCAAGTTGTAGAAACATCTCAAGGATGATCAGGGTGCACCTGAGCTCAATTTTGAGTGTCATGGCAAAGGCTGTGAATACTTATGTACATGTGATTTTTTTCATTTTTTATTTTTAATAAATTTGCTAAGATTTCAAACAAACTTCTTTCACATTGTCATTATGGGGTATTGTTTGTAGAATTGAGGGGAAAAAAATGAATTTAATCAATTTTGGAATAAGGCTGTAACATCACAAAATGTGGAAAAAGTGAAGCGCTGTGAATACTTTCCGGATGCACTGTAAATGGCTGAAATAAGGTTTGTGGTGAACACAAGCTCAAGACACTTTCACATTTTATTCTACAACATAAAACACATCAGTATTACCCCACTCGTGATTTTTTTGAAGCGGTTACGTGTCTTGAAAAAGGCGGTTGCTAACAAGTGGCTAAATGGGACTACAGAGGCTGTCGAGGAAATTAAACGTCATCACGCCGAGCAGGTAAACTCAGTCCGCTTTTACAGCCTCATTATGCTCATAATTGTGCTCTTATAAAGTAGTCTAACGTTCTGGGAAAATGTTTTGAGATAAAAACTGAAAGAGTTGTCAGAAGCTTAGTGATGGTGACGTTTAAGTCGAGCGACCATGGTGTAGTTCTTTTATAGCCTACCTTTTAGCTTTTTACTTCTGGTGACTGAATTTAGGCTTCAAAATTAATAAAAGTTGTGTTCATCTGTGAAAATTATCTTGATGGACAAAACGTATCAAACTTTTGTTGATCACAGAGCTTGTTTTTGCGATAATACAAAAGTCTATGGGAAAACCCTATTGGGTTTTTATCGAGGGAACCAGTGTGATGCTAACTGCCGGTTGGCCTACAAAGTGACGTCAGATCTGCACCACTCTATTCGGGATGTCATCAGAGCCCCTCCCTCTGGAATCGCTGGCTGAATCCGAAATCGCCCCCTAAACCCTCAATCACTATTCCCTATGTTAGTCCACTAATACAGTTCACTTGAGTGAATGAAAACGAGTGAGTGAATTCGACAGCCGTTGATCATACAATGGCTGTACTCTTGTTATTGCGGTGTGGGAAAGAATGAGTGCACTCAATAACGTCGAAACTATGGTTTCGGACACCACTACAAATGGCTGTCCCCTCAAATAATGCCCTATTTAAGGGTATAGGGGGCGATTTCGAACACAGCCGCTGATGTTGTCACTAGTACTGCTCTTCTTATACTTCACTTTCCTCGCTTTTTAAGCTTCACTATCTCCACCTAGTGATAAGGCATGCAGATCGTATAACATAGATCACTATATGCCGTAAGTCATCCTGTTTGTTTTCCTCAGTTTTTTAAGTATTTTAATTATGAAACTACAGTAAATTTTAATATTATGGAAGGGGTAGGTTTAGGGTTGGGGGATAGGTTTTTAGTTATAATTACCATGAGTCTGTATTAATTTTATTGTATCATTTATTTTATGTTTTACTAATAGCTGTTACTTCATACTTCAAAAAATTCAAAAGCAATATAAGTTAGTCTTACAAACATTTCATACATAAAACATAAAATAATTTACTTTAAAGATTGTTTTAGTCAATGACATCCACGCTTGTTTCTTCATGGGAGGTGTAACTTGTAGTAGGTGTAATTTACAGGGGTGTGGTTTGTAGTTCTGCAGGACGCAGACAGACCCTGCTTGTTTATTTATATGACAACGGTGTTTTGGGGGCCTGAAAATGCAAACTTTTGAAAGTGAGATTCAAAGGACACGTTTTTGAAAACGATAGTGTTATCGTCTCCGTGTAAACTACAAAAACGTGAATTTGTGAAACCGGTGACGTCCTGCAATTGCGTATTACGTGTTCATTCTATAAGAGCCTATTGTTTCTTTACAAAGTGATGTCACCAACTACTGGCCTGACTTACATAATCCGAATGCTGAATTCGGAACCGCATACTAGTATACTACTCGTATGTACCTTTATCATATCTTTCTATGGCAGAAATAGTAGTTGGTTGACTTATTTTATATATGTATGTATGTATGTATATAATTATTATTTTTATTTATTTATTTTTTTAATTAGAAAACAAACAAGCAAGCCCAGCACAAGTGAGAAAAAGTAATGTAATGCATTACTTTACATAAAAAGTAACACGCAACCTAATCCTAACCCAGTTTTTGTAATGTAATATTGTATGCCATTACTTTTAAAAGTAACCTTACCCAACTACTTCCATGCAACTTCTGACATTTTCACCCATTTTTTTGTTTTTTTGGTCATTGCTCTCTGATCTTCAGCTGACCTTTTCTGCCGTCATGTTAGGACGTGTTTTATAAACCTAAATAAACCTGAGCTATTTTAGTGGTTTGGCTGGTCTAAGTGTTGATAAATGTTAATTAGAGGAGCTCCCTTTTCTTGCTGCTTGGTCCATTAGGATGTAAGTGGAAGTCCAAGTGCAAGATTGCATAAGTGTGAGTGAATCTGATCCCAAAATAAGGGTTTGACTTGGTTGTTGTTGTGTGGCTGTGGTAAATAAAAGTTGATCACTCGGACGAAACTATTAATAAGAGCCACATCCTGGCCCTTGTGCTGTGCCCCATTACTGGCTTGGGTGCGAGCCAACAGCAGCACCCCGCATGGCAGCTGCGCGCATGCGCATCAATGAGCGCTCTTGCCCCGCCGCTGCAACATAACTTTAATAATGAAGTAGACCACGGAGTGCGCGTGTGTTCACGTTAACGTTAGGAGAGTAAATTTAAAGGGGAAAACACGGCTAGTGCAAGACAGCGCTCCTCGGAGTTTGGGTTATAGCGGTGATCTGTCGGTTGGAGCGTTCCGCTCCGGTGCGGCCAGTGCAGCTCTCATGAACTTAGGGAGGACTTCCCCGCGAGCTTCACTGACAGCGCGTGCACTGACTGGCGCGAGCTGTTCCTCGTGCTTCACGCAGCTCGACCACTTGAATATTTTTGGATGAGCATGTCAACAGAGTGAATGCGGACGGACCTTCTGGAGAGTTTGGATATCGTAGCAACGCACAACTCCTAAGAGTAAGTAAAGTAACCATTTTGAAGTGCCATAAAATAGCTCACTAGTCAGAAACTTTAAAAGTTTTGCTAAATATTTATGTGGCTACATACAATGCCTAAAAGCAGTTTGTTGGAGCACCTGCTCGCGCCTGACACTTACATATCTGAGAAAATTGGTGCTCTTAAAGAAGGTTACAGTTCAGAGTAATTTCTGCTTTCCACATTAGACCACCTATAAAACCTTTATAAAATAATTCTACAAATTATCACTGTTAAAACTTTCTACGCACTGAAATGGAAAGTTTAACTGCTGCCTTAAAATTATTAAAGTAAAAGTGGTGTTGAAGTCACAACTTTTCATTGCACTTTTTGGACCTCTTTGAATGTTTTTTTACTGAGAAAGAAAATCGATTTGAAACTTTGAAAACTCGACCAGAAATAACCAATTGTGACGCGTTGAATGGATGGAAAACAAAAATGTTGTTAGGACAATGATGCTTTTGTTCACTAAACACGATTACACGGATTAGATGATTCTGTTTCAAATTTCGAGTAATTTGGTCAACAATCGCATCGTTAAAAAAATTTGTAGCCTACTTCATGCATGAAGTGCAGCCATTAGCACATATGAATGTCCTTTGAACAGTTCTTTAGTAGACTAATTTATTTATTTATTGGGAAACTTTTCATTAAAGAGTGCTGAGTTTGTTTGTGAGTTTGTGATTCCCGTGTCTGTTTGGATAGCGCGTGCCATGTCCGTTTTCCCGTACACGTGGAGTTTGTGTTTGTATTTGATACGGAGGAAACGGGAATATCATCCCGACACTGAAGCAGCTTCATTGCGCGTTGGCCATTGGTCGCTTTCTCGCGCTGTCGATAGCAGCTCGAGCCGATACCGGAGAAGGAGCCCGGATTATATTACATTTAACACGAAATAATTCACAACACACAGGTCGCTCTGGTGGCTGGTAATAAGATGGAGTGTACTAGCCAACAATTACATAAGAGAACACCAGTGACCTCCTCTTTGGCCATCTCCAGGCCTCAAACATTGGGGGAAAACTCGAGACTTGTAAGAATTTCGAAATTGAAGATATTCCTAAAGATTGCAAGGCACTTTGATTGAGGAATTTACGATGCACAGTTTTGGACTGAATGGTGGGACAACTTTTTAAACCCTTCTTTCTAAGTAAATTATAGGGGCTCTAGGTGTAGCCTATCTAATAGCTGTCTTTAATTTGATCACATGTAGTTTTCTTAGTAGATTAGTTATTATACCGCAAAAAAGTTTCAATGCTTTTAAAATTAATAAATTCTGTTCATCTGTAAATGGGAATTTGGTGCATCCCTACTTTCGTCAGCCCTATGTTGTCATTAATATTAAAAAACAGTGGCTATAAGAGGGTAGTCATATTATGGGTAAGGGCCATGGAGGTTTCGATGTAATATCACACCCTGAATGGTTAAAAATGGCCTTTTAAGATCTGTCCATTTGGATGCCATTTTATATTTCACAACAGTTAGTGATTAAACTGCATGTGACTAGTAAAATCGGAGAAGAAAACTATTTTGGAAATGTCATTAAACCTATGGGGCCTGTCTGTATTAATTTAATAATGAAATCAGTTAACAATAATAACAAATAATGAATACACTCAATGCATTAATTCAAAAACTTCCCATTTGGACAAATTCTTTTATTTGCTTAAATTAAATGTCTTTGTTCCTGGTCCAGCTTGTTTATTTATTAATAGGCGGTGTGTTTTGTCAGTGGAGTGAGCTCTGATGATTTAAAGGGAGGAAAACGAAAGCTTTGGAGTATTTGGCTTTCCTGTGCGTTGCGCTCGTGCCGCGGTTGTGTCGAGTCGCGCGCAGAATGCCGCGCCACTAAACGCTCCGCGTGCTTTCATGACAATAACAGTAAAGCGCGCTGGCGCTCTTTGTTATTTTGAGACGAAATCGTCTGCTCTATTGGACCGTTTTGTCTTTGTTTACTTTTTCTCATTTGGCTCAAATGTTTTGATCTGGGACAGTTGTTGCATACAGTGGCTTTTGATTTGAATATGTATGTGTTGACAGAAGGGAAATAAATTTCAGCTCCTCACCATTACATGGTTAGAGCAATGTGTTTGGCTGTCCATCTGTTCATTTTGTGTGTGTGTGTGTGTGTGTGTGTGTGTGTGTGAGGACAGTAGGCTCAGAGGGCATTGAGTGATAACAGTAAAAATCAATGCTGCTCAGCTCATTCCCCCGCCTGAGCATTAAAGGCTAGAATTTCAGAACACAGCTTCACCAAGCAAATGAAAAATTCAAATGATCTGCTCTTCAAACTGTCCTTCAACTCTCTTTCTCTCTCTTATACTCTCTCACACACACACACACAAGCTTGTATACAGAAGCTTGTGGAGACTTCCCATTTACATCCATTGATCTTATAGGTCACTGTAATCTATATACCATATATATTCCTAAACAGAAGCTTCATAACCTTTCAAGCTGACCCCTCAGGTTTTTTGAGCAAAGTCAAAATTTGTTACAATGAAGGTTATAATTTATTGTTGGTAGAAACAGGTGTTTGTCTAAAATGCATTGACAGAAATCACCAATTCACATATATTTGTACATTTGTGCAGTTCGATTGAGTTGCACCTTTCTCTGATCATTTACTTTAAAATGAAATTTCATCATGTATCCACTTTGTCCAGCGACTCATAAATGGTTTAGAAAAAGACAATATGTTCTGTCGGCTTTAGAAGACTGGTCCCCTTTCAGCTAAATAGTCTTTTTTTTTTCTTCATTTTCTTCTTGACTAGGGTATTAAGTGAGGCAGGACTGCCAGAGTACATTAATAAATAAATGTATGCATGGTGCCCCTGCCCCTAAAATCAAGATTTTATTTGGACAATATATAAACCTTTTCTTTGTGCATTTCCATAAACAGAATTGGCTCCACTATAGCTATTTCTACCTGAACTGTGACCTTTAAAATAACTTTTGTTAGTGTAATCTTGCATAGTAAGGTTCATTTAGTAATTAATAATGAAATAATATTTTTTGAATCAAATATAACCAATCGTTTCAATGTTACCATATGAAGCATTTTTTTAAGGTTACTTAATAACAGTTTGTTGTTCTAGAGACATTTAGACAAATTTAATCTCTTCAAGGTTAGCAAAACTCACACCCAAACAAAATTAATGTTAAAAATACAGCACATCGCGGGCAGGTTTGTAAACCACTGGTCTGGTACCTGCGGCAGGACAGAAAATAAACCTATTCTCCTGATCCCGAGGCTTTCAGTGTCTTTCAAAGAGTTTTTGAATAAGAGTGCTTTTCATTACTGAGGCCTCGGGAGGTTTCAAAGCAATTTGCAGAAGTTTCAAGCTTTTAAATGACAGAGGAAGGATGGGAAAAGAGAAAGAGAAAGATGGAGGGTAGGATGGGGTGGAAAGGGCTTACTGGGGGGACTCAGAAGTCATGGTTAGAAGTTTTTAGTGACTACTGCCATGCTGGCATCACCATGACCTGGACAGCTTGGTGTTTTGTGTGTACTGTATGAGTGCATTTGTGTGCATGTGTGTTACATTGATTACATTTCTCTCTACCCATTGTTTAATGTTTACTTCTGTAAATTATATTTACTTCAGCCTGGCTGGCTATGATACAGTGAAGTTACCAGACTTCTTCCTTCCCCTCCTACACACATATACCCACAGACACAAAGGGAGAGAGAGAGAGACAGAAACGAGAGAGGGATGCCTATGCCTTGAATTGTGTTTATGGTGATTTTAAAAGCATCCTTCATTTGCAGGTGTCTGTAGTTGAGGGGAGTGGAAGTTCAACTGATGGAGAATACACAGGAGCTGAATGAACAGAGCGTAAGTGAACTACAACACACCCTATTTAGATGTGCTTTACAATATTATGGCTTTTACCTTATCTGTCAGAAGATTATCTGAATACCTTCTCTTTTTTATTGCCTGTGTACTGAATTTAACACTCCACAAATTTAGAAAATTCAGATGTCTTCAGTGTATTGTGCAGTATCATTTGAAGAGTGTGTGTGTGTGTGTGAGTTGTTTGTTTGGATATGTGTGGATAACACCATCAAAATGACTCTCTATACCAGTGATTCTCAACCAGGGGTGTGCGTGTCCTAGGAGGTACTTGTGAAAATATTGATTTTGTTTTGTTAAACCTATCCACCTTATTTTTAATGAAAGGTTTGTAACTTGAATGTGTGAGCAAGGCTTCCGGTGTCTGCCACTTCCAGTTATTTTAGCTGTCTGTTATGCTGCTTGATGTTGCAAAAATAAACAAATTCTAGTTAATTCATTATCGTAAACAATCACATTAGCTAATAGCACAATTGGTTTTACCTTTATTGCACTTTTTTTATTTTATTTTTTATTTTTCTAGTTATTTACCTATAGCGGCTAATGATTCGGAAGTCTTATACATTCACAGGAAATGGCTTACTTTCACCTTGAAAAATAAGATTGATAGAACATTTTTATAAATTATTTTTTGTTATATTATATTTACTGTATATCAGCACTCTTGGAACTTTCTATTCTTCAAAGAATCCGGAATTTTTTTTGAATAATTTTTTACCAAAATATTAAGCAGCACAGCTGTTTTCAACGAAGATAATACTAAGAAATGCTTCTTGAGCATCAAATCAGCATATTAGAATGATTTCTGAAGAATCCTGTGACACGTGACACTGAAGACTCAGCTTCACCATCACAGGAATACATATTTTTAAATATATTTAAACAGAAAGCAGTTATTTTAAATTGTAATAATATTACTGGTTTTGCTGTATTTTGATCAAATAAATGCAGCCTTGTTGAGACTTTTAAAAAATCTTACCAACGCCAAACTTTGGAACGCTTGTGTAATTGCTACTTGCCCATCAGTTTGAGGTAGAAACGAAAAAACTGCATTAACAGAAATCAACAATGTCAGCAATGTTTTTCTTTAGGATCCTTCCAGATCCTTTGTTTAAATACAGATGTTAGGTATTCAAGTACTTGCTTTTGTTTCTCCAAAAAGAATGAATAATGGTCACTTTTTATGTAAAATTAATGATAATGCTGAATGATTTCCAGTAAAGAATCATTTAAGGAACTCAATTGGTTTGGTGTTGCTGTGGGGGTATATCTAAGGCAAAAAAGGCTGGAAACTCTGGTCTATACTATGTGATAATTGAAAAGTTTGATTGTGCGGTTTGAAGTGCGAGCGTGTTTGTGTGCATGAATGAGTGTGTGTGTGGAAAGGCCACCCAGGTGTGTACTGAGCAGCGTTAGGTCTTTAATACACAACAGATGTGAGCTGAAGTGTCGAGCACAGTAGCCATATGGCCACCACAAGTCTGAGCAGTGTCACATATGCACGCATAGTGACAGTACAACGCACACACACACTGCTGAAATGATTTCAGTCTTTCTCAGTGTGTTTGTGTTTATCTGTTAGTCAGTCGAATAATTCCGTTCCGCTTTTTGTTGGAAAAAGATTGTAAAGATTCGATAACATTCAATTAATGATTAAAACAGTCCTGCGTTTGTGTCGCAACATTTTCGGGCTTGTGCTTATTACATGCGTATGTGTACATAAGTGCTCTGGAAAAGACAGACAGGCGTCCATAATCCAGATGAGGACAGATACTGATCTGGGGGTGTTTGGGGTAATGGAAGGAGAGGAAGAGGGAGATTGAGGTGTGGGTGGAGGGGGGTATTTTGTGACTCAGGGGATCAATGCTTTTGGTTCTGGAGAAAAATAGCAGAGGAGTAAAATGAAAAGGGGGGTGTAGCTGCAGCCTTTTCCTCTGGTGCAGTCTGTGCCCCAGAGCCCCAGAGCAGAGACCACAGACAGAGAGAGAGGACTCGGGTTACACACACTCACTCACACACACACACCTACAGAGAGGGAGGAAGAGGGGACGAGGCAGAGAGAGGAGAACAGAAAGCAAGGCTTCACGTTAAACATATTTACACCTCCCAATTTGAGTGTAATCAGCAAATAACCACAAATAATGGAGAGTACAAGCTGTGAGTGTGTTGAAAGCTGCAGAGCCGACACAGTAATATTTATAAATCTTCTAGACTGTGGAAAGAAGTTGTGGGCTTGCTTTATAGCAAAACAAGCACCCTGTCTTTAATGTCAAAATAAACAAGTAGCAACCCAAATGCAGATATGACAAGTTTGGTGAAAAAGTGAACAAGCTTGTTAGTCATTTCTCTTTATAAAATAAAAAAGTCTCAAACTCTTCCTTCATAAATTTCTCATCATCCTGATGGTTATCTGTTGTTCACACCTGTTGCTTGTCTCTTACACTGTAAATCGACTCACATCTCACTTAAAATATCAGTCTTAATTCCATATGCCATATGCAGAAGATATACACATCAATTAGTTAAGACAATGTACTTCAAGATTACTCAGCATATCACATTTTACAGCTTTGTAAACTAGTGTAGCAAACGTTCCAGGTTCTTTATCTACGCTGAATGTTCATGATATTTTAGGTATTAGGGTATTAAAATGATGGGTTGAACACAAGTTAAAGGTAGGGTAGGCAATTCTGGAGAGGCTAGCTTTGAAAGCAAAAGATCCCACCCTTCCTTCAGAGCTCTCTCTCCAAAGCCACGCCTCCTTCAAAACACATGAACGCACACAGCAGAGTCTGCAAAGCGTCACGAGAGACAGCGTTAAATTACCTCATGTCTCAAAGCACATAACATTACAATAATAATAAACATAAACAACTTACAGAGCTCTTACTTTTACTAGGGATGGGACGGTATTAACATTTCATATCACGATTATAGTGACCAAAATTATCACGATTATCAATATTATCACGGTTTTGTTAAAAAGAACTGATGCACACACTGAAAACATTTCAACAAGTTTTATATTTGAAAATTAACAAACAAATAAAACAAGCAGCTCCATGCAATTTTTTTAAAGCAAGATTCTATTGTGGCATTTCCTTCCTCATAATGGCCACACGTTAATTTCAAGTGAGTGAGATAAAATATTTAAACTCAAAACTTTGTGTCCAATTATTTCCCAGATGTAGTTTTGGTATTGAGGTCAAAGTCAACTTGCCTTGCCTTCGCTGGCTATACAACAGTGAGTGATGGTCACAAAGATGACTCGGTAGATTTGAAGTGTGTTTCCCCCATAGCAGCGACTTTCTTTCTGCATGTTCTGCAGACAGGGTGACCATCCTCGATTAAGTTTCACTCAGGACTTTTGTAAAAGCCAAAATATGACCACACCTCAGATTTGGTCCTTTTAGAAGGCTGAAAAGTCTCCCGAGCGCTGTCACTGCCTTCCACCATTTCTTCTCGTTCAAAAAACAACGTTGTGCGCCAGACTGATGCTGGCTGGACAGGATTTACCCCGACGCACGAGCTTTCAAAATCGCAATAATCAAACGTTTTTAATGATAATTAAATTTTAAACGATAATACTAACCGTCAGTACATTTTTTTTTTTATATCGTGGTTTATCGTGAAACCGGTAATCGTCCCATCCCTAACTTGTACCACCTGACTGCTGCAAATTAATTTCGGTGTTGATAGTGTTGACATACGAGTCTGAGGGCATGAACAGCTCCAGGTAGAAAGTCACGAGTTGCCATCTTGTAATTACGGTTATGACACGGCATAAACGCAGCATAAGCACGTTGTTTTGGCTCAGGAGGAAATGTAAAAGGCGGCTGCTGTTTGTTTGCTGCACTCTGTGATTTGTCACGGAGGCATGGAAATACATATCATGTTGACAGGCAGGTAGGATATTAATCATTGGATACGGACCGAATGCAATGATTAGATGACAATTTTTTTGGTCCTGAGACTTCCACAGTAGATATGTACATGTTTTAATATTTTGACCACTTCTATTATTTATTCCTATCAGGATGTGAAGTGAGTTTCAACCAGTATAACAAAGTGTTTATAAAACAAATTGCCTACCGTACCTTTAAGCTATATTATCACAGAAAATGGGTCAATATTAATACTTTTATTCAGCAAGGATGCATTAAATTGATCAAAAGTGACAGTAAAGACTTTTATTATGTTACAAAAGATTTCTATTTCAAATACATGTTTTACTTAAAAGAATCCTGAAACAAATCTGAATAATGGTTTCCACAAAAAATATGAAGCAGCACAACTGTTTTCTACATTGATGATGATAATAATAGGAAATGTTTTTTTGAGCAGCAAATCAGCATATTAGAATGATTTCTGAAGGATCATGTGACACTGAAGACTGGAGTAATGATGCTGAAAATTCAGCTTTACATCACATGAATAAAAAATTACATGTTACAATATATTAAAATAGAAAATAGTTATTTTAAATTGTAATAATCAATTAATCAAATTTGCTGAGCATAAAAGACTTATTTTCTAAAACATTATTAAAAAATATTACGGACTCCAAACTTTTGAACACTTAGCCCTTTAGTTTGAGGAAGAAAAAACAATAATTGATAGAAATAAACATAAAATGGAAATCTATGGGGCAGTCGTTGTATGTAATGTTCTTATTTAGGATCCTTTCAAATCTTGTGTTTTAATATAAATGCTAAGTATTCAAGTACTGGCATTGAGTTTGATGAGACTAAATTGTATCCAATCTCATTTGAATCAGTACAAGCTGTCAAAACAATCTGCGAGTTTGAGCAGACTGTATCGTTCCTGAAGCCGTGCATACCAGTAATGGTTACAGATTGTTTTTATAGTCAAATAGAATCATTGATGATAATCCTCCTCTTGATCTTGAAGTTAATTAATTTGTGGAGTATAATGGCACTAATGTGCACTATGATGGTCCTTGTGTGCAGTTTTGAATTGAGTCTAGCTGACAGCTTTGGGTCCAGCCTGAGCACATTATTTAACAAGCACGTCGACATCTGGGAAGCAATTCATCATTTAATTAAATGCTCCTGAAACCTGGCCTTTCGTTAATGAGATTAATTTAAATAATTAACGAAGAGCTGACACAAACACAAGAACTCATGAATAATTAAGCAGCATTTTTTCTGCTGCAATCAGAGGGGAAGGGAGCACTTTAATGCTAGAGTGCTTTTTTATATAAAGTTTCAACTCATTTCTTAAGATGATACACACACTACAGTGCTCATGTATGGAGACTTGTGTGTGTGTGTAAACACTCTGGTTGCTGTACAAAGATACGTGAATCAATGAGCCAGTAGAAGAGAGACAGCGTCGCTCACGTAGTTGCACACAAGATCATACACATACGCACACACATTCATTCAAAGCTGCGAAGGTGTGTCTGTCTATAGGGCTTGGCCTGGTGTCCAGTTTCCCTCTGACCCTTTTCCCCTGGCGGAATATACCATTCAAACTTCATGCACTAGGTTGACATGGAAACGGAGCAGTCCAACATATGGGCTGGTGCCGTAACTGGTAATTTTAGTGAATCTGACTGATCAAAAACATATTTGTTCCGAAACACTGCTGCATGACTGACTATGACTAAATAAATAAATGATAAAATAAAAAATGTTCTTGCAGCCCTATGATTATGGTTAAGACTGTGACAACCATTTATTTATTGGGGCTGTTCAGTATAATATTTAATCATAATTAATCTCATCATTGTTTTATAGTTATTGTGTTAACACATTAATTTTAAAGGTGCACTCAGTTATTTTTGGTTACACTGTAAACCCTAACGCTCAAAATAATTTATTGGTTTGACTAGAGCCAACTTAAATTAAACAAATTATTTAAATCAAATAAACTTTTATGAGTATTTAGAATTTTCTCTTTCTTTTGAGTTCACAAAATGGACACATTTTAAGTAATCTGAATTGTTTCTTTGTTTTGAGTTTTATTGACTTGTTTCTTTTAATTTAGACAAACTTAAATTTAAGTGAAACTGAGCCGGGATTTCTATTTCCCAGCATGCTTTGCCATGACACTCAAAAGGGAGAGTAAATGCTAAAATTAGGTGCTATATAATGTTTTTAAAAAAAAAACAAAAAAAAAAAAAAAAAAAACTTGCACAGTTTTGGGGGATTTAGTAGTGTTTAATGTTTTGCTATGCTAATTTAGAAGAGTTTCTGTAATGTGGGGTTTTTACCATCATGGTGATGAGTGGAGCATGAGCTTTGTTTGAGAACAGATATATTTTAAATATTTTATATTGCCATACTCATTCAGCAATTGCTATGCTATGCTGATGCTATCAAAGCATTGTTTTAGCAATTTAGCATTTATTGTATAAGCTAGTTAAAGCTAGCCAAGTTTCCACTACTAAAAGTTGAGATTACATGATAATTTTAAGTTATGAATGAGTTTACTCAAATATTTCAAGTTGAGAGCAATTAAAATGTTTGAGTACAAAATAAAAATCTGCAAGTTCCGTTTACTTGAACTTTGAATTTCTTAACTTAAAAAATTTGATGTAACTGATTACCAAATTTTTTTTTTAGATTTGCCAACTTGTTTGAGTTTACAGTGTATGTTGTGATTGCTGGTGTGACTTATACTGATGTCTAACGGTGGCAATGTAGCATCATGCTAAAATTTGCAGTTGCTGAGAGTATTGCAGAAACACTGTTTTTGTATTCAGACATTATTATTTATTTCTGCAACCTGAAAGTGTTCATTAACAGGAGGTTCCACCTGCTTCATGCACAATAAAACTGCTTTTAGTAGGTTTGGATACTCTTATGTTAGTGTGGTTTTACACATACTTTTTTGTATGTTAAAAAAATTGAGAAAAAAATTCTGGTTTTAATTACTATATTAAAAGTACACTATGTAACTTTTGACCCTCTAGCAGTTAAAAACAAACCTGCATGCATTTTGCAGGAAGAAGAATGTTTTGGTTGTGCGTGACTGTGTGGATGAATATGGTTCTTTTGTCATTGCTAAAAAAAGAGAGAGATTATCCTGCTGCTCATAAAACATTCACTACTAGGCTTAAGAGATGTAACCAGTTTAGATGGAAAGATCTTAAGTAGCTATACCCATTAATAGACACAGTACTTCCTTGAAAATAAATTCCAGCACAGTGCTACAGCAACCATAAAGTAATGACTCTTCACAATAAATAATGCTTTACAATGAACTCTGTTAGAGAGCTACATATGGCAATTTATCTGTTCAATAAAATACCTTACTCACCTGTTGAGTAATAAAAACATATCTCTGCATCACTTTTACAACATTTCAAATACTTCAGTTCTCGCCATCTCCGAAAAGTCAAGTCAATGTTGATTCTTGTTTTATTACGAGCTCTGTCACGTTCTCTTTTTGCAAGCAGAAACTCCTCTGTTTGCCGTTTAAAAAAAAAAAAAAAAAAAAGAGTGATTCCCTGGAGGTCCGAGATTTATCGTGCTTCATGTCAACCTTTTCTCGCTCATTGTGACTAACCTATGTCACTTCCACATACATGCATCAAAGTAGGCAGAGCAACTTTTCTCTCTTTATGGATATGATGAGACACACATAGGTTTTTTTTTGCTTCATATAATGTATTGATTTAAAATGTTGGATGGACTGGTTCAGAGGAACAGGTTTTGTGTGCTCTCATTCTAATTTTAGTTTCTATTTCTAATTTTCAGTGTCCTCAGGGAGTTTGAATGTTCTCAAAAAATATAACAACATAAGCCAATGTCACCTGATCGGAATGAAAAACACACGTTGTGTGTGTGCGCATTACCTACAGCCCTTTGCCCTGTCACACACTCTCTGTTCTATTCTATTTCCTTTTTCTTCCTCTCTCTTCCTCTCTCTATTGCCTTCCCCTACCTTTAGAGAAGAGTGTTTCGGGGAGGGGACACATCAGATAATCTTACACCTCCCAGGGGCATATGCTGAAATGTGTGTGTGTGTGTGTGTGTTGGGGGGCAGAGGGGTGGGGGGGGGCACAGGTAACAATGTATTTTACATGAAAGGAAGAGTATAAAGTTACAGCGCTGATAACCATAATACTGAAGGCACAAAAAAGAACAAGAAAAGGGGGACTGTTTTTTGTGTGTTTTTTTGTGTGTTTTTTGTGTGTGTGTGTGTGAAGCCTCTGTACCCGCAAGCAGGCCTGGAATCTGCATATAGAACACAGCAGAAACGGCCATTGCATGTTTGTTTATTAAATCTTTTGGCTACATTTATTAGGCTCTTGGCTATTGTCTACTACTCTCAGTTCCATTTAACATATTCTTAACATGTTTTTCAGCAGAAAACAGCGTAGATAATGCAGTCAGTGTCCAGTGCTTACAAAAATATAAAATCAGAACTTTGCTTGTATGTGAACTGTTTCGCCTGCCAAAAAACAACTGGTTTTCTGTGTGTTAGCTGGTATTCTAGCCTGATAATGGTGGTCTGTTGGCTGGTTTTGGAGGAATCTTAGCCACATTTCACCTGGTCAGGCTCGAAGACCATCTTCAACTAGCTCAACATGGTAATGTTTTGCACCATCTGGCAAAAATGTGTTTATGAATATATAGAGTTACATTTATAGCTGTTAAATTTCCAGCTACAAAATTTTCTTTTTGTTAAAAAAAATAAAATAAAACTAACTATATTTTAATGAAAACCGTAAGTATTCTTGCAAACATAAAAATGCATTGCAAAATAAAAAAATCAATAATTTTGTGGTAGGGCTATTAAAAATGTATCTTACATGTAAGAATTTTCATGTATTAATTGCTTTTTTATAGTCAATGTGTGAACGGCTTGTAATGAAACTTAAAAAGCGAGACCTTTCCCGGCTTCCTAAGTATGAAAGCATATAGACTGATTTTTATGTGAAAGATTCAGGTTTTTGTCAGGATTATCAAAAGAATGTGGAGTTTACGTGCGCTCCAGAGAGCCTCTCTTCCGTTCAGTGAATGAATGCTTATACAATATTCAGGATAATGCCAAAAGTGTCAATGTGTCATGAAAAGAAAATGGATTAATTCAAACTATAGTCTCACATAGCCAGATCTATATAGTCTATCGTCTCAAATATACTATCAAACTATCATAAGAGTTTAGTTTTAATTACTTTATCTTTTGACATGATGCCGGTGAATTGCAGAGCTGGTGCAAACATATCCACATCGCTATGATCAGATGCTTTCTTAACAGCTGTGTCATTTTTGTTGTGTGCAGAGCTGGCAAATATTTACATATTGAACTAAATGTCACTCTCAGCAGTGTGGACGGTGTCGGGGTGTTCGTCAACAGTATATTGCTGCAAAGGTATTTCTAAATGTAACTTTTAAGCAAAGAACGAACAAGAACTTTGCCGTAATTATATCGGGGCCTTGAATCACGTTCAGTCTCTTGACCATTACGGCCCTATTTTAGGTGCAGGTGCACTTAGGGCATCTCCGAATCCACTTTTGCTAGTTTAACGACGGAAAAAACGTCGGCGCGCCAGACTCATGGTCCAAAAGGGTTGTACCTAGTCTCTTAATGAGTCATGGGTGTGTTTTGGGTGTAACGTGCAATAAACCAATCAGAGTCTCATCTCCCATTCCCTTTAACCCCCTGAACCTGAAGAACGCGCCCGCGCGTTTTGCTGGATTTTTCCTCATGACAGTGTAAAACAACTTAAAATACTCCGTCATTTTTGGCCTCACAGACATGAACGATATGTCTTTACAAAGCTTAAAGTGTCTACTTTTTTATGTACACTCAAAATAAAAACTAAATGTTGTGCTTTTCGCTAAATAAAGAAAACAAACAGGATGCGCGTTCTCCCGTCTGTCTCCCAGTGATGTCTACTCTGAAATGCGTTTAAAAATAACTCAGAGAATACTTGTCACACAGACACGACAGATATATCTTTATAAAGCTTGGAATGTTTACTTTTAAATGAAGTCATTTATATAAAAAAACAAATATTCTCTGTTTATGTAATCCGTATGAAAACAGCGAGAGGTACAGTTCCTCAAGCGGAGCCTCATTATCTTTAATGTGACCACACCCACGCGCGCGCAAAGCGATTCACATGCAAATCGTCCACGAGGAAGGAACGCGAACCTGTAAACGCCCCCCATCACCTCAAAACAAAGAATCAGCTTCTTCTTTCTTCTGATTTTCATCGAGTTTGGAAGACACGCTGTGAGTTTACCTTGGATTTACCTCAGAAGAAACAGAATGTGATTTATGAGAATTTTTAAGGTAAAACATTTCTTCTCACTTATATTAGCGTTATTGATGAATAAACTTCACATTGTAGGCTACTAGTTGAACTATTGCCAGACTAAAATGTGTGAAATCAACGGAAACATGTTGAAATATGAAATAGGTAGGCAACCTTTCAATGCTAAATAAAGATACACGTACGACATGGGGATATTTTATGCTCTATAATATTAAACACAGCATGATATAAAAGTAGGGTTGCCAACTGTCCCGTATTAGCCGGGACGTCCCGTTTATTGACTGCTACGCTGATGTAACCACTGACTAAGGGGCCGTTCACATATGTTGCGTCTTTTGCGCGCTCAAGTTCGTTATTTTAAATGTAGACGCGTGACAAGCGCGCTCAAATAGAGAGACTAATTAGTTTTCGTTCATCTTGCACTGTCCCTGTTTGTACTTTTGCCCTCAACGTCTCTTTTGCGCTGTATTTTTTTTTACCACTGCTCTGTGTTGTTTTCATGTGTAAATCCAAGTATACACTACCGTTCAAAAGTTTTAGATTTTCTAATGTTTTCAAAAAAAATTCTTCTGCTTAACAAGGCTGCATTTATTTGATCCAAAATACAGCAAAAACAGTAATATTGCGAAGTATTTTTATAATTTAAAATAATTGTTTTCTATTTGGATATATTTTTAAAATGCAATTTATTCCATTTTTATTTACTTCAGTTTCACATGATCCTTCAGAAATCATTGTAATATGCTGATTTGCTGCTCAAGAAACATTTCTTATTATTATGAATGTTGAAAACATTTGTGTACAATTTATTTCAGGATTCTTTGATAAATAGAAAGTTCAAAACAACAGCATTTATCTGAAATAGAAATCTATTGTAAGATTATACACTACCATTCTGAGTAAGAGTTTAGTTTTTTTTGTTGCTGTTTTGTTTTTTGAAAGAAATTAATACTTTTATTCACAAAGATGCCTTATATTGATAAAAAAAAAAACACAGTAAAGACATTTATAATGTTACAAAATCTTTTTATTTCAGATAAATTTTGTTATTCTTTTGAACCCAAAATCTTTGATTTATCAAAGAATCCTGAAAAAAATTACACAACTGTTTTCAACATTCATAATAATAAGAAATGTTTGTTGAGCAAATAATCATATTATAATGATTTCTGAAGGATCATGTGACACTGAAGACTGGAGTAATGATGCTGAAAATTCAGCTTTACATCACAGGAATAAATTACACTTTACCAGGTATTCACATAGAAAACATTTATTTTAAATTGTAAAAATATTTCACAATATTACTGTTTTTACTATTTTGGATCAAATAAATCCAGCCTTGATGAGCAGAAGAGACTTATTTAAAAAAAAAAAAATAAAAATAAAAAACATACAGATCTAAAACTTTTGAACGGTACTGTAGGTCTAAAGTCTTTGAAGGTCTAAAGAAAATGTATAGTCAGATTACTTCTTTTAAATTAAACGTGATTTTGTGAATAAGCTACAAACAATACATTCAATCATGAAGTCTCCTCACATTCATTCTCTATAGTTCCCTCTGTCACATTCCTCATTGATATTCAGGGAAGGAGTCGTTGACGCCTCAGATGTGAATCACAGCATTATTCATGATGGTCCACATACAGCCATTCTGACAATAAGTGTCTTACAAAAGTTAAATGACTATATTGTTTTGTATGAATGAGTGAGCAAAATGGTTTTCACATTGTTTTGAAGAAAAAACTCTAGGCAACAACATCCAGTTCTGAAAAGCCTTGTGAACAAATGTTTACTGTGTGTTATATGGCCTTATTTCAGTGATTTAACATTTTAGTTTTTTCAAAAACTACGCATAAACATTATTTTCTCAAAACTACAAACTTTTATGTACATGTTGCTCACATATTACTGTAGCCCTGTTTGTGCTGAATACAGTGTAATCAGACTTTAGCCATTAATATGCTTTAAAGCAACTGAAAAAAACACAAATGTCAGAGCATGTCAAACTTCTTCAGGGCCACAAAATATCCTTAGGGTCCAGAGGGTTAAAAGCCAGTTGGGCTTGCACCATGGTGGAATTTGTGAGCGGAAAGACTGAGCGCTTCTCCAGAGAGGAATCCTTTTATTTTTAATATTTAAAAATGTTTGTGCCGCGTCCCTGTGTGTAATAAGCAGTGTACGTGCATTGTGCACCCGCATATATGCACATATTAATAACGTGCTCTTTAAATAACACAAAAATACTGCGTTTTCAGTTGCCTCAAAATAGCAACACCTCGCTTTCAGACCAGCACGCCCATGGGCGAACAGATGGGCGCGAGTGCATTTGCTATTTAAACAACGTGGCTCTGGACATGAAAATGATAACTGCGTCGGGCTAAAACTAGCAGTTCACTTACCGGACACCGGTGTCGCTAATAACAAGGGTTTCTGAATTCTGCATAACCTGTTTAATTGTTGTTTAGTACTGTAAGACCAGCTTGAACCAGCAAGCCTGCTTAGGCTGACTGAAGATTATTTTTTTTTCAGCAGGGTGACATTTTCTAGTTGCTTTTCGAACCGCCTGCCAAAGAACTACAAATTTCATTTCATAAATCTATAAATGGTGTACAGTTAAACAGTTTTAGATCATTGTTCACCAGCAGGCCTCATCGGGAGCTGGATCCTGCTGGGCTGCTCTCAGACGCTCTATTAACTGCTCTAAAAGCACAGATGCTGCTGGACAAGGAAGTAGTTACAGTCAGAGAGAGATTTACAGTAGGCTTAAAGCTCTGTACGATCGACCGATCACCTGCTGTCCCTGAATGTGTCAGGCTAATTTGAGGAGACCATATTGGGTGTGTCCATACTCAGCACAAATAAGAACCCAGAACCAGAGAGATGAGCCTAAACCCTAGGCACTTTTCTGAGAGGATCCTTAATGCTCCAAGGTCATCTGTCCAATAGCACATGTATAGCATATACAAAAGAGTTTAAAGGTTTGAGGTCAGTAAGATATATATATATATATTTTTTTTAATTAATCAGAGAAGAGGCATTTACTTGATCCAAAGTGATAGAAAAGACATTTATAATGTTACAAAAATAATGTAAAAAAAAAAAAATGCTTTACTTTTTAACTTTCTATATTCATTCAAGGGTTGGTTCATCCAAAAATGAAAATTCTGTCATTAATTACTCTCATGTCCTTCCAAATCCGTAAGTCATTCATTCTTCATTTTCAGAACACAAATTAAGATATTTTTAATAAAATCTGAGAGCTTTCTGTCCCTCCATTGACAGCCTATGCAACTACCACTTTTAAACCCCAAAAAGCTAGTAAAAACATCATTAAAGTAATCCATGTGGCTCCAGTGGTTTAACCTCAATTTTATGAAGCGACGCAAGTGCTTTTCTTTTTTGCGCATAATACATAATTTACCACTTTATTTATAAAATATTTTTCTCCACCGCGTGTTTGTGCAACGTCTGCTCTCGTGTCAACACAACGCACATGCGTCATGTTGCTTTCGTGAACGTGCGTTGGAGATTAATTTTTTGTAAATGAAGTGGTAAATTTTTTTGCTCAAATAAAGTACTTGCGCTGCTTCATAAAATTGAGGTTACATGGATTATTTTTATGATGTCTTTACTATACCTTTCTGGGGCTTGAAAGTGGTAGTTGCGTAGACTGTCAATGGAGGGACGGAAAGCTCTCAAAGCCCTTTATTAACAAGATTTTCAAAGTTCTGTTCTGTTCCAAAGATAAACGAAAGTCTTATGGTTTGGAGCAACATGAGGGTGAGTAATTAATGACAGAATTTTCATTTTTGGGTGAACTAACCCTTTAAGGAATCCTGAAAAAATGCATCAGTTTCCACAAAAAAAAGAAACATGTTGTATTATTATCAATGTTGAAAACAGTTGTCCTGCTTCATAAGTACCAAATCAGCATATTATAATGATTTCTAAAGGATCATGTGACTGAAGACTGGAGTAATGATGCGGAAAATTCAGTTTTGCCATCACAGGAATAAATTTCATATTAAATATATTGAAGTAGAAAACAGTTATTTGAAATTGTAATGATATCAATGTTTTTACTGCATTTTTGATCAAATAAATGCAGCCTTGGTGAGCAAAAAAAAAAACTTTTAAAAAAAAAATTTAAAAATCTTACCGACCTCAAACATTTACAATAGTAGTTTATGTGTGAACATGAGTTGCTGGTTCCACACGCCAAACATTCTCCCCACAACCACACGCTACATCTGACATGCATACGTGCATGTGTGCTCACAGGTCTACATGTGTGTTTTCAATTAAGACCCAGATGACTACGAGCAGTTTTGGGAGGGGTGAACAGTGTAAATTGATTGTGAAAAGTTTATAGACTTGTGGCACTCTTTGATCCTTCCTTTTGTTTTACAGTACACTGTGTTTACATATTCATATACATATTCAAGTGTGAAATAAAGTTTCTGTATCAAGACGCTATAGGAATAATGCACTGTTTTGGTTGGTGACCTTGACAGTAAAGAAAGAAAGAAAGAAAAAGAAAGAAAGAAAGAAAGAAAACAAGTAGATATGGAGAGAGTTGGTCACAAGGAAAAATTCAAAGAGTGAAGTTGCAGTTGTGGTTTTATTAACTCAGGATTGAGTAAGATTGAGCATGACAGAGTAAGAACCAAGATAAACTGCCAGAATGGGAAAGAATGTATTTTATGTGTGTGTGTAGGAGAGAGAAAGGCAGAGTGATTTTTATATTATATAAAAATATATTACTGAAGAGTTAGAGCAAGGGTTTTCAAACTTTATGATGCCAAGGACCCCCAAATATGATGAACCTTTTATGGGGGACCCCCTTCCTAAAATCCATCTATATGTTTGTATATATATATATATAACATTTAAACCAGTAGATAAATAATAAACATTATACATTATACATGTGACATTATAAATACAACATATTTTTTCCAATCTTAAATTGGCTATACTTAATGTTGGATGTATAAACCTGAAGAAGAACATTTTCAATTAAAAATGATTTGTATAAGCAACTTTCCCAATAAATGTATGTAAGCAGCTTACGTACTGTGTTAAGAATACTGCCTTACACCCCCAGTGAACAAGATAAAGGGGACTATAGTGAGAAAAACTCACTAGAAAGATACAAAGCAAACATATACAGTTCTGGAAAGTATGTATACGGCAAGAAAGGAGAGAAACATTTAGAAATGAAACAGAATGTTCGGTAGACTTTATCCATTATTGCTTTGTCTTTTTATTCTCTGAAATTTTCTGGGGACCCCTTAGAACCTTCTGGAGGACCCCTGGGGGTCCCCGGACCCCAGTTTGAAAACCCCTGAGTTAGAGCATGTGTCAAATATGGTACATTCACATGGTGTTTTAGACAACTGTATTTATTAACAGGAGTGACTATCATCATCCTCTCAGATGTGTTCTGTCTGTGGTATTTCCTCCTCCACCCAAACACTCTGTTTTCTAAAAGAGGTTGATAGCCCTAACATTAATGTTCAATATCCATGAAGCGTGCACAAATGTCATATGTACACTACCATTAAAAATTTTAGGGTCAGTATTTTTTTAATGTTATTTAAAAAGTCTCTTATGTTCACATAGACTACATTTATTTGATCAATAATACAGTAAAAACAGTGATATTGTGAAATATTATTACAATTTAAAATAAGTGTTTTCTATTTGAAAAAAATGTAAATTTGTAAATAAATGTAATTTATTCCTGTGATGTCAAAGCTGAATTTTCAGCATCATTACTCTAGATCCTTCAGAAATCATTCTAATATGCTGGTTTTATGCTCAAGAAACATTTCTTTTTATCATCAATGGAAACTGTTGGAAATGGAAAATTGTTCTGCTTAATATTTTGGTGGAAACAGTGATACATTTTTTTTCAGGATTATGTGATAAATAGAAAGTTCAAACAAACATGTATTTGAAATAGAAATTTTCTGTAACATTAATTAAAAAAAACTAAATCTTACTGACCCCAAACTTTCACATGGTAGTGTATATTGTGATATTCATTTTTGTTATTAATATTCACCTCATTCAGTGGACAGCCTCTGCAATGAAGCAAATAATCATGCTCAAATGGCAACAGCAGCTTCAAAAATCATAGCTGAAAAATCACTCCAGACTGGGAAAACAATGTCGTCCTCATACACTGAATGAGAAGCTATCATCATCAACATCAACTGTCTCCTCTGGTCTTTCCACAGGTGAAGAAATCATCCACTGATTCCCATGCTCCAGACCCAGTAGACCACAGGTAAGGTGAACACACTTTCACACACATACTCTCCACTGAAATCCATTTAGGATTATTTATGTGTACCAATGACAGAGGATTGTGGGAGCGAGTGGTTTTGCACACATAAAGACAGAGGGAGAGATAAAGAGAGAGGGATGTTAAAGTCATTGCGTGTGAGTGGGTGTAAAGCAGACAGCTTCACCTGGGTAAAACACAACTGTCTTACTGTGTGTGTACTTTGGGATGTATTCAGAAATTTAATGCAGATGTTTATGCTATAAACGTAGAAAGAGGAGCAGCTCTGTTTTTATCTCTGATTGCCATTACATTATTATAAGAGCTATTTTTGTACATGTGTCCTTTGGATTAAAGTGTCTGCTAAATGCTCCAATGCAAAACTATTTGATTTTTTAAAATAATTTAGACCTTTATATTAAAGGTTTGGATTGATGTATACATGGAATATTTGTATTTAAAAATGTCACATTACAGGGACTATTTAAGTAAATTGGTTAAAAAAAAAAAAAAAAAATTGCTAAAAAATTAATCAACTGGTAAAAAAGAAAACGTATATATACTTAAACATATGTTGGCCATGTGTTATATACATTTTAACCTACAATCCTGCTGGATATGAACTTTATTTGCCAACCATCCTTATTATAAATAACATTGAAACACAATATATGTACTTAATATACCAATTTTGCATATTAAAAATATCTCATCAGCATGAAATGCCAAAAATATTTCTTATTGGTCATGAAATTGTATTTTGCTTAGTTTTTATTAAAAATATATATTTTAATCCTCATGACATTGAGAATATTAGTGTTAAACAGCGCAGGTAGTTGTGTTAATTTGTACCTGTAACAACCTGAAGGCACATTGTGATTTTGCTCCTCATATTTATGTGGGTGGCTTAATGTGAAGAATATTCCATATTTGTGTCACTACATGGAATTCTAGGGGATAAGATGTTTTAGACAAACATGACCTAGATAAACTGCTTTCCAGGTTTCTGAGGTAAAACCTCATAGAAGATGCACAAGTTGAGACAGATGTTTTCTTTAGCAGATGGTTTGACATATGAGCTATTGTCATATGTCATATTATCATTCTTACAATGCCAAAGCCAGTTTTTGCTCACATTTTCTACTTAGTCAGTGTTTTTCAATAATTAAAAAAAAAAAAAAAAAAACGAAATTAGTACTTTAATTTAGTAAGGATGCATTAAATTGATCAAAAACAATAGTAAAACATTTATAATGTTACAAAAGATTTATTTTTTTCAAATAAATGCTGTTCTTTTGAACTTTGTTCATCAAATAATCCTGAGAAAAATGCTTCACAGTTCCCACAAAAATAAGCAGCAGCTGTTTTCAATATTGATAATAAGAAATATTCAGCATATTAGAATGATTTCTGAAGGATCATGTGACACTGAAAACTGGAGTAAAAAATTCAGCTTTGCCATCACAGGAATAAATACCATTTAAAAATAAACAGAAAACCACCATTTAAATTGTAATAATATTTCAATCACAACATTATGGTTTATTTTTTATTATACTGGTCAAATAAATGCAGCTTTGGTGAGTATAATAAACTTCTTTCAAAAACATTACAAAATCTTACCAACCCCAATTTTTTTAATGGTAGTGTATATGTATTTAAGAGTTATATTTGTCTGTCACAGGGCCTTGGAGATGCAGGAACTAACAGACCCACAGCACAGTGGCAGTGACAGCACGTCCAAACTGGACAAGAACATCCTCAGCAACAACATCACGACCAATGGAACCGGAGGTATGAAAGAACGACAAATCAAAGAAAACGAAAGAAAGAAAGAAAGAAATTACCAACGTACGTGAGTGAGCGAGTGACATATTAGCTGATAAATGGGGGCTTTCAACCAAAGCATTGCTTTGAGTACAGGAAATCAGCTTTACTGCTATACACTCCGTGTTCATCGTGGTGGAGTTTCTTGCCGTAATTGAAAGCAGGGTTCTGTCCTGGTGTGTGATGTCCAGATTGCAGGGATAAAGTGTTTTTTGTTCTGGTGGTTTTGGTGCCGTCCAGAGCGGGTTTGTGGATTAGTGGCGATGTCGTGTGTGGAGATGCTCTAAGCTCACAGTAACTTCAAAGGTCAAAAGCTGCATACAGGCCTAATAAAAATAAAAGAAAGTATGGGTTTGTATGAGCGTCTTTGTGCTGAAACCTTTCCCAGCACTTCTCTGTGCGTGTTTCAGCAAGAGCCTGGTGCACAGAAAACCATTTCCTGCGTTTAAACTCTCATTTTCTCTCTGATGTCAACACGCACTCCCTCGCTTTTCTCTCCTTGAGGAAAACGCTGAACAAACGTTTTAAGAGAGGACGTTAGGCAAACATACACAAGGCTAAATAGACTCTCAACACCCTAGCAAGTGAGCGTTTGATGTATGGCTATGACTGTGCGATACACAAGAGAGGTAGTAAAGCTGAGTGAGAGAGAAGAGTGTGTGTGTGTGTGTGTGTGTGTGTGTGTGTGTGAGCTCATCTGTTTTTGACATGTAGCCGGAATAAAACAATAGCAAAAGACAGAGAGAGTAAAAGGAGCAGAACTCAGTAAATCATTTAGATTAGAGCTCAGCTAATGATTTTAACAGCTTGATACACACACACATTCACACACACTCTGGGATTGTGCTTCTGCCAAAACAACGACATATTCAACATTCTCCTCTGTATACCTCATCAGCTCACAGCCTAGACTGAATCCCTCCATGCGCACACACACACGCGCAAACCGCCCACACAACCACCCACTCACACACACATACATCCCAACATGAATCCCACTGCCAATGAAGCCTCATTCATCTTACTTTAGAGGACTTTCGCTGTCTCCCTTGCAAACACACATACACACACACACACACACACACACACACACACACACACACACACAGATTCAAAAAAAAAAATGTTCTGCAAGTGCGACTTTGACAGAACTGTTATATATCATATAAGGTTTCCAAAACCACTTTTGTCACACTGAGTTTATGTGAACTCTTTCTTATTAAATGTTAAATATTTTGAAGGATGTGCATTTCGTTATAATGGAATTCAATGGGAATTTATCAACTTTTCACTTTTCAATAATGATTGCATTATTTACTATTTATAAAATGTTATCAGTTCCTATTCAAAATGATCCTATTCATTAAATATGGTATGACACATTTTTAAATTATACAGTGGCTCCAAAATTTATTTTTTTGGACACTTAAGTCACACTTAAAATGTATGAATTTCCATTTGCAAACAAATTATGCTGCTTTTAACGTTTTTTACATTGGTGTCCTAACAGAGTAACCACAGGTGTAGTTCATCACATTAACTATGAACATTATTTACGTTTGAAAACCAAAATTATCCAAATACTTTTTGTATTCATTTTGAACACTTTTGACTATTATTTTATCATTTAAAACCTAACCAAATGCCTTATCTTTTTGCTTGGAAAGTGGGCTTTAAAATAAAAATATTTAAAAATGCTTTAATCAAAATGATCAGAATAATCCAAATTATATTTTATAGTAATATTATATATTAAATATTAATATAAATTATATTATGATAAATTATATAATTTATATATTTATTATTATTATTATTATTATTATATTTATATAAACTTTTATTTATTTATTTATTTATTTATTCTTATTTTTAAAACAATTTAAATAAATGTAGTCTAATGACATTATCCCCCGGTTTCACAGACAAGCCTAGTCTCAGACTAAACTGCATGTTTGTTGTTTTACCTGAAAGCAGCTTGCACCGAGATATCTTAAAATATGTCACTGCCATGGTTTTGTCTCAAAATGCACACCAGTAATGTTTTTTTTCTAAGGCGTGTTTAAACCAGGCCTATATGTTTTAAGTGTGACTTAAGTGTCCAAATAGTTATTGGGGTAACTGTATTAATAATACTAAACAATAACTGGGTAACACGGTCCACTATACATCTGACTCCGCCCCCAGGAGAGAACATGACAATTCTAAACACGGCTGATTGGCTGCTGGGCTGCAGTACCCCGCCCACTGCCCCAAGTATGAAGAACGATGGTATACTGCATGTGTTTGTGGAGTGTACATATATATGATAGCACGTGTGTGAGTGTTTGGGTGCAGTGCTTTGGAGGCTCTTGATATTTTTAAAATCAAAAAGAAAGTGTTGCTTCACTACTTAGTCGTTAATTCGATTTTGAGAGGTTTTAATAGAGTTTGACAGCTGACAGGATTCATTATATCTTTCTTGGTCTCCCTCTCTTAAAGTTAAGTCCGAGCCTCTGAACAGCAGCGAGGCTGTGAACTCGGCGGGAGACACTGGGCTGGACACTTACACTGGGTCAGGTAAGACATACACACACGCACACACACACACACACACACACACACGCACACGCAGCATTCAGAATGCCTGCTGTAATCCCGCTTGGGAAGTTGCTGAAAGCTCTGAGCCCTCAATCTTTGTACTGCCCTTGAGCTAACGTCATCAGAGACACAAACTCTTTATTTAGATCAATGTGCTCACACACAAACACACACATACACACTCAGAGACTGAGAAGCCCTCTGTCCATGCGCTCCCCTGCAGAGAAGGTTGAGGCCCTTGCTTGAGCTGACAGTGGAGTGTGATGTCTCTATAGAGAACACAACTGCATGTTCGTTTATATTTGTATCATATCTTTGTCTTATTAACAATAATCTTAGACAAGATTAACTAGATAAGCAAAAGCAAGAAAGTAAGACCTGTTTTCAGAGAATATAAATACTAGTTCATTTTTTTCTTGTTTTATGCATAAACCTAAGTTTTGTTTGAGTAATGATTAAGTAAATATTAATAATAATATTGTATAAAGCCTTTTAAGAGAATATAGAAAGTATATCTATATAGAAATTATATATCAAGAGAATATAGCCTTCAGTGTATTCAGTTTTTTTTTAGACATTTTACTGAACAATAAGACAAAAATATTGATTTAAAAAAAACAAATGGGATTGGGAAATGCTTCAGCTCAGTAAGGGAATTATGTCAAGCAAACAGCAAAAATTGTTTTTGATTTTGCATCTCAAGTAGAAGAGTAAGAAAGGGAAGGCAGGAAGAGGAAACGAGGATATTCTTTGATGTAGAAAGAAGATTTTTGAGAGAATAGTTCCTGGGGTTTTTTTCTGCTATTTGTTAAATTGAATCCAGCTGGTGAGAAAGACTGTGAGCTGTCAATCAAACCTGTGAGCTGCGTGTGCGTGTTTGGATTTGAATTGAAGGCTCTTGGCAAATTCTCTTTAAATGGAGGAAGTCCAGCACACGCTTCATTTTATGGTTGTGATATGTAATAAATCACACATTCAGTCCAACGACAACTGACATACGGTACTGACTGCGGATACATCTTAGTAAACCAATGTATGTGTGTGCCATTTTTCATGTAAAAACGATTGTCTCTCTACCAGATTTCTTCATTTTTGTTTTTGTGTAGTTATAAGCAGCAGTGGATTCAGCCCCCGACCGGCTCACCAGTATTCACCTCCTCTCTACCCCTCAAAGTAAGACACCTTTACATTTTTACATGTATATGTACACGCGCAAAAACATCCAACCATCTTCTCTGGGTAAGCACAGTGATTTAACAAGACAAATTAACAATGGCACTTGATGTCAAAAAGGCTGCCGACCCTTGATCTACTCAAATGAAAGCTGAATGTTTTGATTTTGTGTTTGATTGGCAGACCTTACCCCCATATCCTGTCTACTCCCGTGGCTCCTCCCATGTCAGCCTACACGGGCCAATCGCAGTTCAGTAGCATGCAGCAGTCGACAGTTTACACGCCCTACTCTCAAGCTACTCCACCTTACAGCCTCTCTACCTATGGTAAATCCTTTACTATTGTTTACATGCTGATGGATGACATATGCGTGTTGTTTATTCTGTTTGTGGTTGTGTGGTGATGATAAAGTAGTCTAGTATTTATTATAGAATATGCGAAAAGGCAATGTGAAAGGCTTTAGTATCAATCCAGTTTGATTGACAGGTCCACTCTCTTGATCTTGAGCTACAGATTTGGGGGTGATGTTACCAGGCATAAAGACAGAAGGAGGGTTGTCACAGACCCAATCAACCCTCCAATCAGGGCTCAGCTACAGCCCTGGCTTTACCACCCCTCAGCCCGGACAGACAGCCTACTCACCCTATCAGATGCCAGGTGAGTATGCATATTACATGTTTATGCAACAAATTACAAGAGACTGTAACTTTATTAATAATATTGCACAACCTCAAATGCTGATTTGCTTTTATAAGATGGTAAATAAAGAAAAACTAAGGACAAAAATTTAATTGAAATAATTTTATTAAGTAAATTCATTGAGTGCTATCCTTGTGCTAGAAGATACAGTTGTTATGTAACAAAAATAATGATCATCTAATGGTATAAGATCGTCTAATGATTCGCTATGTGTGCTGTGCACACATCAAAATTACATATTTAATATTTAATTATTTAATTTTAGCTAATGTAAAAAATGTCATTATTTACATTATATATTTAGTATTTACTCAAGGCACATCAAAGTAGACATTGTTGGAGGATCTTTATGCAGCTCTTGCCAAACAACAGTTAGTGACCACATAGTGACCATGAGATGTCAAGATCAAAATAAAAACCATATGATTGCATCTGAATCGCTCTAACATATGTAACTAAATGTGACATACTATTTTGAATTCTGGACATGATTATCAGGGTTATTATCATTAACAACTAAAATTCTTAAAAATATTTTTTAAATAAAGCTGAAATAAAAATATTTGACAAAAAAAACTGAACAAAAATAAGAGGCGCTGCCTTGGCAACTAAATGAAATAAATTTAAAGCACTAAAATTACTGGGAAAAAAATTACTGTACTAAAACTAAAATAAAAATTAAATTATTCTCAAATAGAAATATTTAAAAAGAAAAAAAAACAGAATAAAAATGACAAACGCATATAACAAAATGACTAAATAATAAATTCAAATTCAAATGAAAGCTGAAAATATAAAAATAAAAGTTAATTTAAAATATTCATAAAAACTATAATAGTATATGAATAAATACTAAAATAATGCTGGTGATAATCCATGAGAAATGTATTACATTTCAGCCCGTTTCTCACACAAAACTATTATACGTCTTCAAAGACTTGGAATAGTCTTATGGACAACTTTTATGATGCCTTTTCAGTCCTTTTTGATGCCTGACAGCTGTTGGTCCCTATAAACTGTGGTTGTATGGCTAGAGCTGTGTATCGATTCTTCAAAAAAATAGTGCTTTTTGTGTACTGCAGAAAAAATAACAGCATACGGGTTTGGAACAACATGATAGTAATTAAGGACAGTATTTTCTCTTATTATTTTACTGTTTGGGTGTTTCACTTTTGGGTGATATCTGTTAGTCAACATCACAAGTCACATTTATTTTGACATTGATTCCACTGAATTTTCTCTCTCTCAGCAGGGTCAGGTTTCACAACATCTCCTGGTCTCTACACTTCCAACAACTCCAATCCAGGCAACTTCACCACACAACAGGTACAGCCACACGTGCACAGATGAACGCACACATACACACCAATAACGTCAGAGTTCAGCAAAGGACCGACAGTCTTTTTAAAACAGCCCAGGCCTCTGAAAACAGGTCGCCATCCTTCATCTGAGAGAATTTATGCTTTTAGGACTTAATGTTTCCCTAAACTTTTATGATTAAAAGTGCTGCCAAAGAAAAGGACCCAACTACACTCAGACTCCCACTGATGAATTTAGCTCTGTAAACAAAGTGAGGTTCTGGCGATAGTTGAAATGAAAGCAAGCGGAATTAGGATGAAATGAGTGAAAGCAGTAGTGGAGTTTCGCTGAGAGCGTTTTACTGCAGCGTTCATGTTCTTGAGCGAGAGAGTCAGTGACAGTTTTAGAGTCATCTCCTGTAAGAGATCCATCTGTGTCTGTGCATGTAAAACTCTTTCAAAGATACAAGAGAAGTGATAAAAAGCTCTGTGTGGATGGGCCAGAAATCTGTGAGTTCCAGTCCTATTACTTTATCTGTTTCTCTCTTTATTATTCCCCTGATAAACTCCCTCTCTCTTTATTGTTCATTAATTTAGGAAGAATATAAAATATATTCTATATTCTTTCCACATTTCGCTAAATTATAGGGGAGAGCGGGGCTAGTTGTCACACTCCAGTGTTCATTTCTCAGGGTAGATTGAATGTACATTGGCTACAAAAAAGTTATTGAATATTTCCACTGTTATTGCTTAGGGAAAAAAGAGAGTTTATACATTGACCTTTTTGTGACAAAATACCCCAATAGTGGGCTTCAAACTCAACACACTATTATGGGGTAAGTTGTCACAATGAAACTTGCCATTAAACAGCCTATTAAAGGTAAAATAATTATAAAACATCTCATGAACTAGCAAAAACATAAAATGTAAATTAATTAAATCATTATTTTAGAGCAGACAACAAATGTTTAAATGATTAAATCCTATAAATATTTAACATTTTATACATGACAACTTGCACCAACCTGAATTAAAAATACCCTGTCCACTTTCCAGTCAGTTTTCAGGTTTTGATTTGGTAATTAATGAAAAGAGACATTATTATTATTATTATTATTATTATTATTATTATTATTATTATATATATTTTGTTTCAATTTTAAAAGAACTTGTTTTATACATTCAATTTATTAATATTAATATTTTTATAATAATATAATAAAATAATTTTGTTTGTTTGTTTGTAGCAGGAATATCCCTCCTATACAACTTTTGGGCAGAATCAGTATGCTCAGTATTACTCCACCTCCTCCTACGGTTCCTACATGACATCTAACAGCTCATTGGATGGCACAGGTTCAGTCTCCACCTATCAGCTGCAAGACTCCACCCCCATCATCACAGGGCAAGCAGCTGACCTGAATCCAGGTAGTTTTCTCTTTCACAGCTGCAAACGACACCCTAGCAACCTCTTAGCAATGGCCTGGCACCAAACCTAGCATCATGGCAGCGATTTTTGCACAAGCAGTTTTCTTCAGAAAGTGTAAAAATAAAATTTGACATCCTAAACATCTCTACTCTTGTCTGTTATCTGTCAAACATGGGAAAATTGCCATTGTAGTTAGAGTTAATCATTCCAGTAGAGCAGCAAATGACGCAGTTGAAAGGTAGAATAGATGTTAGAATGTTCTGTTACAGGGCTTTTGGCACGAAGGTGTCTTGTACTGTAGTTGTTGATTATGTTAGATAGAGCGATGGTGATTGGGGATTTTGTCCAGCAGACCCAAAATTCAGTGGGGTCCTAGAGCTGCATTTCTCAGTGATTTAGCTTGGCTGCAGTTCAGCAGAGCTCATTACTGTAAACTTGCTCACACGCATACTTACACACACTATATTCTATCAGACGTGCCAGTTTCCTACTTTCATGACTTTCATGTACAATGTGTACATGACTTGAAAATGTACATACACAAGCATTGTCATTTTAGATCCACTGATACAATCCCTGAATAAAATGTAATACTGTGAGAGCAAATCATTATCTGAATTTTCTGAATATAAAGTATTAGGCTGTTTTTTTGTCAAGGCACAAACATGCATATTTAAGCCAAGGAGCAATCTTTTTAAAAGCTTTGATGTGTCTCATAAATGTTTCTTGGTTACCCATATGCAGGTGAGTTTGAGGCGGGGCAGAGCCCGTCCACGCCTATCAAGGAGATGGAGGACCGGGCGTGCCGAGGGGGTGGGGCTAAAGCAAGAGGGCGGGGCAGAAAGAACAACCCCTCCCCACCACCTGACAGTGATCTTGAGGTATGTACAGATTGATAGATAGATAGATAGATAGATAGATAGATAGATAGATAGATTATCAACTGTGATAGATAGATAGATAGATAGATAGATAGATAGATAGATAGATAGATAGATAGATAGATAGATAGATAGATTATCAACTGTGATAGATAGATAGATAGATAGATAGATAGATAGATAGATAGATAGATAGATTATCAACTGTGATAGATAGATAGATAGATAGATAGATAGATAGATAGATAGATTGATTGATTGATTATAAACTGTGATAGATAGATAGATAGATAGATTATCAACTGTGATAGATAGATAGATAGATAGATAGATAGATAGATAGATAGATAGATAGATAGATGCAAACCTCAAAAAATGCACACACAGTTGTAGCAGATGCTTACATCATCTAATGTAAATATACTCTCACTACCTAATCCTTGTGTCATCACTGTTTGTTTACTGAGATCAACCATGTGTCTGCATGTTTTTACAGAGGGTGTTTGTTTGGGATCTGGATGAGACGATCATTGTGTTTCACTCACTCCTCACAGGCTCCTATGCACAGAAATATGGCAAGGTGAGAGCAAATACACGTACTATACACACATTAAACACACGACTCCCCCCACTATAGTAACAGTAAGTGTCCTCCTGCGATTCCTTATTTATTCTTAGTAAGTTGACAATGTGTAAGGTCGTGTCAGTGATCTGATAACAGCCATAAATGGTTTAAGCAAAACCGATCAGCACACAGAATTTTGCCCGTTACCCTGATTTCTTTCTTGCTGACATTCTGGTGGCTTCCTTGCTTTGCTTTAACAGCGTTCTGGTGACGTACTCAATATTACATGTTGGTGTGCGGTTTGACATCATAACCTTGATTTTGAAGGTCATATCAACTTCTATTATTGGGTTTTTATAATGAGTCGACTTCTGCTAATTATCAACATTTATATGTGCATGTAAATGCGCTGATTGTTTTTTTCCCTTGCTCTATAAAGCTACCGTATACACTGAAAAATGTAGGATTTACTTTGAAACAATTTTTACTCGGCAAATGCTAGGAAATTTCACAAATAATTACTATGAAACAGCAACCAATGCATTTAATTAAACATTAATTTTAAAGTAGAAAAACTAAAGTATTTTCTTGTAAAACGTTACTCAATAATCTTTATTTACAACTTTGAAAAATAACTTTTTAGAGTGCACATCTCCAGAATGCCATGGAAAATTTTGAATCTTGACCCTACAGTGCATCCGGAAAGTATTCACAGCGCTTCACTTTAAGTGTTACAGCCTTATTCCAAAATTGATTAAATTCATTATTTTCCTCAAAATTCTACAAACAATACCCCATAATGACAACGTGAAAGAAGTTTGTTTGAAATCTTTGCAAATTTATTAAAAATAAAAAACGAAAAAATCACATGTACATAAGTATTCACAGCCTTTGCCATGACACTCAAAATTGAGCTCAGGTGCATCCTGTTTCCACTGATCATCCTAGAGATGTTTCTACAACTTGATAGGAGTCCACCTGTGGTAAATTATGGACTGGACATGATTTGGAAAGGAACACACCTGTCTATATAAGGTCCCACAGTCAACAGTGCATGTCAGAGCACAAACCAAGCCATGAAGTCCAAGGAATTGTCTGTAGACCTCCGAGACAGGATTGTATCGAGGCACAGATCTGGGGAAGTGTACAGTGCACAGTGGCCTCCATCATCCGTAAATGGAAGAAGTTTGGAACCACCAGGACTCTTCCTAGAGCTGGCTGCCCGACCAAACTGAGCGATCGGGGGAGATTGGCCTTACTCAGGGAGGTGACCAAGAACCCGATGGTCACTCTGACAGAGCTCCAGCGTTTCTCTGTGGAGAGGAGGAGAGGAGAGGAGAACCTTCCAGAAGAACAACCATCTATGCAGCATTCCACCAATCAGGCCTGTATGGTAGAGTGGCCAGACGGAAGCCACTCCTCAGTAAAAGGCACATGACAGCCTGCCTGGAGTTTTCCAAAAGGCACCTGAAGGACTCTCAGACCATGAGAAACCAAATTCTCTGGTCTGATGTCTCTGGCATCATGTCTGGAGGAAACCAGACACCGCTAATCACCTGGCCAATACCATCCCTACAGTGAAGCATGGTGGTGGCAGCATCATGCTGTGGGGATGTTTTTCAATGACAGGAACTGGGAGACTAGTCAAGATCGAGGGAAAGATGAATGCAGCAATGTACAGAGACATCCTTGATGA
The DNA here is from genome assembly GCA_039654105.1 of Coreius guichenoti. Taxonomy (NCBI): domain Eukaryota; kingdom Metazoa; phylum Chordata; class Actinopteri; order Cypriniformes; family Gobionidae; genus Coreius; species Coreius guichenoti. Next base: position 14,052,433 of record CM077178.1, read on the forward strand.
AAACCTGCTCCAGAGAGCTCTGGACCTCAGACTGGGGCGAAGGTTAATCTTCCAACAGGACAACAACCCTAAGCACACAGCCAAGATAACAAAGGAGTGGCTACGGGACAACTCTGTGAATGTCCTTGAGTGGCCCAGCCAGAGCCCAGACTTGAACCCGATTGAACATCTCTGGAGAGATCTGAAAATGTCTGTGCACTGACGCTCCCCATCCAACCTGATGAAGCTTGAGAGGTCCTGCAAAGAAGAATGGGAGAAACTGCCCAAAAATAGGTTTGCCAAGCTTGTAGCATAATACTCAAAAAGACTTGAGGCTGTAATTGGTGCCAAAGGTGCTTCAACAAAGTATTGCGCAAAGGCTGTGAATACTTGTGTATATGTGATTTCTTTCGTTTTTTATTTTTAATACATTTGCAAAGATTTCAAACAAACTTCTTTTACGTTGTCATTATGGGGCATTGTTTGTAGAATTTTGAGGAAAATAATGAATTTAATCCATTTGGGAATAAGGCTGTAACATAACAAAATGTGGAAAAAGTGAAGCGCTGTGAATACTTTCCGGATGCACTGTATATTATGACTCCCTCAACTGTGCGCTTCTATCATAAGCAGAGTGCAGAAGAACACAGAGTAATTAGATTCAGCCCTTTGACAGCCGGACTCAAGGAGTGTGAAGCGTCAGACTTCTTCTGACACCTTCCCTTACTTCTTGTCGTTCAGTTTGTGAGAGACATAGAGACAGCTGCGGCTATTCACGGCTCTGGGGCTATTTCTGCAGGCTCTGTGACGATGAAAACCCTCCGTTCTTAGGCACTCCCGTCAGAGACATTGCACATGCTGTCACACTCAAGCGCCAGCACACAAGCACACACCGATCTATAAATTAATCACTGCAATGATTGTGAAATTACCAAACCTCAGAGTTCAAAAGTGGGAAAAGCAGCTCTAAGCCAGTATGTCTTGAATTGTTTATTTTGATTGAAAAAAAAAAAATTACCTCAATTATTTTTAAACGTATGCTTAGATTAAGTTTAAACATTTTCAAACAGTTGAATCATCATTTCCAATCTCTGTCAGTTTCGCCATTAACTTTGTGTGTGTGCTTTTCTATTCTCGTTCACTGTCTCAGCCAATCACCTCTGAGCCAACATACTCCATCACATATGATGATTTTTACAGCTGGGTGCCCTCCCCCCCTCTCGTTCTTTCACTGTGTGTGTGTAGTTTGAAGGGTGAGAGTGTCTGATGTTCTGAGACAAGTGTAGAATCTGTCATCATTTGATGGAGACGGGTCAGAGAACATTATATTCAACAAGCAAAATGCACATTTGAATTGTTCATATCGAGCCAAAACTGCAGAATTAGTGGCTGTATAACCTGCACTCTTAATCACTGATTTTATTGGTATTCCTTAAACAATCTGGTTGGCATTTGTTCTGTTTTTCAATAATTTCATTAATAATCTATTTTTGTTTTTTATATATATATATATATATATATATATATATATATATATTAATGATGTATTTTGCAGCAATATACTTTAAAAAATTGGTTATATATCTTGAATTTTTTTTTTTTAATGATGTTTATTTTGATAGACTTGGCATGTTTTTTTCTCTCCCAAAATCTGAATGCATTATGAGGGTTAAAATTGAGTTCTTATATTAGTTCTTCTCTCATTGACTTACACTGACAGAATTTTCAGTGTTCAAAATGGAACTGGCAGCAATTACGTCATAGTCATTTTTGTATAGTGAATTTCGATTGGTCCTGTCTTTACATCTATTTGCATATTAAGTTCAACTTAAGATCATTTACAGTTATAGCTACCTTTACACTGATAATGGCTCCATTTGCCATTTTGAAGAAAAGTTTTACTGAGCTGTGCGTGTTGCAGTGCATTCTGGGATACCTTTCTCTGCAATCCATTCAAAGCTGCCTTAAAACCAAAAAAGTATTTTAGGAGGCATCATAATAAATTCGCCTTCCTTTTGGAACAGCCTTTGCATCAGGAGTGTGTCTATGATGCCTTAAAATGTTGCCAAAAAAACAAAAGACGCATACTGAGGGTCCCGACAACAGCAAAATGAGGATAGTTATCAAGTAAAAATGTCCTAATAATTACTATTTAAATTCTCAGGACCCTCCTCTGGCTGTGACGCTTGGTTTAAGGATGGAGGAGATGATCTTCAATCTTGCTGATACACATCTATTTTTTAACGATTTAGAGGTAAGCAAACTCCTTTCCCTTTGTCTGACTAGTTTTATCATTTTTCTTCCAGTCAGAGTGTTTGTAACTCTGTGGCCCCCTGCTGGTTAACTGTAGTAACCCCACTATGTGTTTGAATAGGAGTGTGACCAGGTGCACATTGATGACGCCTCTTCAGATGATAACGGACAGGACCTCAGGTGAGTTTATCAGCTGTATAATTTGATTGTTTTAACAGTATTTTATTTAACATTGATTTCAAAATATTCTTACATTTAAAGACACCCATTTCTTATTCAATGCAGCTGTAACAGAAAACCATTAGCCCTAAAATAGGACTGAATATGTATTTTACTTGTACGTAAAACAAGATTGTTATTGTTATTATCAACAGTACTTACAGTTTTGCCACTGATGGCTTCCATGCAGCTGCAACAAGCGCAAGTCTCTGCCTAGCAACAGGTGTTAGGGGTGGAGTCGACTGGATGAGGAAGCTAGCCTTCCGATACAGAAGAGTCAAGGAGTTGTACTGCACCTACAAAAACAATGTGGGAGGTGAGATTGGATTACAAGTAGAAATATCTTCAAAGTACTTTTTAAAGGATTAATTTTACATTTCCATAGCATTGTTATTTTAGTATTATTTATATAATATAGTATTTCTTAATATTTTGAATTGTCTTTTATTTTTATATTTTCAGTTTTGTATGTTAGTAATTTTGTTGTGCTATTGTCATTTTTATTCGTTTTTAAAGAAAATATTTAAATTTAGCTTTTTTTATTTCAGTTTAAGTAATTTTTAATCTAATATTTATATTTTATTAAAGCTTTCAATTAATGAAAATAATTTTTAATAGTTTTTAAAAATACCCAGTGGATTGCTCAATTTAAATTAATTAAATTATTCAGCATTATGAATAACAATTCAAGCATTCGCTAAGGGCTTTTCCACCATTGTGGAATCCCACAATGCAACGTCATCTGATTTTATTATAATTATTATTATTATTATTATTATTTTTAAAGTTGTGACAGAAAATGACTAAACCTGCACTGATTTCACAGTCAGAATATGGTATGTTCTGACGTTGTATTAACAAAATGCTATTAAAAGTTAATATGATGTTTTGATAATTTAATGGTGAAACATTCAAATGGTTAATTTGGCATAATGGCATAATGGTTAATTCATGAACTATCTGCATTGCGTTTCTGCCATATACCGTATTTTTCTGAATATAAGAAGATGTTTTTTTTCTTGTGAATGCATCTGAAAAAATGGAGTCATCTTATATTCGGGGTCTAAACTTTTACGTCAATAAATACACCCTCAACAATAGGTAGCGCCAAATATGAGTAAAACGAGTGTTCCGCCCAGGACTGATAAACACAGTGGAGTCATTAAACAACTGTCATTAAGCAGCCAAGAAATACAGTGTGTCAGAGTGTAATGTTAGAAGATGGCAAGCCTAAAACGACAGTCTTAAAAATGCTAACAGTCAAAGAGAAGCTTACCGCGGTCCTAAAAGCGGCTGGTTCGAAGAAACTGACAGGCAAGTGTGTCAGTACGTAGCCGAAAAAGAAATGAGGGGCTGCCCATAACCAGAGCCATCATCCAGCTGAAGGTACTAGATATCGCCAAAGAGCTGAACTTACCCACCAGCGAGGCCAATGATTTCTTTTTTCGTATGTACTGACACCCTTGCTTATCAACATCCTCAAAGTGCCCGCTTTGATCCGGTGTAATGGTTTAGCGCTTGCGCTCCGACTTCAGGAAGAAACTGCTGTCTTTTCATCGCTATGTGCTTAAGGAAAAAAACATTCATATCCCCTGGATCAGATAGGTAATGCCGATCAAACACCTGTGTTTTTTGACATGCCAGCATCTGTCACTGTACATAAAAAGGTGATAAATCAGTATAGTGAAATCTACTAAATGAGAACTTCAGGTTATTTTTATGGTAGCTATGCCATAAAGTGTTTATTTCTGAATGTGATTGTTGGCACATTTTACCAGTATTTACCATACTTCAAATACAAAAATGTAAAATTTTAATATGAAAAATATGCAATATTAAAATTATTTTCAAATAAAGTTTTGTTTTTTTTAAAAGACAAGATTTGGTCTTCAAAAAGCCTTCTTCCAAGGTACATCTTGAAGGGGGAGGGGGGTCGTCTTATATTCAGGGTTGTCTTATATTCAGAACAATACGGTAAATTTTAAACTAAATATGCAAATAAATTTTCAACTAAATTACTGATCTGCCTGCATGTTCACTATATGATAATTGAAATGAGCTGGATAATAATCAACGTTTTCTCCAGAGCGGCTGTATAGCCGAATCAAATTCTGTTGCATTATTTTCCTGTTAACACTGTGAAGCTGCTTTGAAAAAGCGCTATATAAATAAAGGTGACTTCACTTGACTTGACTATATTCATGCCATAAAACGCACACTAGTTATGAATGTGTGGTTTTGTTCATGATCTTTTTCAGGGTTGCTGGGGCCAGCTAAGAGAGAGGCATGGCTCCAGCTGAGGGCAGAGGTTGAGGCTCTCACGGACTCATGGCTGACCACTGCGCTCAAGTCCCTGTCAATCATCAGCTCCAGGTCTGTCTCTTCAGCATCATCAGCCTCTGTCATTGAGGACTATAGCTTACGCAGCAAAAAATAAAGAAAGAAATAAACGTAATCTTTTCTCTTTCTCACACACACACACACACACACACACACACACACAGGAGTAACTGTGTTAACGTCTTGGTGACAACGACACAGTTAATACCTGCGCTCGCTAAGGTGCTGTTGTATAGCCTGGGCTCCGTGTTTCCCATTGAAAACATTTACAGCGCAACCAAAATAGGTAAGTTCTGTTACAGGTCCATACAGAAAAAGAGTATGGAAAAAAAAACATGATGAACCCAAGGTGAAGTCTGCTTCACCTTGGGTTCATCATGTTTTATTTCCATACTCTTTTTCTGCAGTCAAGGGTAAAGTAGAGTTCAGTCTGATTATTTGTGTGTGTGTGTGTGTGTGTGGAACATGCTTTGGCTCGCATTGTAGCATTAAATCATAAATCAAAACAGATCAGGATGATCTGGTCATAGCATTCCCATTCACTCTCTGTCTGATCATGTGGAATTGATTCTGATTGCCTGATCTCTCATCATCTTCCAACGTTAAGTTCTTCTTTCGTTCCGCTCCTTCATAAACAGCAGTCTTCATTCACAGTGGGTTTGTTCCACTCTCTATTCTGAAACAGCCTATTTGAGCTGATATGTTGCTTCTGGTGATTGTGATTTCTGTGTAAATACAGATACAACTACTTTTCCTTTCTCATTTAAAATCTGAACTCTGGAAAATGTGCACTTGGTTCCTCAAGTCATTCTATGACTATAATTACTAAAGATAAAATATATAAAAATTAATTTAATTTAAATAAAGAAACGACAGTATCAGTGAAATTCAATTTAAATGTTATTTGTACTGTTTTCTCTCTTTAATTTAATTTAAAATGTAATCTGTACCATTTTCTTTCTTTGAATTTAAAATAAAATCGAAATGTAATTTGTACTTTTTATTTTATTTTAAAAATATATACGTAAAATAAAATCCATGTTATTTGTAAATTGTTATGCTTTCTTTTTATGTTGCTACTACACAATTTAATTTAATTTAAAATCTAAATGTTATCTGTACCTTTTTATTTTGTTATTTTATTATTTAAATATATAAAATCCAATTGTTATTTGTAAAATTGTATGCTTTCTTTTTATGTTGCCACAATTTAATTTAATTTAAAAATCTAAATGTTATTTATACTTTTAATTTGATATTTGATCAAAATATCCATGAAATAAAATACAAATGTTATTTGTAAAACTGTGTTCTTATCATGTTGCCATTACACAAATTTATTACAAAAACATTATTGAAGGAGCTTACGTTTCAAATCGAATCCATAATTTTGTGTGACTACACCACAATGCTTAGTTGTCTTGTTGAACCAAAGCCTGATTCCTTACAATTACAAATCTCATGCTCATGCAAAAAATGTTTGGGAGGTGACTGTCGGTTTGAACTCATGCCATTTTATTTTTCTTCAAATGGGGAAAAAAAAGCATCTCTTTTTCTTTCTGCTCTCAAATAATCGGTTAATGCGGCTTGTTCAGTTCTGAGTGTGTGCTTGTTAGTGTGTGTTAAGTCTATGCCTTGTTTCCGCAGGTAAAGAGAGCTGTTTTGAACGTATAGTATCCAGGTTTGGCACTAACATAACGTATGTTGTGATTGGCGATGGGCGCGATGAGGAGCATGCAGCCAGCCAGGTAAAATCTCACCTCTGACCCCAAGCCTCTGACCTCTCACCTTGTTTATGTTGCAGGCAAAGAGAGTTGCTTTGAGCGCGTAATGCAGAGGTTTGGCAGGAAGGTAGTGTATGTTGTTATTGGGGATGGTGTAGAAGAGGAGCAGGCCGCTGCCAAGGTAACGACCCCCAGGTGAACCAGAAGCAGTGTGTGACTTCTCAGATTGGACTTCCTGCCTGTGTGTGCTGTAGAGCTTTAGATGAAACTGATCGGCAGCTTGTGTGCTTCATTTATTTCCTCGTCTGTAGTTTAAATGTGGACGTCAGTAGCGGTTGCTTTTTTCCTCTGATCATCTGAGACTAGCTTTTCTTTCTCAGATCCCAAGCGATCTAGAACAGAGCTATTCAACCGAGGGTTCTCTAAGTTCTCAGGCATCTAATCGCATCCCATAGGACACCAGTACTAACTCTGTCTGAGATTAGATTCAGATTGTGTAGATGATCTGCTGAGATGCTGAACCTAAAGACCCAGTTGAATACTTTTGTTCTAGGAAACTACTATACAGCATTTCTAAACAAAGTTTGTGCAATGGTGTTAGTTTTTATGTACACTATACCATTCAAAAGTTTGGAGTCAGAAAGATAAAAAAAAAAAAAGGTATATTGCTTTCCACAACATTGATAATAATGATAAATGTTTCTTGAGCAGCAAATCAGCATATTAGAATGATTTCTGAAGGATCATGTGACACTGAAGACTGGAGTAATGATGCTGAAAATTCAGCTTTGACATCACAGGAATAAATTACATTTTAAAATATATTCAAGTAGAAAACAGTTATTTTAAATTGTAATAATATTTCACAATATTACTGTTTTTACAGTATTTTTGATCAAATAAATAGTCTTGTTAAGCATAAGAGACTTCTTTCAAAAACATTACAAAATCTTTCCGACCCCAAACTTTTGAACGGTAGTGTATGGCAAAAAAAAAAAAAAAAAAAAAAGATATTTTGCGAAAAAGAGTTTCTATTTCGCAAGTCTTTAGCTTGCTAAGGTGAAGGATTTGTAAAGGGTTTATTTAAAATTGTTAAAAAAAAATTTTAAATGAATAATATAAAATTATATATATAATATATAATTATTAATATAAAATTATATTATATATATAATAATATAAGATTGTACTGAAAGCACTTTACAATAAGGTTCAATTTGTAACTAATAAATTATTAGTAATAATTAAAATGAACATTTAACTAGATTAATAAATAATGTAAAATATTAATTAAAAATCATATACAATAATATTAACAAAATTAACCTTTGTGTAAAGTGTGGTAGCAACTCATAACGGCACATAATGTAATACACATTACATTATCATTATAATAAAATATTCATAAAGTAATGATTTTCTCCAAATGTAATAAAATCTTGAGCTCATAATGTAATAATTTTTACATTATGAGAAAATTACATTATAAACTCACCAAAAACATGTCATATTTTCATTATTGTAATAGCTTTTAAAACATAAAAAAAATACTAGTATTCCCTTACAGTACATTTTTAAACATCTAAATCCAGTCTTAAACTACCTGCGAAATGCAACATTTAAATATTCATGCTATTATTATTATTATTATGTTTATTAAACATAAAGCATTGGTATTCCTTTACAGTACATTTTAAAAATCTAAATCCAGATAAATAAATAAAATCAGAACTTTTGCACCTTTAAACTACTACATATTATCAGTAATCTGGTGGATTTTGTAGGCAGGTTAAAACTGGATTTATATTTTTTAAATTTACTGTAAAGGAATACCAATGCTTTGTTTAATAATAATAACACAAATATTTAAATCTGCTGCATTTAGTTTAGTTGCAGGTAGTTTGACTGGATTTAGATGTTTAAAAATGTACTGTAAGGGAATACTAGTGGGGTTTTTTTTATGTTTTAAAAGCTATTACAATAATGAAAATATGACATGTTTTTGGTGAGTTTATAATGTAATAACAATTTTTACATTATGAGAAAATTGTTACATTATGAACATTTTATTACAATAATAATGTAATGCACATTACATTATGTGTAGTTATTACATTATGAGTTGCTATAAGTGTTACTGTTTTTAAGCTATCTAATAAAAAATGTGTTTGTAAATGCTTTACTAAACTCTTTATAAACCCTCTGTAGATAGTTGTGGACTAAATAATGTGTCAGAAACTGTTGTTATTATTCATTTTTTCTATATGGGGTCTGGTTGTTGGATCTCTCACCTCCTTTTCAGGAATGAAGAGAACTGTTGTGAGCTATAACCAACTTTAAAAATAGACCAAATCTTAGCGGCTGACTCAGTGAATTAATGGTAGAAAATGTTAAGCAAAGATATTCCGTATGTATGACTCTTTTCAAACGCAAACTCACAGTGTGTTTCTCCCCACAGCACAACATGCCCTTCTGGCGGATATCCAGCCACTCTGACCTGCTTGCCCTCCATCAAGCACTGGAGTTCGAGTACCTGTAACACTCGACACCTGTATCATAAGCCTTTTTTTGTACAACTATTTAAGAACAAGAGTACACTGCAATCTCTTTTTATGTTGTTGTTGTTGTTGTTGTTGTTGTCGTCTTTTCGATTCTTTTTAAGAAAACTCTGGCTTTTAAGATAATTCTGCACTGTCTTAAGAAGACTAGGACAGACTAGTATGAGGGAAAATGGGGTTATAATGGTCAAACCAGGCTTGTAAAGAGCTTACTAAGGTCTTACGTCACACACACTGCATTTCATGTCTGAATGTGGTGAGTTCTTCAGGGGTTAAGATGAACCCTTGAAAGCGCATATATCCACACTCATCTACAGGAACTTTATCTCTGTCTGTACTGTAGACTTCATCTCCACTTAAACAACTCAAGCGCTGTACTCTAACAAGGAGCATTTAGAATAGACACACAACTCATGTAAATTATTTTACAGGAACTAGATTAAACACTAAAGGATGCTGTTTTCACATGGTATCGTTTTGATTTTGTCTGTTTTTTTTGTAAGTTTTTGGCAAAAAAAAAAAAGTCTGTGTATAATTTGTTGTGCCTTATAAGATGTTTTGTGTGTCAGTTTTTATTTTGAGAATGTATGTAGATAAACGAAAAATGTAAAACATTTGAGATTTTCTTGAGTTCTCTATTTTATAAATGTAAAAAAAAAAAAAAACGCTTAATCTGCTGTCAATACTGGTGCCTCTGAAGGAAAGACATTTACAATCCAAAGTTTTTTTGTTTTTGTTTTTTTTTATTTGTGAGGAAACGCTCATTTGTATTTTGATTCAAGTCATGACAGATGGAAAGAAAAGCTAAATAAAAGTCAAGCATCAGAAAAAAAAACATTTAAAGCTTTATTAGGATTGGCTAATTTTAGTTGTGTTATTTACTATTAAAGGGGACATATTATGCCCCTTTTCACAAGATGTAATATAAATAGCTGGTGTCCCCAGAATGTGTCTGTTAAGTTTTAGCTCAAAATACCCCCCAGATCATTTATTATAGCTTGTCAAATTTGCGTTTGGGTGTGAGCAAAAACGCGCCGTTTTTGTGTCCCTTTAAATGCAAATGAGCTACTGCTCCCCGCCCCCCTTCCAGCAGCTCCTTTACACGAGCTTCTACATCAACAACAAAACGAATCTCACTCCGCCAAAATGTCAGAAATAAGCAGTTGTGGAGTGCAGCCTTACATGTTTAAACAGGAGTCGGACGCAGATGGAGAGACTCAGGAAGAGGTTGCAACTTTTAGACTGCACCTGAACGTTTCTGAATGGTTAGTGGATACATTTATGTAACGTTAGTTGTTGTGGAGTTGCGTTGATTCAACTCCCCGATTAGCATGTACTTTCATGTTTAATATATAAATTGTTGTATAGGTGCTCGTGTGGGAACTTAAAGTCTGTCACCTGACTATACAATGCATAATAAATGTGCGTTTATGAATTACGCAGACGGTGAGCGTATTCAGGATAAAACTAACGACATAGCTCTAGTCTCTGTGAATACAGTCAGAGACTATGGTAACTTTAGCCATACGGCATTCTAGAAAGCTCATTCAGAAAGTAAATTTGCAAACATTCACAAAATATGAAGTGCCATCCTTACATGTTCTGTATATGAAGTTAGAGCACGAAGCGTTGGTATTGACCCATCCTTCAGAAACAACTTTTTGCGCAAATCCAGCGTTGTACTCCCCCTTGTTGGTGAAGCAGTCATGTGTAAAATCATTTGCGCAAATATATAACATTTTATCGACATTTTTCGACACATTTCCTTCAAAAATGAAATTCAACCATGGTGTCCTCAGTGGCTCGGATGCTGGGAGTCTATGGAGACTCGTATGTTCGTTGGTACATCCAACAACAGAACATTTGTAATGTTTTTGGCGCAGACATTGTAATACTCTAGCTAGCTGATACAGCGAGTCAACAAATGTGCTTCTCACTCAGGGGTGTGTCTATGCTAAGAGGGCAGATCATCATCAGTCATGGGCGGGGTTTCCCTACTCTTACATAAGAGTAGGGGGAAATATGAGAAATTGATAATGATTGATGGGGATCATAAAAAAAGTATTGGGTGGATTTTTACCATTATAGGCTGGTTGTTTACACACACTGTGGACACACGTGTTCAAACATCTTATAAAAGTGAATTTTGCATATTGTGCTGTAGTTTCATCCTGATGTACCACTGGTTGCAAAGCCATAACCAGGCTTATAGTGAGGTTTCTTATTCAGGGAATGCAAGTCCAAACTACACTATTTTTTAATGTAATTAAAAAAACAGTATTTCAAAAACACTTAATGACGTTAACTGAATGACAAACATTCATACAATTTATAAAGCCATACAATTTGGAAAACTACTTCATGATCTAAACATTCCAGTTTGTGGTTCCCTTTTTTTTTTTTTTTTACATATTAGCACAACAGACTCGGATCTTGCTTGCACTTAACATACACATCATGCACACAGGGTCCAACATTAAAGGTAGGGTAGGCAATTTCGAAGAGGATAGCAAAAGAAAGCTAGCTTTGAAAGCACACGATACCACCCTCCCATCATAGTGCTCTCTAAAGCCATGCCTCCTCAAAAACACATGAATGTGCACCGCAGAGTCGGCAAAGCATTAACCCTTTCATGCATGACTTATAATCACAGTCAGGATTTTTCCCGTTTTTATTGCACTTAGGGCATGATAAACAAGAATTTAAATTTTTTTTTACACATTTTATAGATTTTCAGATGTCCACTTGAGTAGACACTGTGTTTGTTTTTAACCAAAAAAGGTACTGTATTAAACAATACAGTAATAGCACAACAATACTGTGTATTTAACAAACCAATGAATATATAAAATCATGTGAAAACTATTTATACAAAAAATATATAATACAGCTTCAATTATTGTAAATGCAATCGAGTTTGTTCCCATTCGACCAGCAGACTTGTGTCTTTGATATCAGAACAGGATGTGATTCCATCAAAGATCTCCACAACCAGTGAAGGTACAACTCTGTGGATCCCACAGCATCTTGGCTTGGAAAAAACTAAAGTGCCACATACAAAAGCTTGCCACTTGGTGTCAGCGTGTAGGATCATGCAGAGTTCACTGTAATGGTTAATGTGCAACGACGCCATCAAAACCCATGTGCAAGAAAATGCCTTTTTAATAGTGGTCCACTATAGTGACCTCTATGCATTAAAGTCTCAAATGTCTCTTAATTTGGTCCATTTTAAATGTCTCAAAGCACAATGAACGTAAACATTCAGGCCAAATGCAATGATTGGACAAATTTTATGGTCCTGAGACATGTACATTTTTGTGTATCAATTCAATTGATTGTTATACTGGTTAGAACTCTTCACATCCTATAGCAAAGTGTTTACGAAAAAACATTGCATACCCCACCTTTAACTCAAAATCCAAATGAGAGACTAAGCCCTGACTTAAATACCTTAAAAGTGCAGAGAAGAATCACTTTTTTTTTTTTTTTTTTTTTTTATTATTTAGTTAACTTGCATGATCTGTTACAATTCCCTCGTAATTTAAAGAACACAACACAAGCAACATCTCGTTTCCAAAAGATCTTTTATTTGGCGCCTTATTTCTTGGATTTGAAGTACTCCTCAATGACATCCTTAGCCTGGGACTCTTTGCCATAGTCCTGCAGATGGAGACGTGAAAACATTAGATGCTTAATATATAAAAAAAAAAAAAAATAAAACCAACCTTAAAAACACATCAAATCAGCTTTAAAACAAACGCCTCAATCGTTCTAGTAACTAGAAGTTATCCAGTAAATTCAGCACTTGTTGCCCTTCTAGGGACCTCAAGAGTCAAAACAGGACCATGAGGCTCGTGTTCAGGCACTCAATCTTGCCAAGACATCAAAAAACAGACACTTGGCACAGAGAGCCAGCATCTGGACTCGACCTGGCTCAAAAACCCTAAATTTAAAGCCCAAACATTCCTTCAATAAACACTGTAAAGTCCAATGCATTTGCTTCTCCCTCATTACAGAACGCATCATTTTAGACTAAGGAAACGTGAAGTAAATTAAAAACAGACTCTGGATACAAACCTTAATGACTACACAGCTGCAGCCCACCACCTTGCGGGGTTTGCCCTCTCTGTCGATCTTGCATAGACCAACCCACTCACCGAGCTTCTTATTGTCATCAACCTACAGAGAGGACACAGTGATGGTTATATTTGCAATTCCACACATTTAAGCAGCAATTCGGGCATTTTAACTCAACTCAGGCTTATGGGTCCAAATAAGAAGTTCTTGGCAATATCCAAGAGAAAACACTCTTGGATATTAAGATTAAAGATTTTTTTGCATTAAGATTTTTAATGAGCAATAAAACTCACTAGATCAACATTTCCTGAAGAAAACAAGTGATGCCTGCCACAAGAATAGGCTTTAAATGCAACAGTTATTAGGATGTTCTGGGTGGTCCAATTCAAAAGAGCCCAATGCCAGTGCTCAGTTCCCACTTTCAATGCAAGCGTATGGGGTTTCTTTGCCAATTTTATGGACCACCAGGCAGGGGCGTGGGAAGTAGGGGTGATGGGGGTGCTGTAAACCCCTTTTACTCATTTTACTCAAACTCATTTTTAGCGTTTAGTAGTTTTTGTACTACACACTTTAAGTGGGCTATTTAAAAAAAAAAAAAAAAAAAAAAAAATTATATGTTGAATTATGTTTTAAAAACATACGAGTGTGACGTCATATTGTGACCGTTGCGGTATGCATAGAAAGAATTTCTGCTCCACTCGTCAGCGCAAGTCCACCTTCGGTGTTGTGTAAGGTAGGCAGGTTTTTTGCGTTCATTTTTATTTCCTGTTGCTGTGCAGGCTCTTTTATTGTATATGACAGTGTAAACAGCTCAATAACCCTTCTATTTAAAAGGTTTAATTTATGTCCCATAGACCAGTCCATTGCATTACGATTGCAAGCAGTATCAATGTCAAAAATGCGATGTGCAGTCAAATGTCCCGGTGTGTATGTCGTTTAAACGAGTGTCCTCACCGATATGCTTGTGCTTCGTGGAGTTGAGACGCGTTTTATAGACTCCATATTGTTTCTTATTCAAACGTGTTCAAATTTTGACTTGAGGGTGTTCATGTCTAGGAAACTTCCGATAATTCCGTGAAAGCAGTATAATAATGCATTAATGTTATTCTCATAACTTTCCCACCTTGATGAGGTTGATCTGATGCTCAGCACAGAGAGCCTCCACCAGCTTGACATACATGGGCTCATCACAGTTTGCTGCCAGGACGCAAAGATGAGCCTGGCGCCTGTGAAATGAACAAAGAAAGATCATGATGAGCCTTCAATCTCCTCCAACAGGTATGACTGACACGTTGACAGTATCTCAGACAGAAATTGGGTAACGAATGGCATTTGTCCTCAGAGACTTCAGAAGAGGGAGCCAAATTATCATCATAGATACAAAGCAACATCTTACAAATTTAAAGAGGTTACTTCTTACTTGTCGAGGGCCTTGGCGGCCTCACGGATACCGCGGGCCAGACCGTCATGGATGAGTGCGGTCTTCAGCACTTCAGGCAGAGCGGTGTTGACATCCATCACACCTCCGGCACTGATGCTGTGAAATTCATACAAAAGATTGTTATTACAGCGTAAAACTAGTCAGGCGTGTGTGTGTGCGCGCACATTTAATGACCTGCGGCTTCTCAGAATGGATGTCTCACTCATAATTAGAGTGAAGGGGTATCCGACTAAAGAATTAAAGTTCATCATAGCCAAGGTCACCCTAATAAGTCACTACTACCATGTAACATGGAGTTGATTTAAAAGTTTACAGGAATTAATTTTTTTTTTTTTTAATTATATTATATTATATTATATTATATTATATTATATATATATATATATATATATATATATATATATATATATATATATATAAAAATTTAAAAAAAAAAAAAACACCTCACTTCCAAGACCTGTATGACTATTTCGAAACACACACACAAAAAAAAAAAAAAAGGATGTATATAGATATAGGTGGGCCAATATTTACTGTTCAATGAAAGTGAATTGGACTCTTGAGATATTCCGTGAACAATTATATTAAGCCAATCCTCACAACGCAAACCAAAATCACAATGCTTTATAAAAAATAAAAAACACAAAATGCATAATTAAACAAAATAGTCACGTAGACTATTAAGTTGCATATGTGCTCTTTCTAGAGTTTAACAGCCTCTGGTCACTGCTTGCTTTTATTGTATTACGCAGCTCAATACTCTACGCACGAAAAGTCACACGGTTTTGAAACATGAGGGCGAGTAAAAACTAAGTTTGACAGCCACAGGTATTCAATACATTTTCTCTATAAAAATTAAGCTAGTGCAGCTATTGCATACTTTGATGTTGTAGTGTAGATACACCACCAGTAAGTAGAATAGCGAGAGGCAACCACTCACCCTTCCTCGGCCATTGTAGATTAGCGATGGATGAGAGGATAAATTCCTGAAATAAAGGCATGATATGATCGAAATATCAATATAAATTCCTTCAGATACATCTTTGATTACTTTAAAGACAGGATGTCGGATATTTCTGACAGATTCTGTCAGAGATTACAAAGCTCGCCCTACCTTTCCTCTGACTGCGGGTAAAGAGAACGTCATAACGTCGACAACATTGCTTTAAGCGCAAAAGGCCCCAACGGTGTCCATCTCACTGCCTGAATGGAGAGCCACGCGGAACTCTATTTTGTGGTTTTCATTGTATAGAGTTTGCTTGTTCTGTTTCATAATTGTTGTGTTTTTTATTTCTTTAGAAAACATATTATTGAACGCCATTTTAATACTTATTAAATGCCCGTTTAATCCAAAACGGTAGACACCTTAATCCACCACTAGGGAGCGTTATGTAACTGTTACACGGTATATAATACCCGCCTCATATATGTTTATATTAGTATATTTGTTCACTTAGATCACACTTAAAATGTATAAATTTACTAGATCTTTGACCCATTTTTGCAACTGCTCCCAACCAACTAAATTAGTGTCTCTGGGTCATTTTAATAAAATGACACCGTATTTGTGAGGCGCACTATAATCAATGCACTGTGCAATCTCGGTGGTAAAAAAGAGATAATAATCCCCCCATGCAAGTTTAGGCATGCCACACTGCTATATTTTATGGTGGGTGTGTGTGTGGAAGTGTTTGTGGTGGGTGGGGCCGTCAGGTGAACTGTCAAAACTTGCTTTCCTGGTCCTTGAGTTGGCTGAGTTACTGTTGTTTTATACGTTCACACATCTTACTGAAATAGCAGTACTTCAGCAGCCACTTTCATTCTCAACAAACCTTTTGAACGTATTACTTTTAGAAGATGTCTATCACGGTGTATTTCAGCAGTGTGAGTGGCTCTAGAGAGGTGTGTATCTGTATTTTTGATTACTGGCTGTTTAGCAGATGATACTCGCTGTTTGTAACTAAACTCGCTGAATGATATAAACTTGACATGTTTTATATGTACCCACTTTTTGTTTCTTATTATTTAACGTGCTAGACAGTCGTCTTATGTCAAATTACATTAGTGAAGTTATCTCTGCAGTAAATCAGATATGCCCTCTGGATTATGTGAAGTCTTTGCATGTCTGTGCGTCTGTTGAAGGGTAAAAAAATGTCCTAGGTGCTGAAGAACATTCTTATTTCAAGACATTAAGATTTGAAGTACATAACAGATAGTTAATTTATTGTCACATCACATGTCTTAAAAAAGGAAATGAAACCATAGTTTCAAAGTGTGTTGTCAACGGTTCATTGTTTTCCATCTTTTTCTACAGGTAAAGCAACATCAGTCTGAGATTTTCCAGTTCCTGGATTCCAAGAAGATCAAGTACCGTACTTTGGACATCACATCAAGCACTGACGTGAAGGAGGAGATGAGGAAGAAAGTGGGAAACCCCTCAGCGATGCCCCCTCAGATCTTTAATGGGGACAAATACTGTGGGGTGAGTCTCATTTTGCTATCTTGTTTTTGATACTGGCCTGTAGATCAAGGGAAAGTACTCTCTATTTTATCTGCATCAAACCAACATTGAGGGAAATGATCGATTGATTTAATTTTATGACAAGCTTTAGACAGTCACTGCACTTCTGCACCCATCTGCTGCACTTTTACAGCAGCGATTTTTACAGTTATTAAAAAAAAGCACACCAAGATCAGACTATGTCCTGTAATAAAACATAAAAGATCATAGAAATCTTCTAAACAAATACTTGTCAGTGCAGTCAGTGTTTGGGTTTTGCAACAAGCATTTTGAACCACTGAGTCAGTAACAGGGCGTACATTTTTGTAGCGTATGTTAATGCTATTAATTTTGTTGCGCAAACAACACTTGAAACATAAGCCTTTGCATATAGGCACATGAGACCTGTCAGGCTTGTTCACTTTCTTCTAAACAAAAACACACCCTTTAAAACACTCCCATCGATTATAGATGTTTCCATTGCTTGAAATGCACCAGTGGTTTTTTGTGATCGTCTGCCACCCTGGGGAACATCTTGAGATTCTCTTATGATGCTCAGAACAGCACATGCCGCTCACAAATGAGCAAATAATCACACAGCTCAGATTCCAGACATGCAGTGTGTCTGGATGTACTTTACCACTAATGCCTGAGCAAATGCTTTAAAAATCATCTCTTGAAGCGTTCATGTCTTATTCTTTCAAAGACACATTTTTATTTGTGAAAACCATAAAAAAGTATATTATATATATCAGTATTTTCTGTGTTTGTGTTCATAGGACTATCAGAAGTTTTTTGATGCAGTGGAGGATGGGAAATCAGAGGCATTCTTCAAACTCTGAGCTACTATAGGCACACTGCAATAAGTCCTTGCATTTTTAAGAGAGAAGATTTTATATGTTAAGGAAATACATATTTTGCACCATTAAATGAAAAAAAAAGATGAAAAAAAAAGAGTGTATCTCTGCTACATTTTGTATCTACAAGAGTATCTCGTCACTTTTTGGGGTAATATTGAGTAACTTCCCTATTTGTCCACTAGGATGCAGTAATGTCTTAAATACTTAAAATATTGATACTCTCTTTGCAAATCCATCTAATCATTATTGAATATTGATGCATTTAATCCATCTGCTGCAATTTTAATGCTGGCTGACATTCTGCATTATGCACTAAACAGTGTTAAATCTATCAAATAATATGACTCAATTCAGTGTCCATAAGTTTTTCCTCTTAATTATATAAGTAGTAAGTCATTGCGACATGTACATTTTATTTAATACAGTTTATTCTTGGAGAGAAGAGTTTTAGCTGAAGTTTAGCTTCCTAATTTTCAATTAACTTTATATATAATTGTTTATGCATATTTAATTATTTTGAGATCAAGCAATATTTGGCAGACCTGTTGAAGACTCTGCTGAAGACTTCTTTCCTGTATGTCAAAATGTTTATGTTGTTTGAACACTATCATTTTTTATAGTCAATTCATGACTAGCAAACATCTGTATCTATTTATAGAGGAACAATATTTTCTCATGCTCCCGATGTCAACCGCTTATACTAGCTAAAGCAAAATTGCCACATTCAAAGGCATGCTGGGATATCTGGAGTGTTCCACTAGTCTTTTTTTAAAGGTTATGTAGTCCACCCTTATCTGACAAGCCAGACCCACATCAAGATTACTTGATGTGAGATTACAGATTACATTTGCTGCTGCTAGGGTGCGTCTAGATTTCTAGGTTAAATCCACCCACATTATGCTATGACAATAGCTCATAAAAGTATTTGGACAATTAATCCAGATAGCACAACACTCATATTATGCAAAACAATTGATGATTTAAATTAAAAATAAAAGGATTTAAATAAAAAAAAGCAAATCATTTGTTTTAATTATAGAATACCACTTGCTTTGATATTTTGTTATTTTAAGTGTCAAAATGCATTTTGGCGCCACCGTTCTGAGAAACACAAGAAACCATCAGCTTTTGAATATACTTTATTACAAATTAGATTCATTTACATTATGAAAGTAAACAACCATAACTTGTACATAGAAAGGAATGACTCCGTTTTACAGAATATGTGACTGTGTGTGTGTTTGTGTCCCGGTAAACCTTACGTCCACACAAAGATGGCAATATCTGAAATCCTTGTCTTTGTGGGGACATTTTTTGGTCCCAATGAGGAAAACAAATTAGAAATCAGACTAAATCATGTTTTTTTAAAATGTAAAAATGCAGATAGTTTTCTGTGATGGGTAGGAGATAGAATATACAGTTTGTAGAGTATAAAAATCATTATGTCTATGGAAAGTCCCCATAAAACATGAAAACACAACACGTGCGTGTGTGTATGTGTGTGAGAGAGAGACAAAATGGGCATAAAACAATTGTGTCCTGAGAATGGTGTGTGTATGTGCGTGTAAACATAAACGCAGTGCTCGTTCATGTAGAAACATTTAATGAAAGGGTGGGAGGAGCAGAGCAAGAAGTTAACATCATAATGAATAGTAAATGAAAATACAGAGAAAGTAAATATGGGAGAGTGTCTGTTTTGTTTGGGGGATTTCGGAGGAAAATGGCAGTAGAAAAATAGCGAATTGTTTCACAAAAACATGTTCCAAAAAACAACTTTGTGAGTTAACCAATATTCTACAATATAATCAGCATTGTATGATAAGTGAGTGACTATATAAGCTACATAAATGGGTGAGCTGAAAGCTTAGGCATCACAGTGTGCTACATGCTAACATAGCCCTGAGAAGAAAAACACACATTAACAGACTATTAAAGAGGAAAGACTAAGATAACCTCACACATGACCCTTAAAGACATGATTTCTTTTTTTCCACCAGAAGGAACAAAAGGCTGTAGGAATGAGATCTGAAATTCCGTTAATAAATCATAAAGTGTTCAAATACTGATTCAGGACCAGTTTTACACTCAGAAAAGCCATTACGGCGCATGGAAACACTGAGCTCAGATCAGTACTCTTACACAGAGATCTTAATGCAGGTCAGGATTCTATTTCCTGTTTTGGCTTCTGGTCTGAACTTCTTTTTACAAACAGATCAAAGCCTATGGAAAAGAAAACATACCAGATTCTTTTGCTGTATCCCTACATTTCTTAGCTCCTTAACAAAGAATGACTTACAAGAGACTCGTACATGCAGCCTTGCATACTTATGATTCCTTTTGTGTTGATTACAACAACATAAGTTGCACATACAAGCACACAGACATACAAACATACAGGTATTAGTTCACTTCCATCCTTATATCCTATTTAAAAAGAAGAATAGGCTTAACACGTACAACCAACGAAACAAAACATAACATATGAATAATTAATTAGGCCATAGAAAACATCTGTATCCACCCTGTGTATGTGTTTGAACAGACAGAAGTTTCTTAGGAATAGCTGGGCCGGAGGGCAGCATGTGTTTTGGCAGAATGAATTGCTGGCAGTGAGGGCTTCAGACCAGGGGACAAGAGTTACATCACAGGAGAAAGAGGCAAAACCACAGTGTTTCAGTCTATGGAAATGTCAATGACACGGTTTAGGATTCAGAGTCCTGCAGAGAACAGAATTTAATTCAATTAGATGTTAATCTAATTGAGTATAGCCAGTATACACATGAACTACATGACAAAAAAATAAATCATCATAATAATCAGTATTTTGTCTGACTGTCCTGCAAAAATATCTATTATGTTCTATTTTGTTTTAAGAATGTTTTTTTTTTTTTTTTACTGGACAGTGAATTGATTAAAAGACAGGTGGGAGTGTGTTTGTACCTTTACAGAGGGCAAACGGAGGAATGAGAACACTGTGTTCGTCTCTTTAGACTGGAAGAAATCTTCATAATCCTGCAAAAGGATCGAATGATAATGACTGAGGAGAGTTTTTAGCAACTGTAACTCTGTTTACTGCACTTTTTTCTTTAAAAATTGGATATAATATTGCCACCTTTATCTGCTAAATATCAAACTAAACAAGTGAACCTACTGATTCAGATTATATAAATTATGGCATTAAACACCCATTAGCATGATAAACCAGAAACAAAATGTTATTTTCTTATATCTTAGTTTTCTAAATATATTCCTTTTAAAATGCATAACAATAGCTCTAAAGGTAAAACTTATTAGACACTTGTCAAATGTGTCTTGCCCTCTATTAATGTCAAACAGTTAATCACTGTGACATGTTGTGAAGGAAGCGGATCTGCTGTTCTGATTGGTTAAAAGAGGTGCTGGGGGCGGGGTCTGAGAGTAATCAGGATTATTGTGAGATTAGATCAATTGGGCACTCAGCAAAATCCAGCCATTACTGCCATGAGTCATTCACAAAATTTACAAACCTTACCACAAGTGTTAAATAATTTCTAATTTAAGATTCAAACTCATAAATGTCTTTCTAATACTTCAGCCATGTATGGCAAGAGAGTCACAGTGACATATTGCACTACAACTCTAATTCATAAATAGAGTATGTGTGGTGAATGTGAATATTAAGGTGTGTTTTGTCTGCAAAATCTGTCTTTTTTGAAACTTTAAGCTTTGTGTTTGGAAGAATCAGGCATGAAAATGCCTTACCCTTTTTACACTACCTTATATAGGACATCTCATGCTTTAAAGGTGCGGTGTGTAATATTTATGAGGATCTATTGACAGAAATGCAATATAATATACATAACTATGTCTTCAGTGGTGTATAAAGACCTTACATTATGAACCGTTATGTTTTTATTACCTTAGAATGAGCCATTTCTATCATACACCGCAGGTCCCCTTACAGTGAAGTCGCCATTTTGCGCCGCCATGTTTCTACAGTAGCCCTAAATGGACAAACCGTCCTACAGAGCGCTATCTACTCTCTGCTGTCTCAGACGACCGCATCTTTGTCCTGTGTCAGCCACCGTACGTCGAAAGGGAGGGGTAGGCGGTTGCAATTCGCAACCTCACCACTAGATGCCGCTAAAATTTACACAGTGCACCTTTAATGTGATTGGTTAGAAAACACACAATAAATACCACACTAGAATGTAATTGGCTGGAAAAGAGAGCAGTGCCCCACAGCTTACACCATGGATCTTTGTTTTAATGTATTGACTTTTAATAAACATCCTCTCAAACCAACCCAATGTGGACTCATTGGCCAGACAGAGAGCTTTTAGCTTATCATTGATTTAACCGTCTGAGAGAAACAGCAGACCCCTCCAAATCCCTGACACATTTTACTGAGCCCATTAATACCGGATGAATTGAGGTCTGTAGTATATTGACGAAGATATAACCAGTACGCGAGTATCTATCCGACAATAAATTTGCTTCTGATAGAAGCTTATTGGTTAATCTTTGAACAAGTTAATGGTGTTTTAATGGGAGAGGGTACATCATTTGTACAGTGTTTGACATATCAAACATATGGATTTTTTTTTTAGAATTTATGCAACATGTGAGGCGGACTCACGCCGCAGTAGTCGTCTCCATTGAAGATCTGAGGGGGGAGAGGATTGCCCTTTTCAGGTCGTTTCTCCTCAGGAATGTTCCGGTACATCCAGAACCTCTGATCCTCCAGCATAGTGATGTCAACCTCCTCAAAGCTGATCTGGTTGGCCTCCAAAAAGCCCACGATGGCCTGCTGGCGTTTCTTCACCTGAGGAATCACAGTGAAGTTCTTTGGTCAATGATAATCTGTGATAGTTCTCGAATGATCTGTGTTATTAAGGTTCTTAAGGCTACTCTCAAATTAGAACTTGAGTGTGAGCATTTATGAGGGAGCATTTGCATGAATATTTATTATTAATTATTCAAAATTGGGAAGTGAAAGTTGTGTAATCTTAAGGAAACTCTGCTGTTTGTGTCTCCAAGAGTTACTACAGCAGATACTAACCACATTATTTGACACATTTAACTCTGGTTGTGTCATGTACACATTTATCGCCTATTAAATGGTCCATTATTAACCATTTTTGGACTGATCAATTTTGTAATTTTTAGCCTAAAAACATTTTGAATATAATAGGGTTGGCAAAAAAAACATTTCGAAAAAAATTCAAGGTTTACACTTAAAGTATTACTATATGGTTATACATTTTTGTGTGCACAAGTGTCCATATGTCTAAAAACACACTGATGGACATTCCCATTAGCCAGATGTAGGAGGAGAGTGTTGATTGACAAAGAGGGATTTATTTAAAAGTAAATGGAAAACATACTGTGGAAACTTAACACACACCCTTAAAAATATTATCCCTAAAACATTTAAAGCACATCAAATTTAACACAGAAATAAATGAAAGACCATTGTGCTTGTTGTGTGTCCATTTGTGTTAACATCTGTTCTTTGTCCTGTGTTAGGTTCTGAATCCTTCCCCATTAACATTACATAAATATTTTGTCCTTATCTTACTCACCTGTCTGTAACCATCTGCACTCACTGACTGCCTATATGTTTAAAAACACAATAGGTTCATTCCAGTGCAACAATGCCAAGCAAGTAGACTTTCCAAAGTATAAACATGTCTTATTTTAAATTCCTAGCACTCGTAGTTAATGAGTGCATTAAGAATAGGCACACAGAGACGAAAAAGCTTCCAAAAGAATAACAATCCTTTTAAAAACACCTTTCGCATAAGAACAACACAGCAGACTTAAAATGATGCTTCGGTTTTAACATTTAAGCTAGACAAAATAGGTCTGAATGTATCTGGAGCCAACAGAATGCTTTAAAGGAAAATTCTGTCATCATTTACTATTGTTCCGAACTCTTATGAAATTATTTTTTTCTTCCGTTCATTATATGAAAACACAGCTAAGATATTCTTTAACAAAAATCACCTTTTGTGAAAGAAAGTCATTCAGGTTTATAACAACATGAGAGTGCGGGTTATAATCATTAACTAAAACTAAAGCCATAGAAAAGCATTTTCTGACTGCTACTCCTCCTAGAGCTTTAAAGCTAGAACTACCAAACTCAGACTAGACCTTCAGACTGTTCTATCTATCTATCTATCTATCTATCTATCTATCTATCTATCTATCTATCTATCTATCCAATTAGCTATCTGGCTTTTAAAACTTCTAAACTAAAACTCAAACTGTTTCAAACGGAAGACCTTCAAACTTCAAGCTTTTAAAACTGCTTCAAAATTTCTGTCTAGGCTTTCTCAAGCCAGCTTAAAGTTTGTCTACAAACTTTTTTATCTAGTTATTGTAATGTTATGTGGTTTAAGACGAGGTCATTTAACGCTGTCTCTCGTGGCGCTTTGCAGACTCTGCTGGGTGCATTCATGTGTTTTGGAGGAGGCATAGCTTTGGAGAGAGAGCTCTGAAGGGAGGGTGGGATCTTATGCTTTTAAAGCTAGCTTGCTATTGCTAGCCTCTGAAATTGCACCCTACCTTTAAGATAATGGATTAGCTATATGTAATCCTTTAGTTAATGGTATATACACACATTATCCCTCCCTGTAAAAACTGGTAACCTGCTTAAGGTGGTGTTTTATTCTAGATATAACCCATACAAATTTAAAGTAAATTAATGTATTTAGGTTGATTCAGCAATATTAAATAATATTTTTGACATGAATGAAACTAGCTAATTTAGATGTTATCTTTTTTCGGTTACCAATTTTCAGTGCTCACTCAGGACTGACACATCAATCTGAACACCTAACTTTATGAAGCCTAACAGCTGTATGAGAGGGAGTGACTTACAAAAACACACACCTACACACCATAGTTTGGCAGTATCAAAGTGTGCTGTCCAGAGAGAGAGAGTGTTTTTGGATGTGTCCACATTGTGGAGGAGGACAGATGGAGTACAAAAAGTCCCCTGCCTTACCTCGCCTTGCCTTGCCTATCTTTGTCTCTCTCTCTCTCTCTCTCTCTCTCTCTCTCTCTCTCTCTCTGCTGACTTTGCAGAGCGTGTTGCTGGGCACCATATGCAGAGTTGTTCAGATGAATTTTGTAACTAAACACACACACACCTATGCACATAGAAAGCACAAGTGCATTAAGAGTCATACTCAGTGATGCATTCATGAGCGAATCAAATATCTCTCACACATACACATAAAGAAAAAGAAAGAAAAGGTAGAGCAGCACTCTATTAAGCCCTGTCTGTGCTTTTTAAAAGCTCTATAAAACTCCTGCCCTGATAAACAGAGAGCAGGACAATAGCCTTGTGTCAACCCAGCACAGGCTCACAATGTAGCTATTGTTTTATCCACAAAACAAAAGACTGAAGACATAGACATTCTCTGCCCATATGATTTATTTTAATAACTCCACTTCTCTTTCTGCCACAACCTGTTAATATATAATCACGAATTGTGTTTTCTGTAAATGCTGTCTATATCAAGACCTTTCTTCTGACTTTTTCTGCAAGTTACATCTTTACACCAGTAGTAGCCAGCAAGTGACAGACTAATTTATGAGTGAGACATTTATTAATTCAACCGATTTTTAAAAAAAAATGCTGATATGTTCAGAAATGAAACAAGTCATCTGTCTTTATGAGCGAATCTTTGAATCATCCGTTAAACCGTTTAATTCAAAAGCGCAGATTCATTCAGGAATCTAGCCTACTGTGTTTTGCTAGGAGACGCACATCAATTCTGCCGCTGTTTTGTTTGGAACTTTGATGGATCAAAAACAGACAAAGTAACAGGCAAAATTGCATCTAGAATGTAAGTTACTCAAGATTAATTTCTGTTATATTGAATTGTGGTATATAAGCAATATCACTCAATCGTGCCGTTTCCTAATATCTTGCTGCCTCTCTTGACTACGGCCAATTCAAAGTCATTCTGATAGTCATTCAGAAATACAGCCTTGCTGAAGCTGGTTGGCTAGTTTTAGCTGGTCTCCCAGGCTGGTTTTAGACGGGTTTTGGCCACTTTTCTTAGCTGGTCAAGCTGGGGGACCAGCTAAAACCATCTGAACACCAGCTTGGCCAGCCTGGGAGACCAGCTTAAACCAGCTACTTCCATCTTAAACCAGCTAAGACCAGCCAACCAGCCTAGGCTGATTTTAGCTGGGGGGTTTTTCAGAAGGTAGCACTTTTGCTTATATGATGATGTTTTTATATACACATAAAAAAAAAATCTATTTTAGTTTAGTTGTCTATTACTTATATACGTTTACAGATTCATTAGTGTTCTGAATAAGTCTTAATTTTTATATTTTAATTTTAATATATTAAATATTTTGATCAGTTAATAGAATTAAGTTAATGTCGTAAAATTAATATTACAATCAATTAACCTGTTCGTCCAGTGAACACTCGTGTTGATTGTTTATTAATTCTAAGAAATGTTCATTTCTGGGGTATGGGAAATGTCTTTCTTACTGTACAGTACTACTCAGAGCATTTAGTCAAAATCTGCATGATTAGGGACTCCAGTATATGAGCATGAAACACGGACAACTTTATGTGTGACATGAACATGAACAAGACTTTATTAACTAGACTAAACACTTAAACTATTCTAACATACACACACATACATACATACATACAGTTTACCAAGGGAAAGAGAGCTGAAGCAGAATACAGGAAAGCAAGAAGATATAGCATTGTTTGAAATTCAGCAGATCAACAGCCTTGAGCAAACCATCAGTTTAGTTCTAACACACCCTTCTTTAAAAGGGGTAAGGATACTTAATGTATCAAATAATGAGACTAAGTTTGATACTTGCATGTCTTGCCCATTTGAATTAAACTGTCCTGATGCAATTTGTTGAGGCTCCAGCTGACCTTTGATGTTGTTGTCTTGATGAGAGAGAACCAGTTTAGTCAGAGGATCTTTGGTGAATGGAAAGACAAGGCCGCAGCCTGGCACAAACTTAGAGGTCCTTAGAAGACTTCTAGTTCAGCATCATCTTCACATCAGGATTTCTCAGAGAAGGGAACTCTAAAGTTGATCTTATGATCAGGGATCTTTTAAAGTGTGAAGATGTCACACCCTCTGGAGGTGTGTGAGCCAATAAGAAGTTGTTCCCTTGGAGGGAAATTTTACGATCCTTTGGCATCCAGGTATCTGAAGTCTGAAGTGTCACTCTTCTCCGGCAGCGGTGCTGACTTGAGCTTTCCTGAGTTGTGTTGGGCAGGAGTCAGACATTTGTTCTTCCCAGTATTCCTCAGGTGAGTTCTGTTCAAGGAGCTCTTTTGTTAGTGCTAGCGGCTCCTGTAACTCAGAAGTAGGCGTGTCCAGCTGTCTTTGTGCAGCCTCCGTTTGACACCTGTGTGAAAGGTGTGGAGGAGGATGTTGTTGTAGACAGCTGTGGGACGTCCTGTGGTGTTTGCTGGGTGAGGATGTTTTTTTCCATGGCTCCTCCAAGTGGTCGGTCTGGTGCCTGGGTCTGTTGCCATGGTGATGGTTCTGCCCTCTGCTGGCTAGGAGCTTTTTGTCGAAGGCTCTTGCATTGTGGAAATGTTGGGTGCCTCCTGGTGCCAGCTTTGGATTCTGGATTTTGCAGTTCAGAATCACTGGGGTCTTACAAACCCTTTTTGAGGAGGCCTTGTGTTTGTTAAAGGCCTTCTGTGTCAGGTCACGCAGTTATTGAATAGGCATTGTGTGGGGGCAGGCCATAATGCCTAAATGGTGACTTACAATAGGATGCAGGTTTCGGAGGAAAAGGCTTTTGAAGCTGGTGTCCTCCTCCATCCCAGGTTCATTGCGAGCTCCAAAGTAAGCCCGTCTGAGTCTGTGGTAGTAAGCATAGGGAGTTTCTTGCCGACCTTGTTTGGTGTCCAGGGCAGCAATCAGTCCATTTTCAGACTCTGGGTCTGAGAATTCTTTTATGAGGGCTTGTTTCAGCTGCTGGTAGTCTGATTGGATGTTTTCTGGCTGCCGAGCCAGAAAGCGTCGTAACTCTGGGCTGGATGTGATCCAGAGCAGATAGAGTCTATCTTGGTGGTTCACACTCGTCAAAGACTGCAGGTGAAAGTCAATGTCTCTCAGGTAAGCGTGGACGTGTGGTCTCCTGCGAGATCTGGTGCAAAGGTAGGGATGTTTCTGGCCATTCGGTTGAGGTCTTTGAGTGTCACTACACGTGTCGTTTCAGGGTTCGTCTGAATTAATCCTTTCCCTTCTGCGGCTGCAGAGGCTTTCAGGAAACTGGCCGATGAAGTGTTAAGCAGAAGGCTTTGGCTCCCCCCTTTGTATCTCTGTGCTTGGCTGGGGGAGATTGCTCTGCTGATTGCATGTGGGGCAGTGAGATGTCTCTCCCGCTGCAGTTCTTTTTGCAGCAAATAAGAATATCTCAGCTCTCTTTGGACCATGTCAAGTTCATCTTTGGAGTTGTCCAGCTGATGGGTCAGAGCTTCAATCCCAGCTCTGGACACATTCAGGTGACCTTCACAGGCCCTGATTCTGGCATCTTTGTCCAAGAGTTCAGAATTTGCTGCTTTTAACAGTGACTCTTTGTGAAAAAGTTCCTTTTCCAGGTCCTCTCTGGCTGCCTTTTCCAGCTGCTCTCGTTGTTCAGCAGCTGTCAGAGCCTTTTGAAGTCTGTGGATTTTCTCCTGTGACTCCATTCTGCCAGGGTACTTGTGTTTGTCCTGAGCCTCCATCTCTAGCTGGCCTATGTGGCTTTTAGCATGTGTCAGCTCCTTGTGGGACTCTGTGACCTGGAGTTTGAGGTCAGGAGGAGTTTACCTCCTGTTTCAAACCTGTGAGGTTGTGGGCCAGGAAGAAAATTACCTCAGTCAGATCTTTGTGGTCATACCTCTGGTTTGAGTCATCTGCCATTAGTCATCTGCCATCATCTTCATATCAGGATTTCTCAGAGTAGGGAACTCACAAGTTGATCAGGGATCTTTTAAAGTGTGAAGATGTCACACCCTCTGGAGGTGTGTGAGCCAATAAGAAGTTGTTCCCTTGGGGGGAAATTTTACGATCCTTTGTCCTCTAGCAGGGCATTTGAATATGTAATTTGATTGGGTGTTTAAGAGAAGAACCTTCAAGATTCTTATAATACTAATGTGGCACAGAGTTAGCAAAAACGTAATGTAAATTAACAAATGGAGAACAACATTTGGAGTTCGTTGAGACCAAACATGCCATACACATGATTTTAGCTAACCATAGTATGCAATTCTGAAACATTAATCCAACAGAGATTTAATTAATACATAGACCAAACCCTATAAAAGGAAAATCATGAGATGAGAAAACTGAATATATGTTTATATATTTCTCAAGTGGTTATATATAGGATATATGGGTTTAAGATGGGTTTTTATTTGTCCTTTTCAAAAAGAATTAAGTGAGAGTCACAACTCTCTGCAAATTCCTTCTGGTCATAAACCTTATCAGTCTCCATGTGTCCTGTAACCAGAAGCCCGGTGTTAGCTGCATTTGGGATGTTAGTTGCAGTTTTGGGGGATGGTTCACAGACCTTTGTTGAGAGAGTGAGTTTGCTGGATTATTCATTAAATGTAATGAATAAATTGTGTGTCTGATTGGTCCAGACGCTACAGCAACATTATTAGTTTTTTAGCTTTTTAGCGTTCACGTCCTCGTAATCTCGTAATTACAACTTGACCGCTTGCAGATTTAGTTAAACGTTGATAGTGTTGCCATAGAAATGCACAATTCCCAGTCCGAGGACATGAACAGCACCGAGTGGAAACGTCATGTGTCGTAATATGGAAATGACGGTAATTACGACATGACTTGAATGCAGCTTAAATGAACAGCATTTGGCTGGTCATGTGATCATGAGGAGACCTGCTCCATTCAATTGAACTTCTATTATGATATTGATATGACTGGATTCTTAATCTCATCTGAATGCACATCATCATCATATTTTTCAAAAAGTACATATAATTTTTTTAAGTGCAAAACTTTTTAATGAGGGAAAAATTACTAAGTGCACTTTTAAAGAAAGACAAATCCCATGAGGTTGAGTGTGTCATTCTGTTCTCAATCAATGCATGAATGCACTCTTTCCACTCAGACATTCTTAACAGACTTACTGAGCCTATATCACTGTTGAACCCATCTCACCACTAAGCTTAGCTGACTGAAAATTACTCAGTGAGTGCTCTCAGTCCTTCGCATGCATGTATAAAGTGCAACGGTTTGATGTGGATGAGTGTAAAGAGTGGAAAAGGCTAGTCAGGGGTGTGACCTTTATAATCTCCCTTTGACCAAAGTTTATGAGAGCTAACGTGAATCAGGGTGTGTTTGTGTAGCTGAACGTGAAAAAAGAAACTCGCACTCGTTTCATCCTAAAATTTGCTGTCATTTAAACAGTGCGCTGCACAGACTGGAGATCCTCTTTAGCTACAGATTGGTATCATCAACCATCACTCACTTCACACAAACATCCTTTTGACACAAAACAGGTTATGTAACAAACACATCTGTAATCTGAGTGAACACACACACACACACCAGTCATTACATACAGCAACTGACACATTTCATTTTTCTTTTCTAATGATCATCTTGTTTGTCTTCCACAGAAGGGGGAGAGCATGAAAGAGATGTTTGCCTATATATGAGAGCAGTGTGTGCTGAGAACATGGAGACTTAAAAATAGCTCTTTTTGGGTAAACAATCCGGGTCTTGTAGAAATAAGGAGATAGCGGAAATAAATGGATAACTCATTTAGACTATTACCTCATTCTGGCACTATTAGGTTACAATGCTAAAAGTACTTGCCTCTCTATCCAAAAACACACGCTTCATCTCCATATCAGAGCTGTCAAATACACAGTGAGTCACTATACAAACATCATTAGATAACCAGTAAACACCAAATGAATGACATTAAATACAGGAAAAAAAATGAATAAAAATTGCCCCACCTTCCAACCAATCCCTGTTCAGACACTGTGAATCTCCTCATTTAAAGAACTAAAAATCAATGTCACTGGAGCAACCAGCTAAAAGGCTGAAATATAATCCCTGCTCTGAATGAATCAGGATATTTCTTGTGCTTTCCCTGCAGGCTGCATAACAGAGCGATTAAAACCGAGCTGATCTGCACGCCAGTGATTGTGGCATTGGAGTTGGCAGTGGGTTGGTTTGTACAGTAAACATGCACTTTGTCCAACCTCTAAGCTTTATGACTGGTTTCAGTTTGCCGAGGTGGACAACAGTTTTGGATTATCTCAAATAAAGCATAAACCACTTCTTACCAGAAATGTTTTGCTATTGCTAAACATATAGATCAGAATTGATCTTGACACCTATTATGTAA
The DNA here is from genome assembly GCA_039654105.1 of Coreius guichenoti. Taxonomy (NCBI): domain Eukaryota; kingdom Metazoa; phylum Chordata; class Actinopteri; order Cypriniformes; family Gobionidae; genus Coreius; species Coreius guichenoti. The sequence continues at coordinate 14,083,752 of CM077178.1, forward strand.
TTCAATGAAATCAATTTTAGATTCATAATGTCATATCTATCCAGAATGTTCTGCACTGTGTGGCTTGAAAACAGGCTCATACCTCCAGTTTTAAATTATGGACAAGAGTTCTTTATGGTGTGTGCACTTGACAATAATAAAATACAAAAATGTACCACAGTGTAATTACGTCCCATGGTTTAATTACCATGGTAATGCCATTTGACGTAACCACTGTACCCTGTTGTCACCTGCAAAAAAGGGTGGGTTTGCCAGGGTGGGCTAAATTCATGAAGTGAGAGGGGCTTACTTGACAATAAACGCCAATAATATATTGTTGTTGTTGACATATGCATATATAACTCATGTGCACACAAAAACCTTACTGAATGCCATAAGCACCAAAGTTAGCTTATGTTATAAAGCTATGTAATATATTATTAAATTATCTGTTTGACGTGATATTTCAATAATTATTATATATATTAGAAAAACATCACAGATCACAGAATAAAAACTAACTGTTGTTTGATATTATTCCTAGCTGTCTCCAGTTTTTCAACACGCAACTCTTAAATGCGCGATGTAAACATGTTACTCACCGCGACAGACCCAGACGAGGAGGCGATATACACTCTGATGACCATCCTAATCCTCACTTGCCCTTTCGAAAGAAGAATGAAGGCTGGGAAATGTTGCGCACTCCCTTTCTATAGACTTCTTTGGACCTGCGGTGACGTCAACTTCACCCTTTGAAATTAAAGTGAGTGCGCGCGCCCAGTGTGCTATAATAAAGCCGCTCGCGCTCCATCAGTGCACTTCACTCCACCGTCCGGAGCGCGAGACACTCACAGCGCTTAGCTCCTGCTCAAGAAGGGAATCATGGGAAATGTAGTTTCAATCTCCTACAAAAACGAAGGCTATCCTTGTTATCATTAATCAGTCGTGGGGGGATTATCATGTCAAGAATATGAAAAGCTGTGTAAATCCTCCCTTCAGGCATAAATATTATTTGTCATAGTTAGGATGTTGCTGCCAAGTCAATATTGTAATTTCATTATATGACAAAATGCAGTAAGGAAATAGGCCTATAGGGAAACACTGTTATAATGTTGCCACCATGTGTTTGCAATGCAAACCTGCTTAGGAAGTGTTGAGTACATCTCAATGCTTAGACATTAAATGCTGACCAAACAAAAGTAAACAAAAATGCCATTAAAACCCTTAAATGTTTTTAACACACTAAACCTAAATATTATCAAGAATGGCACAGGACCAGACCACCAGTGTGCAAAATTATTGACATGACAGGCTGAACAGGAAAACTGAGAATTTTGGCAAAAAAATTATAATATTATATATATAAAATTATATTACTTTATTATAAAAAGTTGTATTATATCTATATACACACTATATTGCCAAAAGTTTTGGGGCGTCTGCCTTTACATGCACATGAACTTTAATGACATCCCATTCTTAATCTGTAGGGTTTAATATGGAGTTGGCCACCCTTTGCAGCTATAACAGCTTCAACTCTTCTGGGAAAGCTTTCCACAAGGTTTAGGAGTGTGTTTATGGGAATTTTTGACCATTCTTCTAAAAGCGCATTTGTGAGGTCAGGCACTGATGTTGGACGAGAAGACCTGGCTCGCAGTCTCGACTCTAATTCATCCCAAAGGTGTTCTATTGGGTTGAGGTCAGCAGGACAGTCAAGTTCCTCCACACCAAACTCGCTCATCCATGTCTTTATGGACCTTGCTTTGTGCACTGGTGCGCAGTCATGTTGGAACAGGAAGGGGCCATCCCCAAACTGTTCCCATAAAGTTGGGAGCATGAAATTGTCCAAAATGTCTTGGTATGCTGAAGCATTATAAATTCCTTTCACTGGAACTAAGGGGCCAAGCCCAACTTCTGAAAAACAACCCCACACCATAATCCCCCCTCCACCAAACTTTACACTTGGCACAGTGCAGTCAGGCAAGTACCGTTCTCCTGGCAACCATCAAACCCAGACTCGTCCATCGGATTGCCAGACAGAGAAACGTGATTCATCACTCCAGAGAGCACGTCTCCACTGCTCTAGAGTCCAGTGACGGCATGCTTTACACCACTGCATCCGACGCTTTGCATTGCACTTGGTGATGTAAGGCTTGGATGCAGCTGTTCGGCCATCGAAACCATTCCATGAAGCTCTCTACGCACTGTTCAGCTAATCTGAAGGCCACACGAAGTTTGGAGGTCTGTAGCTATTGACTCTGCAGAAAGTTGGCGACTTCTGCGCACTGTGCGCCTCAGCATGTGCTGACCCCACACTGTGATTTTACGTGTTACGAGTTGCTGTTGTTCCCAATTGCTTTGGTGGGGTGTCCTAATACTTTTGGCAATATATTGTGTGTATATATATATATATATATATATATACCGACATGGCCGTCGGAACCATTGTATGTGGGTGGGACAAGACCCACCCACTTTTTAAGACCAATGATATTGGACCCACTCACTTTTACCGTCTCTAATTCAGCGCATGTCTGTTCACCTACCCCAAACCGATAAACAATTATTAAACACACGTTAGATGCTTTATTTCCACTTTTCGAAAATTTGCACTTAATGTAAATATCATCTACTCCAGTAAAAAAATTCTGGGGGAGGACCCACCCACATTTTTTTTGCTTCCGACGCCCATGTATACCGATCAGGCATAACATTATGACCTAATATTATATACCCCTTCCTAATATTGTGTTGGTCCCCCTTTTGCTCCCAAAACAGCCCTGACCCGTTGAGGCATGGACTCCACTAGACCCCTGAAGGTGTGCTGTGGTATCTGGCACCAAGATGTTAGCAGCAGATCCTTTAAGTCCTGTAAGTTGCGAGGTGGGGCCTCCATGGATCGGACTTGTTTGTTCAGCACATCCCACAGATGCTCGATTGGATTGAGATCTGGGGAATTTGGAGGCCAAGTCAACACCTCAAACTCGTTGTTGTGCTCCTCAAACCATTCCTGAACCATTTTTGCTTTGTGGCAGGGTGCATTATCCTGCTGAAAGAGGCCACAGCCACCAGGGAATATCGTTTCCATGAAAGGGTGTACATGGTCTGCAACAATGCAGGTAGGTGGTACGTGTCAAAGTAACATCCACATGGATGGCAGGACCCAAGGTTTCCCAGCAGAACATTTCCCAAAGCATCTCACTGCCTCCGCCGGCTTGCCTTCTTCCCATAGTGCATCCTGGTGCCATGTGTTCCCCAGGTAAGCGGCGAACACGCACCATCGGCACCTGGCCAACCACGTGATATAAAAGAAAACGTGATTCATCAGCCGTGGTCCAGTTCTGATGCTCACGTGCCCACTGTTGGCGCTTTCGGTGGTGGATAGGGGTCAGCAAATCCTTACACTTGCCAATTTTTCCTGCTTCTAACACATCAACTTTGAGGACAAAATGTTCACTTGATGCCTAATATATCCCACCCACTAACAGGTGCCGTGATGAAGAGATAATCAGTGTTATTCACTTCACCTGTCAGTGGTCATAATGTTATGCCTGATCAGTGTGTGTATATATATATATATATATATATATATATTAGGGCTGTGATTAATCTCATCCAAAATAAAAGTTTGTGTTTACAATAATGTGTGTGTGTACTGTGTATAATTATTATGGATATTTGTATACACACACATACATGTATATATTTAAGAAATATTTGCATGTATATACTGTATATATATATTTTATAATTTATATTATATATAAATATAAATATTTTATATATAAATATAACAAATGCACGTGCATACCCAGACGCTATGCGTTTAGAAAAAAAAAGAGAAAAAAAAAATGTAAGTGCTATCATCACTAAGTGCTAACAAGTAAAGTTTTTACTGTCTTATTTCAGTTATTAATGCCAATATAACTCATGACTTGCTTTTTTGTATGTCTTTCTGAAGAGTGTTGCTCAATACCGACGCCTGAAGCCTGTCTGTCAATGTAATATCAGCCGTGCTCAACAAGTGATGACGGACTGCCAGGGGCGTTGTGGCAATACAAGATATGGGTATGACTGATATATCTACTTCCTTAAAATGGGAACTATTAAAAAATGAGTGTAGAAGCTTTTCGATCAAGTATGGAAAAGAACAGGAAAAAAAGAAATAATAATCATAATAACACATTAAGTTAAATAAATGACCTTCTCAGAACACCACTGCTTAATGAAAATGAATTAAAAAATCTTCATACTTTACAAGAGAATCTAGACAAATTATATATAGAAAGAGCAAGAGGAGCCTTTATAAGGTCGAGAGCCAAATGGCTTGAGTATGGTGAAAAAAATTCTAATTATTTTTTTAATTTGGAGAAAAAACGTGGTCTCTCAAAAAAAATCCAAAATCTTTATATAAATAATATCCTTACTTCTGACAGCAAAATTATACATTCATATATTTCTACCTTTTATGAAAACCTTTACTCTTCATCCTTCAGTGCTGAATGGTGTGAATTATTTTTTAATAGAGTTGATCAATTCATCCCTAAAATATCTCAGCATAGTTTAATTAGTTGTGAAAAAGTGAAAAATTTTATCCAAAACTCCTTTAAACAAAAGTCCCGGTCCTGATGGCTTGCCATTTGAATTTTATAGAACTTTTTGGAATGATCTAAGAGATTTGATTTTCGATGTATTTGAAGACTGTTTAAGTTCTGATGAATTACTAGAGTCTATGAAACAAGGTCTCATCACTCTTTTACCGAAGCCAAATAAAGATATTCGTTACATTGAAAATTGGAGACGTATTACTCTGCTAAATTTTGATTATAAATTATTAACCTCTCTTTTTGCAAAAAGATTAAAACCCTGTCTGGAAGATATCATTTCAATAACATATTTCTAATAACATACGTCTTGTATTGGATATGATTGATTATTCTGATCTAATTGAAGAAGGAGCCATCATTCTGTTCTTAGACTTCTATAAGGGGTTTGACTCTATTGAGCATGAATTTATATATACAGCTTTAGATAAATTTGGATTTGGATTAAAATTTAAAAATATGGTCAGAACTATATACAAAGGTATAAACAGCAGTGTTTCTCTGGCAGAAGGAACATCTAAACGTTTTGCACTTACTAGAGGTATTCGTCAGGGTTGCCCAATTTTTTATTTTTTATTGCAGCAGAATTATTGTATCTTTATACTGTAAATTGCATAAATGCTGAAGGTATAAGAATTGGTGATAATGTTATTTTAATTTCTCAGCTAGCAGAAAGGGACTTGACCATACAAGGAAGGACATTGCTTTCAAAGGCGGAAGGAATTTCAAGGATGGTTTACCCTGCCTTATTATATGTGGACAAAAAAACAGCATCTTCAATTGACTCTCTTTTGTTCAAATTTATTTGGAAAAATAAGACTGAACACATTAAAAGGAAAACATTGATTAGGGACTACGCGGATGGAGGCTTCAATGTTATTGATTTCACAACTCTCAACCAGGTGTTTAAAATCAACTGGCTCAAACAATGTATGCTGGGAGGAAATGCTCCCTGGTTTTTCATTCCAAATGTATTATTTGACCGTTGTGGTGGTTTTAACTTTAACTGTAACAAATTGCCAATCAAGTTAGCAAATTTTCACAAGCAGGCACTGGATTCATTGGCTTTCAAGCATAATTTTTCACCGCATAAATGTATTGTATGGAATAATCAATATGTTTTGTATAAAAATAGGACCATATTTAACAAAGAATGTTTTGAAAAGAATATAATCTTTATTTCTAAATTCATAGAGACCTGCGGAAATCTTCATTAAGGAAAACAATATTAATATTACTCGTATAGAGTTTTTGAGGATAATTAATGGTATATCACCTAAGCTGTTACATCTTATTAAATCATCCTTACATTACACTACATTAAAGGAAGGAACTCCTTGTTTAATGATAGGTGGAGTTGATTTGTTAAATACAAAATGTAATAATATTCATATAAGAATATTAATCTCTACGAGTAGTATTGCTCCTAAAGCAATTGTTTTATGGAAACAGGTTTATCCTTCCTTATCTTTGGGTAATATATGGTCTGCTCATAAAAACTTTGTAATACCAAATAAGGTTAAAGAAATTCACTTTAAAATCCTTCACAATTTTTACCCCTGTAAGTTATTTTTATCTAAGTTTATGGATATTCAACCAGAATGTTGATCTGAAAATTAATCCGTGACTCATTTGTTTTTTAGATGTCCCATCGCAATATCATTTTGGACAGAGATTTCAGTTTTGATTTTTACATCCTTTAATACCCTTTTTGATGTTACAGAAGAAATGGTCTTATTTCTGCTTTCTAACACTGGATCTGTTCCTTTAGATAATGCAGTCAAAATCCTGTGCATGCTTGGAAAAGGCCATATCCACAAGTCTAAATTTACAGCTTCGAAACCAAATTTTATTGTATTTTGCTCTGAATTAAAAAGTTTTGCAGATTCCCTATGTACATTTAAAAGAAACAAAAAAGCAATTAAAACATTCCAGATATTAAATAAGATTATAAACTCACTTGTGATTAGAGATACAATGTTTAGATGAGATCTTTCTATCCCCCCACCTGAGGCATAACGAAAGTAAAGTTTTTTTTGTGTGTGTGTATGTGTAAATTATTATTATTATTTTTTATTTTTTTTTATTTCATGTATTATCTGTTTACTCCATGTCCCTCGTACCAAGTAAGTTGTTCTTTAAATTGTTAAATTCAGCTTTCAATATATGTTGATGGATTGAATGTTAATTGTTGTTACTTGAAGATTTAATAAAAAAAAAAAAAAGCGCTGTGTAGCTGAATAAAAAGAAGATTTGATTAAACATGAAGACAATAAACACACACACACACACACACACACACACACACACACACACACACACACACACACACACACACAAGACTGCCAGGGGCCCTCGCACGTTGCCATGGAGAAGCGTCACTATGACACCAGTCCAGTAGCAGAAGGCGAGGCGTGGATTCAGAGATTTCACCAACTCCTTCAGTAAAGCACATATTCCTCTTCAAAAGCCACAATCTCCGCCATAATCGACCTCAGATGACGCTTGATTAAAGGATAGACGACCAAACAACCGCATTCGCTCTCTCTTTACCGTATCGGATAACGTTTCGCTAATCGTTTGGCGTCGACTCTACAGTTGAGAGTGTTGTGTGTTGTCCTAGTTGCACGATATAATCCAGCTAGCTTGTCATGTGGCTGGCTAGCCGTTAATGGAGCCATGTTATGAAGAAACTGACTGAAGAACAAGAAACTGGTAAGTACTTTTTAAGACAATTTCACGCGCGTTGTTGCTGTGTACGTTCAGCGTTTGCTATTCTTTTTGTCACTCGGAGAACACTAAATAATACCAACAACCAGTTAGTAAACAAGAAACACAAGCAGCTTTTTCCTTGATACAATGATATATATACACGTATTAAGATGCAGTCAGATATTGTTTTGTTTTGAATGAAGAAATGTTGACCGACTTCATGTTGTTTATGGACACCTGTAGTTGGACTAACCTGAGTTCTGTATTCATAAAGCTCTTTTGTTATGATATTTGGCAACAATACATATACTGTCTCCATCATTGTAAGTTCATGACAATTGTATACTATATATTTCTGAATTATAGTATATATGTATTTTTATATCACTATAGATACTTATTTACTCAATTTTATAAGAATGTCAACCAAACTGATTGACATATGTTGTTGACAAACTGGCCTGTCATGTGCAGGTGTGTGTAAAAACACTTTCTGCTTGTGTGCTATTGTATCAGCTTTGTATTTGCATACAATTCCTTACCCAAAGTCAATAGGTCTGTGGCAGAATATGACAATTGATTTCAATTACACATTAATTCTAAACTAATTTATTACGGCTTTTTTGGGCTAAACTATAATTCAAATTTTAAACAGGTCTGTAATTTGCTAGTAGCAAATATGGCTGATATTTGTTTGTTGAAGGCCTTATAAAACTCAAGATTTCCTTTGATGATGATTTTTTAATATTTACAGTTTTAAAAAATTTTGTTGCAAAAATTAAGATTTGACAACTCTTAATGGATGCCATAGAAGCATTTTACCAAAACAGAGAGAGGTGAAAGGTGAGGCAGTAATTGAATGTGTTTAGCATGCCATTAAGGAGTGAATGATATTATTGGCCGCTTACAAAGGCTAGACTCAATCTCCATGGTGACCGAGACCAGAGAGGATATCAGGATTCTGCAGGTTCAGGGACAGAAAGAGGAGGACTTGTCAGAAGCCTTACAAAAGGGTCATAAATCTTGCTTATTTTATGGCGATACACAACAGATCTTCTGTAGCTAATTTTTGTCTTGTATCAAGCTCTATTAACTCTTTGTTCTTAGTGACACTTGATGATTTCTGATTTGTACCCAATTTGAGAGCTTCATCAACTATTACACATCACAATTTATGCTGTGATTTGGTAAGAAAGTAGGGCTGGGTATTGACACAAATTTCACAATTCGATTCGATTTCGATTTACAAGCTTTCGATTCGATTTCGATTTGATTCGATTCAATATCGATTATTTTGGATATATATCAGGTACAATACATGACAAATTTTCTCAAGGAAAACAAATCTCTTAACTAATGCTGTAAACTATGGGAGTCAGTTGTAGCCTACTAGGCTACATTAGCCTACTATAATATTGAAGGTAAAAATTAACTGATTTGTATACAAACACTTAAATTACACTCAATGATGTTTTTTTTATAATAATAATAAATTATAATATTAACTTTACAATTACATAATCATGTTTCTACTCCAATTCGTTTTTTGAAATATAAACATTTAAATGGTGGCTGTCATAAAAACTTGCCAGATTTATTCAAACATGCATTAAATATTGAAGAACATTAAAAAATATAATGAATAGCCTATGTAATATGGTGCATATATTTAGCAAAATGCTCCTCTCTAGAGATAATATTTCTTGCTGACTAACGAGTTTATGGACACTGGATATGGTTTTTCTGAGGTAAATGTGACATTACATGACATTGTTTACAAGCTGTTTTACTGACGTCTTTCAGTGGTTGAAACACTGATTGAGTGATTCCATGTGACATCTGTATCTTTTAACACACTTTCAGATGCTCATTCATGTTTATTTCGCGCTGTAACTGGTATTAAAGCGGATGAGTTCACGTGGGCTCCGCGCTGCCGCTTCTCTTGAGCTGAGCGATCTCACGCCACAGCGCCAAAACGGTATTTATGTTTTTGAATTTCGTCATAAAATGGACGTAATTTGAAATCTGAGACTTTGTTTCATATTAATAGTTAGTAACAAAGCACAAAGATTATTGCGATTTATTGGATGGGAGGCGCGCTACAATGTTCCTTTCATTCATCAACTGAAAACAGGATGACTAATCGATTCTTGGGATTTAAGAATCGATATTGTTTCGTAAAAATGAGAATCGATTAAAATCGAGAAATCGATATTTTTTACCCAGCCCTATAAGAAAGTGTCTCGCAAGAACATATTCTTAACAAAGCCACACATCTAAATGCCTTAATGTTTGAGATTTGCTCAGTCATGCCTAAATAATAGTAATGTACCTAATTTTATGGCTGAATACATCATATATGTTAGTGTCTGGGCTTGCCTGTCTGGACTGTATATCTAATCAGAGTACTAGTTGAGAATTAATAACACGGTACTGCCGTGAATGAGCATCTCCGAGTGTTTGGTGTCTGGATTTATGTCACGATTTGCTCAAGGCTCACACACAAACTCACAGCTTGATTCGCAAACATACTGTGCCTTTTTTGATTTGTGTGTTTGGAGGTATGTGTGCTGTTTATTAATTGTGAGTGAAGCGCATAGTTCAGTCTCAGTCTGATGTTGTCTTGATCTTTGTGAACTGTCTTGCAGGCGAAAACATGGACTTGCATGCAGAAAATCAGGAATCAGAGCACAGCCGATTGTCTCACCATAGTGATGTGAAGATCTCGGAATCTCCTCTGCGTTCTGGGAAACAGGAGAAATACCGGAAAGACATTGAGAACTCGGCTGGGGATCATGCGCGAACCAGAACACAAGAGCCGACTGGAGACCCAGACCGCGATCGGTGTTCGGATGGAGATCGCAGCAGTGCCTCTTTCTACTCGGATGATTATGAAAATGTCTCGCACTCGGATCGGTCTCTCTCGCCAGCCTCTCCATCTCCATACAGAAAAGGGAGATCTAGGAGAGTGTCCAGCAGCCCCTTACACCGAGCAGGTATACACACACACACACACACACACACACACACACACACACACACACACACACACACACACACACACACACACAGACAGACACATTATAGGCAAACACATACAGTAGAGTCCAAAAGTCTGAAATCCCATTGAAAATCTAGGAAGAAAAATCTAATTTAAACCCAGAAATAAATAGAAAGCTTTTGGATTTTGAAAAAAAACAATCAAACAAAAAAAAACAGAAACATTATAATGTAAAATGAAGAAGAAATATTTAAAGGGATAGTTCACCCTGAAATGAAAATAAAGTCATCTTTTACTCACCCTGCTGTTGTTCCAATGTCCTTCTATCTTTTTCGGACCTCAAAAGGAGAAATTTTAAAACACGTCCTGCACGCGCTCCTCCATATAATGGCAGTGAATGGCGACCAGGCTAAAACTAAAAAGGATACAAAAGTATCACGCAATGATACAGTGAGACGCGCGCCATATATGGAAAGTGTTCAGGAGGCATACTATAAGGTTTTGCGAGAAAGAAACCTTATTATTCAATCAAAATACTGAGCTCGACCGTTACTCTGTGCGCATTCCTGTGAGTGCGTGTGAGCCGTCAGCATTCTATTTTATAGTTTTAATTTAATATGAAGCCTATTTTGAAGACTATGATTTTTGCATTATGACATTATTTTCATGACATTTAAATGCATTTCTAGACCAATTCTCATTACCATGATGCAAACAAATTTTGAAAAATAACAGATGTACAAATAAAACAAAATAATATTAGATATTATTTATCAAATCAAATCAAATCACCTTTATTTATATAGCGCTTTTTACAATGGCAATTGTTTCAAAGCAGCTTCACAGTGGTAACAAGAAAATAATGCAACGGAATTTGATTCGGCTGTACAGCCGCTCTGGTGAAAACGGTGATGTCATCAGCTCAGTTCAGTTATCATATAGTGTCAATGCGGGCAGATCAGTAATATAGTTGAAATTTAAGTGTCCCCAACTGAGCAAGCCAAAAGCCAAAGGCGACGGTGGCAAGGAACCAAAACTCCTTCAGGGCCAGAATGGAGAAAAAAACCTTGGGAGAAACCAGGCTCAGTCGGGGTGCCAGTTCTCCTCTGGCCGACGAACAAATAGTGTATGATTATGATTCTGGCAACATTACAGGTCAGAAGTCATATTAGATCAATAGATATTCGAAGGATTATTCGAAAGATTGGAATCGTCACGCCGGGGACGGGTTTAATGAGGATGTCGTGTCGATGCTGCATTTACAGGGGGGAGTTTAATTGACACGGTCTCTACAGACACTTCAGGGATATGGTCGTCATGTCCAGGCTAAGGTCCACCATCTGGTCTGGATACAGCCCGGATCCGGCCAACTGCAGTAAACCTCGGGATAAACAGAGAGACTAACATTAGCGTAGATGCCATTCTTCTTATGATGTAACGAGTACATCAGGTGTTATTGGAAGTGTTCCCGGTTCCGGCTGACCTAGTTAATGCAGCCTAAAACAATAATTTAACTGATTTGAATAATAGAAATTAAAAATGTTTTATGTGTATGCCATAGTAAAGAGATGTGTTTTTAGTCTAGATTTAAACTGACAGAGTGTGTCTGCTTCCCGAGCAATGCTAGGAAGACTGTTCCAGAGTTTAGGTGCTAAATAGGAAAAGGATCGACCGCCTGCAGTTGATTTTGATATTCTAGGTATTATCAACTGGCCAGAATTTTGAGACCGCAATAGACGTGATGGAGTATAATGCGTTAAGAGCTCGCTCAAGTACTGGGGAGCTAAACCATTTAGTGCTTTGTAAGTAATCAGCAAGATTTTAAAATGTATACAATGTTTAATAGGGAGCCAATGCAGTGTTGCCAGAACCGGGCTAATATGGTCATACTTTCTGGTTCTAGTAAGAACTCTAGCTGCTGCGTTTTGGACAAGCTGCAGTTTACTTATTAAGCGAGCAGGGCAACCACCCAGTAGAGCATTACAATAATCTAGCCTTGAGGTCATGAACGCATGAACTAACTGTTCAGCATTTTGCATTGAAAGCATGTGCCGTAATTTAGATATATTTTTTAAGATGGTAGAATGCAGTTTTACAGATGCTAGAAACGTGGCTTTCAAATGAGAGATTGGTATCAAAGAGCACACCCAGGTTCCTAACTGACGACGAGGACTTGACAGAGCAGCCATCGAGTGTTAGACAGTATTCTAGGTTACTACTTGTGGAGTTTTTTTGTCCAATGATTAAAAATTCAGTTTTTTCTGAATTAAGTTGCAGGAAATTACTAGTCATCCAATTTTTTATATCAGCTATGCATTCTGTTAATCTTGTGAATTGGTAAGTTTCGTCAGGGCGTGAAGAAATATAGAGCTGAGTATCGTCAGCATAACAATGAAAATTAATGCCATGCTTCCTAATAATATCTCCCAGTGGTAGCATGTGCAGGGTGAAAAGCAACGGTCCTAGCACTGAGCCCTGCGGTACTCCATACTGAACTTGTGATCGGTGTGACATCTCTTCATTTACTGCTACAAACTGATAACGGTCAGATAAGTATGATTTAAACCATGCCAATGAAATTCCACTAATGCCAACATAATTTTCGAGTCTATTCAAAAGAATGTTGTGGTCGATAGTATCGAATGCAGCGCTAAGATCGAGTAACACTAACAGAGAGATACAACCACGATCGGATGATAAGAGTAAATCATTTGTAACTCTGATGAGAGCAGTCTCAGTACTATGATACGGTCTAAATCCTGACTGGAAATCCTCACAGATACCATTTCTTTCTAAAAAGGAGCATAATTGTGAGGACACTGCCTTTTCTAGTATTTTTGACAGAAAGGGTAGATTTGAGATTGGCCTGTAATTGACTAATTTTGTAGGATCAAGTTGCGTTTTTTTAATAAGTGGTGTAATAATAGCCAACTTAAAAGTTTTCGGTACATATCCTAATGTCAAGGATGAATTAATGATATTAAGAAGAGGATCTATGACCTCTGGATGCATCTCTTTTAGTAGTTTAGTCGGTATGGGGTCGAGCATACATGTTGTTGATTTTGATGATTTAACGAGTTTAGCCAATTCTTCTTCTCCTATAGCAGTGAATGAATGTAATTTTTCCTCAGTGACACTACAATGCACTGTCTGATGTGATACTGTAGTAGATGGCTGCATGGCCATAATTGTTTTCCTAATATTATCAATCTTACAAGTAAAGAAGTTCATAAAGTCATTACTGCTGTGCTGTTTACAAACATCAGAAGGTGAAGATTTATCTTTGGTTAATTTAGCCACTGTATCGAATAAATACCTAGGGTTGTGTTTGTTTTCTTCTAAGAGAGTCGAGAAATAAGCAGATCTAGCAGTTTTTAGGGCCTTTCTGTATGCAATCATGCTCTCTTTCCACGAAATGCGAAAAACTTCTAGTTTTGTTTTCTTCCAGCTGCGCTCCATTTTTCTGGCTGCTGTTTTAAGGGCCCGGGTGTGCTCATTGTACCACGGCGTTGGACTATTTTCTTTAATCTTCTTTAAGCGCCGGGGAGCAACTGTGTCTAAAGTGCTGGAAAAGAGAGAGTCAATAGTTTCTGTTGCAACATCGAGTTCCTCTAGGCTATCTGGGATGCTGAGGAGATGAAACTGATGAGGAAGATTATTTACAAAGAAATCTTTAGTCGCAGCAGTGATAGTCCTGCCATATTTGAAGCGAGGGGACGGCTTTGCAGCCTTTGCTAAATTAAGTGTACATGATACTAGGTAATGATCTGAGATGTCATCGCTCTCCTGCAGAATTTCAATAGTATCAACATTTATTCCATGTGACAGTATTAGGTCTAACGTATGATTACGGCGATGAGTGGGTCCTGACACGTGTTGCCTTACTCCAATAGAGTTTAGAATGTCTCTAAATGCCAATCCCAATGCGTCTTTTTCATTGTCTACATGGATATTAAAATCACCAACAATTAGGACTTTATCTGCAGCCAGTACTAACTCTGATAGAAAATCAGCAAATTCTCTGGTAAAGTCTGTATGGTGCCCTGGAGGCCTGTATACAGTAGCAAACACAAATGTCAAACGGGATTTATCAATTTCACTACATATCGTTACATAAAGCACCAAAACTTCAAAGGAATTATATTTGAAACTAGACTTCTGAGTAATACCGAAGATATTATTATAAATTACAGCAACACCTCCCCCTTTACCTTTCAGACGTGGCTCGTGTTTATAACAATAATCTTGGGGGGTGGACTCATTTAAAGTAATGTAATCGTCAGGTTTTAGCCAGGTTTCTGTCAAACACAGCACATCTAGGTTATGATCTGTAATCATATCATTAACAATAAGCGCTTTTGAGGAAAGGGATCGAATATTCAGCAGCCCGAGCTTTATCATTTGATCATCTGTATTATATCTGTTGTTTATTTGTTGGACATCAATTAAATTTTTACCGTTGAATGGTTTTGATGGTTTTTTGTATTTACTAATTCGTGGAACAGACACAGTCTCTATGTAATAATATCTAGGTGAAAGAGTCTCTATGTGCTGGGATTTATCTGACTTCTGTGACGTGAGACAGCTAGCAGGCGGTCGGGTAAGCCAGTCCGTCTGCTTCCTGACCTGGGCCCCAGTTAGTCAATGTTTAGCTCTAAGACTATGTGCCAAATTACTAGAGAGAAGAGCGGCACCATCCCAGGAAGGATGAATACCATCTTTTTCCAACAGGTCAGGTCTGCCCCAAAAGCTTTCCAATTGTCTATGAACCCTATGTTATTTTGCAGACACCACTTAGACAACCAGCCATTGAGTGATGATAGTCTGCTAAGTATCTCATCACTCCTTTTAACGGGGAGGGGACCAGAGCAAAAAACGTCATCTGCCGTTGTACTTGCGAGTTTACACACCTCTTTAATGTTAATTTTGGTGATCTCCGACTGGCGAAGTCGAACATCATTTGTGCCGACGTGAATAATAATCTTAGAGAATTTACGGTTAGCATTAGCCAGCACTTTTAAATTTGCTTTGATGTCAGGCGCTCTGGCTCCCGGTAAACATGTGACTATGGTGGCTGGTGTCTCTATTTTCACGTTCCGTGTAATAGAATCGCCAATAACTAGGGCACTTTCAACAGGATTCTCAGTGGGTGCATCACTGAGTGGGGAGAACCTGTTTGATGTTCTAATCGGAACGGAAGAGTGTTTTTTTTTATCCACGACTATGCCGTCTCACCGTCACCCAGTTGCCCTGCTGCACGGGCTCTACAGCTGGAACCGAACAATGTACAGAGTTCACTAAGCTTTTCGCATCCAAAGCAGTGTCTAAAGCTGTTACATTCTCACTACTCTCAAATAAAGTCTGAATGCGTGTCTCTAATTCTGAAATCTTCTCCGTCAGCCTGACTATCTCCTTACATTTATCACATGTGAAGCCCTGTTCGCCAACGGAGAAAGACATACTAAACATGAAACATGCAGTGCAAGTGACAATGACAGGAGAGGAAGACATGGCTTACCGTATTTGTTGATTAATCCAATTTACCACAGTTGTTTGATGACCTCAGAAAATAAGAGACCCGAGTGCAGAGATGGCAAGCTAACAGGCTAGCGAAATGCTAACGCGTGTTAGTGATTTAGATTAAAAGCTAGCAGTGTCAGGTTTAATGTGGTAGGCAATATTAGACAATATATGGTGATGGGTAAATTATATTTCGCAGTTTAAACAACAGGGAATGATATCAAATAAAGATTCAAAAGCAAGCAAAGCGCACACGCGAGCACAGCCAAATTTTATAATATAATTTATAATATATTTAAAATGGTAAATATGTATACACCATAATTGTATTTGTATTAAAGTATTTTTACTGTTAATACAGTAAAAAATACTGTATTACAGTAATGAGAATTATTGAGAATAATGATAATTACAAAAAATGTCTAAAGTAAAATATCCAAATGTGCTTAATTGCCATAATGCAAAATATCCTAAATGGTCCTATAATAGGTTTCAATTTTTTTAAGTTAAATGTAATTTCATGTCCCTCCCCCCACCAAAATTTTAATATTTGGAATATAATCTGGATATTAACCCTTAAACAGAAAAGCATCTTTTATGAAAAAACTGTTGCATCCTGCAGTACCAATAATGACCAGCAGACTGCACAAGAGATGTTTAGCATCAAGCATCATTTGAATGGAAAATTACTTCATTTGTTTTACCACAATCAATGTCAGGATATTAATAGGAATGTTGGGTTGTACTCAACCGTTCAAAAGTTTGGGGACAGTACGTTTTTTTTTTTTAAAGAAATTAATACAATACTTTTATTCAGTAAGGTTACATTAAAATGACCCAAAAGGTTAAATAATAATGTAATAAAGACTTTGACTTTGTTAAAATAAGCACTGTTCTTTTTAACTTTTTATTCATCGAAGAATCCTGAAAAAATGTATCATGCTTTCCACAAAAATATTAAGTAGCACAAACTGTTTTCAACATTGATAATAAGAAATTATTATTAACATTTGTTTATGTTAAACAAGTATCCTTTTGGTAAAGAGACCTCAGAACTCTGAAACCAGAATGAAAATAATTTTTGCTCAAATAGTTTTTGCTCAAAATGTTGGGGAGGGAAAAATAAATGTATATCAGCATCGGCTATCGGCCAAAATGAGTTGAAAAATATCGGCATATCGGATATCAGATATCCCTAAAATATTTATATTTTAATATGTGTATATGTATGCATGTATGCATGTATGTATGTATTCAGGTATAAGGCACATATTTGTGAACTTTTTTTGGGGGGGGGCCTTATTTAGCCTACATACTTATGTGTACTTATATTTGTTGTTCTTTTCAGGTGTACCTAAAGGTGTGTCACGCCATCTCCCACCCCACTCCCATCATCCTCAGCAGCGATCAGGGGGCATCCGATCCCAAAGTTTGAGTAAAGATGCTCCATCCAAAGAAGTGGACCCTGTCACCAAGCGCATGCTGTCTGCACGTCTGCTTAAGATCAACGAGTTGAAGAACGCATTGTCTGAGCTGAGGCTGCATGCAGACGAGCTGCAACGTGAGAACCGTTTACTGCGACAGCTACAGCTGCGGCAAGAGAAAGCTCTGCATCGGTACGATGACACAGAGAGCGAGATCTCGCAGCTGCTGTCTCGTCACAACAATGAGACTCACGTGCTGCGCGAGAGGCTGCGGCGCAGTCAGGAGAAGCAGCGCACAGCTGAACGCAGCCTCAGGGAAACGGATGTCCAGCTCCAGCGCTGTCGCAGCCAGCTGCAGAAACTGCAGCAACTTGCAGATGACCAGAATCTTGGAGAGAGGGAAGAACTGTCGCGAAAACTGACGTACGCTCAAGGCAAATTGCAAGAAAGTGAACGCAGAGTAAAGGTAAAAAAATGACAAGCAAGCAACAGTGCAGGGCTCAACAATAAGGATGGCCAGCTGTCCCGGGGTGAACTGTCACTTGTTGGGCTAGCGCTATATCTTACATGTTTTGATCATATAAATGCATTTGTATGCCTTGCAAACTTAAACATTTGGTTGTGAATTCTACTTGTCAACTTTTTGTCACCTCAGCTAGATCAAATTATCTACTGGCTACCAATAAAAGCAGATTAAAAATTACATTACCATGAATGCAATCATTTTCAGTAAAACTATTTATGAATTTTCTTGTATAATTAGCATAAATCTATTATTTGTTTTTTCTTTTTTTACATTTATATAATGCTAACTATTTTTTTTTTTTTTTACAAAATGAGAATTGATGAGAAAATGTTATTTATATTTCTGTAATAAATTTGTTATATAATTATTTGTATAGTTGTATAATAATAAAATAAATAATAATAATAATGATGATAATTTTCAAATGTATACTTTAAAAATGTAAATATAAAATTTGCAACTTTCTGTTTGTTAAATTTTAAATTGATAAATGTTAATTCTAACAATAATCAAGATTAAATGTTGCCCTAGTTTCACACTTATTTTCCTCAGTTTTTACTTTTTCCATCCTTATATTGTTGGATATATGTTGGATACACAGTCTGTGTGTGTGTAATGTGTCATCAGGAATTGGAGAAGAACATGGAGCTGAGTAGCGGGAGCTTTCAAAGGCAGCTAGCTAATGAGAGGAGGAGATCTCATGATGCACAACAGGAAGTTAAAGCACTACAGGAGGAAGTGGAGAGACTTTGCACTAAACTAAAGGTACCAAATACTGTACTTAGAACACCCACAACCCGTATGCAGATGTACAAACCCGGTTCCAAAAAAGTTGGGACACTGTACAAATTGTGAATAAAAAAGGAATGCAATAATTTACAAATCTCATAAACTTATATTTTATTCACAATAGAATATAGATAACATATCAAATGTTGAAAGTGAGACATTTTGAAATGTCATGCCAAATATTGGCTCATTTTGGATTTCATGAGAGCTACACATTCCAAAAAAGTTGGGACAGGTAGCAATAAGAGGCCGGAAAAGTTAAATGTACATATAAGGAACAGCTGGAGGACCAATTTGCAACTTATTAGGTCAATTGGCAACATGATTGGGTAAAAAAGAGCCTCTCAGAGTGGCAGTGTCTCTCAGAAGTCAAGATGGGCAGAGGATCACCAATTCCCCCAATGCTGCGGCGAAAAATAGTGGAGCAATATCAGAAAGGAGTTTCTCAAAGAAAAATTGCAAAGAGTTTGAAGTTATCATCATCTACAGTGCATAATATCATCCAAAGATTCAGAGAATCTGGAACAATCTCTGTGCGTAAGGGTCAAGGCCGGAAAACCATACTGGATGACCGTGATCTTCGGGCCCTTAGACGGCACTGCATCACATACAGGAATGCTACTGTAATGGAAATCACAACATGGGCTCAGGAATACTTCCAGAAAACATTGTCAGTGAACACAATCCACCGTGCCATTCGCTGTTGCCAGCTAAAACTCTATAGGTCAAAAAAGAAGCCATATCTAAACATGATCCAGAAGCGCAGGCGTTTTCTCTGGGCCAAGGCTCATTTAAAATGGACCGTGGCAAAGTGGAAAATTGTTCTGTGGTCAGACGAATCAAAATTTGAAGTTCTTTTTGGAAAACTGGGACGCCATGTCATCCGGACTAAAGAGGACAAGGACAACCCAAGTTGTTATCAGCGCTCAGTTCAGAAGCCTGCATCTCTGATGGTATGGGGTTGCATGAGTGCGTGTGGCATGGGCAGCTTACACATCTGGAAAGGCACCATCAATGCTGAAAGGTATATCCAAGTTCTAGAACAACATATGCTCCCATCCAGACGTCGTCTCTTTCAGGGAAGACCTTGCATTTTCCAACATGACAATGCCAGACCACATACTGCATCAATTACAACATCATGGCTGCGTAGAAGAAGGATCCGGGTACTGAAATGGCCAGCCTGCAGTCCAGATCTTTCACCCATAGAAAACATTTGGCGCATCATAAAGAGGAAGATGCGACAAAGAAGACCTAAGACAGTTGAGCAACTAGAAGCCTGTATTAGACAAGAATGGGACAACATTCCTATTCCTAAACTTGAGCAACTTGTCTCCTCAGTCCCCAGACGTTTGCAGACTGTTATAAAAAGAAGAGGGGATGCCACACAGTGGTAAACATGGCCTTGTCCCAACTTTTTTGAGGTGTGTTGATGCCATGAAATTTAAAATCAACTTATTTTTCCCTTAAAATGATACATTTTCTCAGTTTAAACATTTGATATGTCATCTATGTTGTATTCTGAATAAAATATTGAAATTTGAAACTTCCACATTGCATTCTGTTTTTATTCACAATTTGTACAGTGTCCCAACTTTTTTGGAATCGGGTTTGTATATTAATTTAATCGCAAACCCATCAAACCATGTTCATATTTGCATCTAATTTCAGGAGAAAGAAAAAGAGCTGGATACTCGGAACATCTACGCTAACAGAATGCTTAAAGCTTCTTCCAGAAAAGAAGTAGAGAATGGCAGCAAACAGAAAGGTAGATCAACGTTTGTTCATAGGCTCATCTAAGTCTAATTGCACAACTGTATTATTCACCTACCTCCCAGGACACTAACTACTACTAGCAGACAAGTAATGACTACATAACAAACATATTCCTATGGTGATTACTGTATATTACCATGTGCTTCAGCTTTGTTTTACAGTGGTTCTATGGATTAGATATAAGAGTATTTGAAGAGATGTTGAAAGGACTGAAGGCCCTTGAAGGGAACAGTATTATTTATAATGAATGTGTGTTTGTGCCAGTAATCTATGTATTGTGTAACGTTTGTGTTTGTATATATGCTGAAGGCTCCAATACAACCAGCACTAAAGCAGTACAGACAGAGGACAGAACGTCCTCACTGGACTTCCCTTCGCCACCTCCAGCTTTTACCAACGGACTCCCACCTGACGACCAGGCCGATGACTACCTCTCACTGAAGGCACGTACAGCCTGCTTAATAAAGAAGTGACATGTCTTTTTGTATTTGTAGGAAGCAACTCACAAATATAACCCCATTCAGATTTTGACATTAAATGGATAGTTCGCCAAAAAAATGAAAATTTTGTCATTATTTACTCACCCTCAAGTTGTTCCAAACCTGTATGAGTTTCTAGATTTTTTTTTAAAGAATGTCGGTAACCAAACAGTTGTTGGGCCCCATTGACCCATAGTATGAAAAAGAATACTATGGAAGTCAGTGGGGCCCATCAACTGTTTGGTTACCGACATTCTTCAAAATATCTACTTTTGTGTTCAACAAAAAAGAAAGAAAATACAAGTTTGGAACAACTTGAGGATGAGTAAATGATAACAGAATTTAAATTTTTGGGTGAACTATCCCTTTAATATGTTACTAAAGTAATAGTGCAATACTCTAATAAGCATGAAAATACATCACACACAGATGTTGGGTAAAATAATAAATTTGCAAATATTATTACTAATGAACTATTTTTATTGTTTTTTATTATTGAATGATTACTAAATAATAAACAAATATCATATAAATAATAATTATTTTCAAGTTTAATGTTTATTATTGACACATCTGCCTTTGTCTGCCATCCTGGATTTTTTTGACTAAAATAATCTTTCATTTGATACTCTGTTATGTTAGTAGTTATTCTTTTGTTGATGTTTGATTTAGCTCGTGCTTAATTTACACCTTCCCTGTCTCTCTTTCTCATTCTGTTTTATTGATCTTTTAGTTAGCTTACATACCCGTGACTTTCCATGTTAATTAATCTCTGAGTAATTTTTAATTATTGACTTTCAGGTTCAAAAGCCTGCTGTGAACCACAGAGTAAAAAAGGTTGGCCTTGAAAGTCGGTCTTTCTGTATACTAAGGGTGCTCTGATCAGTATTTTTGGGGCCGATTACCGATCACTGGAAGCAGAATTGGCCGATACGGATACTGATACCAATCACCGAAAAAATAATAGGCCCACTATTTTTAACAACAATGTATTTTAAGTTTAAAAAAAATGAAGAGATGAAAAAGTATTATGAATCGACAACTCATTATTCATTGGCAAGCAACAGGTGCAACATACAGTATTCCATTCCCAAAGCGATGATACACATGGCTTTTTGAGCAATGTTGCAAGGCAATTTTGCTGAGCGATAACACTTTCCCGTTGAGAATGGCCAACAAATTTCTATCTGGATACTTTAGATCGGTTGTGGGCCCTGTGATGATTAGGTGATTAGGAACAACTTAGAGCTTAACAAATAACATTCCGCTGAAATAACAAATAAAAATAAAAAACAGAACAGTCTTTATCAACAGAAAGTAATCAAACGTAAAACAATATTGCATAGTCTTTACTGTATAGATTAAATGTAGATTAATCCTACTAAATATACTAAAGAGCAGTGAGTGTTTTTTTTCTTTGTCTTTTGTTGTTTGATTAACATTAATGAGACAGACAGCAGCTGGAATATTAGGCTGCTGTCACTTTAAGGCCAAATGCACGGATCCAGTATACTGTTAAACTTGCAACTTATTTCCCAACTGTTTATGTTCACATAACCGACGGTGTTTAAGCAAATACTGACCAAGCCAGGCATTTTGACATATTTCTATGTGCATGTAACCGTTTAGGTTTTTCACGGCTTAATACAGTTTTAATAACTTTTTATTATCGAGCACATTCTGCAGTTTAGCAACAGTAGACTGTATTTTACAACAATCACTGATCTAGCTGATTTGGACGTTATTTTGAGCTTTTAGCAAGGAACGAAAGTGCACCGCTGTAAAGGATAGAAATGCACTCAAATCACACAGCCCTAGTTTCTTGCTGTCATTGCTGTAGGATTACTGTTGTTGCAATGTCTTCGCAAAGACACCTGGTAGAACTGCCAGGCTGGTGAATGTAGTGAAGCAATTTTAGCTGTGCATAGAGAAATTGTCTCACGAGTTTTGCGTCATCTGATCGGTCTTTTTTAGAGACAACCGATCACTATTACAACTATTTAAAGCTATTTTCGGCCGATGACAATCGGTGCCCATCGCCCGATCAATCGGAGCAGCCTTACTGTATACCAGCATGCAGCACACAATAGAATAGTAGTTTATATGCTGGCTCCCAAAGCAAATCTTCACATCTTTAATTCAGCATTGCATTGCTGCATGAAGTTCTGACCTCTTAACCTCTGCCAAATAGTCTAAATAAACAGAAGCACATTAGTAACCTGGCTGATTAGTTTTACAGCTTGAGTGTCCATGATTCTTAAAGATCATTCTGAATTAAGAATGATCCCAGGTCAGGATTTAAGAGCAGCTCTGAGAGAATATTTATTATTTTGTCTATGGTAGAGAAGTTTGAAGGTTTAGTTAATTAAAAAATGAAAAAAAATAACTCTGTCATCATTTACTCACCCTCATGTCATTTAAAATGCATTCTTTCTTTTGTGGAACTTCTCCCACAGTGTTAAATTCAATGGTGATCAGGAGCGGTCAAGCTCTAAAAATGAAATAAATAAATAAATAACACCATAAAGCATCATAAAAGTAGATCCAATTCTCCACAATAGCTGGTGTTAATGTATATTGAAATATCTTGTGTCAGGTTTGACGTCAGTGATGCCAAATGTAATTGGTTCTTGTGTCTTTTAACTGATTGAGAAATGCAACATCATGAGGGTGAGAAAATGCTGACAATTTTCATTTTGTGCAGAATATCCCTTTAAACGCATAGTTCATAACATTTCAGTGAGCAAGCCTTACAGAAATTATGAACTTTGTTTTTTACTCTCTTTGTTTGTCATCCGTTTTCTTTTTCTACAATACATCAGCATGATCAACAAGGCATAGAGCAGAGACTGAGAGAAGCAAAGGAATGGAAGATCCAACAGTTTTGGAAAGAAAGGGAGAATGAAAGAGTCACGGAATCTGTGATGGAACAGACAAGGGAGAAGGAGAGAGAAAAAGAGACACTGCATGACAGAGAAAGAGAAACAGAGCTGCTGAAAGTCAAGGAGAGGCAAAGTCTAGATCAACAGCCCAGCTCAAATGAGAAGAACTTAAAGGGAAACAGAGGTAGGAATTTAACCGGTCATAGATGCCATTTTGTTGTCTCAGTTAAGGACATACAGACATACAAAAATTAAATTCTATTACTAGCATAACAGTGATAACCCAATGATTAAATTAAGTACTGATACTATAGCTAAAACCAGAAGCTTTCAGTCATGTACAGATGTATAGGATAGATATTTATCAAATATTTTAAAGGGTTAGTTCACCCAAAAATGAAAATTCACCCTCATGTTGTTCCAAACCCGTAAGACTTTCGTTCATCTTCGGAACACAAATTAAGATATTTTTGATGAAATCCAAGCGCTTTCTGACCCCACATAGACTGCAACGTTATTACCACTTTCACGGCCCAGAAAGGTAGTAAAGACACTGTTAAAATACAGTGCAGCGCTTCCGGGTTCTACGCCAGAACGGCGGCTCACCATTGACCGACGATGTTCATGTGAGCACAACGACGCATGCGTGTGATGCTGACGCAGGAGCTGGCCAATGGTGAGCTGGCGTTCTGACTTAGAACCCGGAAGCGCTGCACTGTTTACAACGTCGACAGCATAGGAGACTGACAGAGAAGATAAATTATTGAATAAAGTCGTTATTTTTGTTTTGTTTTTACGCACAAAAAGTATTCTCGTCGCGTCATAACATTAAGGTTGAACCACTGGAGTCACATGGACTATTTTAACAATGTCTTTACTACCTTTCTGGGCCTTGAAAGTGGTAATAACATTGCAGTCTGTGTGGGGTCAGAAAGCTCTCGGATTCCATCAGAAATATCTTAATTTGTGTTCCGAAGAGGAACGAAGGTCTTACAGGTTTGGAACGACATGAGGGTGAGTAATTAATGACAAAAAAATTTTTGGGTGAACTAACCCTTTAAGTACATTAACACTTTAAAAGTTTGGAAGGTTTTTGAAAGAAGTCTGTAATGCTCAACAAGGCTGTGTTTATGTGATCAAAAATACTGTAAAAATAGTAATATTGTGAAATATTATTACAATTTAAAATAACTTTTTTTCTATTTTAGCATATTTTAACATGTAATGTATTCTTGTGATGGCATGATTTAGTGTTCAGGAAACACTTCTTAATTTTTATCAATGTTAAAAACAGTTAAAATAAAGAGTGCTGCTTTATTATTTATTATTATTAATTATTGTGGAAACCATGATACATTTTCAGGATTCTTTGGTGAATAGAAAGCTCAAAAGAACAGCAATTTAATGCATCTTTGCTGAATAAGAATATTAATTTCTTTCATAAAAAAAAACTCTTACTGACTCCAAACTTTTGAACGGTAGTGTAATTGTTGAAATGCATGTTTGTAACTGCAGCAATTAATCTTTCATTTTCTTATAAAATAGGCCTGGACAGAGAGAGAGAAGATTGGAGGAATGGCCTGTCTATATCTCAAAAGGATGAAGAGAGCAGGAAGCAGCGTGAACTGGAAGAGTTACAACATAAAGCGAGAAATCTGGAGATCCAGGCCAATCAAGAGTGTGCGGAAGAGGAACGCCAGCGCAAAGAGCAGCTATTGCTTAAGATGCAGGAGATCGACATGCAGGCTCAGGGGCAGGACTCAGACTTCTTCTCTGATGACACAGGAAGTGTCCGTTCTCCTCCACGGTTGTCCGAGAAACGTAACCACAATGGTATTTTTAAATTTACAGAGCCAGAAGAGAACACAAACACATTTGGGAGTGGGAGAAGAGGAGGTGGTCACAGACCACAAGCACCTAGTGAGGATCTTGATCTTGCTTTTGGCAGCTACGCCCCTTCTTTCGGTAAATCTGCCCCCCGTACAGGGTTGGGCACACGAAACACAAATCATTCACCTCGAGAACCGGATGAAGGGCTGGATCTGAGTGGCCTGGTCAAAGAGAGGAAGTCCAACCTCATGCAGCAGCTTTTTGGGGCCACTGCCACTCCAGCTTCAGCTTCTTCTGATCCATCCAGCAAGATGGAGATTCTAAACTCCCCTCTTACAACCCAGTTCCCATCCGGACCAGCGAGTGGACGGAGGAGGGACTCAGACACACCAAATGGACTAAACATCAGTTCTCTTCCCAACAGTAGAAGCACTCTACAAGTCTCTGAGAGCCGACCCACGGTCAGGGCCATTACATCATTTGACGATGACATAGAGGAAGTCACACTCTGAATAGGGCACCTTTATAGTCAATACAAAGGAATCAGTTTCTTGAAAACAGAAGGATAGAATCCAAAACACATCTGATTTTTGGTTTTGTGCTCCCTTATGAAGTAATCTGATTAAACAATGTTTAGTTTGCTAACATGCTTCTTTTTTAACATTTCCGGCAAAATCATAGAGGAAGACTTTCTCAATTACACTATTTTCATGGTTAGGTATACAAAGGGACCAAAATTAACACTCGCTGTGCACCAAATGTGGAAGAAAAAAACCTCGCCTGTTGGGTGGAAACTCTTTTTAGCAACCACAGCTTAATAGATGGTTAAAGTCAAACTGTTAGAATTATGTAATCAGTGCGAGTGATTTAAATCAAGAACATACGACCTGTCTAGTAGGAAATATATCCGTTGTGACTTGCACATCTTCTAAACAACTTATACCTTCAATTTATGTTAATCAAAGACGGCAAAAGGTTTTTAGGCATTTGGATTTTTTTCACTACTTATGTGGAATTTGTCTCATTTTAAGTCACAAAAACAAACATGATCAGCAAGGTCACAATGTGACAAAATATTTCAGGTATTTTGTTTAATAAAAATAACAGTTTCATATCAGAAAGATAATATTTATGGACAATAAATCCTCGCAATGCACCGTTGTTACATATGGGAGACTAGGTTATTTTGGATTCTACCTCTGTGTGTTGTTATTATTGCTGAGAAACTCCCATGCATACCACATGGAAAGTAGCTATAGTTAATGTTGTATTCAGATTTTCTTACTAATTTATAAGGCCGGGATAAGTAGAGATAGAGGGTGGCGTGCATTAGCCGATAGTCTTGTGTGAGTGTCAGTTTATCTGTTTGTCTGAAAGGAAAAGGCTCTGCACTTTCAGTACTGTTATGACTTTGACAGAGCTTTGCCATCTCAGAGAGCCATGCTGCGGCTTGACTGACTCAGGTCTGGGCTGTGTCTTCTCTGAACCAGTCCTCCCACACAGCACTTTTTAGTCTCTCCCCCTTCACCTCACTTTAGATAAATGTTAATGTCTATTATCCGACAAAGGAGAGAGTCTGGTTTATAAGATATAGTCAAGTTTATAGATTAAACTATAAACCAAATACTCAAATTATCTCTATACGGGGCACCCCAAAAATATGGACAATTAAAAATATCTGAATTTCATTGCATTAGATAACAAAATGTCTAGCCAAGTGGCATTTTCTCAGATCTAACTGGTCCCAATGTGAACAATAGATTATATCTGTTGTATTATCATTTTAAATTTTTAAAACGTATTTTTCTAAAATGTTTTCTTAAATTGTACTTGTGCTACCAGATAAATGTCATTTGATTTGATATTTTGTTATTTAACACAGTGTTACTTATATTTCTATGTGGTATAAGTCAACAAATATTTTTTGGGGGGGCACTGTATATGTTTTTGTTATTGTGTGCACAGTATGATCCTTGTTACTTTAACCATTTAGTAACCAGAAAACTCTGACATAATTTGAATTCCACTTAAATTTGCAGCTAATACAGTGTCTTTATTTGCCTGCTTACACATAATGAGATGTTTTATTTTTTATATATGAATACGTAGGTAATGTATACTTGGCCATTTTGTATGTTCTGTAAAGCCCAGGCTCATCAATGTAAAACTACTCATGAGTCATTATCTGTACGATTTTGTGTTAAAAAAAATTGTTTTACTAGCTCTATACAAATTGTAGTGATTTGGTCTTTATTTATAAAGCATTTCAGGGTTCATTTCAATCTGAGTTACTGATACATCTGTTGTGAAATACTAAAAACAATGTGCTTGATATTGTTGCTTATTGTGACTTTTTAATGAGGGATGTCACACAATTTATAAGTGGACACATAAACCAAATCAAATATTTAACTATGTTTTAATTACAAAAGATGTTTTCACTTCAGGGCCACGTTTACTTTTACTTTTTTTTTTTTTTTTTTAAATAAAATCTGGCACCCACCCACATCAGTAAGATGAAAAAGATCTAGTACTCACTTTGCATTTAAAAATGTAGGTGGGTTTTGGTGTCCCATAATTGTCACTGCTTTCTATGCTTCTATGATTGACATTTTAATCTTTTCCAAAGCACTGCAACATCTTATTGTAGCACTAAAATGGTTCATAGTGAAAAATTCTATTATTTTATGATATTACAATGACTTGAGGTGGATTTTGTGGCTTTATTCTGTTTTATTTGTCTGTCTCTGTAATCAGACTTTGTATTGTATGGTTGAATTTGAAATAGTGATCCTCAATGGTCATTCAAATACAGTTTTTATGGTTTAAGTGTCTTTGTTGCATCTTTCCACATGCTTTTGAAAGAGCAATGTCAGAAACATCATACACACTGGAATATGCAAGACCATTAGTCAGCACATGATATTGTGTATGGAGTGATCTCCAGAATCATAGACGTGTGGCCTAGAAATGTATGCTTGCTACATGAACATCCTCTATCATTATCATGATTGTCTTCTCTTGAGTGCAGAAAGCTTCCAGAGATACATGTGTTGTGAAGCATGGTAGAATGTTAACTATTGTGAACTTACTATAGAATGTCATCCATTGTAAGGTCGTGGCAGAGATGTGGCCTTTGTGAGGTCATTGTGGAGGGATGCTATTGTGAGCTTGTGTGCGAATGTTTCTATGTGTTTAACCTTGAAATCACATGACTGTCACATGTGAATTAGTTATATCAATAATGAATCTGTTATAGGTTTATAGCATGTATCTGATTAAACCTGTCAAGGCAATGGAAAAAGTCTAGGTCACATTTCACCCATAATGAAACCAATTTTAGTATCATGAACATGTTTTTTTTTTGTTTTTGTGGAAATTGTATTTATTAACATTGGTAGTATTGGTAGTACTAATAATTTATGCTGGTTTAAATAAACAGTCATTTTTCTTTTGATTTTGGGGTGAAATGTGACCTGGACTTTTCTGTGAGATTATTGTACCTCATAATGTACTTTAGGTTGTAAAGTTCCAGATTCGCATTTCTTATCCATCCACACTGTAGTAGAGGTATTAATTGAAGTAAGTAAAGGTTATTCTAATGGAGTTAAGCAAATCTTACGTTATTCGCTACGTTTTTTTTTTTTTTTTTTATTTTGAAAATGGACACCATTTCTCTTTTTCGTGTAGGCTTACATTTCTTTTGAGGCCGCGCATACGTTTCCCATACAGCCGAGCGTGTGGTGTCAAGCGTGGATTGGTTTGTCGTCACTTTATCCCCCTCTCACGCGGACCTTTAAACCCATCCAATACAAAGCGCTCTGATTTGCATACAGAGAGCGCGTAACCAATAAGAGTGACATGCTGAAGAGCTTTCCTCGATTTGAACCAATGTCTGAACGCGTCATATTAACATATTTGCCTCGCAGACCAATCGCTTTGAGGAATGGCGTTTAAGTGTGGACCGAACTGACCAATGGACAAAGACGAGGGTAGCGTCTGAGGTCTGCATAATATTAACATGTTATTACCAGAGGTGTTTTAGATATTGATCCTGTATTCGGTGGTAGTTAAACTCATTCCCCCATCTCACAGGTCCATACCTGCTTTTCTAATTTAATAAACACAAGTGACAGGAAAATTTGTAAAAATGCCCAAGAGGAAGGTAAGTCAGTTTATATTTTAATTTCCTCACATATCCTCGATTTTCCCCCATTTTTTTTAAGAAATAGCGGCTCGCGTTTCAACGATGAGAACGTCGAGCAGGTAAAACGAGGATCAAGTTTTTAAAGCGTTCTATCCTAATCCGCCGGTTGGATTATGGAATCCTGCAAAAGCAATGGAACGTTCGATCTTCTTTGCATTCGATCATCGTCACTTGCTGATTTCCTCCATGATAGTTGGCGGTTTAATATCCCGATGTCTCTTTCGCAGTGAATTTGCCACTCTGTGCGCACTTGTGCTGAATGTCACTTTGCGGTGATGCTTCAGTCGCCTTCGGTTAGACTCAAAACCGAGCGCGTCTGATACTCGCTAACCTCCATTTTAAGATGTTCGTTTTTTTTATTAGCTCACTTTCGTCGATCGATAGAGGTCCCCATTATTTTTGTATAGCCATGTTTGAACCGACAGGCTTTTCCTCCACCCCCATTGCGGAGCGGCAGACCCGTATGTAACAAAGCGCTCTGTCAGTCACACTCAACTCTTTCTCGTATATATAGAGGCAATTGTGACGGTAGACATTACAGAACACTGCTAAACTGTGGACTTCTTAGGAAAAACGACTAATGAAAAACAGTACTAATATAACAGCACGTTTGCACGTCAAATGATGCTTTATCGATAATGAAACAAAGTCCGCCGAGCTTTACTATCCAACATCAGTGGGGGGCGTCGACTAGCGCCGAATGATGTGGGGGTTTAAGCCTTTTTTTCTTTTTTTCCAAGTTTGTGGTAAGCAGAAATTTAAAAAAAAATCATTGAAATTACACTCCTGTTCTATCAGCCAGATATGTTCATGATAGAGGCACTGAAGCGTGAGTTTCTCCAGAGGGAGTCTCTCAATTAGTGAGGCTAAACAAACAATGGACACTTTCCAAGAATAGGGTCCTAAACTTCTCAAAGAAAAAAGGAATAATAATAATAAATTAAGTTTTTTTTCAACAAATGGTTGTTTTTCAACAAATCAGTGTCAGTGAAATGAGGTACCTGCTATTTTTCAGAAAATGTTCAACCACAGAATGTCACATTTCTATTCAGCTTATAGTATTAGTTTAAAATAGAAAGTCAAAATTTATTCCAATAAATTAATTTGTCCCTTATTATTGGTTATCTAGTTTGGGACCGAATATTGGTTTTTAGTTGCTGATAAACTTATTTATTATTACTATTTTATTTTTTTTAATTAATTTGTTAATTAACACTGATTGAGTAATGATTGAACTTGACAAATGCAGCCAACACTAAAATTTGTGTACAAATTTAATATCATTTAAATGTTTTTCTGCCGTGCTATAAATATTTTAGTCAGTTTTTGCAAGATTGTGTGTAGCAGTATTGCAGCTAAAATGTGAACATAAATAAACAGAATGTTTTGGTCATTATAATACGCTCATAAAAACATTTTACTACAATGAATTGCATATCAACAGGTTTTGTCAAAACAACATTGTTGTATGATTGTAATTGTTGGATGCAGAGAAGGTCTAGGCCTCAGAATTCAAGCTACTTTGTTAAATAATGGTTCTATCATATCTAATAGTTCTTACAACAATAAAACATGGGATGTGTGTATCTATTTTTAAAGAATTAAATAAAATACCAATTTGTGGAAAGTGCTAGACAAAAAATTATTATTTAAAAAAAAAAAATCAAAAGAATTTTCAGGCTTTCACATTTGCATACATTGAGTATACACTATAAAATGCATTATACACAGATCTAAATTGGCATCCAGTTTATTAAAGTGTGTAAATGTGGCATATTAAATTGTGCCAATAGAACAAGTAAACAAGAAGTCAAACTACCAAAGCTAAATTACCATATAATTTATGATGGGCAGTAACTGTTCAGATTACAAAAATGAAGTACTTGTAATTAGGTTATATTACATTTTTAAAATACTCGTAATCAGACTACAGTTACTTTTCTATTGATTGCATGATTACATGTTATTCTCACAATGGCAGTGAATTATTCAAAATTCATTGCAGGTAAACAATTAATAAAAATATTTTTAAGTGAATGTTTTATTTTGATTGTTTTTATTTTAACCCTGATGTAATGTAATATTAAATGCACTTCATGTTGTTGATAAAGAATGGAATATATTTTCTTTCTCTTTGTATATCAATATGGTACATTATTATCCTATTCAAATAAATGTGATAAATGAGTTAGGTCAAAAGTAATCCTAAAAGTGATCAAAAAGTAGGCAGAATATATTACCTAAATGATTAATCTAGATTACATTACTAACTACAATTTTTGTCATGTAATTTGGTATCAGTAACTGACTACAATTTGTAAGTAATCTACCCAGCACTGACCATAGGCCTTTGGCCAACACAGTGTATCTGATTATAATGAAGTCTGACAAGCCAAAGCTACTTATAATGAGCATTGTGTGTGAACTGAGATGAATTAGCTGATCTTTGCAAGTGTCACTTTATCAGTAAAAGATAACCTAAAAGGGTGGCATGTCCTCAAAGTACTTTGTCTTAGAAGTTTTTTTTTTTTTTTTAAATTGTATTCAATCTACCTGTCACATATTAAATAAAAAAATGTGTTTGTGTGAAGAAATGTCCATATGTACAAATTTTGCATGTTTGTTGTATCTGTGCAGTCACCTGAGGGAGCGGAGGCCAAAGACGCCACCAAAGTTACTAAGCATGAGGTAGTTCAAATTCATTTCTTATTGAAATGTAAACCTGCTAACAGCACAGTTGTAAAAATCATATTTTATGTACATTTTGGTTTGATTGACAGTCCTAATAGCACCATTAAAATAATTTACATTTTTATTTACATGATTTAGCTATAGCACATTTGAGTAACTTTCTGCACACTCTCAATGTTTTTCTTTCTTATAGCCCACTCGGAGGTCAGAACGTCTTTCCTCAGTAAGTGTCTTTGCTCTCTTTCCATATGCCCAGATGTCATTTGCATATTCTCTATAAGGGTTAGTGAGCGTTAGAAATCAGTCTTAGGAACGGGTTTGACATAAACATATAGTGCTGCTATCACATGCCCTCTGGGTATCCTGAACTACAAACCCATTGATGGAGTCTATGTATTATGACTTATACAGTTTAGATGTTTAGTTTAATTGAAATTGTTCTTAAACTACTATATTATTGTGTCAGAAAATAATTTATGACTCATTGTGGCCTTTGCTTCATCCTGTTGTCTTCTTTCAACCCTCAGAAACCAGCTCCTAAACCTGAACCAAAGGCCAAAAAACCAGCTGCCAAGGTAACAGCGCTCTCTTTCTTATGATCCATCTCTAGCTTTGTGACATTTTTAGCATGTTTTTGCATGTGCTTTGCATTGTAGGTAATTTCTTTCCTCCGTATATTATAGCATTTTGCACATTTGGTGGAGTTTGTATATTGTATGGACAGTATTAACTTTTTTGAAGCCGATTTTAGTAGCAGTTTTGCAGTAGAAAGAGCTGGTGCTGGCCGGTGTGTTTTGGAGCAATTAAATTGGTTCAGTACAGAATTATTTACCTCGTTGTTCCATTTGTTTTCTATGCACAGAAGCCATCCAATGACAAAGTGGTAAAGGAAAAGAAGGGCGGAGCCAAAGGAAAGAAAGAGGAGAAAGAATCTGCGCTCACTGCGAATGGAGAGACCAAGCCAGAGGAGGTGCGCTAACTTTTTTTGGTTGCTAATATCATTGCCTAGCATTTTTAGTACTTATCTACATGATCTTAACAAAAATGTGAAGTGGCTAATTGCAGAGCACAAATTAAGTATGATCATAATAATACTTTACCCCTAAAAACCTACGTATATACACTACCGTTCAAAAGTTTGTGGTTGGTAAGATTTTTCAATGTTTTTGAAAGTCTCTTATGCTCACCAAGGCTGCGTTTATTTGATCAAACAATATTGTGAAATATTACAATTTAAAATTGTGTTTTTTTTATTATATTGCAAAAAGTAATTTATTCCTGTGATGTAAAGCTGAGATTTCAGCATCATTACTCCAGTCTTCAGTGTCACATGATCCTTCAGAAATCATTCTAATATGCTGATTTGATGCTCAAAAAACATTTCTTATTATTATCAATGTGGAAAACAGTTGTGCTACTTAATATTTTTGTAAAAATTGTGATACTTTTTTCAGGATTCATTGATGAATAGAAGCATTTGTTTTACTTTAGTATAATTTTAAATGACTTTACTGTCACTTTTGACCAATTTAATGCATCCTTGCTGAATAAAGTATTAAATTATTTAAAAAAAAATCTTACTGACCCCAACATTTGAACAGTGGTATATGTCTACTTTTAAGTCCAGCATTGGTCATTTTAGCATTGCATAACGCACATCAAGTTGCTAAACCGATCTCAGGCCGTGGAAAAGGTACAGTTTGCATCCATTTTGTCACAAGAGCCGTCTCCCCTTCCTCAAAATGCTCTGAGATTACTCAAATTATCCTCCAGGACACGAAAATGTTTTCTTAGAACATTTGCTGTGTGAACAAGAATGAAAGAGCAGACATGTGAGGTGGGAAAGAATGACCTAGTTACAGGCATGTTGTGGTGTATTCTGGACAGTTTGTACTAAAATGACTGGGTGTGAATTGGTGGCGTTTATGTAAAGTTTAGAAGGCTGACGATGACAATGGGTATAATATTGCTTTAAAAAATAATACAACTTAAGGATAATATTATTTGTTATTTTTATATTAAATGTGGTGTTGTCAAATGAACTACTGTAAACTAGCTTGTACTCTTGTAATCTTAATCATGAATCTTTGACCTTTAGATAATGGCCGATTTCGTTGGATAGTCAAGATTAGTGTATCTCCATCTTAATATAATTTGTCCTTTTATCCTACTTGCTTTTCTAATCCTTTTGTGACAAAATGATTAAGAAAATCTAAAAAAACATTATTGTTCAGCGCTCTGTACTAACATGGATTACGTTATACTGGCCAATATCTAATGATCTTTTCCTGTATCCCTTCCCATGGCTTCTCAAACACCTGCATGTGCCCTCACCCTCTCTCTCTCTCACACACACACACACACACACACACAGATCTGTGTCTCACGCTCATCTGTCAGTGTGTCATCATGGAGAAGTTCCGCCCCCTCCTTCCTGTCCATCCGAGGGCAGAACGAGAGTGTTAGAGTAAAGGGTACGAGAGTTTGAAGAGTGCAGTGTGTGTTTGTGTGCTCATCACTGTACAGTCTAGATCTATTCGGCCGTCTCTTTTTGTTAGACTATACAAAAAAACATTTAAATTACATTGTGAATGATTGGTAACTAAGGTTAACAGAATGCTCAGTACATATGACATACTTTCAATTATTATGAATTGCATCTAAAAGATTTTGAAGCGTTATTTCAGAGCCACTATCTTTACCAGACGGTACAAAAAATGTTTTGCGCCCAAGTGCAAAAATAATCACTGTTTTCAAACAGGTTTCCTGAATATTCTTGGGTCAGATAAACATCATTGATCAGTCTATACACGTTAGGTTGGGATAGAAGAAAGTATTTTGTTTTAAAAATACACACTTTCCTTGAATTTAATTAATTCAAATTTAAATTGATTTCCTTTGAGTAAAGGATATAAATGCACTCTGCCATCTTTTTTGTGTATTATAAAGGATGCTAAAAATTAAAATGATCTCAATTTACTCACCCTCAGGCCATCCTAGGTGTATATGACTTTCTTTCAGCCAAACACAATTGAGTTATATTACAAAATATCCTGGTTATTCCAAGCTTTATAATGGGAGTAATTAGTAACTTAGATTTTTGAACCCCAAAAAAGCGCATCCATCCATTGTAAAAGTAATCCATACGGATCCGGGGGGTTAATAAAGACTTTCTAAAGCAAAGCAATGTGTTTTTGTTAGAAAAATATCTATATTTCTAACTTTATAATCTATCTTCCGGTAACAGCCATGCACAAGTCTAGTTCTGGCCGAAGAGTGACCTCTACCCTGACGCATGACGAACGTGGAAGATAGAGCAAAACAAAACACCGGTCAGGAATTAAAATGAATAAAAACGTCTAAAATGAGAATTAAAAAAAAAAAATGTCGGAGGAGCTTGAGTTTGTTTGAACCGCGAGAGGCGTCTACTCTTACGCTATGCCTACGTCCTATGCCGGAACTCAATTATCACATGAACATGCGGACAGACGTTACCGGAAGCTAGTGATTACAGTTTATAAAGTTATAAATATGGATATTTTTCTTACAAAAACACATTGCTTCACTTCAGAAGGCCTTTATTAACCCTCTGGAGCCGTATGGATTACTTTGATGATGGATGGATGCACTTTTTGGGCTTCAAAATCTCAGGTACAGGTACTACTAATACTCAGGTATTCACTCCCATTATAAAGGTTGGAAGAGTCAGGATATTTTTTAATAAAACTCAGATTGTGTTTGGCTGAAAGAAGAAAGTCATATACACCTAGGATGGCTTGAGGGTGAGTAAATTATGGAATTATTTTAATTTTTGGGTGAACTAACCCTTTAAGCTAAATAAATCATCATGATTTCCAATTTGAGGTAAATCGTGGTCATCATTTGTATGTGGGCTTGTACTAACCGAGTGGTTTTGGATGTGTCTGTCTGACTTCCCTAACATAATCTAACGATTTAGAAAAACTAAATCATCATGTCCTCTACATTAGTCATATACTTTTTTCTTTTGTGCTTTTTTTTCTCTGTGTAGGAAACTGAGACGGCCAATACCGAGGCTGAGGCGAAAGAGTGATTGAAGTTCGTTTTCTGGAATAACAAAGAACATTTTTTATTCCTATTGAGTATTTTGTAAAATGCAAACTTTTTTTAGACTTACCGTACTAGATTTCCTTAGCTAAAAGTCGACTCACACTCCCCACTGAAGCACCGTACCTGTCTCCTTCTCTTTCATCCGACAGAAGGATAGATTCATTTCAAGGAAAAGCAACAATTATTCTTGAATATTTCACCAGCAGCTCGCCTGCCAAATGCAGCCACTTGGAACATGTCACATCCTATGATGTAAAAAGCAACCGGTTCATCTTTTGCCACCAGAGTGCATAGCCTTAGCTCCATGTATTTGGTTACTAAGGTATAGATGTGTATTGTCTTTGAGTCTTGTTATTTAATTGGTTGAATATCTTAAAAAAAAAAAAAAGAGAGAGAAAGAGGGAGCAAATGGGGACGAGAGATTTGAGTTGTAACCCTTCGCCTTTTTTTAATCTCCTTTGTAGCATTTTAAGATTCAAGTGTGTTCTTTTAAAATTGCTGAATTAAACATGACCCTTAATGGTGGCAGATATCCATAGCAATAAACAAGTGGTGCTTTGTGCTAGAAGGTTAGGAAAACTCTACAAGAACTGAATCTCAGACAAATGTAAAAGTCCACAAACTAGTTTGAGATACTCTCTGTAAAATGTTTTCAAATAAAAGATGAATAAACGGTCAATAGACTCTGGTGTGCTTGTTACTACTCGTTTCTTTAATGCTCCATAAGTACTGGGTTGTCTTTATTATTTTTAAAGTTTAAAGCAGCCTTAAGCCCCGTTCACACCGAGAACGAGAACGGTATGGACAATATTGTTCTGTTTATTCTAAGTGCGCACTGCAGTTAGCATTTTAAATGCTAGAGCTCTTTAAAGCTGGATGGATTCTGATTGGCTGTCAGTGATTTTATCGTTCATCCACTGGAAAAAAAATCGTTCTGAAAGTGATTCCAGTGATATTGTTTCTCTGTGCCGTTATCGTTATAGTTGTGGTGTGGACTCTGCTATTCTTTTATATTTAGAACGATTTTTAGAACTGTTGAACTGAGTGTGAACAGGCCTTTAGTGTTGGTATACACTCACCTAAAGGATTATTAGGAACACCTGTTCAATTTCTCATTAATGCAATTATCTAATCAACCAATCACATGGCAGTTGCTTCAATGCATTTAGGGGTGTTGTCCTGGTCAAGACAATCTCCTGAACTCCAAACTGAATGTCAGAATGGGAAAGAAAGGTGATTTAAGCAATTTTGAGCGTGGCATGGTTGTTGGTGCCAGACGGGCCGGTCTGAGTATTTCACAATCTGCTCAGTTACTGGGATTTTCACGCACAACCATTTCTAGAGTTTACAAAGAATGGTGTGAAAAGGGAAAAACATCCAGTATGCGGCAGTCCTGTGGGCGAAAATGCCTTGTTGATGCTAGAGGTCAGAGGAGAATGGGCCGACTGATTCAAGCTGATAGAAGAGCAACTTTGACTGAAATAACCACTCGTTACAACCGAGGTATGCAGCAAAGCATTTGTGAAGCCACAACACGCACAACCTTGAGGCGGATGGGCTACAACAGCAGAAGACCCCACCGGGTACCACTCATCTCCACTACAAATAGGAAAAAGAGGCTACAATTTGCACGAGCTCACCAAAATTGGACAGTTGAAGACTGGAAAAATGTTGCCTGGTCTGATGAGTCTCGATTTCTGTTGAGACATTCAGATGGTAGAGTCAGAATTTGGCATAAACAGAATGAGAACATGGATCCATCATGCCTTGTTACCACTGTGCAGGCTGGTGGTGGTGGTGTAATGGTGTGGGGGATGTTTTCTTGGCACACTTTAGGCCCCTTAGTGCCAATTGGGCATCGTTTAAATGCCACGGCCTACCTGAGCATTGTTTCTGACCATGTCCATCCCTTTATGACCACCATGTACCCATCCTCTGATGGCTACTTCCAGCAGGATAATGCACCATGTCACAAAGCTCGAATCATTTCAAATTGGTTTCTTGAACATGACAATGAGTTCACTGTACTAAAATGGCCCCCACAGTCACCAGATCTCAACCCAATAGAGCATCTTTGGGATGTGGTGGAACGGGAGCTTCGTGCCCTGGATGTGCATCCCACAAATCTCCATCAACTGCAAGATGCTATCCTATCAATATGGGCCAACATTTCTAAAGAATGCTTTCAGCACCTTGTTGAATCAATGCCACGTAGAATTAAGGCAGTTCTGAAGGCGAAAGGGGGTCAAACACAGTATTAGTATGGTGTTCCTAATAATCCTTTAGGTGAGTGTACATTTTAACCCTCTATGACACTGTAATAATAATGCAAAATTTCTTTTTTGACAAAATAGCTCGAATTAAAGTTTTGGGGGAAGAATATACATATATTTTAAATAAAATAATAAATATGTAATAAAATAAAATACAGCAATGAAAAATGGTCAAAAACTAGTACCAGTGTGTCTTTCATAAACTGATTTATACATTTAAAATTAGAATGTAATGAAACCTTATAATTTATCCTTTAATATAAAGCCATAGCTAACTCTTAGTTGGCTTTTCTGTATAATATTAATCTTTATTTTTTTTACATGAAATATAAATCATAACTGTGTTATTTATGCATAAACACAATTAAATTACTAAGCACATTTGCAAATAAAATAATTTCAGTAACATAACTATAAAAAAATGCAGAAATGTCATAAAATTTAAATTTTTCCATTGTGGTTGTTTCCTCAATTTATTGTAAAATTACGTTTGATAAACATCTGTGAACAAAAACAAATTAGCTTCTCGATGCTTTAAAAATCCAGATGTAAAAAAAGCACTTCGGAATGTTTTCCTCTTAGAGATTCTATGTCTCGTGACTTAAAACAACATATTATTGGTTTCTTTAAAGACTGTACTTTTAATTCCAACAATGCGATTTGTAGTTTTCTGATTAGTCAAGAAAAATAATGACAACACTGTACCATAAAGGGTTAACTTTGTGGAAAATTCTTGAGGGTCCAGGGTGTTTATTTCAAAGCTACAAAAGCCTTTCAGTGTAGTTCTTTATACACAGACACATGTGACCCTAAACACACACACACTAAATACAACTGCTGATGTCAGAAAGTGAAAGGTCAGCAATGCCGCGGGGAGGCAGGAACAGAGAAGAGGAAATGAATGGACTGACAACCCTCGTTGGTCTGGCCTGCTGTCTTTCTGTAGGCCCAACCAATAGACAAAAAGCCCCATATAGTAATAAAATAGTTTAATGGTCTCACACACAAGCAACATAATTCTGAAATGTTGAAATGAAAGTGCTTCTTTCTCTCAAACTGATAGATCCCCCCCGAGGATCTATACACTTTTCAGGACTGTTGGGCATTTTATAGATTTACTGTTGCTTATTTATGATAAGGATGTCTTTAGAAAGCAAGCACATTGAAATTCATGAACACAAATATATATTAAAACAGTTATTTAGCATTGAATATTAGTCCAAATAAGGTCTGAATAAAATGAGACAGGAAACTGATTATTATATGATTATTACATTATAATTATTATCCATGTATAAGTTAAAATAAATACCATGAAAACTCTCATACATTTGAGTCCAAATTGTCACTAATTCTATATCAAAACTGGACAAAGCATATATATTTATTTTCCACATAATTCAGGAGTTGCATTCCTTTCTTTAAATATTTTTATAGGCCAATTGTATCCTATATTTTTTTTTACTGATTATTATTAGAGGTTACTCTTTCAGAAATCTTTTTAAATTATAAAGCTTTTGTCAATAATTATTATTATGTGAAGGTATAACAATCTGAAAGGTTCAGATGAATCTAGAAAGATCCAAGGAGGCAAAAACTCCAACTTGATTTATTTACCCTTATAACCTTTGACCCATGTTTGGCCCCTGAACTCATCATCTGAAATGTTAGTCCTGACCTCCAGTGGCAAGAAGAAATACTGCACTCCACGGATCACAAAATAACAGTGTTCTTCCAATTTATTATCTTTAATCCAATATATTTTGAACTGGAGTTTAAGATTTTTATTTGTAATATTCTGAATCAAAATGAGTCATTCTTTCAGTGGGTTTTTGCCTTTGTCTGAACCTAGTTATGAAGTTTTGTGCCTACTCAGCCACTTCACCAGATCACCAGAGTTTCTCAAAAGTGTGATAAGTTGCATCAGTTTTTAAGTAGCCTCGAAGCCAAAGCTGCTATATGCATATACTTCTCAAATATCTGACTGCTTTTCTCCTCCACGTTTACTCAGTGTCAGTAGTTTAGCAAGTGTTACATCACCAAATGCAGTTAAGACTAACTGTTGAACTGGGGATTTTCCTAGCAAGGGCACATAACAATTTGCCTCATCCTTATAAACAAAAGTCACAGATTGTATCAAAGTCACCTTTTTAGCTCAGAGAAAAAAGAAAAGACAAACCTCAAACACTTACCTTGTTTAATGCCTCACGTTGATGCACCCCTTAAAACAAGATACTGCAGTACATTTATCTTTGTGGTTGTAATAGTAATGTCAATGTACGCAGAAACACAAAAAAACACGCTTATTTCTTTATAAGACTACAGATAATAGATATAGATAATAATAAAAAACTAATAAATAAGCTAATTAAGGGATCTTATACAGTGGGGAGAACAAGTATTTGATACACTGCCGATTTTGCAGGTTTGCCCACTTACAAAGCATGTAGAAGTCTGTCATTTTTATCATAGGTACTCTTCAACTGTGAGTGACGGAATCTAAAACAAAAATCCAGAAAATCACATTGTATGATTTTTAAGTAATTAATTTGCATTTTATTGCATGACATAAGTATTTGATACAGAAGCAGAACTTAATATTTGGTACAGAAACCTTTGTTTGCAATTACAGAGATCATACGTTTCCTGTAGTTCTTGACCAGGTTTGCACACACTGCAGCAGGGATTTTGGCCCACTCCTCCATACAGGCCTTCTCCAGATCCTTCAGGTTTCGGGGCTGTCGCTGGGCAATATGGACTTTCAGCTCCCTCCAAAGATTTTCTATTGGGTTCAGGTCTGGAGACTGGCTAGGCCACTCCAGGACCTTGAGATGCTTCTTACGGAGCCACTCCTTAGTTGCCCTGGCTGTGTGTTTCGGGTGGTTGTCATGCTGGAAGACCCAGCCACGACCCATCTTCAATGCTCTTGCTGAGGGAAGGAGGTTGTTGGCCAAGATCTCGTGATACATGGCCCCATCCATCCTCCCCTCAATACGGTGCAGTCGTCCTGTCCCCTTTGCAGAAAAGCATCCCCAAAGAATGATGTTTCCACCTCCATGCTTCACGGTTGGGATGGTGTTCTTGGGGTTGTACTCATCCTTCTTCTTCCTCCAAACACGGCGAGTGGAGTTTAGACCAAAAAGCTCTATTTTTGTCTCATAAGACCACATGACCTTCTCCCATTCCTCCTCTGGATCATCCAGATGGTCATTGGCAAACTTCAGACGGGCCTGGACATGCGCTGGCTTGAGCAGGGGGACCTTGCGTGCGCTGCAGGATTTTAATCCATGACGGCGTAGTGTGTTACTAATGGTTTTCTTTGAGACTGTGGTCCCAGCTCTCTTCAGGTCATTGACCAGGTCCTGCCGTGTAGTTCTGGGCTGATCCCTCACCTTCCTCATGATCATTGATGCCCCACGAGGTGAGATCTTGCATGGTGCCCCAGACCGAGGGAGATTGACCGTCATCTTGAACTTCTTCCATTTTCTGATAATTGCACCAACAGTTGTTGCCTTCTCACCAAGCTGCTTGCCTATTGTCCTGTAGCCCATCCCAGCCTTGTGCAGGTCTACAATTTTATCCCTGATGTCCTTACACAGCTCTCTGGTCTTGGCCATTGTGGAGAGGTTGGAGTCTGTTTGATTGAGTGTGTGGACAGGTGTCTTTTATACAGGTAACAAGTTCAAACAGGTGCAGTTAATACAGGTAATGAGTGGAGAACAGGAGGGCTTCTTAAAGAAAAACTAACAGGTCTGTGAGAGCCGTAATTCTTACTGGTTGGTAGGTGATCAAATACTTATGTCATGCAATAAAATGCAAATTAATTATTTAAAAATCGTACAATGTGATTTTCTGTTTTTTTTAGATTCCGTCTCTCACAGTTGAAGTGTACCTATGATAAAAATTACAGACCTCTACATGCTTTGTAAGTGGGCAAACCTGCACAATCGGCAGTGTATCAAATGCTTGTTCTTCCCACTGTATTTAGATTGTTCAGCCCATAAAGTAAACTAACAATAAGTAAACATGTAAGTAAACTAGTATAATAGTATACTCCAGTACTATCATTGCATAAGGTTAGAACTTAGGCATAGGTTTGGCATTTTTAATGTTGTATGACTGCCTCCTAAACCAGTT
The DNA here is from genome assembly GCA_039654105.1 of Coreius guichenoti. Taxonomy (NCBI): domain Eukaryota; kingdom Metazoa; phylum Chordata; class Actinopteri; order Cypriniformes; family Gobionidae; genus Coreius; species Coreius guichenoti. Next base: position 14,126,671 of record CM077178.1, read on the forward strand.
TAACAATTTACAAGAATGTTTCATTTGTTAACTACATTAGTTAACATGAACTAATAATGAACTGCACTTCTACAGCATTTATTAATCTTTGGTAATTTCAACATTTACTAATACATTATTAAAATCAAAAGTTGTACTTGTTAACATTAGTTAATGCACTGTGAACTAACATGAACAAATATTGAACAGTTGCATTTTTATTAACTAACGTTAACAAAGATGAACAAATACAGTAACAAATGTATTACTCACAGTTAGTTCATGTTAGTATAAGTTAACTAATGTTAACAAATGAAACCTTATTGTAAAGTGTTACCAGTTTACTTAATTTAAGGCCGTAGGATGAGACTTCAACTGGCTCATTTAAAGTTAACATGCTCACTCCTTATGTTGCTAATTGCTTACCATTCAGATAAAAAAGAAAGTATATGTACAATACTTGTATGTAATGAGTACGGCTATTGACAGAAGTATAGGAAACTGTTTTACACAATATTTAATAGACATAGACACACAATATGCATGTTGTTTCTTTAATAGATATACAGTGTGTGAGTGACATATAAATAAAATCACCAATGGCCTATTTGTCTGGTGTTGCCATTAGTCACTGGATTCCTGTAACTCACAAGGTTTAATTCATTACATTTTCCCTGTTTACTACCCTTCCCCCATTTTACTGCCCGCTCGCTTTTGGGAAAGAAATGGAGGACTTCCCAATCCAAATCACAACCAAGAGAGGGGGTGGGTTCCTTGGAATAAGTGCGGTTTATGATTGAAATGAAATGATTTTATACACATCACAACCACACAAATACGGTGGTTACATTCGGGTATTTGTTAGTAAGCTTCAATATGCTGTTGTGGAAGAAACATGGTGTCAGATCCGAGCTTCACTGCCCGCAAGGTCGACAGACCGAGGAACAAGAGGCGCCATTAAAGCTCAGGGTCCGGGATTTAGCAAACAAATAACCGTACCCCGAATAAATAGTTAAGTTTTTTGCATAAAAACGAGCCACCATTGCCTTCTTTTCCCCCTTCAGCGTTAGCATCACAGCCTCCCTGACAGCACAATCCTGCGCGTACGTACTAGACTCGACTCGTGTATTCCTGCGCAAAGGGGTTGTGCTTTTTAGAGGGAGGAGGGGGGTGTGGAGCGTAAACTGAAACCCAAAATATCCACGAACATCCTTAAGGCGCATTAAACTACATGTTTTAGAAACATCGTTTCTTGTCAACCCCAAACGCCCCACTGCTCGGGATTTTTGTCCGCATCAATGCATAGCACGTTGTGCCTAAAATGTGACTATTTTGCGAGAGCGCGGAAGGCTCGAGCGACGTGCCGGATCTACTTTCTGTGTGTGTTGGGTGAATGGAGGCGCAGCTCTTCCTGGTGAACAAACACTGACAACTATAGGGCAGCCCAGCGATACCCGCTTCCCAGAACGGCCACACACACCTTCTCCTTCACCCCCAAAACAACCCTAAACATGGCTGCTGAGCGTAAACACGTCGCGCAGTTGAAATCCGGTGAGTAAAAGGGATTGAGAAAGATGACGCTGGAGTATTTTTATATACATCTGCCTTTCCCACCACGTCCTTCTTGAAAGCTAATGTAGCTCATTCTCCCCCATCTCGCAGAACTGTACTTCCTAATAGCCCGGTTTTTAGAAGCTGGACCTTGTCAGGACGCGGCAGAGGTGGGTGATTTTGTTAAATAGGACTGTAAACGACATTTCTGGAGAAGATTGAACGGTAATTTGCTATTTTTGTGCTTTTTTCAGACCTTGATACGGGAGGTTCAGGAGAAGGAGGTAAGCAGCGCGAGCCCTCCTCGCGTCGCATCTCACTGCGCTGCACTTTAGGCTGCTAATTTAACGCAGATTTCACATTTAAGGTTTAAAAACACAAACTTGACCCCTTAGAATTTACCCAAACCTATTTAACACCATTTTCCCATTACAGCTCTTACCCAAAAGGATTGACTGGACTGGCAAAGAACACCCAGGGAGTTACGAAAATTTGGTAAGGGATCCCTATAACCGAGAGAAAACTTTTTAGAGAGCAAAATAAGAAATTGAATTTCCCGCAATTTTTAAATCAGGAAAAAACTTAGCCCGAGCACACGGGGGAAAACCAACCTTAGGGTTAGAAAGGACTGCCATCGGATGAACCCAGAGCCTGGCCTGACCCCAGGGATGTGAGTTTGGACACAGTGGTGTGCACAAGGTGTAAATAGATGTTAAATTTGATGTAGAAATAAAGAGACGTCATGAATGTGGTGCTATAAGGGGAAGGGAGCGGAGGGAGGAGGGACCAGTGCGCAGAGACTGAAAGCGGGGCGGGATGGAGGCGCCCTGCTCCATAATACAACCATAGTCAGGGTAAAATACTCCTTTTACCTTACTTTATTACACTTAAACTAAGCTTTTGGAGCAGGAAACACCAGAGCCGGAGACCTAGAGGATCTTAAGAGGGTAATGGGACTTTTAAGTTGCCCTGACAATATTTTTTTTCGGAGGAAATTATTTTTGAACAGACAGTGCTGTGAAACTTGAGGTCGGTAATACAAACGAGAGGTACATCGAAATGAGTACGTATTGATTAATTTATTAATTATGATATTTAGAGAGGTAAATAAATTATTAATCGGACTATTTACATTTTTTCAGTAGCTCGCTATTCCACGTGGGGATATCACTCGGGAAGACGATTTAATTCCGCATTTGAAGTGAGAGATACCGAAATATCTTGATTTAAAAAACTTAGTGTGTTTTGATCCAGCCCCTGTTATGGCCACCCCCCAATATATATCAGTTGCGTAACTAATAGACTCAACAGTGTGTTAATCACAGCCTGTTACCGTTGTATCTCCGTCGTCTCTTGTACACGGCGAAATTCACACACATTGTAGCGATAATCTGTTATATTGTATCCGCGGATGATCTCGCGCGCCGCTACGCCATTAGATCCCTGTATTATATTGAGTGAATGCGTTTGTGTGTGTGTGTGTGTGTGTGAGTGATCGTTCGTGGATGATTTCACTACCGTGTGTGAAGATGTTAAAGCCCGTGCCTGCAGATTGTGTGTAGGAATAACGCTCACGAGACATCACCGCCTGATGTTGGCGCTGTCAATTAATTTTTTTTTGTCAGGTCTGGAGTCCCTCGATCGATATGTTAATGAGCTATGCAATCTGCATTAATTATCATTATTCATACGATTAGTAAATAATGTTAAACGATAACGATAAGTTAAATAATTATGATAACAACACTGCATTACTATAAGTGATATTTTCACGTTTATTAAATAAATACACGTATTTTAAATAGTGTTTATTCAAATAATAGAAGTAATAATTTAACATTTTTATTAATTATTTTTTCGCAATATAATTTAAATGTAATGTAATAATTAGGAATAATTCATTAACAAAACTATAGGCTATATTTAGATACTGATACTGATTTGAATTTTATAATGAATGTTTTTAATGCATATACCCTGATTCATTTACATTTACGTTTATTCATTTAGCAGACGCTTTTATCCAAAGCGACATACAACTGAATTCACTGATTCACTCACTGTTAAACATGGCTTTATTTATAAAATCATTAGCTAAGCGGTGTGTGCGCGCGTGATTGTATGTGTGGCTAGATATGGTGTTGTGTGTGTGTCGACCAATAGGATGACGCTAAATGCAATTAAAGCCACATTAATTACTGGCCTGCAGTTGGAAGCTGGATCTGCTGAACAGGCTTGATAAAAGATGCCCGTACTGACGCGTTGCGCAGGGGGACGCACATTTTACACTGTAGATTAGATTCATCTCTAGGGAGAATATGGAAAGATGAAGAAAACTGCAGTAAAACTGGATTAATTTGAAACGAAGTGTCGTCTATAATCCTCTAAAGGTTTTAATTATGCTATTATGTAAACGGCGTGTGCATTGACAATGTCTTGTAAATGGCTGTATTTATATATATATATACTTTTATTTTATTATCTAATTATTTTTAGTACACGTTCATTATATGAAATTATTTCATGGTGATGCTGATCATTTTTAATTAATTACACATTGCATGCTTTGATTAAATTGGAATGTTGTCGTAGAAAATGTCATTAATTAATTTAATTATATAATTGTAATTATATTTTAAAAAGGTATTATGTAGATTAATGTTAAGACCGTAAATTGCAAAATGTTTGCATTTATGCTCACACAAAAGCATGTTGGTGCTTTTTTATTTTCTACTTTTTTATTTAAATCTACTTTCTATGCATACACTATTGCAACACAACAATTTAGGTTATTGATCATTATATGAAACAGTATAGGTGTATTAAACCGATCCATTTGTCCTAATACATGTTTGTGATTGTGTGTATAGGTCAAATTGTACAGGCACATTTCTTCAGATCACCTGTTGCAGGTGTGTGAGCGAGTGAGCCCTCTTTTAGAGAGGGAAGTGCCAGCCAGCGTACCTGGAGTCAACTCGCTGCTGGGAGCCGGACGACAGTCAGTGCTACGTACAAACAAGAGTGAGTGTTTCTGTTTGAATATTCATCATCCATTTTTATAATAAATAAATTAACCAGTTAACAGCCAAGTTGAGCAAAAAGGTATGATTTATTTAAATTTATTTTTTTAACTGCTGTAAAGCAATGGAAGATCAGATGTGTATTTTGAGTGATACTGTTTTTTTTTAATGCAAAAGTTGAAGATGGGTAAAAAACTTTGACATTTGGCAGATTCATTCTAAAGGATTTAACTGGGAATCTTTTTAATATTTACAAATAGCATCTCACTATTGCGTCTGATGTGTATGCAAAAGAAAGAGAAATGTTAATTGATCAATAATGGTGGAATTTTCCTCCATAATGCTGCCTTCAAAATAAAATCTATTTCATAGCAATTAAAACTTTCGGTAACACTTTACAATAAGGTTCATTAGTTAACTACATTAGTTAACATGAGCTAATCATGAACTGCGCTTCTACAACATTTATTAATCTTTGTTAATGTTAATTTTTAATATTTACTAATACTTTATTAAAATCTTGTTAAAATTAGTTAATGCACTGTGAACTAACATGAACAAACAATGAACAGCTGTATTTTTATTAACTAAGGTTAACAAAGATTAACAAATACAGTAACAAATGTATTGCTCATGGTTAGTTCATGTTAGTTAAAGGGGTCATGAACTGCGTTGTTTTATTGTTTTATGATGTTTCCTGGGGTGCACTTATAATGTTAGAATGCTTTTTACATCAAAAAATTTCATAATTTATAAATAAAAGGCATTTTTCCTACCCTGATTTTAGCCCTCTGGTTTGAACGGTCTGTTTTAAGGGGTGTGTCTGCTGTGAGAGTTCAGTGTAAACGCCCACTGCTGTGATTGGCTAACGTCTTTCCATTTGAAATAGCTAAGTATTACTCTCTCTTTTAGCGCGTTTTTACTATTACAGCTCTCATGGTTACTAATCGTGAAAAGTGTTGCATTACATTTAGATCTATGGCATTATATTCAGATCGTGGCATGAAAGGTTGCAGAGATGAACATTGTAGCCGATCACAGACATGTTGAGCTCATGAAAGCAGTGATCTCGTCATTGCAACTCAGTTTCTGTACACTAACGAATGCTTTCATTTTCACTAACAGTGCAAATGTGATATAGTTAAGAGATTCGTTGAATAAAACGGGAGTCACTGATAAACTATCGTTGTTTGATTGACAGCTTCAGCGCGCGCTGCTCCAGCGATTGCAAAGGGAGCTTTCTTTGATCGCTTTCTTTATAGAATTTAATCACCGTTAAATAACAGATTATTTTCATCCAACTAAGAGAAACAACGCAGGTTGACGTTTAGTCACTGGTTTGATTTACTGACACACAGACAAAGAACATCTGACTGTACATGAATAATTACATTTCAGATCAGGCATTAGATTTAACACGGTTACTTACATGTTGCATTACTGTCGAGCCCAGGCACTGCACAATATTTTGACTTTGAAAAACCTGTCGTTTGCTGGGCCTGGTGTCAATAAAAGCTTTTATTGGACTAACAAGGAAGTTTTCAGTTTTGAAACTTACAGGATATTCTAATAGTATGATGAACTCTTATATGTCAAAAGCTCAAGGAAAATTTGATTTCTCAGTTCATGACCCCTTTAATACATTAACTAATGTTTAATAAATGAACCTTATTGTAAAGTGTTACCAAACTTTCTATAACATTATCAACAATATTTCTAGTGCCCTTCCAAGAAATAACACAAAAATCTATAATGCATTTTGTTTTTCAGTGTATATCTATCTGCGTTTTACATCAATACCAGTTTGTGTATGTGTGCCTAGGGATTTAATCACTTCTACAGTGTATATTTGATGACAGTCCCACGTGTTTGTTGGCAGGTTGTAAGCACGTGGTATGGAAGGGGTCCGCCCTCGCAGCCCTGCACTGTGGCAGGCCACCGGAGCCGCCAGTCATCTATGGAAGCCCGCCCAATATTGGTAAGTTGCCTTTTATGGGTTGCTATGATCATGTATTCCAGTGGAAGAAGCAACAATCATCCAAATCCTTAGACCTTTATAAAAGCTGTTTTGTATTAATTTGATGTTTGAAATAAGTACATTTAGCTTATATATGCGTTTTAGAAATTGTGGACCATACATTAAAAATAGTTTTTGTTGTAAATGAAATGATTATAATAAGAATGTGCTTAGGATGCTGTAGATTCAAATATAGCATATTTGCTCTCATGTTGTTTTGCTGGATATATCTTGTGTGCTATAGTGGAAACGGTATACAGTCGGAGGCTGAATGGCTCATATCGGTTGGGTCAGCTGGTCCCTACAGCTGTTTACCAACATATGAAGATGCACAAAAGAATTCTGGGCCACCTGTCATCTGTGTACTGTGTCACTTTCGACCGCACCGGTCGCCGCATCTTCACAGTAAGACATCTGGTTTTATGAAATTAGTTTGTTTTTGTTTTGTTGAATGTGCTTACCTTTTTTGAAATATAATGAATATTATTATTATTATTATTATTATTTTTTTTAAATGTATGAATGAATCATAGAACTGAATTGTGCAGGCTTTTAGAACACTGTATGTTTCTGAAACATATTTATGAACATTCGTCTTGTGTGCCCTCCCTTGGCTGCTTTTTGAGTAAAGTATTCTGGAGTGTATTACATCAGGTTATGGAATTTTAATTTGTTCATTATGTTCTTGTGCTGTCAGACTGTGTGTGTGTACTTGCATGTGTATCTGGGAATGTATTTGAATGGTTTGACCACAGGGAGAAGATGCTATATTAATTTATTGTTGAGTTTTATTTATTGCGAGTGTTAATTGGATGGATTTAAGACTAAGAGTTGACTTCAATATCAGCTTATCAAAAAAGATTTCAAGAAATTGGAAAATTAATGGAAAAAAATAAAAACATTTAGAAAACGATTGCTAACTTTTGAGTTTGTTTGAAAACACTATAAATAGGAAGTGTTGTTTTTATATCTCAAGGACATGGAAAACCTGGGGAAAAAAACAGGCAATTTGACAGTTGTGATTTCCAGGTCTAGATTTGATTGAATTAATATTAATTTTTCTAGCTATGCTCAACTAATTGACTAGAAGTTGCTATATGTTTAATATAGAATCTCTCTATATATATTTAAAATCCTTATCCAGTGATCACAAATGACTAGGAAAGAAATAAAAATGTGTGTGAACCTTGTTTACTTTACAGCGTGTGTGATGGAGGGAAACTTCATATATCCCATATTATAAATTTGCATTTGCACTCTGTACTGTAATGAGAAGTACCTTGACTATGCTTTTGTTTTTTAACATATTTAATATATTCAGTATATATAATATTTAAATAAATTCAGAAATATCTATGTATTCTACATAAATGTAGTAAATTAAGCACTCAGAACATACAAATACTGACAAGTACAATGTTTAAACTACTTAGTGGTGAAGCCTTTGTGGCTTTAATTAGACTGTATGCCTCATTAAACTGTACACATACAACTGTATGCCTACCCATTAAGGAATTTAAAGGGATGTCACTAAACTTTTTTAGGGTGCTGTTAAAGTGTCATAATAAAACAATTTAGGTCAAGAGCTTTAACATTGCAAAATCCCCCAACGAACACAACAGTCTAAAATGACCTATTGAATGGAGGGATCTGATCGCTGTTTGGTCCAGATGTCTGAGTGGGTTTGAGGTTCTGAAAGCAGCTGTGGTTTTATGAGTTGAGCAGGGACTTGCCTGTAAGAGAGTTATATGTTCACACTGTATGTAGTTACAGTGCTTCAAAAGAGCTGTTCTGTAGTTTATAATTGGGAGTACCATTAACAGTTACATTCTGTTTATTTTACATGTCGAGATGCTTTGGATGAAAGCATTAATGAATACATGTAAATGTGGCTCGATATTGATTTATGGCCTGTTTTGATGTGTCCGAGTAATTCATCATGTCCAGAAAGTGTTTTCAATGCGTTTTGATTTAAAGGGTTTGGGACCACTAGTAAAAAGGATTATATTTTGAATTTTTTTTAGTGGAACATTTGTGTAAAACATGATGATCATGTTCTCTCTTGCATGATTTGAGGATGATCCAAAGAGCATCAGTGGAAGCAAGAATATCTGAATGTCTGTCTGTACCAAGACTCACATGATCAGTCACAATTTACTTAGTTTGATTAGTGACCTAGAAATAGTGAAGAATATTTCATGTTCATTTGACATCATATTGTATACATAATTTTTCTTACATTTTGAGACTTTTTAAAAAAAAAATTTTTTTTATACTTTTTAATTGGTCTTTTTGATGCCTATGTACACTATTGTTCAAAATTTGAGTTTTTTCAGCAAGGATGCATTAATATGGTCAAAAGTGACAGTAAAGACATTAATAATGTTACAAAAGGTTTTCTCTTTTGATCGTTTTAATCAATCATCAGAGAATCCTGAAAAAAATCTATCACATTTTCCAAAAATAAATTGTTGTTGTTGTTATAATTATTGTAATATTATAAATTATTATAATAAAATAAATTATAAACATAAATTGTTTTAAACATTGATAATAATAAATGTTTCTTGAGCACCAAATCAGCATATATGGGGCTGTTTACACAACACCATTTTCAACTAAAAACGTAAAACTTTTTATGCCTTTTGGCTGTTCATTTAAATGAACAGCATTTGGGGGCCTGAAAATGCAAACTTTTGAAAACGGGTTTCAGGTTTTTGAAAACGATAGCGTTATTGTCTCCGTGTAAACTAAAAAAACGACATCGCCAACTACTGGCCTGGCAGGATAGTACGCTTTTTATTCCTTTTTGCGGATGTTTTGGTGTCGTCGGTACGCAAAAACCACCGTTTGGTGTCCAACGTTTACGCGTCTTTAGTACATCATTGTCGAGTAAACGTACCCTTAGAGTGATTTCTGAAGCAATGACTGCTGAAAATTCAGGTTTACCGAATTTAAAATATTAAAAATAAAAAGTTATTACTTTAATAGAAAAATATTACTTATTTTTAACTTTTATTTTTAATCAGATAAATGCTGCCTTGCTGAGCATAAAAGGCTTCTTTCAAAAACATAAAAAAAAATCTTACTGACCCTAAACTTTTGAACAGTAGTGCATGTCCTTAATAAATCGGACTCTGCTCTATGGCCTTTTGTTGGATTTTCAGTGAGTAGTTCTTTTCTTTTGTCCAATGTTGTGCTTCACTGGAAACTCTTGTCTTAATTTCCTAGTGACTAAAAGGGTATTTTTAGACAGTGAGCCTTCTGAGCTCACAGAGACAGATAATGTTTTGACTCTGGGATAAGTGTAGAGGTCAAAGGTCATGTCATGTTCCATCTGGGCAAGCATACTGTTGCTCTGTGACATCATCATGCCCACAAACTTGTTAAAGATTCTGTGTGTGTGTGTGAGTGGACGTGTTTTGATTCAGGCATTTCTCGGACACTATCTCACTCAGCCTGTGGCGTGAGCTTTTGTTAACATTTGTCAGTGCTCTGGTTTTAAGCGGCCTGTAGGATCGTACTTGTGTGTGTTTCGCTGATGTGTGTTTTTGAGTGTGCACTCTTGGGTTCCATTTTACTCTGCAAGTTTTAATGCTCCAAAAATGGCTGAACAGCAAGGATTACTCCCCCTCTTTCTGCCTCTCCCTCCCTTTTCCTTCAATTTCTCTCTCCTACTCCTGTTCTCTTTGTCTTTTCCTCTTTCAATCTTGGTCTCTCTGTGTATTTCCTCCTCTTTTTTTCTTTCTATAGGTCTTTTTCTCCCGGCGTAGGGGGGCGTGTCTGTGCGCGCACGTTGAAAAAAGTGTTTCTTTTGTGGATTTGGCTGCAAGCCACGAATAAAATCATCTTTTTCATATTCCTGACTGAGCCATTAGCCAGTGTGTCATTGGCATTCCGTCTGTGTTTAACAGATTTCGGGAATGTTCGTCTCTGTGTGTGGCTTGGGGATCATTTTTCTCTGCTCAATTCGATATGCATGTGTGGCCTGCATATTAACGGTTGTTACAGCAGTTAATTCTAGTGTTTCTGGAAACAACAGTGATATTTTCATGTTGGTAAATTTGTGTTTATGAAATGAGGAGGTAAATGGCAAGCTGATTATCTGAGTAAAAAAAGCATCTTTCAATCAAGCTGTGATTTGAAAGACTGCTCTAGGTAGCACTTGCTTTTTATGATCCTCTGCTTGTTGTCATGGAAATGCAATGCCACAGTGCTGCATTTTTAGGTTAAAAGCATGTTTGATTCACCTTGAAATAAATTCACATTGGACTCTTTAGATGTACTATTAGTAAAGAATAGTGTTAGAAGACATTTACAATGTTTCTGCAGGAAGCATTGGGATGATGTACACTCTACCATTCAAACGTTTGGGGTCAAAAAGACTTTTTAATGCTTTTAAAAGAAGTCTCTTTATGTTCACCAAGACTGCATTTATTTAATAATATTTTAAAAGTGGAGGCAAACCTGAATTTTCTAATATGATGATTTAATGCTCAAGAAACATTTATTATTATCAATGTTGAAAACAGTTGTACTACTTGTTAATATTTTTGTGGAAGGCATAATACAGTTTTTTTTTTTTTTTTCAGGATTCTTTGAATAGGAATTTTGAAGAGCAGCTTTTATTTGAAAAGGAAAATCTTTTGTAACATTATAAATGTTTTTAATGTAATTTTGATCAATTTAATGCAGCCTTTCAGAATAAAAGCATCAATTTCTTTAATTACATTTGTACAGCAATTTAATACTTATCCCACTACATACTGTACAATTAATAAATATTCAGGATCGATCAGAAAGTTAAAAACAATAATCACTTGTAAATAGTATTAGATATGTTTCATAATAAATAATAAGACATTATCCACAGGCCCAGGCTATTGTAGAAATCTAAATATCTAAAGTAGGAAAGGAAAGTTATTTATTTGGAATAACATGCACTGATGAATTGTTCTCAATAAGACCAGGAACATGAATTAAAGTCATTAAGTAAATAGAGTCATTTTGATTTCATGTTGACTTTATGAGCAAGGTAAGTTTCCAAAAGTGGTTTTAGATACATAAAACAATGGGTTGTTTAAGGGTGACATCAACTTTGTTTTTGGTTATTGTTACTCACTCTAAGGTAATGTGCTTCTCTTGGTGCAGACCAAGCTTGTTATCTGAGCCTATTTAATTGTATTAAGTGCATTTGACTCGATACGTCCATCTTTAGAGACCCAGTGGGCATTGGTTTAGCTTCAGACAATTGGCTGGAATCTCTGCATGAGTTAATTAATTTGCAAAACACTTGACTAAATTCTTGTGGATTTTATTTGGCTGCACAGAGACCAAACTTTCTGATGAGAACTTCGGAAAGAAGACTTGATATGTATGACGTATGACTTTAGCAGGGTCCGAGGGGTTACCGTTTGTGGTGTGTTTCCTCAGGGTTCAGACGACTGTTTGGTGAAGATCTGGGCGACGGATAACGGGCGTTTGCTGGCGACACTGAGAGGTCATGCGGCAGAGATTTCAGACATGGCTGTGAATTATGAGAACACCCTGCTGGCAGCCGGCAGCTGTGATAAAATGATCAGAGTGTGGTGCCTGCAGACCTGCGCCCCGCTGGCGGTACTGGAGGGCCACGCTGCTTCCATCACGTCATTACAGGTGTGCAATACATTTACATTCACATTTTAACAGACACACAGAGATATGCATGAGAAATTCACCACTATAAGGAATTCTATTTAAGATTTAACAGTGAATTTTTTTTTTTTTTTTTTTCTACAATAACATAGCCTATTTAGATTTTTACTGTGTAATCAATTCCAGTCTAGGTCCTTTTCTGTGGTTATACACTAAATTACTGTAAAAGACAACCATATTGAACACCACTGTAGGATAATAGTGTAAATAGTCACCATTATGGTGATTCATAGTTCCTTTGGCTGGAAACTTGGACCTTTAAATTAAATTAATTTTCTTCCTGCCAATGTCACAGAACACAATTGGATGTACATGGAGAAAATAAACTAAGCATTATGACTGATTGTTCTGTGTTATGGTGGAAAAATATCTTTTATAAACAATTAACCTTAATAGTACCCTGTTTGAAATAGTACTGTGGTAAGAAGGTGAACTTTTATTATGTACAACAAGGCCAACAAAATAGTATTAAAACGAAGTGCATATAAATATAGAGGTTATTGTAATGCAGACACATTATTGTGAGTACAGCACAAATTGTGCTTCTGTGTTACAGTCATTTCCTTAATTGTAAGAAACTGCAGAACTATTACTGCCAAAATGACTGTGAAACTAGTAGCCAGAAATATACACTACCGTTCGAAAGTTTTGGGGTCGGTAAGATTTTTAAATATTTTTGAAAGAAGTCTCTTATGCTCCCAAAGGCTGCATTTATTTGATCAGTAAAAGCAGTATTATTGAGAAATATTAATATAAATTTCAGCAGCCATTAGTCTAGTATTCAGTGTCATATAATCCTCATTTTGTTGAAGGTTGTAATTTGGCAGTTCTTCAGCAGCGATGTTAGCATGTCATCCTTCAAATAATCTTAAACCTGTCTTTGAGTAATCTGGTAACAAATGTGCCACAAACAATACAATAACACCCCATGGAGAGCCAATGATCCATGGAGAGCCTATGATACATTGACCAGATGCTGACTTAAGGGGCTTAATTATATGGGCCTTTTGGGTCACACTTCTGTAAACAAACATATAGTTGATTGCATTTGAGGCACGGTCACAATGTAAATGCATCTGACTAAAAATAACTGAAGTACACACAATCTTTCAGACACTCCAAGTATAAATCGAAAGCATCTGCTCTGCTCTGCTCTGCTCCATACACAGCACGAGCTGCAGAGTCGCAGCACAATGCTTCAGAAGTCTGATGTAACGAGAGTAAGGAGAAATTAGATGACTGACAGGACAATTGCGGAGGATTTGGTGCGCAACAGATCCTGAGCGTCATTGACAAATATCTCATCTTGTAAAATGTGCGGTCTGTACCGCTGCTCCCTATACACAGAGTTGCCTGCTCGTGATTGTGAATTTCAATGCCCCGCATGTAGATAGCGGCTCCATGATGTCAGCAAGTTATACGTGTGATCGCAAACTCAGTGGCGAAAGTGAAAAGTGAGTGCACATTCATAACGATAACCCACCCCCAGCGGTGTTATCGGTAATACCGGTTTAATATACCGGTGTGAAAATTTCCTCACCGTGACATCACTAATAGATAGAATTGAATGCTTCCGTGCTGAATAAAATGAATTTCTTAAAAACAAAATTGTACTTTCCCCGAACATTTGAACGGTATACATTTAAATTGACAAATATATGTGCAGTGAATGGTATAGTCATGCACAATTGCACAGCCACTCATAGAGACCATGTTTAATGTGTTGCAAACCTGTTTCAGCTGTGTGTGTGTGTGTGTGTGTGTGTGTAGTTTTCTCCTCTGTGCAGTGGCAATAAGAGGTTCCTGTCCTCCACTGGAGCTGACGGCACCATCTGTTTCTGGCAGTGGGACGCATGCACACTCAAATTTGGGTGAGTTTCCTTTATTCTTGCACACATCTGTGGGGCTTTAAGATTTGGAGTGTTTTCATTTGAAGCTCTTTTTGTTTAGTTGAATTAATATAAAGGAGAAACATGTCATTTTCTTTTGAACAGAGCTGAAATGTCATATTTTTCTGTGCTTAAAAACTTTCTCTTAGCCCAACTTAATGTGCTGAGACTATTAATTTTTCAATCATTGTTTTTGCAAATCCATTTGGTACAGAAATTACACCCTTCACCTTTAATAAGGGTCATGAAAGAACACTAAGAGCCTATATTCTGGCACTCATCATGCTTCTGTGTGTTTTGTATGTGTGTGCAGGCAGCGACCCAGCAAATTCATCGAGCGGCCCAGACCAGGCGTGCAGATGATCTGTTCCTCTTTTAGTGCAGGTAGGCCCATAAGTGTCAAAGCTCTTTTCTCACCTCTACGTGCTCCCATTTTATTAGGTTTCTTTTACCATTCACAGCCTCTCCCATCAGGAACCCATGTGACAAAATGCTTTTGTTCCAACACTGAACTTGCAGTAAAATGTGATGTGTTCCGAAATGGGACACTTGGGACACTGATCAGTGGTATCTGCCAGTTTGCTTAACTGCTTTACAATATGACATGATACAGATGTGATCTTTTATATAAGATAGAAAATGGAATAAAACTTGTGTATGAATTGAGAAAGTCTATATTGATTAGGGCTGTTAATGAAATGCACAGTCCTGTGTGAACGGCCCCTAAATCTTTATTGGACAGATTGACAAATTTGATTAAATGTATTGCTGTGGACAGTTGGCCAGTGATAGAATTAAACTCAATAATATGGAAATAAAACAAACAAGATTAATTTCTAAGCTGCTTTTTCAGTGCTTTTGTTTGATATCATTACCTTAATTTGTAGGCTTTTCTAATCAAATATTTATATATATATATATGATTATTTGCAGTTAATTTGATTATTTCACCTGCAAATCATGTAATTCAACTACAAATTGTTGTCATTTGACAGCCATAGTATTTAAGACTCATGCCCATGATTATATGAATGTGTGTGCTTACATAGAAATGTGATATTAAATGACTATTCCCATGTTTTCATTGTTCTGAAAGCTTATAAACAGATTATAGAGTGACAGCGGATCGTTTTGGCTTAAACATTTTCTGCAAAGTGAGGCTATAAATATCTTGTTGTCAGACAGATATCACAGACTTTTTAAAAAGAGAGTGTTCAGCGCTGCAGGAGCTCTTCAAACACACATTACTGAAGAAAAGAAACACTCTACTGGCATTCACCCAGATAGACATCCACACACAGATTCTAGTTCTTTCCTCTACATTTCTTTGGTATTACACAGTCTAAATTTGTTCGAACTGTTTGAGTTCTTGTTCATTAACACCATATTGTGGTTATTGCTTATATTTGGGAGATTCCCTCTGCATGAAAATGATGACAAAGCTTTTGTTAATGAGGGATTTTTTCTGATTTGTATGCACATTAATGCTGTGTTATTGATTTATAATTTATGTAATGCTAAGTGATTTTTGATTATATTTCAGGTGGGATGTTCCTCGCGACAGGCAGCACTGATCACATCATTAGGGTTTATTACTTCGGAGGTGGACAACCAGAGAAGATATCTGAGCTGGAGTCTCACACTGTATGTAATGCGTTTGTTTGCATTTTGTGACTATTTATACCTTAATAAACAAAACTGCAATTTAGATGTCAAAAAAGTTAGAGGTAGAGCATGCGTATTGATATTTTTTTTTTTTTTTGCACAAATGGCCCAAGTTTGAATCTGTGTTTGTGACCTTTTCTAACACTCTGTCCAGTGTCTCTGCTACCAAATGAAAAAAAATGCAAACACAAAATGATTAATATTATACTATTTTGTAAGTTAGTATATAATATACTATATAATTATTAGGGCTGGGAAAAAAATATTGATTTCTCGATTTTAATCGATTCTCTTTTTTACGAAACAATATCGATTCTTAAATCCCAAGAATCGATAGTCATCCTGTTTTTACTTGCTGAATGAACGGGACATTGTAGCGCGCCTCCCATCCAATAAATCGCAATAATCTTTGTGCTTTGTTACTAACTATTGATATGAAACAAAGTCTCAGATTTCAAATTACGTCCATTTTATGACGAAATTCAAAAACATAAATACCGTTTTGGCGCTGTGGCGTGAGATCGCTCAGCTCAAGAGAAGCGGCAGCGCGGAGCCCACGTGAACTCATCCAGTTTAATACCAGTTACAGCGCGAAATAAACATGAATGAGCATCTGAAAGTGTGTTAAAAGATACAGATGTCACATGGAATCACTCAATCAGTGTTTCAACCGCTGAAAGACGTCAGTAAAACAGCTCGTAAACAATGTCATGTAATGTCACATTTACCTCAGAAAAACCATATCCAGTGTCCATAAACTCGTTAGTCAGCAAGAAAAATTAACTCTAGAGAGGAGCATTTTGCTAAATATATGCACCATATTACATAGGCTATTCATTATATTTTTTAATCATTTATAATAAATCTGGCAAGTTTTTATGACAGCCACCATTTAAATGTTTATATTTCAAAAAACGAATTGGAGTAGAAATATGATTATGTAATTGTAAAGTTAATATTATAATTTATTATTATAAAAAAAAACATCATTGAGTGTAATTTAAATGTTTGTATACAAATCAGATTTGTTTTCCTTGAGAAAATTTGTCATGTATTGTACCTGATATATATCTAAAATAATCGATATTGAATCGAATCGCGAGCTTGTGAATCGAAATTGAATCGAATTGTGAAATTTGTGTCAATACCCAGCCCTAATAATTATACTATATATGTGACCCTGGACCACAAAACCAGTCATAAGTCGCACGGGTATATTTGTGGCAATAGCCAACAATACATTGTATGGGTCAAAATGATCAATTTTTCTTTAATGCCAAAAATCATTAGGATATTAAGTAAAGATCATGTTCCATGAAGATATTTTGTAAATTTATTATTAGTAAAAAATAAAAATGTATGTGTGTGTGTGTGTGTGTGTATATATATATATATATATATTTTTTTTTTTTTATTGGTAGTAATATGCATTGCTAAGGACTTCATTTGGACAACTTTAAAGGCGATTTTCTTAATATTTAGATTTTTTTTGCACCCTCAGATTCCAGATTTTCAAATAGTTGTATCTCCGACAAATATTGCCCTATCCTAACAAACCACACATCAATGGAATGCTTATTTATTCAGCTTTGAGATTATGTATAAATCTCAATTTTAAAAAATTTACCCTTATGACTGGTTTTGTGGTTCAGGGTCACATATAATAAACTGCTTATATACTATTATATTTCATAATGGTCTAATATAATATTTGCATTATACAAGGTAATTAATTTTATCATGTTGCAACTATTATGCAATACAGTTCAACAACCCCCCAATGTGTATATATGTATAATAGTGTTTACCTAAAAAAAAAATTTCTCAATATTAATATAATATTGATCTATTGTTTTAAAGCACCTCATTTCATTCTCTTTTCTGGCTTTACTGTTGCAGGAATACATTATTGTTTTGAGGTTTCCCCCATGTTTTTTAATGACTTCATCTTTTTCCTCAGGATAAAGTCGACAGCATCCAGTTCTCCCATAGTGGAGATAGGTGAGCAACACTAGCTCCATTTATCTGTGTACATGTGCAAATTTGAGAGAGTGTGTGTTTGTATGTCAGGTTTGTTGGATTAATGGGATGTGGGGGTTCTTATAATTATTATGAGCTGATGTTGTCAGCAGAAAAAATACCCTTGTTCCCATCACACACAAACATGCGTGTCAGATGCCTACGATACACATCGTACAAGAATTCTGGTGCGTGAAATGTCTTTCTACTTAAACAGGCATATGACAGTTACCCACACACACCAATTCTTTATTCAGTCTCTGCAATCTCTTTTATGTTCCTCACTCGCTCTACTTTAATGAGCAAATGTTTTTGCATTGGGGGAAGGGGAAATAGAGAGTGTGACAGGAGAAGAGGGAGAAAAGAAGGAGAGGGAAGGAGAGTAGTAGGATGGAGAGGTCTGTAACCGGTCCCTAAGGAATTAAAATGATGGATGTTCACATGAACAGATTCTTTTTACCGGAAGAGACAGCATGCAGTGTTGCGTATATAAGAAGGGAAGAAATCTCACGAATCAATAGAACTGCAGAAGAGTATACTATCAAAAAGTGTCCATGCCACAAATGAGTAGACTGTGTGTGCATTGTGTGTTACTGGGTGCAGTCTTATTTAATGGAGTAACACTGACTCATTTTTAGAGCAATACTACCTCATAGAGTAATGAAACACTCTTATGTTTATGCAAACTTATCAGCTCATCACACACAACCTCCCTACCTTGCAGTGTAATGCAATTTTTGTCTTTAATTCACATTAATGCTATGCCACTGCTTTGTAGACTGCAAAAATAATTTTCTTAGTCATTATTTTTGTCTTGTTTTCCAGCAAAAATATCGAAACATCCCAAAATACATTTACTTGAGAATCAAAATTGCATAATATATTAAGATTAAGATGAGTCGGAATGCGCACGGGCTAATTTCAAGCTACAGGCAAAACAAGTGAAAAATTTAAATTTTGGTCGAATTTTAGGTTTTCATAAAAATGAGTTAAGCCCTCGTCTAGCGATCCCAGTGCTCAAAATAGCAATTAAACATCTAAAAGTATCTTTATTTGTGCGTTTTCGGAGAGGAGTCCGAAGGAGTTATCTGTTATGTCTGAAATAAACGTTTGTTTAATGTTGGGGTAAAACATCTGATGTGTAATACCGTATTATAATAGATCCGTGCGGTACTGTATCTTAATTGTTCTTGTACTGTATCTTACCAAATTTGGTGTTATTACCAGGGATTTTAAGGTATAGTTTACACTTTAACTCAATTTTTCTCAAAACTGAATTTGCTGACTCCGTCGACTTCAAATAGGTATAGCTCAGTCATTTTTGTCTGATTCCAACAAATCATACATCACTTTGAAGGTTTTTTTTAATAGAAAATGTGAAAATAAAAAGAACAAATTTTTGAACATTTGCTCATTGCGACTCATTTTGCCAGCACGGGTCAAAAATAATTTTAATGTTCAACGTGGAGGCAAAAAACCCGCCCGACACGAATCGATGGGTGCTTGCTTCCGTGGAGTGCGTTTAAATAGTTTAATGCACAGCTAGCCGTGGATTATCCCGCTTATACCATGATCATTTGCCAGCACTGACAAGTTAAAGCTCTCATTGATGTTTGCAGAGCTAAATTTGACTGGAAGGGTTAAAATGATGGTTATGTTAGATCTAGTGTTCTGTCTGCTCTAAATCAGACACAGTGATCAAGTAGTGTGGTAAGGTTACATTTATTTGATTGAATTATACCATTTATTTGAATGAATTAGCCTATTGAGAAAGAGCGAGTGAGAGAAAGAGATGCATGTGAATTACCTGTGTCTGTGCAGCGTCTCTACTAGCATTGCTGTGAGTTTAATTACTTCAAAAACAGCAACGTTACAAACTCCTTGCTGAGTAATATAATGTTGCGAATCAGTAAAGTTAATTTATTAATAAAAGTCACATGGCAGCATTGACAGCAAGTTTCTGTGCTTCTGTTTCTGTGTGTGCGTAGCAAGATCTCTGTTCGAGTGACTTATGTGTGTGTGCACTTCAATGAAAGCAGCGCATTAATATTGAACGGTGATTAAACTGACTTGGAACTACCAGTGCATTAAACAATTATATTACACATCCTCTAGCCAATCAGAATCAAGTATTCAGACAGACCATGGTATAATTCAGTATATATTCTCTGAAAACAAAACATGATATATAATGTAATTTTCTGTCTCAAATTGTTTAAAGATGTTTAGATATTGTTACTGGAAAATGATATAATATGGTTTAAGAAAATTATTTTTTGCTGTGTAATTCACATACAGCACACATCAATAAACCTCATACGCATACACAAAATAGGTAACACTTTACAATAAGGTCTCATTAGTTAATGTATTAACTAACATGATCTAACAATGAGCAATACATTTGTTATAGTATTATTTATTATTCTTTGTTAATGTTAGTTAATTAAAATCCAGCTGTTCATTGTTTGTTCATGTTACTTCACAGTATATATAATGTTAACAAATACAACTTTTGATTTTAATAATGTATTATTTATGTTGAAATTAACATTAGCTAAGATTAGTAAATGCTGTAGAAGTACAGATCATGTTAACTAATGAAACCTTATTGTAAACTGTTACCACAAAACTTACACTTTTACACTTTTACGCTTTTGTGAAGGAGGTGGGATTCACTCGCCTGTGCCTCTCGAGTGAGAGCCAGCATAGCATAGGTTGTCTTTGCCTTGACCGTGTCCAGGTGTTGTCTAAATGACAGTGTTCTGTCAAGCTTCATGCCAAGGTATATGGGGAAGGGCTGGTGCTGTAGCCGGGTGTTGTCAACCATGATGTTCATTTCGCGGGACGCCTCTTTGTTGTAGAGGTGGAACATTGATGATACGGTCTTGTCAGTGCTAAGCTTGAGGCGCCAGTTCTTCAGGTATGAAGACAGGATGTTCATGTCTTCAGAGAGGCCCTCCTCTACTGCTTCCTTGGATGACTTGCTCAGTAAGATGGCCAGGCCATCTGCATAGCCGTACTTCCTCGATTGTGTAGCAGGTAGATCGTGGATGTAGATGTTGAACAGCATAGGTGCCAGCACTGAGCCTTGTGGGACACCGTTCTTGAGCTTTCTCACCCTACTGCTTTGGCCATTGCTGGTGTAGCCGAAAGCTGCGGTCAGCATCTCCATTATGAGGCTCACAATGCTGTTGTCTGGGATGGTTTCCAGAAGCTTCATATGTAGTCCGCGCAGCCAGACAGTATCGTATGCGGCTGTGAGGTCCAGGAAAACAGTGCCGTCCTTATCTCCTATCTGGAAGCTGTCCTCTATGTCTTGGCACAGGAGGGTCACCTGGTCTGTTGTTGACCTACCGCTTCGAAAGCCAGCTTGTTCTTTGGGTAGTTGGGGGTCGACCACTGGATTGAGACATGCCAAGATAAGACGTTCGAGGAGCTTGTATGGAACGCAGAGCAGTGAGATGGGCCAGTATCCCTTGGGGTCGTCGCATGGCTTGTTTGGTTTCAGCAGGGCGATTACCTTGGCACGGCGCCAGATCTTTGGCAGCTTTGAATGTTGGAGACATGTGGAAAGGAAGAAGTGCACCGGTCTTCAGGTGTTTGATGGCCTGTTCGATTTCTGGTGTTGTGAATAGGTTGGAATTACATCCTGGGGCCCTGAACAGCTTGTGGACTCTCGTCAATGTTGTCCTGGCGAAGTCCTTGTCTGCATTTGGAAAGCGCCATTACTTAGCAGGAGGGACGCGATGGAGTTTGCACTGATGGGGCACTGTACTGGGGTTGTTGACCTTCTGGTCAGCTTGTTCAAGGTCTGCCACGCCCGGTGCCTGGAATGGGTGAAGTCGATTGATTCCACAGTCTCTGTCCATCGTTGCCTCCGTTTCTCATTTAGCCTGCAGAGTAGTTCTTCTGCTGCTTTGTCCCTATCCTCGCTAGCTTGTGCTTCTGCATGGGTGCGAAGTAGGTCTTCACATTCATCATCCCAGCAGGGAACGTAGGCTTTGCGTATACCGCGTGGGATGTTCTTTTTGGCAGCTGCCAGCAGCATCTTGCAGAATGAGTCGTAGGCATCGTTTAGGTTGTTGTGGCACAGGTGTGGTAGACCAGCGGCTGCCTTGTTCACAAGTGTCGTGAAACCCGCCCAGTTTGCTTTGCGGAAGTTCCACCTCTTGGCATCCCTCCCTTGCACTGGTTGGACCATTGTTGGGGTGGTGATGAGTGACGGTCGATGGTGTGACCGGGGGAACATGTTCAGGATATATCTGACAGAAAGTGGCTGGTTGTTGTGCCATTTTGCAAATGCCAGATCTGGATTGGTGGTGCTGTTCCATCGTGCAGAGTAGAAAGTGCTCGGCTCTTTCGGATCGTATAGGAGTGTCGCCTCAGCGGTGGAGGCCCAGTCTACCAGGAAGTCACCATCAGCGCTGGAGCTACTGTAGCCCCATTCTGTATGATGGCTGTTGAAGTCTCCAGCATACACAGCAGGGGCTGGG
The DNA here is from genome assembly GCA_039654105.1 of Coreius guichenoti. Taxonomy (NCBI): domain Eukaryota; kingdom Metazoa; phylum Chordata; class Actinopteri; order Cypriniformes; family Gobionidae; genus Coreius; species Coreius guichenoti. The sequence continues at coordinate 14,149,001 of CM077178.1, forward strand.
ACATCTGGCAGCGACGATGCAATCAGTCTGCTTGGAGGAGGCTTGTAGACGTTAACGATGGTAGTATCTTGCACTTTCGTTGTGATCCATTCTACCTCTGCCCTTTTTGGGGATATTCCTATAGCTGACCAGGCCATATCATTGCGGACGAATGTAGCCATGCCATGGTGTTTATTGGCAATATATCCAGCCAGGGTATACCCAGGGACCTTCAGGATGTTCTTGTTTCCAGCATGGGTCTCCTGCAGTAGAATCACCGTCACATTGTTTTTGTTGGCTATTTGTTCAAGTATGTTGGTCTTGGCGATGGTGAGTCCTTCGACGTTGAGCTGAAGTAGTATTAACTCTAGCTCTGCGGTCTGCGGTCGTTGTGAAGACATTAGTTTCGCTTAGGAGCATGCAACCTTGCAACTGCTCTTCGCTACTAGTAGGGGAGGCCACGTAGAGGTTGTCTTCTTCCTCACTTATATGCTCAAGGAATGGCAAGTCAAATGAAATTAGTGTAATAGAAATAAACTTAACAAAATTAATCCTGTGGTTGGTGGAAAACATTGTGCATTTTGAAAATCTCTGGGACCATATTAACTACACTCACTGTCGCATAGGCCACTCCAGACTAACCCATACGTTTTCTCATTTTAACTTAATTTTTCAGCTTCAGCTTATTTTCCTTCTAAAAAGTGGAATGAATTTATCACTGCAAGTTGTACAGCTTTGATTTGACTAAATGCTTTAAGGATTTTAGTAGATACTTAAAGGTTTATTACAGTATGCCTCATTCATTCCTTTTCATGAAGCTTCAGAGTATGTATTCTTTTAGATTATATTTTTGTACATATACCTAAATCCATAAATGTGCGTGTAGGTTTGTAAGTGGCAGTAGAGATGGCACAGCACGGATATGGCAGCTGCAGCAGCAAGACTGGCGGAGCATTCTCCTGGACATGGCCACGAAATTGCCTGGGTACGATAAACATTAATCACTGTTTTAAAAGTATGGCTCTATTAATTGTGCATTAATATTACATTTTCTTTGCTAAACAATTGGTCGTTAGCAACATAATTACTTTGGAGTCCTGCAAGGTCAATTGATTCTGACCACACAGCAGCGACTGAGATGCAACACTGTAAAGCCAACAACAAACAAATGCCTTTTTTTATATATATATATATATATATATATATATATAATATATTATTATTATTATTATTATTATATATATATATTTTTTTTTTTTTCTCTCTTTTCTCCATCATTTACTGATAAAGATCCTATCAGTCTGTAGTAACATTAACATATTTAATCATTTGCATGTTAAAGTTAACTTTGGCAGCTTTTGTCAAATTGTCATGAAGTTCAAAAGTCTGAGGCCAAATTTAAATTCTGGAATGCCACATTAAATTTAAAGTTGGTATATATATATTCCAGCTTTCCACTTAATTCCAGCTTTAAATTAGATTTTGAATCCCAGAATTTCAATAATTTTTTTTTAAATTTCAATGTTAATTAAGAAAATTCATATTAAATTCAACATTTTACTCAAATTGTTATGCTGTTAATATCATTTGTATATATTTTTTAGAAATTAGAAAAATAGAAATATTTAGAAACATTGTCTTTCTGTATATTAGTTTGTCTCTCTGCAAAGCAAAGTTAGAAATGTTATTCCTATTTGTTCTTTTAAAAACGTTACTTATGTTCTGTCTTTTTTTAGCAAGTACAACCCTCCACCTTTAGAGGACAAAGTTACCAAACTGAAGGTGACTATGGTGGCCTGGGATTGCAATGACAACACAGTCATCACAGCTGCGAACAACTTGACATTGAAAGTGTGGAACTCTTATACGGGGAACCTTATTCATGTATTGATGGTAAGAGCGTGAAGATTTCTCCAGAATGATTGTAAGGAGACAATATGTGATGAATCATGTTGTCATCATGGCCCTTCACCCACAGGGCCACGAGGATGAGGTGTTTGTGTTGGAGCCACATCCGTTTGATTCAAGAGTACTTTTCTCTGCTGGTCACGATGGGAACGCCATCGTCTGGGATCTGGCAAGAGGGGTCAAAATACGCTCTTACTTCAACATGGTAAAACAACCAGCTACACTCCCATTTCTTTTATCAGATCCTATCACTTGTTTGACCAAAATAATTATGCTTATAAATACAGTTAACTTATTAACTGTTCACTATTGATTTATTGGTGTTCATTGTGTCTCACAGACTGTGTTTCTCTATTTTGATGTGTGTGTTTGCATGTAGATCGAGGGTCAGGGCCACGGTGCAGTCTTTGACTGTAAGTGTTCTCCAGACGGGCAGCACTTTGCTTGCACTGACTCTCATGGTCACCTGCTCATCTTCGGCTTTGGCTCTAGCAGTAGATACGACAAGGTATTGAAAGCCTATGGGGCCTATTTTAACGATCTGAGCACATGGTCTGAAGCGCATGGCGCAGGTGCACTTAGGGTGTGTCCGAATCCACTTTTGCTAGTTTAACGACGGGTTGTACCTAGTCATGGGTGTGTTTTGGCCGTAACGTGCAATAAACCAATCAGAGTCTCATCTCCCATTCTCTTTCATGGTGGATTCGCTGTTTACATGGCGGAATTTGCGAGCGGAAAGACCGAATGCTTCTCCAGAGAGGAATCCCTTTTATTTTTAATATTTAAAAATGTTTGTGTGCTGCTGCGTGTCCCTGTCTGTGTAATAAGCAGAGTGTACGCGCATTGTGCACCCGCATATATGCACATATTACTAAGGCACTCTTTAAATAACACAAAAAATACTGCAACTGAAAACGATTGCGTAATCGTTTTCAGTTGCCTCAAAATAGCAACGCGCCAACAATGTGCCTGAACACACCTCGTTTTCAAACCAGCACGCCCATGGGCGAACAGATGGGTGCGAGTGCATTTGCTTTTTAAACAACGTGGCGCTGGACGTGAAAATGATAACTGCGTCAGGCTGAAACTAGCAAAAAACACTTGCGTCGCGCATGGCGTCGCATTGCGCCGGGTATATGATAGGGCCCTTTGTACATCTCTGACACTATGTTCAGAATAAAATAAATATAGATTGAATAGTGTGCTACATTGTTGTCACATGACCTCATCATGTTGCTTTTTTTCAATTCAATCTGTGATTTCATTTTAATTCTAGTTTTAGTAATCTAGCTTTAAATCATTTGTGTTTCAGTTTTAGTAATTTTAGTATTTAAATTTATTAATTTAAGTTAGTTTCAAAGGCAACACTTTTTTTTTTTTTGTAAATTTTTTTTTTTTTACGTTTTTTTTTCCCATCTAATTTTTTTTAGCTTTCAAATACCAAAAAAAGTTGTTTAAATTGCTAAATGAATTTTAGTTAACAATAGCAACACTGCACAAGAGTAATGTTTATTGCAAAAATGCGGAATGCACCGATATTTAAATTCAGGCCGATATAAAAAAAAAAAACACTAAAAACTATTAAGTTTTAAATGCTTCAAGTAAATTTAGACGTTATAATGTAAAGTATGATAATGGATATTCATTGTGAGATTTGATAGAGATTATATTTAACAGTGTTATTAAATTATTGTTTTTAAAGATTAAGTGAGTGTTAGATAACAGAAATAATAATCTAAATGTAAAAATAAGGGAAATGAGAATGCACAATTAAAAATGCAATATTGTCCAATACGATATTTAAAAAAAAATTTACTCTGAATGTATCTATTGATCCGTTCTTCAGATAGCAGATCAGATGTTCTTCCACACTGATTATCGGCCGCTGATCCGTGATGCCCATAACTTTGTGCTGGATGAACAGACCCAGCAAGCACCCCACCTCATGCCTCCGCCGTTCCTGGTGGACGTGGATGGGAACCCTCACCCTCCACGCTACCAGAGACTGGTTCCCGGCAGAGAGAACTGCAGAGAGGAGCAGCTCATACCCCAGATGGGACTCACGTCATCGGGTAAGAAACGCAAACAGGCAGTTTACTGTGAAGAGTAATTTTTGACACTTGTTTATAATCACAGCTTTCACAAACATACAACTACAATCTGTCAGTGAACACTAATAAGGTGCTCACATGTCCCTGTATTTGTTTCTAATTTCCTCACTCAGGGTTGAATCAGGTGGTTAGTCAGCAGGCTGCAGAAGGCTCAAGTCCTCTTGATAGTATGATCCAGAGACTACAGCAAGAGCAGGACCAGAGACTGGGGTCTGACACCAGAGCCAGTAGAGGTAATGCACAATCTCAGTTTTTAGCTTGATTTTTTGTAAAGCATGTCAACCGATATTAATACCAGTGACATTTCAGTGGTTTCTTGATATCTCTGTAAACAATAATGTGTTATTGAACACACTTTAAGTGCAATTTAGTATTCTTTATATATTATATACTTTTTTAAAATTTCTTTCTTTTTTTTTAATCTAATGTTTATATTTTATTTTAGCTTTACTTCAGTTACCTAAAAACTATTTTTAATAGCTTTAGTTAGCAATAACAACACTGAATATGACAAATTATATCGCAAACAGTGCTTGAAGTTTTTCATCCATATCAGTTATTCATGTAAATACTCTAAATTAAAGAGGTCATATGATGCTATTTTAAAGTTCATTATTTTGTTAATCGGGTTAATAGAATAGGTTAACATGCTTTAACGTTCATAAAACACATTATTTTTCACATACTGTACATTATAGCAGTACCTCTATTCCCAGTCTGTCTGAAACGAGCTGATTTCTACAAAGCCCTTTCTTCCGAAAAGCTCAGAGTGCTCTGATTGGCCAGCAGACCCAGTGCTTTTTGATTGGCCAAACACTTCAAGTGTGTGTCGGAATTGTAATGCCCCTTACCATAAGCGTGAGCTTTAGCTTCCAAGGCTTTAAGCAATTGTAAACACGCGGTAAATGTCGTCTCGTTGGTCCTCTGTAAAATGCGCTGTGTACAAGCAAACGTTTGGGTGGTACTGCTTAAGAACAGCTTTATAAATGAATCTTAACCTCTGATTCCTAATTTCATCCTTTTTCGGAAAAACCGAAAATCCTTTTTCAGTGTGCTCTGCTAGAATAAATCCCTAGACTATGAGCTTTGTAACTTTGCAGATCGTATACATGCACAAAAAACAAATACATTACATAAGGAAGGAAAAGGAAAACATTAAGAAGTATCATGTGACCCCTTTAAAGAAAATACCTAAATGTAAAGTAAAATATAAGAAGACAAAAAAGAATTCAAAAGTTGCATTCAAAAGTTAAAACCATGGAAAGCCTGTATTTTTCACAGTCCATGTTGTTCCAAAGCAACTTTACAATGAATAATGCCTTACAAACCTCCCAGTGAGCAAGACAAAGTTATCTCTACTGTAAAGTATAAAAATGTCATCAGATGATCTCTATAAACCGGTGGGTGGTGATTGTAATTCTGTTGACAGTAATGCTGATGCAGGTTGCATGTCTGGTTTGTGTGCGTAGGATCTGTCAGTTCTCCCACAGAAGTCTCTTCTCCACCTAATGTGGGTCTGAGACGTAGTGGACAGATCGAAGGTGTTCGGCAGATGCACAGTAACGCGCCTCGCAGTGAGATCGCTACCGAGAGAGACTTGGTGGCGTGGAGTCGACGGGTCCTCGTTCCTGAACTATCACCAGCCATAGCTTGGTAAAACACACACACAAAAATACAGTAGGACCAAAAGTCTGAGACCACACTGCAGATCTGGGGGTGGGGTGGGGTGGGGTGGGGTGGGGTGGGGTGGGGGGGGGAAATATAAAACAAACAAACCTTATGATGCATAATGAAGTTGAAACATTCATATATCTCTTATTGGTAATATTTTGATACCTGCTACTCAAACAAGACCTTCTTATGTCTTTTCTTTCTATTGTTTTATACAATATAATGCAGTTTGTTCCAGTTAGACATAGATGAGGTGTTTGTGACATTTCTTTGTGTCTGTTTGCAAATGTAGTAAGCAGGAGACCTGGCGTACAGCTAAAGGGGAGGAGGAGATCAACATCTACAGATCAGAGAGGAGGAGACGCAGCTTACATAGCCAGTACCACAGAGAAAACCGGGTAAATCGCCATATCTGATCATCAATTTGAAAATGTATTAACAAAATGTAGATAAACTAATCGTCCTCACTAATTGATTAGTCAGAGGTTGGATGAAATACTGTATGGTGTATGTGTGCAGCATCATACACTGCCAAACCTTTATATCCATCTAAATGTATCTTGATGACATGTTGCTAAAGCTGTTGCTGCTGTTTAACATGCAAATTCAGGGCTCCAGACTAACTTTCCACTGGTTGCACTGGTGCTGCCAACTTTCTCAGTTGGTCTCACCAGCACATGATTTGGTCACACTTTTTTTGGGATTAATCAATGCATGCTAATGAATAGTTGTCTTAATCTGCATACCCTAGTTTTGCACTGATGTAAAAAGACACGAGACCTCATGTTGGCAAATTGTTTTAATCTTTTAACTATCAAATGAAAACCATAAAAAAACACCATATATGTTTTTTAATGTTTGATTATATTTTTACGGTCTTAACAGCTGTACAACTCATTGTCCCCTTGGGACACATCAGTTGTCTGAATCTATTTTTGCTGCGCCGCTCATGTTGAATTAAGCCACAGTATATTGTTCTTGATCAAAACTGACCTGATTAACATGAAAAATAACAAATTTCACCATAAAATCATGCAAGTGAAATGTTTTGTTTCAGAATCACCATATGACATTCAGCGCTGTGAAAAAAATAAAATAAAAAACACGAAAACATCATTGCCAGGAGATTTTGCCTAAACTTCAAAGGCCTGTTTAAATGATATATCTAAACTTTAAGATTAAGATTACTTTTATCATGTAAACTACCTATATACAGCATGTTATATGCATATGTGTGTGGGACAGAGGGGAACACTGTCACATCGCAGCAGAGTATGCTGCCCATCATAAATCAAAGCATGTGACAGACGGGTCAGAGAAAAACAGAAAGGTGACAGAATGGACGATACACATCTGTATTTGCAGTACACACGCCACGGTTCAGCTACGCGCGACAAACGCTGCCAGTGTGAAAGCACAATGGGTGCATGCTGCTCCCGCTCTGCTTACGCACAGCTTCTGCGCTGATAATAGGGACTTTAAGCAGCAGCTGCTGATACTGGCGTTCTGTTGCGCATGCACAAATTTAACTGCTACTTTTTGACGTTCTACTGTAACCGTCTACTACGGGAGAATAGCCGATTTGCTGTAGTCGATAATATGTGGCAGATTAGAAAAGTCCCTAATGCAAGTGCAGGTAGGCACTACTAGGCAGACACCAATTGAGTGCGTGACTCGCACAAATGTGACCAGGTCAAATTTTAACTCGCACATTCTCAAAAAATGGTCGCAGTCTGGAGCCCTGAAATTACAGGAAAGTATTCACAGCGTATCACTTTTTCCACATTTTGTTGTTACAGCCTTATTCCAAAATGGATTAAATTCATTATTTTTTCCTCAGTTCTACAAACAATACCCCATAATGACAACAAGAAAAAAGAAGTTTGTTTGAAATCTTTGCAAATTAAAAAAAAAAAAAAAAAAAAAAAAAAAAATCACATGTACATAATTATTCACAGCCTTTGCCATGACACTCAAAATTGAGCTCAGGTACACCCTGTTTCCACTGATCATCCTTGAGATGTTTCTACAACTTGATTGGAGTCCACCTGTGGTAAATTCAGTTGATTGGACATGATTTGGAAAGGCACACACCTGTCTATATAAGGTCCCACAGTCAACAGTGCATGTCAGAGCACAAACCAAGCCATGAAGTCCAAGGAATTGTCTGTAGACCTCTGAGACAGGATTGTATTGAGGCACAGATCTCTGGAAGGGTACAGAAAAATTTCTACTGCATTGAAGGTCCCAATGAGCACAGTGGCCTCCATCATCCGTAAATGGAAGAAGTTTGGAACCACCAGGACTCTTCCTAGAGCTGGCTGCCCGGCCAAACTGAGCGATCGGAGGAGAAGGGCCTTAGTCAGGGAGGTGACCAAGAACCCGATGGTTACTCTGACAGAGCTCCAGAGTTTCTCTGTGGAGAGAGGAGAACCTTCCAGAAGAACAACCATCTCTGCAATACTTCACCAATCAGGCCTGTATGGTAGAGTGGCCAGACGGCACATGACAGCCTGCCTGGAGTTTGCCAAAAGGCACCTGAAGAACTCTCAGACCATGAGAAACAAAATTCTCTGGTCTGATGAAACAAAGATTGAACTCTTTGGCCTGAATGGCAAGCGTCATGTCTGGAGGATACCAGGTACTGCTCATCACCTGGCCAATACCATCCCTACAGTAAAGCATGGTGTTGGCAGCATCATGCTGTGGGGATGTTTTCAGCGGCAGGAACTGGGAGACTAGTCAGGATCGAGAGAAAGATGAATGCAGCAATGTACAGAGACATCCTTGATGAAAACCTGCTCCAGAGCTCTCTGGACCTCAGACTGAGGCGAAGGTTCATCTTCCAACAGGACAACGACCCTAAGCACACAGCCAAGATAACAAAGGCGTGGCTACGGGACAACTCTGTGAATGTCCTTGAGTGGCCCAGCCAGAGCCCAGACTTGAACCTGATTGAACATCTCTGGAGAAATCTGAAAATGGCTGTGCACTGACGCTCCCCATCCAACCTGATGGAGCTTGAGAGGTCCTGCAAAGAAGAATGGGAGAAACTGCCCAAAAATAGGTGTGCCAAGCTTGTAGCTTCATACCAAGCCTGCAGCACTCGTGTTAAAAACTAAAGCCGACGCACGTCGATCGCCCCCAGGTGGTTGGTCCCAGTATAGCTCATAACCCCCGCCCCTCCGTGTATTCTAATGGATGCGATACAACTAAACAATCAAATTACACTTCATATAATTTTTTCCCAAAGTTGGTTTCTGTCATTTTAGGCAGTTTTTATCACGTTGATTCAATTTCAAGTGTTCGTTTTTTAAATAAGTTTAGTTCGTTAGTTTTGATGCTATAAAAACGGGGGGTATGATGTCATGATTGACAGCTGAGATTGAGAGCTTTTCTGAGTGAAGTTGTCACTGAGGCACAAACTGACTTTTTTGGGGATTTTCGGGAGGAGATTGGAGCTTTAGCTTTAATTTCTACATTTCCATAACTGTTTATTTCACACCGACATAATGAATTGTTCTGCATCTGCGAGAGTGTGGGCGGGCTTTTGATATCGCGGCTCTACTTCCTGCTCTCTACTGCGCAGACTCCAGTCCCGAGGTCACTACTGCGCAGACTCTGTCCCAGATCTATGTCAGCGCCATATTCGGACCTCCGGAGGCTTCACTTTTCTTCAGCGGAAGAGAATGAAGTCGCGTCGTCCATATTTTTTTACGGTCTATGCTTCATACTCAAAAAGATTTGAGGCTGTAATTGGTGCCAAAGGTGCTTCAACAAAGTACTGAGCAAAGGCTGTGAATACTATATGTACATGTAATTTTTGTCGTTTTTTATTTTGAATAAATTTGCAATGATTTCAAACAAACTTATTTCACGTTGTTATTATGGGGTATTGTTTGTAGAATTGAGGGAAAAAAAAGAATGAATTTTAATCCATTTTGGAATACTGCTGTAACATAACAAAATATGGAAAAAGTGAAGCGCTGTGAATACTTTCCGGATGCATTGTAAATGCAGTATGTGTACTGAAGTTTTTTTTTTTTCTTTTTCATATACCCAGCATGCTATAGAAAGTGCTGTGGAGGAGGGGCGCCGTTACCAGGGTAACCAGCATAACTACCATACACGATTGGCCGTGGAGGAAACGAGTCGTCAGAGTGAACCCAACGAGGAAGAACACAGTGCCTCTGAGGTACTGTCAAAACATGCAATGTCCCTTTTAAGGAAAAGTAAAATCAATGTAACCACCCATAATAGGCTGCATTTATTTGATCAAAAACAGTAAAAAACAAAAAAAAAACACTAATATTGTGAAGTTTAAAATTGTAAAGTTTAAAGTGTTTTTTATTTGAATATATTTTAAAATGTAATTTATTCCTTAAAGGAATTTTCAGTAGCCATTACTCCAGTCTTCATTTTCAATGTAATCCTGTTGAAAACACTTGTGCTGCTTAATATTTTGTGAAAACCGTGAGACTTTTTTTTCAGGATTCTTTGATATAATATAAAGTTCCAAAGAACAGCATTTATTTGAAATAGAAATCTTTTGAAACAGTGTAAAAGTCTTTTACTGTCACTTTTGCATCCATTTTATGCATCTTTGCAGAATAAAAGTATTAGTATCTTTCAGAAAAGAAAAAAAAAATGACTGCCCCCGATCTTTAGAACGGTAGTGTACATGTGGACTGTTTAAGAGAGAAACAGAGTATATGTACTATATTTGACTTTCATCAGGAATTTAATTATAAAAAGTGGTTTCTGTATGACAGGTGGTTGAAAACTACACCTGGTGACACCGATCGAAAAGGAAAGTCATTTCAGAGGCGGTGCAAGTTAATACCTTTTGTTAAAAGACTGCAATATATTAATCATTCACTATACAGGAATGTGTGTTACGCAAGTACATAGGGTCAATTTTGAGTTCATGTTGACTTGAACATATAAAAATGAAATTGTTTCATTTATTGTGGGGATTGTCTTTTTTTTTTTTTTATTGCTGTTGTGTCTGAAGTGTTATTGTTCCATCTGTAGTGTTAAAATCCCTGTTAGAAGTGTGAGTGCTCCATTTGTAGTGTCAGTGTAGCATCCATAAAAGATTTCCCAATCTATAGAACGAGTATTCCAGATTCATACTGTCAACTGCAGTGTAAGTGCCAACTAACACCAAATCTTAATTTTCACCAAACATGCATAAACTCCTGTCCTTCACACTGCACATTGTTTTAAAAAAAAAAAATAGCAGTCATTGGTCAGTTTGGACAACAGTCATTCTGATTTCATGAATGTTTGATGTCAGAAAGGGGAAAAAAATTGTTTGTGAATATTTTGTGCTCTCCTGCTTTTAGTAAAATCATGATTTGCTGTGAAAGGGCTTGTTTGTGAGTAGTGACATCAGACTTGATGTTGAATTCAAACCCAAAATATATACATTTTTGTATGTAAAATACATCACAATTTTATGTTTGAACCATTGGAGTGTTCTGGGAATGGCAAAAAAAGAGTGTAGTCCTCAGTCTCTTTGTACCTGTTGGTTTTTAAGGGAGAGACAGAAGCAAGACCTCCAAGCAGAGAATCATCAGATGAAGAGAGAGAGGAAAAAGAACCCTGGCCTGATGATAACAGCAGCTCCAGGTAAATGTTCATTACCCTCAAACTTCATGTGACACAGTGCTGTATATCGGACATAGTCCTTATACACATACATCAGCCAGATCCACACATATATGCTGGGTCTGTTTATATTTACAGCGATTACTCTAGTGATTACTCAGACTGGACAGCAGATGCTGGCATAAACCTCGAACCGCCCAAGAAGACCAGCGTGAAGAAAAAGAAGAAGAATGCCAGCAGCTCGGAAGAAGATGGAGAGAAGAAAAAAGACTCTAAGAAGGAGAGGAGGAAAGAAAAGCAGGACAAAGATGGAGCCCTACCAAAGAAGAAGAAGCCAAAGGAGAAACGGAAGGTCAGTGGTCCTTTGTGTGTTATTTTAACATGGACACTTTTAGAAATTAAAATCCCTTAAAACACTTATAAAGCTTATTAGTTTATTGAATGTGCCCACTGACAACATTCAGGAGAGTTCTGTCATTCTTTTTTTTTTTTTTTTTTTCTTTTTTTCTTTTTTCTCCCATGAACCGTTATAAACAAATCTCATTTCCTCCATATTATTATTGATTTTTAAGGTGGAAATGTTTGGAATAAAATTACAGATTCCTTTCTCTTGCCAAGGCTAATTTTATAGATAGCATGCACACAATTTAATATTTTCACAATTTTTGCATAATTTTACAATTACATCTTGACTTAACACAAAAATAATTTTCACAAGTGAAAACATTTTTTTTTTTTTATCTCCCCATCTTTGTGTTCTTCACACATCATGTCTTATTTAATCACAAGTTCTTCACTGACCCTGTTGTCTATGCAAGTGCACAAACTTTATTAAAGGGATAGTTCACCCAAATATGATAATTCTCATCATTTACTCACACTCATGCCATCCACAATGTATATGACTTTTTTATTCGGACTTGCTTGCTTTCTTCAAACACAAATCTCTGAGTCCACATAATGGCATTGAATGGGCGCCGCTCGGTTGATGCTTGAAAAAAACCACACACGGCGATCGTAACGGTAATCAATATGACCCCAGTGGATGAATCAATGTCTTCTGAAGTGAAACGTTAGGTGTGAGAAATCCTAATACTTTTAACCCTTAACTAAACCGTCACTTCCAGCCAACTGTCCTAGGTGCGTTCACAAGTTCAGCTTGACATAAATGTAAGTTTGCACGAGAAGTAATGCAGAAGTACAGAGGACTGCCACTTCTCACATGAGCTTCACAACGCACTTACGTCACAGCGTCTCAGTGTCCCTCTCATGAACGCTTTTATGGAACGCTCTTGAGGCCAGGGGAGTGAGGTTTACACGCACAGCTCTTACTGGCCTACGTCCGTTATTACTGGCCTACATTTATCTGAAGAAAGAAATCATATACATCAGGGATGGAGATGAAAGTCTACATCTGAGACAAGGGTACAACAAGAAAAGCTATAGATAAATTGCATTTAAAATAGCAAACATAAATTGATGTTGAAATCTGTTTATAATTTATTTAAAATAAAGATAAATCAATGGAACATAAATGTAACTCCCATTAAATTCCATCAGTGATTTGTTTTGTGTGATTTGTACATTCAGAGGATACCTGAACTGCAGAACCAGGGTTTGACATTAGAGGAATGGCTGCCCTCACCCTGGATCACTGACACCATGCCACGGAGATGCCCCTTCAGCCCACAGATGGGCGATGAGGTAAAAAATACATTCCTCAGTGCAACAATCTGCTAAAGAATAATTAAAATGTGAAATATTTTTATTTATGTAGTGTGTAGAAACATGCTAATAATATTAAGCTGCTTGTTGTGTTTGTGAACAGGTATATTATTTCCGTCAAGGCCATGAAGCTTACGTGGAGATGGCCAAAAAAAACAAGATCTTCAGTATAAATCCTAAAAAACAGCCCTGGCACAAGTTAGAGCTTAGGGTAAGTCTTCAATAAAATGAATTTTAACCTCACAGTATTTTTCATACACATGATGAAACATAAAGAAAATGATTTGTGATTGTGTGCCTACAGGAGCAGGAGCTGTTGAAGGTAGTGGGCATCAAGTATGAGGTCGGTTTGCCAACTCTGTGCTGTCTGAAGCTGGCCTTCCTGGACCCAGACACTGGCAAACTGACGGGCGGCTCCTTCTCTATGAAGTGAGTGCAGTCTGCGTGAGTCACGGTGACTTATTCACGACGATCTTCACTGAGTGGCTTTTAACCTGCGACTTGCATTTCTATCGTTGTCTTAGATACCACGACATGCCTGATGTCATCGACTTCCTGGTACTTCGACAGCAGTTCGATAATGCAAGACAGAGGAACTGGATGATAGGTTAGTGTGTGAATTGAGTGTGTTTCTGCAAAGATGTTTATTTATATGGGTTTAAATGGGTTGATGACACAGGGATGTTCGAGATGATGAAAAGGATAAATCTTTGGAAAATTTTGTTAAAAATGCAAGTGCTAAATTCTTAAAAATGTCATCTTTGTGGTTTTATGCATTTTGAAAAATGTTTTTAATGATGTCAAAGTATTCAAATACTATTCATAGACCTTGAACACATAATTTTTCACACTCCACTTGACCTGATTTAACCAATTGCTCTTTCATAAAAAATCTAAAAAAAAATAAAAAAAAAACCTTACTGATCTTAACAGTCATAAGGGATCACAGGGTCACCTTTCTGTGATAATTTCTAGTAAATGGCTTTTTTGTTACATTAAACAAAATTATGTATTTTTTTCATTAAAAAAAACTTATTTTTTCACTTTTACAGAAAATATGTATTCAAGTAGTTGTCTAAATTAATTTGTTTTTTTTAATGTATTTTTGAAATAACTTTATTTGTTGCTTTATATTAATGACTGCTTCTTCCTAATACAGAGTTGATGAGTATGTGTAATTGTGTCTGATTTAACAGGTGATCGTTTCCGGGCAGTGATAGATGATGCCTGGTGGTTTGGTACGATTGAGAGTCAGGAGCCTTATCAGGCCGAGTATCCGGACTCTCTGTTCCAGTGCTACAACGTCTGGTCAGTTCTCCGTGTTCATCTACACATTTTACACATTATGGAGTAATTTAATTATTATTACATCGTGTCTTAACCAGGCGTGAAGCCATTAGGCCACAAGCAATACAACCTATTAGTTCTAAGTTAACCTCTATTGTATGTTTTTATTGTATGCTTTAACTGCATTAACAAATAGTGAGTTTGAAATCCACTAATCTTTCTGATTTTAATTGCTCTATAACTTTACTCACTCTTTGATTTTTAAGTTAAAGACTAAACATGCTTTATATCGAGGCTTAGAAATGAATCTTTTGTGAGCTTAGTGTGGTGGTACATGTTTTTTGGGTAATAGTAGATAGAGATGGGCATTTTTGTCAATGTTTCATTTTGAGTACTAGATTAGTACTAGATAGATTTTTAAAAACGAGTACTCAGGGTGGGGCATATCCATCACGTCGATAATGAAAATATTTGAATTAAGACACTGTTACGAAAATTAATATTGACAAATGAAGACATGACATGGAAATATGACTAGAAAAAAAACACTGCTAAATTATCAATAATGCATCAATGTTTTCGAAAAAGAAACATCTAAAAGGAATAGCTGCATGAGGTGAAGCTGAAGAGTGAATGAAAACCAGTAAACTGAAGCCCTTTCTGTTTGACACAACCTGAGATTAATCAGATATCAGATACACAACATAAACGTAACATATCTGCACAAAAGGACGCAAATGCAATTGAACTTGAATGAAGTACGTGCTAGCCAGATAGTGTTACCGTTGTGGATGCACTCTTCCCATAACAACGTGCTGAAACACGGGCAGCTAAAGCACAAGGAGTACAACATTCTATAGTGTTCTCTTTATAATATTATGTATATGGCAGATTGGCATTAAATCTGTATTTGTATGTACTTTTAGCAAGTGATCCTAGACATCCCTGCGCGCTTTCGAAGCCATAATGAGAATTTTACCTAGGCTTACTGTTGAAAAAATATGATGAGAAAAAATAACACTGCTGGATTATTAATAATATCATAAATGTTTTTGAAAAAATAAATTTAAACGGAGTATGACTGTCTCAAATAACCCAATCATGTCTGTCATTGCCGTTTGCCTGACGCTGAAGAGTTGATGAACACTGGTAAACTGAAGCGCTTTGCTATCTGGTTAATAAACTCAACCAAATGCATTCTATATGAAACTAATCAGATATATACAACATAAAAGTCATATTACAACTTAACATCTGCACAAAAGGATGCTAATGCGCACATGAACTTGACCGTGCTTGTCTAAATGTATAACTCCCGTTGTGGATGCGTTGAAATGCTGAAAAACGTGTAACTAAAGCACAAATAATTTACAACATTCTATTACAATAGTGTTCTTAGTATAATGTTATTTATATGGCTTATTGGCTCTGCACATCATGCACTTTTCGTATTTTCATGATCAGCGTAATTCCAGGCATCACTGCACACTTTCAGATGCATAGTTTCACTTTATTTCGCCGGTCTGGAAGGCACGCTGTCCTAACACTAACCAATCAGACCTCAGGTAGCGCCCAAAATGCCGCAATAACCAATCAGAAAAAATAACTACATTTTTTAAAGTCACGGCGACCATAGTTTTCTTGATTGCTGTCACGTCCGAGTACTCGGTTACTCGTGCACATCTCTAATAGTAGATGGCATAATGTTGACAGCTTTGTGTTATTGTGTGATGCAGCTGGGATAATGGAGATACAGAAAAGATGAGCCCATGGGACATGGAAGAGATTCCCAATGAAGGTATGATGTGTTTTTCCAAACACTACAGCTCTCAATAGAATAAAATATAAACACAATTTTGATTAGTCTATTTAGGATTCAGTTAATATCTTAAGATTTTTTGTAATTAACACAATTAATTTAAATGGCTTTTAATTTGCCTAGAATATATGTATATTTTAATTTGCCAAGGATGCATTAAATTGATCAAAAGTGACAGTTAAGATTTCTGTTTCAAATAAATAGTTTGAACATTGTATTCATCAAAGAATCCTGAAAAAAAAACTATCACGGTTTCTACAAAAATATTAATAAGCACAACCGTTTTTAACATTGATAATAAGAAATATTTCTCGAGCAGCAAATCAGCATATTAGAATGTAATGATGCTGAAAATTCAGCTTTGATCACAGAAATAAATAATATTTTAATATATATCACAATAGAATGGTTATTTTCACTGTATTTTAGATCAAATAAATGCAGCATTGGTGAGCATCAGAGACTTCTTTCAAAAACACAAAAAAAATTGCTGACCACAAACTGTTGAACAGTAGTGTATATTTCAACTAAATAATTTGCCATTTCTTTTCCCATCATTTACAAGTAAAATATTGTTTTGGCTTTGTATTGAAACAAATATGCTAAAGCATTTTTTCCTAATTAGTCTTTAGAAATCTCACAAAACAAAATGAAACTGCTGTAAGATCACATTAGGTAAATGCTAAATTTAATGATGTTAAACATATTTAATTAATCTCATAGCACATTCATTTTCACAGCACTAATGAAAGCGAGCACATAAGCACACGTTGAATAATATAAAATGACTTTGATTTCATACATAAGGTATTTTTAGCTCTGATTAAAGACCTTGAGTGCAGTTCCTTACATAATTGGCTTTGTGACCTTTGAAGTTTTGTTTATTATTTGTTACATTTCCATTTAAAACATATTTGAGTGTTTATTGAGCATACTTTTCATATTGGGAACTGTTGACTGGTCCCCACACTGTTGGAGGTTTCAGGTTTTTTACTGTTCTTGTGGCGACATTGCCAACAAAGTAGGCAAAACCTTGCCCACACACACAAACGTGTTAGTCGTCATGGCAACCATCGGATTGCGAGTATCAACTGTTCTGATGTCCAGTCTGTTTCTTCTTTTCCTCCATCTCATTTTCTCTGTCTGTCTGCAGCAGTATTTCCTGACGAGTTAGGCCTAAGTGTGCCTCTAACTGAGGAGGAGCAGAAGGCCTTGTTGTACAAGCCCCTAGAAGGAGAGTGGGGCTCACGCACACGCAACGAAGAGTGTGAACGTATCATCAGGGGCATCGACCAGCTTTGCACTTTGGGTATGATATTATCATTTAGCATTGCATGATAACTGAGAAGCCTTACTATGGCTGTGTCCGAAATTGAAGGGATATTACTAGGGGTTTGATAGACTTAGACTTCGATAGACTTAGCTCACAAGACGAGGCGATACACGATATTGCGTTCACGAGGACGAGACTAGACAATATTTTAACACTATTTTTAAGAAATATTCAATGACAATATATATGACTGGAAAAACATCTTTTACTCACCTGAAAGGCACATAATGCAAAACAATGCAGGATGCAGGACTGTGACTAACGATTTATTTGGTAATCGAGTAACCGGGTGATTATTTTGACGATTTTATTTTGATTATTTATTTATATATATACACTCACCTAAAGGATTATTAGGAACACCATACTAATACTGTGTTTGACCCCCTTTCGCCTTCAGAACTGCCTTAATTCTACGTGGCATTGATTCAACAAGGTGCTGAAAGCATTCTTTAGAAATGTTGGCCCATATTGATAGGATAGCGTCTTGCAGTTGATGGAGATTTGTGGGATGCACATCCAGGGCACGAAGCTCCCGTTCCACCACATCCCAAAGATGCTCTATTGGGTTGAGATCTGGTGACTGTGGGGGCCATTTTAGTACAGTGAACTCATTGTCATGTTCAAGAAACCAATTTGAAATGATTCGAGCTTTGTGACATGGTGCATTATCCTGCTGGAAGTAGCCATCAGAGGATGGGTACATGGTGGTCATAAAGGGATGGACATGGTCAGAAACAATGCTCAGGTAGGCCGTGGCATTTAAACGATGCCCAATTGGCACTAAGGGGCCTAAAGTGTGCCAAGAAAACATCCCCCACACCATTACACCACCACCACCAGCCTGCACAGTGGTAAAAAGGCATGATGGATCCATGTTCTCATTCTGTTTACGCCAAATTCTGACTCTACCATCTGAATGTCTCAACAGAAATCGAGACTCATCAGACCAGGCAACATTTTTCCAGTCTTCAACTGGCCAATTTTGGTGAGCTCGTGCAAATCGTAGCCTCTTTTTCCTATTTGTAGTGGAGATGAGTGGTACCCGGTGGGGTCTTCTGCTGTTGTAGCCCATCCGCCTCAAGGTTGTGCGTGTTGTGGCTTCACAAATGCTTTGCTGCATACCTCGGTTGTAACGAGTGGTTATTTCAGTCAAAGTTGCTCTTCTATCAGCTTGAATCATTCGGCCCATTCTCCTCTGACCTCTAGCATCAACAAGGCATTTTCGCCCACAGGACTGCCGCATACTGGATGTTTTTCCCTTTTCACACCATTCTTTGTAAACTCTAGAAATGGTTGTGCGTGAAAATCCCAGTAACTGAGCAGATTGTGAAATACTCAGACCGGCCCGTCTGGCACCAACAACCATGCCACGCTCAAAATTGCTTAAATCACCTTTCTTTCCCATTCTGACATTCAGTTTGGAGTTCAGGAGATTGTCTTGACCAGGACCACACCCCTAAATGCATTGAAGCAACTGCCATGTGATTGGTTGATTAGATAATTGCATTAATGAGAAATTGAACAGGTGTTCCTAATAATCCTTTAGGTGAGTGTACATATACATATACATATACATACATATATATATGTATATATATATATATATATATATATATACACACCAAATAAATAATATATATATATATCATTATTTATTTTACTTTTTTTGCAATAAAAATAGACCTAAGTGAACAATAGCCTTTAAAATTACTTAAAATACATATTATAATAACAATGAGGCAATAATAATTGGTTCAAATAAAGTATCAAAAGCAAGTAATTATGTAGTTTTATTGAACAACACTATTAAAGGCCCCCTGAAATCAAAATTTAAGTTTCTTTAGCTTTTAGTATGAATATGTTAGCCTTAAGGTTATGAATAAGCTGGTGTGTTCCTAAACAAAGATGAAATTCGCATTTAGGAGATTCAAAACTCGCATTTAGGAGATTAAGCATTCAAAACTTCAAAAGCTTGATATGTCCTGCCCTCTCTTCCTGTTTCACGGGAAATTACGTCAACACATTGAATAATGCTGCGCGTTTCAAGGCACTTCAGTTATACATAACGTAATATACATAATATAAACACAATCAACTTATATACATTATGTATTATAACAAATGCTGGCAGAGGCCGCCAACCGCCTGGTGATTGTTGTTGTTACACTTTATAGCATAATCAAATCCTTATTTAATATTGGCCAACCAACATTTAATTCAAATATCAACTTAATCTTTAATATTTGTCCATTTCTTTACAATAGAATTGCTACAGTCACTGTAATTTCTTGAAAAAAAACATGTGGACATAACAACATGCAAACTCAGAGCAAGGGTTTAAACTTTTATTTTGAAATCACGATGAACAACAGTTCACATATTTAGAAACATTGTTGTATTACAAATCTGGTGAAATGTTGCACGTTGTGTTCTCAGGTGAGCGTTATTTATAAGCAACCCAAACTCACAGCATATACAGAGATGGAGTTTGTTGACCACGCTGCTGAGTTGCTGAGCTCCACGCATGTACATAACACTGCAACACATTAGACTTGCCTTCCCAAATGCACATTATATTGGAAAAAAACTGCCCACTCAGAGATTGAGTTCGTGTGGAGCAGCATTTACTGTGAATATATTTTTCACAATAGCACTATGCTATATTATTTTTAGATGGTTTTAGTAGAAAACGATAGAGTTAGAAAATGGTCTAATAATGCGGTTCATGGATTCTTGTCCGTGGAATGCACCAGTTCCGGTGTTTTACCAGTCTTGACGAATAGATTGTGCTACCAACCCTATATTTTTATGTTGTTTTAAGGTAGGTTTAGGATTTGGGGTAGGTATGGATGTTAATAAACCTCGACAAGAAATCTCGTCACACAAGTTTTTTTTTCTCCTCCAGACGTGGCTGTGCCATTTGAATTGCCAGTGGACTTGCAGGCATATCCAACGTACTGCACCGTGGTTGCCTACGTCACAGATCTGAGCACCATCCGACACAGACTAGAGAACCGTTTCTATAGGTCAGCATGAACTCTGAATGGACAATCAAACACTTGATTTATTCCAGAAAATCAGTGTGAACTAATGTAGATGATATTGAATTTATATGTGCATGTGTTGTTTGCTGGTGATCTTTTGTCAGGCGAATGTCATCATTGATGTGGGAGGTACGCTACATCGAACACAATGCTCAAACCTTCAATGAACCAGGCGCGTTCATTGTCAGAACTGCCAAATTCGTATCTGACCTCATGCTACAATTTATCAAGTAAGTGAGTCACAAATAAAACTGAACCAGCAGCTTTAAAAACGCTAATGATTTAACACTGTTAAATTTATTATTTAGGAAGTTTAAAAATTAATATGCATTATTCAATATTCAATAATATGCATATGTTGTATTACAATGCTGTGATGCTTAAATTCACTTGTAGCATTTTAATCGATTGCTTTTTTAAAAAAAAATGTATAGTGTTTTTTTATTTTATTTATTTAGACAAAATAGTATATATTTTAATATTGGCCATTTATTAGTTAAAAATAATTATTGGTTTGTCAGACAACATTTTTATATCAGTGCATCCCTAGCATTTAGTTTTAAGTCATGCATGCTTTTTGACTTTATGTCTGTGTTCTCCAGGGACCAAAGTTGTACAGATATTATTCCACTATATAACAGTATGAAGAAAACCGCATTCTCAGATTCAAGTGATGTAAGTGTCATTGAAACACACACACACTCCACTCATATTGAACAAGATTTAATACATTATTTCAGTACCTTTAACAAACTGTTCTTTTGCTGCCTTGCAAGCACTTGGTATTCAGGAAATGTAAATGTGTATATTTTATATGTCAGTGCGTAACATGCTTTGACACTTTTTTCCCAACTCAGGATGAAGATGAGGATGAAGAGCATGAGGCACCTTGTACATCTAGCCGCAATAAGAAGGTATACATTTAAGTGATTGTTTACCTTTCTAACCATGCCAGAGAAAAGAGGATTGATTATGTATGCAATAACTGTTTACGTCTGGCAATAACATTACATGCACATCATGGCTAACCGAGAGTGTGGTTCTGTTTCAGAAGCAGCGGCAGCAGCCCATCCTGAGGAGTCTGCGCAGTAAACCGTCATCAGACCCTCAAGCCTGGAAAGGGCGCTGCAGAGAGCTGCTGGAGCTCATCTTTCAATGTGAAGATTCAGAGCCTTTCAGACAACCTGTTGATCTGGAGGAGTATCCGGTAACACACAGACACATGGAGAAAATACATACACACAGAACTGTAGTTCATACCTGTAGCATCGGGAGTCTCGACCTCAGACCTTCTGATGCATTTTACAAAAAAACTGTATGTTGTTATTTTTGACAGAAATTTTAGTTTTAAATAAAAGTAATTTTATACTTTTAGACAAACTAAAATTCTCATGGCAAAGTATACATTTTCTGCTATTATTTTCAGGGATTTCTGCAATAGTGTAACAATGTCAATTATACATACACAATGTATTTACACACACACACTACAAAAATATATTTTTTTAATCAGTATTTTTGTCTCGTCCAGTAAAAATATTTGAACATCCTTAAAACAAATTAAATTAATAATAATTAGGTCTGTCAGAATTAGTGTGTTAACGCATGCGATTAATTATTTCAGTTTAACGCGTTAAAAATATTTAACGCAATTAACGCAGCATCAGTTTTTTTCTGTCATCCTTTGGCTGCGCTACAGTATATGATCACGCTATCATTCATTTAAGTGCTATTAAACCAAGCGGGATAAGACTCAAAAGAACTCAAATCTGTACTGGTGTGCT
Source organism: Coreius guichenoti (assembly GCA_039654105.1). Lineage (NCBI taxonomy): Eukaryota > Metazoa > Chordata > Actinopteri > Cypriniformes > Gobionidae > Coreius > Coreius guichenoti. The sequence continues at coordinate 14,171,278 of CM077178.1, forward strand.
GTCTCCTCTCTGTGTGACAGACACATACAGGAGTCATGCGCACAGAAAGCTTCAGAGAGCGCGCGCGGCCGTGTTGAGTTCTCTTTCGCACTTGAACGGACAAAAACACACAAAAGTATGCCAAAATGTCCACTTTGTCGAGTATCCTCGTAAGCACAGTCTTAAATGAGTTAAAAAGTGTTAAACGAACGCAAAGAGTTGTGAGGACATCGGATGCGTGTCAGATCTGGATCACAGTGATGTGCTTCAAATGTTAAAGTGACAACAGGAGATTAAATGTGAAATAAAAATATAAGATAAAAATATATTAAAACGTTTAATGTTCGGTGTGATTCATCACAATTAATTACAGAAAAAATGTGCGATTAATTAGTAAATTTTTTTTAATTGATTGACAGCACTAATAATAATATAATATTTGGTAAATTCAAATTGTTTTTTATATATATATATATATATATATATGTGTGTATGTATGTATGTGTATATGTGTATGTGTGTATGTGTGTACAAACCGATTCCAAAAAAGTTGGGACACGGTACAAATTGTGAATAAAAACAGAATGCAATGATGTGGAAGTTTCACATTTCAATATTTTATTCAGAATACAACATAGATGACATATCAAATGTTTAAACTGAGAAAATGTATAATTTTAAGGGAAAAATAAGTTGATTTTAAATTTCATAGCATCAACACATCTCAAAAAAGTTGGGACAAGGCCATGTTTACCACTGTGTGGCATCCCCTCTTCTTTTTATAACAGTCTGCAAACGTCTGGGGACTGAGGAGACAAGTTGCTCAAGTTTAGGAATAGGAATGTTGTCCCATTCTTGTCTAATACAGGCTTCTAGTTGCTCAACTGTCTTAGGTCTTCTTTGTCGCATCTTCCTCTTTATGATGCGCCAAATGTTTTCTATGGGTGAAAGATCTGGACTGCAGGCTGGCCATTTCAGTACCCGGATCCTTCTTCTACGCAGCCATGATATTGTAATTGATGCAGCATGTGGTCTGGCATTGTCATGTTGGAAAATGCAAGGTCTTCCTTGAAAGAGACGACGTCTGGATGAGAGCATATGTTGTTCTAGAACTTGGATATACCTTTCAGCATTGATGGTGCCTTTCCAGATGTGTAAGCTGCCCATGCCACACGCACTCATGCAACCCCATACCATCAGAGATGCAGGCTTCTGAACTGAGCGCTGATAACAACTTGGGTTGTCCTTGTCCTCTTTAGTCCGGATTACATGGCGTCCCAGTTTTCCAAAAAGAACTTCAAATTTTGATTCGTCTGACCACAGAACAGTTTTCCACTTTGCCACAGTCCATTTTAAATGAGCCTTGGCCCAGAGAAAACGCCTGCGCTTCTGGATCATGTTTAGATATGGCTTCTTTTTTGACCTATAGAGTTTTAGCCGGCAACGGCGAATGGCACGGTGGATTGTGATCACCGACAATGTTTTCTGGAAGTATTCCTGAGCCCATGTTGTGATTTCCATTACAGTAGCATTACTGTATGTGATGCAGTGCCGTCTAAGGGCCCGAAGATCACGGGCATCCAGTATGGTTTTCCAGCCTTGACCCTTACGCACAGAGATTGTTCCAGATTCTCTGAATCTTTGGATGATATTATGCACTGTAGATGATGATAACTTCAAACTCTTTGCAATTTTTCTCTGAGAAACTCCTTTCTGATATTGCTCCACTATTTTTCGCCGCAGCATTGGGGGAATTGGTGATCCTCTGCCCATCTTGACTTCTGAGAGACACTGCCACTCTGAGAGGCTCTTTTTATACCCAATCATGTTGCCAATTGACCTAATAAGTTGCAAATTGGTCCTCCAGCTGTTCCTTATATGTACATTTAACTTTTCCGGCCTCTTATTGCTACCTGTCCCAACTTTTTTGGAATGTGTAGCTCTCATGAAATCCAAAATGAGCCAAAATTTGGCATGACATTTCAAAATGTCTCACTTTCAACATTTGATATATCTATATTCTATTGTGAATAAAATATAAGTTTATGAGATTTGTAAATTATTGCATTCCTTTTTTATTCACAATTTGTATAGTGTCCCAACTTTTTTGGAATCGGGTTTGTATATATATGTATATGTATTGTATGTATGTATGTATGTATGTATGTATGTATATGTACACTCACCTAAAGGATTATTAGGAACACCTGTTCAATTTCTCATTAATGCAATTATCTAATCAACCAATCACATGGCAGTTGCTTCAATGCATTTAGGGGTGTGGTCCTGGTCAAGACAATCTCCTGAACTCCAAACTGAATGTCAGAATGGGAAAGAAAGGTGATTTAAGCAATTTTGAGCATGGCATGGTTGTTGGTGCCAGACGGGCCGGTCTGAGTATTTCACAATCTGCTCAGTTACTGGGATTTTCACGCACAACCATTTCTAGAGTTTACAAAGAATGGTGTGAAAAGGGAAAAACATCCAGTATGCGGCAGTCCTGTGGGCGAAAATGCCTTGTTGATGCTAGAGGTCAGAGGAGAATGGGCCGACTGATTCAAGCTGATAGAAGAGCAACTTTGACTGAAATAACCACTCGTTACAACCGAGGTATGCAGCAAAGCATTTGTGAAGCCACAACACGCACAACCTTGAGGCGGATGGGCTACAACAGCAGAAGACCCCACCGGGTACCACTCATCTCCACTACAAATAGGATAAAGAGGCTACAATTTGCACGAGCTCACCAAAATTGGACAGTTGAAGACTGGAAAAATGTTGCCTGGTCTGATGAGTCTCGATTTCTGTTGAGACATTCAGATGGTAGAATCAGAATTTGGCGTAAACAGAATGAGAACATGGATCCATCATGCCTTGTTACCACTGTGCAGGCTGGTGGTGGTGGTGGTGTAATGGTGTGGGGGATGTTTTCTTGGCACACTTTAGGCCCCTTAGTGCCAATTGGGCATCGTTTAAATGCCACGGCCTACCTGAGCATTGTTTCTGACCATGTCCATCCCTTTATGACCACCATGTACCCATCCTCTGATGGCTACTTCCAGCAGGATAATGCACCATGTCACAAAGCTCGAATCATTTCAAATTGGTTTCTTGAACATGACAATGAGTTCACTGTACTAAAATGGCCCCCACAGTCACCAGATCTCAACCCAATAGAGCATCTTTGGGATGTGGTGGAACGGGAGCTTCGTGCCCTGGATGTGCATCCCACAAATCTCCATCAACTGCAAGATGCTATCCTATCAATATGGGCCAACATTTCTAAAGAATGCTTTCAGCACCTTGTTGAATCAATGCCACGTAGAATTAAGGCAGTTCTGAAGGCGAAAGGGGGTCAAACACAGTATTAGTATGGTGTTCCTAATAATCCTTTAGGTGAGTGTATGTGTGTGTATATATATATATATATATATATATATATATATAACTGTTTTCAACATTGATAAAAGGCAGCGGCTATTTACACTAAGTGCAAATAGCTGTAGATGCTATTTACTAAGTGAAATAGCATACTAAGTGAAAATAGTGATATATTCTATTTACACCATGTAAAAGTAGCAGTTCTTTGCAATATGTGTAAATAGTAATTACATGCAATTTATACTTTATTTTGACAGATACATACTATTTGCACCTCAGTATTGTTGTACATTAACAGGATGCAATAATAACATAGTGTAAATGATTATATTTATTAAAATTATTAAATGGATGCCGCCTTAATGGGACAATAAAAGCCCTCCCTACACCTAACCCTACCCAATAAATGCTTTTATTATTATTAAACATTTCATTAGGCACTTTATTTCACTTAATTTTTATTGATAAAGTAAATGCCTTTCCGATGTGATATGTGATGGGAAAAGGGAGAAGAGCGAGCTCGGCAAAAGACGGTTTCGAACCCGGGTCGATCGCGTCAAAATCTAGATCTTTAAGCCTTACTGACTGCGCCACTGAAGACTTTCAGAAATTTGTGTGTTTTTTTTAAATCTTGTTTGGCCCAAACAGGCATTGTTAGGCGGAGCTAGTGCGAATAGCACTTGCCAACAAGGCACGCTATTTGCACTTGGTGTAAATTGACACTTGAAATGTTTCTTGAGCACGAAATCAGTATATTAGAATGATTTCTGAAGGTTCACATGACACTGAAGACTGGAGTAATGACGCTGAAAGTTCAGCTTTACTATCCACTATCCAGTGAGCCATCCTCTGCTTGGAGACAGCCTTTCCCTTCTGCTGGCCTCCGTAACAGATGAAGAGCTGTTCTGAGGTCCTGAAGCTTTGCGTTCTGTCCAACGCAAAGCCAGAGAAAAGCCAGGGCTGGGTCTGCCTCCTCCAAAGGCAGCGCTTGCAGGTTCACCACCTGGTCCCGAAAGGGAGTGGTGGGAACCTTGGGCACATATCCGGGCCGGGGTCTCAGGATTACATGAGAGTTACCCGCCACAAATTCCAGGCACGATTCGTCGACCGAAAATGCCTGCAGGTCCCCTACCCTCTTGATGGAAGCCAATGCAGTCAGGAGTACTGTCTTCCAAGACAGGATTTTTAACTCTGCTGACTGTAAAGGTTCAAAGGGAGCCCTCTGCAATGCGGTTAGCACCAGAGATAAGTCCCAAGAGGGTATAGAGTAAGGGCGAGGCAGATTTAATCTCCTCGCCTCAGATCGTGCTTCCCTAAGGACTTACCATCAACCATGTCGTGATTTGCGGCGATAGCGGCAACATACACTTTGAGGGTGGAGGGAGACAGCCTTTGCTCCAACCCTTCTTGCAGGAAGGAAAGCACAGAACTGATCGAACATCTTCGGGGGTCTTCTCGTTGAGAAGAACACCATTCGACGAACAGGTTCCACTTCAACACATAGAGGCGCCTCATAGAGGGGGCTCTAGCGGAAGTGATGGTGTCTACCACAGTCTGTGGTAGGCCACCTAGAACCTCCGCGTCCCATCCAGGGACCAGACATGGAGTTTCCAGAGGTCCGGACGCGGGTGCCATAGGGTGCCCCGTCTCTGAGTCAGGAGGTCCTTCCTCAGAGGAATGGGCCAAGGAGGTGCTGTCGCGAGGAGCACTAGTTCCGGGAACCAGGTCCGGTTGGGCCAGTACGGCCCAACTAACAAGACCTGCTCCTCGTCCTCCCTGACCTTGCACATTGTCTGCGCAAGAAGGCTCACTGGGGGAAACGCATATTTGCGTAGGCCCCGGGGCCAGCTGTGTGCCAGTGCATCCGAGCCAAGGGTCCCCCCGGTCAGGGAATAGAACAACTGGCAGTGAGACGTGTCCGGGGCGGCAAACAGGTCTACCTGTGCGGTCCCGAAGCGACTCCAGATCAGCTGGACCACCTGGGGATGGAGTCTCCACTCTCCCGGGAGCACTTGCTGTCGTGAGAGCTCGTCGGCTGCATGATTGAGCAGGCCCGGAATGTGAGTGGCACGAAGCGAGCTCAGATGCTTCTGACTCCAGAGGAGGAGATGGCGGGTGAGTTGTGACATGCGGCGGGAGCGTAGACCACCCTGTTTGTTGATGTACGCAACGGCCGCAGTGTTGTCCGTATGGACCAGAACGTGCTTGCCTCGTAGCGGCCCTTTGAGGCGGCCCAGCGCAAGACGAACTGCTAACAACTCGAGGCAATTGATATGCCATTACAGTTGAGGCCCCGTTCATAGACCCGAAACTGCAAGCCCGTTATACGTGGCCCCCCAGCCGGTGGATGAGGCATCCGTGGAGACAACAGCATGCCTGGACACTTGTTCTAGGGGAACTGCTGCCCGTAGAAACGAAGGGTCCGACCACGGACTGAAGGTTTGGCGGCACTTCGGTGTTACTGAGACACGGAACAAGCCGCTCTGCCACGCCTATCTCGGGACTCGGTCGTGTAGTCAGTGTTGAAGCGGCCTCATATGAAGCAATCCGAGCGGCGTCACTGCGGCTGCGGATGCCATATAACCCAGGAGCCTCTGAAAATGTTTCAGTGGTACCGCTGTCCTGCGTTTGAACGAATTCAAGCAGTTCAACACCGACTGGACGCGCTCCTCTGTGAGTCCAGCTCCATACCGAGAAAAGAGATCCTCTGCACAGGGCAGAGTTTGCTCTTTTCCCAGTTGACCCGAAGTCCCAACAGGCTGAGGTGACTGAGCACCATGTCCCTGTGTTCGCACAACTGCGCCCGCGACTGAGTCAGGATCAGCCAGTCGTCGAGGTAGTTGAGGATGCGAACACCACGCTCTCATGGAAGCAATGGCCACCTCCGCGACTTTCGTGAAGACACAGGGCGACAGGGACAGCCCGAAGGGTAGGACTCTGTACTGATATGCCCGTCCCTCGAACGCAAAGCGTAGGAACGGTCTGTGTCGAGGGAGAATCCAGACATGAAAGTACGCGTCCTTGAGGTCGATCGCTGCAAACCAAATCTTGAGGACGGATGCACCTGAAGATGCGTTTCTGCGTTAGCATTCTGAACGGCAGCCTGTGAAGGGACCGATTCAAGAACCGCAGGTCCAAGATTGGCCGTAACCCACCGCCTTTCTTGGGTACAATGAAGTACGGGCTGTAGAAGCCTGTCTTCATATCGGCTGGAGGGACCGGCTCTATCGCGTCCTTCGCCAGTAGGACTGCGATCTCCGCCCGTAGCACGGGGGCATCCTCCTTCGACACGGAGGTGAAGTGAATGCCCCTGAACTTGGGGGGCCGCTGGGCGAACTGAATCGCATAGCCAAGTCTGATAGTACGGATGAGCCAGCGGGACAGGCTGGGAAGCGCTAGCCAGGCTCCGGGCGACCGAACCAGTGGGACCAACGGCACCACAGACGTACCCGCAGCGGAGTGCAGGGACCCAACTCAGACGGCATAGCGGCCCAAAGTGGGGTCTGAGTGTGTAATGCAACACTTACCTGCTTCCGTTGAGGGGGTGCACGGGCGTGAGGAGGCCTCTTGTGTGCGTCCTGGACACAGCCAGCACCCCCTGCTGGCGTTAAGAGAGGCACCGGAGGGTGACAAGGCATGGGAGCGTCGTACACCGCCAAGCGCGCTCTCTTGGCACCCAGAGATTTTGGAAACAGCTCTTTTCGAGAAGTTTTGGGTACCACTGGCACGAAGTGAAATTCGAACAAAAGCTTCTCTCCCGGCCCTCCTCCGGGAGAAGGAGTGGTGCTGTCACCACCTCCTGAAGAGCTGTCCCCTCCATCTCTGGGTGGCCCATCTCAGGGTCTCTTACAACGGCGCTTGCCACCTGGCTTGGCAGCGGCCTGAGCGGGCTGGACGGCCTTCCCGTGGCCGGCTCCACGCCGTTGCCCTAGTGGAGGCTGCTACTGGGCAGCAGCTGACCGCCGGGGCAGGATGTGTTTGATGGCCTCCGTCTGCTTCTGGGCGGCCGAGAACTGCTGGGCAAAGCTCTCGACCGTGTCGCCGAACAACCCAACCTGGGAAATGGGGGAGTCCAGGAACCGATACTTATCGGTCTCCCTCATATCAGCCAGGTTGAGCCAGAGATGTCGCTCCTGGACCACAAGAGTGGACATCGCCTGACCAATGGAACGGGCGGTGACTTTCGTGGCCCGGAGGGCGAGGTCCGTTGCCGTCCGGAGCTCCCGGAGGAGCTCTGGGTCAGGTCTACCCTCGTGCATGTCCATGAGTGCCTGGGCCTGGTGCACCTGGAGCAACGCCATGGCATGCAAGGCGGACGCAGCCTGTCCACAAGCTTTGTAAGCCTTCCCAGTCAGACTGGAGGAGAACTTACAGGCCTTGGATGGGTGGCGTGGGTCTCCACGCCAGGTGGAAGCGGACGCCGGACACAGTTGCATCGGCCGGTTTCTGGCAGAAAAAGGTGCCGTCCACGACTTTGTGAGCTCCTCATGCACCTCAGGGAAGAAAGGCACCGGGGCGGGACGCTGAGAACCAGCGCAAGCCGCCCCGAGAAACCAATCATCCAGCCTAGAAGGCTCGGGACACAGTGGAGGGTTTCATGCGAGCCCTGTCCCAGAGGGAGGCAACGCAGCCGAGTCTTCATCCCCCGAGGACTGAAACTCCCCCTCCGATGCAGCGATCGACATCCTAGAGCTAGAGCATACAAAGGTCACCGCTGGACCCCCCCCGGGAGGGGCCAGCGACTTCCTCCGGAAGCTCAACCGGCTGCGGCGCTTCAGAGGGTTTAGGGGCCCCACGGAGGCTGGCTCGGCGGGTGTGCCCTAAACGTGATCCTCAGGTCACCCTGGCTATTCGCCGAAGTAGGTCTATTCTGCTGGGCAGGAATAGCACTAGATCGGGGCATAGGTAAGGGGACTCCACCCTCCCAGAGGTAGGCGAGTCTCGACCTAAGCGCCGAGATAGTCATGTTCCCGCAGTGGGAACATGAACTTTCCACAAACGCTGCCTCAGCGTGCTGAATGCCCAGACACGTAAGACAACGATTGTGACCGTCAGCTGGTGACGGGGAACGACCGCATCCAGAAACGCACGTGTGGAATGACATCTTGAAAAAGACGCAGTGTCACACCCGTGTTGCTCTTTTAGAAGAAAGCTCTTTTTTAATGTGCTGAAGCACCCAGGAACGACCGCGGCAAAACACAGGAGAGTAGTGCAGCCTGTGTATGCACTCACCGTTGGGAACGCCCTCACTGAACCAACAGACAAAAACAGTGCTGTGAAAACAGTTTATCACTGTACTCAGTGAGCTTGCGGTCGCCGCTGATCGTGCCTTCTCTCCCAGCACTCAAAGACGCCTCTTCTCTCGCTCTCTCTCTTACTCTCTCTGCTGAAGCAGGAACAGTCTCCTTCATCGACACCGTGTTCGGCTCCGAAGTGAATGACAAATGTGCGCTGCATCCGCTTCCTGTTTATACCCGCGGTGCGGGGCGGAGCGTGAGATGCAAATCTCGCACACCAATGGCCATTGGCCCGTTCTCTATACACTCAAAGCTGATAGGGGCTCCCAGAAGTGATCCCAATTCGTCGATGACGTCCGACGTGACCGACTGAAAGGGAACCGTTATTTTATAATTATATTTCACACTGTATTTTTTTATCAAATAAATGCAGCCTTGTTGAGCATAAGAGACTTCTTTTTCAAAAACTTTTGAACAGGAATGTAAAATAAACATATCTAGTTTTAGCGATGTTTAGTCATTTTTAATGGAAAACAAGACAGAAATACTGATTAAGAAAATGATTTTTTGCAGTGCACTGTCTGCTTATATGCCCTGTTCATCAAAAATACCTCTCTCAGGACTATTTGGACATTGTGGACACTCCTATGGACTTTGGGACTGTCTTGAACCGCCTGTTAGCAGGAGAGTATGACACTCCCATGGATCTTTGTAAAGATGTACGTCTCATCTTCAGCAACTCCAAAGCCTACACACCCAGCAAAAAGTCCAGGGTATGAGATTATGTCCAATTATTATCATTTCATTTTTAAAACATATTGTAATCTCAGTAGTCAAACCAGCTCATCTAGTTTATTTATGTACTAGTTTTTTTTGTTTGCTTCTGTGTTTTTGTATATGCAGATCTACAGCATGAGTCTGCGATTGTCCGCTCTCTTTGAAGAACATATCAGTTCGATCCTAACCGATTTTAAAGCTGCTCAAAGTCTGCACAGTGAGCGATTCACCCGTCAGCGGCTGCACACGGAGCGCTTGACCAGACAGTCTGTGAAGAGGAGAAGGAGCTCTTCACCTTCAAGCTCCGCCTCTAGGTCATTGAAAAATATTATGCTCTAGAATTGGTCACTGTTTCTAAACTTTGCATACACATTTTCTTCAGAAAAGTAAAACATTTTACCTAATCACAGCAAAACTAAAACAAAACAATTGCTTAATTTTCTGATTTGCAGTCCAGAAAGGAAGCGGCGGGTCTCCTCTCGCTTTGCTCATCGATCGGACAGTGCAGCTCCGCCCACTCCCGCTGGACCTTCCCGGGCTCCTTCCTTACGGCAAACACATCCACAAATCAACGGCAAGGCTGAGCCTCCTGTTGTCCCTGGTCGGACCCGCAGCTCGGCCCGCTTTGGAACCCAACTCACAGATGCACCCTCTGCACAGTCAGCTCCTCCCCCTCCCGCCGCCCACAGTAAGGTGGCAGAGCCCTCCTCCAGAGTCCTGCGCACCCAGAACTCTCACTCCATTGGTGTCTCCAGGGAAACTGAGCGTTCTGCGGTTCCTCACAGCAATGAGGGCGGGGCCAGAGAGTCTCGTAGGAAGCTTCGGACACCTGTTAAACTCACACCAGGTCAGTAACAGATGATAAAAGCTTTTATTTGATGTCAAAAGCTAATGTTATTACATGGAAGGGAATTTTGAATGTTTTCTGGAAATTACCTTTTAGTGCGCAAAAACTGAAGTTCCTGTAGCTCTTCTGCAGGCCCAAAGTAAAGTAAATCAGTGATCTTTTTTCAGTAGATTTAAACTTTTTCCTAAATGGAATTTTTTTCTTTTTTCTGTACTGATTTAGATTTTTTTTTTTTTCTGATTGCATTTAAACTTTTTTTCTTTCATTTTTCTGCAATGATTTTTTTTTTTAAAGATTTAAACAAACTTTAAGTACTCCTGTGTTTCAATTTTTTTCTGAAATGTTTTAATATATACAATACATTTTATATATATATATATTCATTTTCTGCACTAATGTTAGGGAAAATCTGTGGATTTGTCTAGATTTAAACATGGTAAAATGTGTTACACCGAACTGAGAATACTTCAGCTGATTTAAACTTTTTTTCTGAAATGATGTTCTGTTTTATATTTATTTATTTTTCATTTCCTGCACTGATGTTAGTCAAATCTATGGACTTTTGCAGATTTAAATTTGACAAAATGCGTTAAGAGTATTACACTCTTTAATTATAGCTAAAAGTATAATAAAATGAGTCAAAATTTTATTTAACAATCAAATGACAGGACAATCACATGACAGCTATGTGAAGTCAGTGGAAATCTGTGGATCTTTCCATGGGTCAAGGGATTGATTCCCAGGGTGCATATATAAAATGAGTATATGTTTGATCTGTACTTATATGTTAATTCCCTTTTAGGTCCAGTCGATCACAACTCTCCTCCTCAGAACAGTTTGCATTTGAATGGTCATAGTCGAGTGACTGTGGGAGTGGTACGAAGAGGCCGGGGCAGACCCAGACTAGATGCACAAATACAGACGCCAGTAGTGGTACCGTCACCCCAGGCTTCTGGAAAAAAGAGAGGGAGGAAAAGCAAGAAAGACCTGGAGTGCCTACAAAGAGACTCCGACCATGAGGAGGAGCTTCTTCTGTCTACTGGTGATGAGGGCGGGGCTTCTTCTACAGCCCAGGACAGTAGTCTTTCAGATTCAGGGGTAGTGACTCCAGAGTGTTCAAAACCACGAGGCAGACCACGAATCACCAGAACAACAGATACTCCACCTCCTTCGAGCCCCAAAACTCTCAGAAGGAGCAGTCGGCGTGGCAACGAAGAGACCACGCCCCCTACATCAGGTCCCGCTCTAAGGGAGGAGCCTGAAATTTATATGGAAGAGGATGGGAGCTCAAAAGGGCAGATGAGAACGCGTAACCAGGGCCGAAGGACAGCTTTCTATAACGAAGAAGACTCTGAGGAAGAGCAAAGACAGCTTTTGTTTGAGGATGCCTCCATTACTTTCGGCACGTCAAGCAAGGGGAGAGTCCGCAAGCTCACCGAGAAGGCCAAAGCCAACCTTATTGGCTGGTAACAATGTCAACTTTGCATGTCCTATGCGACACAACCCCTTACCCTCGCCCCGCTGGGGAGGGGGAACCATTCCTGCTGCTATCAGACTGTCATGATTATCTGAATCTTTCATTCTGACTCTCTAAATTGATTATCACGTTTTGAATCTTTGATTCTTTTGGTGACTTCAAGAGTCACAGCCCCTTGAAATCCCCCAACTTATACATTTTCTTCCACAGAAAAATCACAAATGCAGTTAAATACTGATTTTCATATGCACTATGTTTGAATGCCAGTGAAGAAAGGTACTTGCAGTCTTATGAATCCAAATACCTGATTTCATCTCTCAAGAAAGCACTTATGTGAGGATTGTTGAGTGTGTGTGTGTGTGTGTGTGAGAGAGAGAGAGAGTGTGTAATAACTTGAGCTTTTACTCTGTCTTGTTTCTTTAAACTGTTAATTTTATGCATTGTTTTTACACAGTTGTTGCTAAGGGCAACAAATCAAACACTTGTTCAAAAAAAATCTATTTTTAACAGATCATTGTGTAAGTGGCTGTAAAGCTGTAGTGGAGTGCAGAGAAGGATCTCATAAATTTCCTGTGTTGTCTTTTTAATGTCTTTCTCTGCAAGTCAAGATCAGTGGCAGTGGTAATTCACGCATGTTTTTATATAATTAGCAATACCTTGTGCCTTTTCATACTTTCAATACATTATTGCTCCTTTGTACTCCCCAATTTGTGTGTGTGAGAGTGTTTGATGCTTTGGCGTATTGATTTATTCAGTACAAGCGTGTGTTATTGATCTGTTGGGATAGAGATTAGTGAGCAGCATATCTCCACATGACCACTGTGTGTGCGTGTGCGTGTTGAGTTCATGCAGTTGTTGAGGTGTGTTATAATAGTGACATCATCATCACTCCTTGCCTGTTTTATCGGGCTCCCAGAATGCACTGTGATCCTAACTAGAACCATGACTTATAAATACAGTGACCACAAAAAGTGTTTAGGCATTTAAGCCACAGTTTTAAAATGTCTGAATGTCATTGCATTAGAGAATGAAATATCAAATCAGAGGGCATCTGCAAACAAAAGATGGTAGAGCTTTTCAGAACTACAGTTTTCTCAGCAATCTTTGAAACTATGGTTAACAATGTAATATGTACATTTGGAATATTTAATCATATTAATGATGAATAATTATTACTAATGATTAATTTTTAAAACATTTTAAAAATGAATGCAAACATTTTCAAAGTTTAACTAATTCTAACATGATAGTGTCTTAAAACAAGCAACACATTCATTTTGAGGCTTTACTCAACAAATATTAATATATAAAATACTGTTTGGGATCTGTAAGATTTTTTTTTTTTCATGTTTTTGAAGTCTTTTATGCTCACCAAGGCTTAATTTATTTGACCAAAAATACAGTGAAAACAGTAATGTTGTGAAATATTATTACAATTTAAAATAGCTGTTATATTTATTATATTTTAAAATGATTTCTGATAGCAAAGCTACATTTTTAGCATCATAACTTTAGTGTCACATGATCCTTCAGAAATTGAATATGCCGATACACAAGAAATGGAGGGGTGAATTATCAGGATTCTTAAAATTGAAAAAGTTCAAAAGACCATTATTTATTTGAAAAAAACAAAAACAAATCTTTGAGCAGCAGTGTACAGTTAATTGTGACTACTTACATTCATTAGAAAATCATGAGATTAAATTAATTTCTACAAAATTACAATTCATCTTTAATCCAAATGACAGCCCTACTTTAATGTGATTTTTAGTGGATATTCCCCTCAAGTTCACTCGGGTATCCTAGCAGAGCAACTACAGTCATTAACTACCAACATGCTGAAAAACCAGAAAGTGTCCAAATATTTACGAAATAATTTGCTTTCTTTAAAATAGATGCCACTTAGTTTGATATTTAATGCAATGACATTTAATACATTTTTAGATGTTTCTCAAGTGTCCAAATACTTTTGACGGCACTGTATACTCTTACAAACCACTATTGACAGAGTTATTAATATGTGTGTAGCGACGTTCATTGCCTCACCTTTTCAACAGTCTACCTGTAGTTTCATCTAGCCTGGAGAGCAGGCCTCTTTTTCTTTATTAGGTAAACTCATTGAATTACTATGGAACTGCTCATTTCATTAGCATTTGTTTTTGCCCGATTACATTGAAACACTGTGTTTGATATTTCCCATTCTGATGCATCGACTCGGTAGATACCACAGGGCAGCGAATCACACAAGAGGCAGTGTGCATGTCGTATTCTGTGTTTTGAATGTGCCTTGACTTTTTGTGTGTTTGTACGTGTCTGTGTGATATACAACTGAAGAATTAATGTGTTGTATCCCACCTTAAAGTCCGGACTCAAATATGCAGTGTAGTCTCCTTTAAAAGGGAGGCATTCAGTCTGGTTTGTTGCCATGTGATTTTTGTAGGTTCTTGCATACTCTCAGCAGTTGTGGTCTGGGTCATCCATTACGACAGAGCTAATCCAGCCCATAGCTTTAAAACTGGTTTGATGAACCAAAGCCTTTGAATGTGTTTGGTTGTGGAAGTTTATGTAGGAGACTGTTTGGTGGGGATGTATGTGGCTGTTTTATATGCAGTTGATGCATGTCTGAGTCCATTTCTGTATTTTGTGTTTATGTACAAGCCCCATGTTTTATTGAGCTGGTGTTTATAATCTGTTGCTACATGAAAACTGTATTATATCTGACTCACAACCCCTCTATTACCACCATACTGCACAGGAAGTGACATCGTATGAACTGATTGACAGGTTTTAGAGGGGAGATCAAAGATGGATGCATGTTAGTATATTCTCCAGTCTTTTAAATCTGAAGGTACAGTCATGTTTGTGGGGTCAGGGTCTTTTTCCCCTCTCCGGTCTTGTATCCTCAGACTGAGAGGTCTTTCTATGTTAGTTTGTATACTTTTATATAAAGGAAAAAGTGTAAATAAAGATGTTAAATAGGATGTATGTGTAGGGTGTACTGCTGTCACATTAGTTCATACTGATATTTTAAGGAAATAAACATTTGTGTTTCCACAAACTCTTGTTCTTTCATTCTTTCACATATATTTTTGCGTTAATTTCGGTCATGGGAAACCTGTGAAGTATCAGGCAAAATTTATAAATTGTCAACAATCATGGTAATTTCTGTTGTGAAGTTAGAACTTAACTCTACAAAATTTCTTCAGCTATATACTGTATTGATTGGAGTGGAGTGAAATATATGTAAATATATTAATAAGATTGGTAGGCTAACTTGCATCAGATTGATATTATATGACCATTCATAAATTATGACTACTAAAAATAAAATGTTACTTTATGAAGGTTAAAATACTATTTAAAACATTGAATGGTTGATGATAAACAATTTCGTGGAGAGCAGCGCCCTCTATCATGCATTATTTGGAAGTGCGTGTCAAATCTTTTTGCTAGGAAAGGCAAAATTATATATGTATATTTAAAAAGTATATTTTAAGATAAAAATAGTAATAAAACTGGCCCTTTTGCTGCCAAAACAGCCCTGACCCGTGGAGGCATGGACTCCACTAGACCCCTGAAGGTGTGCTGTGGTATCTGGCACCAAGATGTTAGCAACAGATCCTTTAAGTCCTCTAAGTTGCGAGGTGGGGCCTCCATGGATCAGACTTGTTTGTTCAGCACATCCTACAGATGCTCGACTGGATTGAGATCTGGGGAATTTGGAGGCCAAGTCCACACCTCAAACTCGTTGTTGTGCTCCTCAAACCATTCCTGAACCATTTTTGCTTTGTGGCAGGGTGCATTATCCTGCTGAAAGAGGCCACAGCCACCAGGGAATACCGTTTCCATGAAAGGGTGTACATGGTCTGCAGCAATGCTGTAAAGTCCAACAATTGTTCTTACTAAGACTTTTTAGTAAACTTTACTTAATGTCCAATTATTTGTTGAACTTACTTAAAACAATTTAGTAATCTGAACTATTGGCATGTTATGCCTTCGTTACTTAGAAAACCCAAGTAAACATTACTTGACTGGTTTGAGTACCATTTTGCCAAAGCAACAAAAGAAAAAGAAAAAGAAAAAAAACAGGCGGGGCAAAAGGTTTTTGAGGCGGGGCAGTTTTTAATAGACTTTTCACTCATTTCATCCACTTCCTCTCACCATTATTGTGATTAGTGTTCCCTTTGGTTGGGCACTTGGAACTTCATTCATATTATTGCAATTCTCTTTCTATTGATGCAGCGATGCAACAATAAGAGATCACAGTTATTTGATTTTAAAGGAAGGGAAGTAATATATATATATATACACTCACCTAAAGGATTATTAGGAACACCATACTAATACTGTGTTTGACCCCCTTTCGCCTTCAGAACTGCCTTAATTCTACGTGGCATTGATTCAACAAGGTGCTGAAAGCATTCTTTAGAAATGTTGGCCCATATTGATAGGATAGCATCTTGCAGTTGATGGAGATTTGTGGGATGCACATCCAGGGCACGAAGCTCCCGCTCCACCACATCCCAAAGATGCTCTATTGGGTTGAGATCTGGTGACTGTGGGGGCCATTTTAGTACAGTGAACTCATTGTCATGTTCAAGAAACCAATTTGAAATGATTCGAGCTTTGTGACATGGTGCATTATCCTGCTGGAAGTAGCCATCAGAGGATGGGTACATGGTGGTCATAAAGGGATGGACATGGTCAGAAACAATGCTCAGGTAGGCCGTGGCATTTAAACGATGCCCAATTGGCACTAAGGGGCCTAAAGTGTGCCAAGAAAACATCCCCCACACCATTACACCACCACCACCAGCCTGCACAGTGGTAACAAGGCATGATGGATCCATGTTCTCATTCTGTTTACGCCAAATTCTGACTCTACCATCTGAACGTCTCAACAGAAATCGAGACTCATCAGACCAGGCAACATTTTTCCAGTCTTCAACTGTCCAATTTTGGTGAGCTCGTGCAAATTGTAGCCTCTTTTTCCTATTTGTAGTGGAGATGAGTGGTACCCGGTGGGGTCTTCTGCTGTTGTAGCCCATCCGCCTCAAGGTTGTGCGTGTTGTGCCTTCACAAATGCTTTGCTGCATACCTCGGTTGTAACGAGTGGTTATTTCAGTCAAAGTTGCTCTTCTATCAGCTTGAATCAGTCGGCCCATTCTCCTCTGACCTCTAGCATCAACAAGGCATTTTCGCCCACAGGACTGCCGCATACTGGATGTTTTTCCCTTTTCACACCATTCTTTGTAAACTCTAGAAATGGTTGTGCGTGAAAATCCCAGTAACTGAGCAGATTGTGAAATACTCAGACCGGCCCGTCTGGCACCAACAACCATGCCACGCTCAAAATTGCTTAAATCACCTTTCTTTCCCATTCTGACATTCAGTTTGGAGTTCAGGAGACTGTCTTGACCAGGACCACACCCCTAAATGCATTGAAGCAACTGCCATGTGATTGGTTGATTAGATAATTGCATTAATGAGAAATTGAACAGGTGTTCCTAATAATCCTTTAGGTGAGTGTATATATTTGTGATTTAATGATATATAACATACCTATATTTCATGTCAAATAATGATCTTTTAAAAAAAATTTTGCTAACACTTAAGGCATAAACTTTGAATTGGGTTGATATAATCCCTCTATGTTTGTGACAATATCTTGCAATTGACCATGCTTGAGTCACACACAGACTTCAACATTCAGCATCAAAACACAGCAATGGTAACAAGGTTTTTTTTTTTTAATTATTATTAATAAGACCATTACAATTTTATTTGCTGTCGTTATTGGGGGTATACTGACAAAAGACAAATGGTAAAATAAAGCCAAAAACAGTAAAACAAAGCAATTAATTTATTCATGCCGCAATGCACTCGGAGTACACTTCCTCAGATCACAGATAGAATTAAGTTGACAAAACTTAAACGGTTTAACAACTTGATGCAATTAAGTTATGCTTACTTAATTGAATTAAGGCAACGAGTTTGCACAATTGAATTAAGTAAACTGAACAAATTTGTTTTTACGGTGTAGGTGGTACATGTCAAAGTAACATCCACATGGATGGCAGGACCCAAGGTTTCCCAGCAGAACATTGCCCAAAGCATCACACTGCCTCCGCCGGCTTGCCTTCTTCCCATACACTGAAAAAAATGATACTTTGGACCAACCTAAAAAAATGACTGTAATTTGTTACAGCTAAATTTATTAGTTTTTCTCAAACTATATTTTTGATTTGGTTGAAACTTTAAAATTTAATTTAATATCAATCAAAATAGTTCTTTAAATTACATTCACACAAAGTTTAAATATAGTTTATTATAGAGACCATGAATCTTTTTTTTTTTTACTTTGGTACAACTTAAATTTTTATTTTGGAAAAACCTAATTTTTACTACAACATCCAAGCATAATTTTTACTTTGGACTATAATAATTTTTTTTTTTGCTTTTTTACAAAACTTTTACTATGAACAAAAGCTAAATTTGCTTTTATATAAAATGAATTATTAATAATAGTCAGTAAATGCTTAATTTAGTTGACTTACTATAAATAAAGACAGGAATATTCTCTTCACAAGACCTTAATGTTTATTGTGATGTAATTGTCTTTTTAAAATATGCAAAAAAAAAAAAAAAAAAACACACCCAAAAGAGATGAGGCCAAACAACATGGCACATGCATGTGGGATTGATGGCAAGTCATTAAAGACCTGCACTTCTTCAATAACAATCACAATGTGATGTGGTGGCTGGAGAGGATCCTCATCTTCCTTCATGACAAACACTGCCATTGTACATCTCTCTAGCTCGGTTTCAGCATCCTTCTGAACAACCTAATAAAAGACAAAGACAAGACATTTATTACAAAGTTATTTTGATGAAATCAGTGTCTGATGTGTCTATATAAAAATATGTACTCAAAAAATTCTCCCAATCAAATCTCAAAAAACAAATTGGAGGTCTAGTAATAAGAAAATGTAATGACTTGCAAAGATACTTGATGTCGGCTTTTCCGAATATTTTTCTCATAGCAACTTGACTATCACAAGTAAAGCATTTATATAATATCAATCTTCAAAAAGTTATAACATATGCTGTGACAAAAAATATTTAAAAATATTAAATAGTTTAATACAGTAGTATACATACTTCAAACAAGATTCACTATAATGTTAAAAGATATCATAGAAAGTTGTTTGTTGTCAATACTTCTTCAGCAGGAAAGCAGCGCCTTTTAAAGCAAGAAGTTATTAATTTCATGTTACTAGTTCACAGAGTATTTAAAGTGAATAGGTTTTTACTGTGATATACACAAAATCCATAGTTATATCACCTACTATCAATCCCACCCTGTTTTGCTATTCTAAACTGATTATTATGACACTTATAGTCAGGAGCATTTCAGTTGTCACTTCTTTAAAATGTGTCCGTGGAGTTTCACCCTGTTCTTTGCTCTGCTGCCAGCCCGTAGCGTGGGAGCGCGGCCCCAGCCGTTTGCGTATGTGAAGAAGAATTATTTTCTGAAGTTGTGCTGAACAATAACTGGGGCCGTTTCTCAATATGTGTTCTCGTCTGTACTTGTGTTCTCATGGACTTGTGAATCGTCATCAGTCGCTGCCCAAGTACTGTTCCAATTCAAAGTTCACATCTAGCCAAGTACAGTTCAAATCCCCGGATGTGTCCTTGATCCACCCCTTTTATCGAGGATGCATCGAGAGGTGACTTGTGTGGACTTCAGACAGACCGGTATCCCAGAATGCATCTCGCACCAACCAACAAGCGTCAGTAGTGGATGAGAAAACCCACGTAATTTAATAATACTACTGTTATTGTATCACGAAATGTTTTAAGACTTTTTCAGGTGAGAATGTACTTGTTTAAAGCTCAAATCTGTGATTTATTTATAAAGAGAGCGCCTATTTGAAATTTTGATCTGCCGTTTTCGGAGCTGTGAGATCCAGTCGACCACCGGGCGCTCAGCGCTCATTAACCCTGGCGAGAGCAGCCTTTCCTCGGCTAGACCTTCTGACGTCTCTGTAGTGGTTAAATGAGATATAATTCGTCTTGTGTATATCTAACGGGCGATCTTTGGTCTCATGAATCAAATCAAATCAAATCACCTTTATTTATATAGCACTTTTTACAATGGCAATTGTTTCAAAGCAGCTTCACAGTGGTAACAGGAAAATAATGCAACAGAATTTGATTCGGCTGTACAGCCGCTCTGGTGAAAACGGTGATGTCATCCAGCTCATTTCAATTATCATATAGTGTCAATGCGGGTAGATCAGTAATATAGTTGAAATTTAAGTGTCCCCAACTGAGCAAGCCAAAAGCCAAAGGCGACGGTGGCAAGGAACCAAAACTCCTTCAGGGCCAGAATGGAGAAAAAAACCTTGGGAGAAACCAGGCTCAGTCGGGGTGCCAGTTCTCCTCTGGCCGACGAACAAATAGTGTATGATTATGATTCTGGCAACATTACAGGTCAGAAGTCATATTAGATCAATAGATATTCGTAGGATTATTCGAAAGATTGGAGTCGTCACGCCGGGGACGGGTTTAACGAGGATGTCGTGTCGATGCCGCATTTACAGGGGGGAGTTTAATTGACACGGTCTCTACAGACACTACAGGGATGCGTTCGTCATGTCCAGGCTAAGGTCCACCATCTGGTCTGGATCCGGCCCGGATCCGGCTGACTGCAGTAAACCTCGGGATAAACAGAGAGACTAACATTAGCGTAGATGCCATTCTTCTTATGATGTAACGAGTACATCAGGTGTTATGGGAAGTGTTCCCGGTTCCGGCTGACCTAGTTAATGCAGCCTAAAACAATCATTTAACTGATTTGAGTAATAGAAATTAAAAATGTTTTATGTGTATGCCATAGTAAAGAGATGTGTTTTTAGTCTAGATTTAAACCGACAGAGTGTGTCTGCTTCCCGAACAATGCTAGGAAGACTGTTCCAGAGTTTAGGTGCTAAATAGGAAAAGGATCGACTGCCTGCAGTTGATTTTGATATTCTAGGTATTATCAACTGGCCAGAATTTTGAGACCGCAATAGACGTGATGGAGTATAATGCGTTAAGAGCTCGCTCAAGTACTGGGGAGCTAAACCATTTAGTGCTTTGTAAGTAATCAGCAAGATTTTAAAATGTATACGATGTTTAATAGGGAGCCAATGCAGTGTTGCCAGAACCGGGATAATATGGTCATACTTCCTGGTTCTAGTAAGAACTCTAGCTGCTGCGTTTTGGACAAGCTGCAGTTTATTTATTAAGCGAGCAGGGCAACCACCCAGTAGAGCATTACAATAATCTAGCCTTGAGGTCATGAACGCATGAACTAACTGTTCAGCATTTTGCATTGAAAGCATGTGCCGTAATTTAGATATATTTTTAAGATGGTAGAATGCAGTGAATCTATAATTTATTCCCTGGCTATTCGTTTTGGCTGAGGGCAAAGTAAAGTTTCATTTATTTGATATTTGATCAAAACTGAGATTTAACAAAAATAGACTGGGTTGTGTTTTATGTCATATTTAATTTTATTACAGTGAAGATAATCATATATGCACACTTATTGCGTGAACCACATATGAATATGTTTAATATTTTTTAAAATGTAAACGAAAAGAGGCAGGGTTGTGTTTTCTATTTCGTTTTGTTATAAATATATGCAGTGAAGATAATCAATGTACGCATTGCCTGAACTACATTTGTGTGGCTATTAATATGTTTAAGATTTTTTTTAAATGAAAACGAAAAGAGGAAGAGTGGTATTTTATAACATATTTCGTTTTATTGTAGCCTCAAATACACATACAGAAATAACCGGGGTAGCCAGAGCGAGCTGAGTAACGCTATCAAGAACGCTGCTGTTACATTTGCAGAATTACCAGACTTCCTCTGGAGTTCGATCTCCTGAGTCTGGACTAACAAGGACGCAAGTCTGAAGTTCGCGTACTTGGTTTTGAGAAACGGCCTGGCTCTATTCACACATGGGCTCAATCGAACATTAACTGATTCAGACACTGGTCTTCTCGTATAACGTTAACGTTACAGCTCCAGCGGTCAATTTCTAACTAACGTTAGATTAGTTGACGGTTGCGGTGCATGTGAGAAAGTAGCTATAGTTTATTCAAGCAAACGAGCCTTATCACACTACACTACCATTATATTTTCCAACAAAATTAACTTTGCATTTGTCAAACAGAGGCAACATACATATTGCGATAGCCTGGTTTGGCTAAGTTAGCTTTAGCTAACACCTGTAGAAACGCAGCTGTCTGTAAAGTAATAGCCTAGTTGTCCATCTTGCCACTACCCATAAACGTGAATAAAAAAAAAACACTTATTCCCGTTAAAATAACACAATTTCGAATGCTTATCTTGTCTAAAAGAGATTTCCTGGGCCACAGACCGTCTTCACATTCGAAGCGCGTAATGGCGGATGGCAAAACGCTGACTGGCGCGAACAAGTTGATGTGACGTCATGTGGTCACATGATATGAAAACTTTGGTTTGAAGTAAAAATACTATTTAAGTGAAACTGTTGCTTTTAATTTGTTCTAGGGGGTTCGTTATTTGCTTTAAGGCAAACTAAACAAAAACCAGAAACCATGTTTACTTAGTCCAATATAAAAATGCACTTTAATTCAATTCACATTTATTTGTATAGCGCTTTTCACAAAACATATAGTTTCAAAGCAGCTTCACGGAAAATTCATGCGTCTACATTACAATTTAAAGTGGTTTGTTATCAGAGGAGACTGTGTCCAAGTTATGTATTTCAGAAATGTACATATACAAAGCACAGTTAGCTACTCACTTAAAAATGTTGGGTTAAAAATAACCCATAAGAATACATGTTGTTAACAATGATTAGGGTATATAGAAATTGAGCATGGGTGCGTGTTGATGCAGAGCTGCGTCATCTGAAGTCCTTGAAGGAGTTGGAGTCGTCTCTTCACAGGTGATGGTCATCTGAAGTCTTCATGAGAGGCTGGATCCAGACTGGAGCTGACGGACTCTCTAGTTACCTCGGGATGGGCGTCCCGAGATAAAACAGAACAGGAAAATAATTAGCGTAGCTGCTGTTCAAAGCATTAAGCAAAGACAATCATGTGCACTGATATAACTGGAGTACAAGGTCATGAGATGCATTATGTGAAAGCTTGGCTAAAGAGATGTGTCTTTAATCTAGATTTAAATTGGGAGAGTCTGAGCCCTGAACATTATCAGGAAGGCTGTTCCAGAGTTTAGGTGCCAAATATGAAAACGTTCTTCCTCCTTTAGTGGACTTAGATATCCTAGGTACTACCAGAAGCCCAGAGTTTTGTGATCTTAAAGAGCGTGATGGATTGTAAGGCGATAGAAGATCAGTTAAATACACAGGAGCTAAACCGTTTAGGGCCTTATAGGTCAGTAGCAATACTTTATAACTGATACGGAACTTAATAGGTAACCAGTGTAGAGATGATAAAATTGGTGTTATATGATCATATTTTCTTGACCTAGTAAGAACTCTAGCAGCTGCATTTTGGACTAATTGTAGCTTGTTTATTGAGGATGCATGACAGCCAGCAAGTAATGCATTACAGTAATCTAGTCTAGAGGTCATGAATGCATGAACTAACTTTTCTGCATCAGAGACAGATAACATGTTCCGTAGCTCAGCGATGTTTCTGAGGTGGAAGGCTGTTTTTGTAACATTTGAAATATGATTTTCAAAAGACAAGTTGCTGTCTAATATAACACCCAGGTCTTTAAATAAACGACACAGTAGTTTCACTTTTTTCAGTGTAGTGCATCCTGGTGCCATGTATTCCCTAGGTAAGTGACGCACACGCACCCAGCCATCCACGTGATGTAAAAGAAAACGTGATTCATCAGACCAGGCCACCTTCTTCCATTGCTCCGTGGTCCAGTTCTGATGCTCACGTGCCCACTGTTGGCGCTTTTGGCGGTGGACAGAGGTCAGCATGGGCACCCTGACTGGTCTTCGGCTATGCAGCCCCATACGCAACAAACTGCGATGCACTGTGTATTCTGACACCTTTCTATCAGAACCAGCATTAACTTCTTGAGCAATTTGAGCTACAGTAGCTCGTCTGTTTGACCGGACCACACGGGCCAGCCTTCGCTCCCCACGTGCATCAATGAGCCTTGGGCGCCCATGACCCTGTCGCCGGTTCACCACTCTTCCTTCCTTGGACCACTTTTGATATATACTGACCACTGCAGACCGGGAACACCCCACAAGAGCTGCAGTTTTGGAGATGCTCTGACCCAGTCTTCTAGCATCACAATTTGGCCCTTGTCAAACTCACTCAAATCCTTACATTTGCCCATTTTTACTGCTTCTAACACATCAACTTTGAGGACAAAATGTTCACTTGCTGCCTAATATATACCACCCACTAATAGGTGCCTTGATGAAGAGATAATCAGTGTTATTCATTTCACCTGTCAGTGGTCATAATGTTATGCCTGATTGGTGTGTATATATATATATAAAATTATAATTATAAAATGTATTTAAAAAAGAACAGGCTCAGTTAATGACAGGCTATAGTTGACTATTCCTGGTGTTTTAATACTAAATATAGGAATATTATATACATGTATGTCAAATCTTAACAACAACAAAAAACAACTGCTAAGACACTTATAACACATTTCTCAGAACTATGACCAAAAAATTAAAATTAGGCTACTAAATCAACTAGGCTATTCTAGAAACCAGACTTGTGAATATGAATGCCCACTATTAACAGTGCTTATTTTTGTGAAAGATGTTTGTTTGTTTTTTTAAATGACTTACGATTCAGGATATTTGGCTTACAAACCCAAACATGCGCGCGCGGCGTCCTTTCCTGACGTGGCGGCGCGAGACGCGTACACACCTCCTCTCGTGGGCAGCCGCTATTGGACGCGCACTGTCTAGTACTAATGTTCAACTTGAAGGCGCAGGTGTCAAACCGAAACTGCCCGCATGTAAATTTCATATTCAGTTTTACAGGCAATGCTTACACAACGCATAACAAGCTAAGAGTTTCGGCGAGCTCTTCCTGTTATCAAGTTAAAAATAGTATCTCTGACTCTCTGACAATAGTGAATTCAGTGCTTATTCACTGAAGTTCTTGCATAAGGTAAGGTAGGCTACTTTTAACTGTGCAATGTGTTTAAGAAATATTGGAGAATATATATAGTGTACATACAGGGATATTTTATACTTTTAAAACTTAAACAGTAACATATGTTCATGTAGGCTATTAACGTGAAATCTCTCATGTTAAATGTGCAGGCATTGATGCCTCAAATCACGTCAGGTGTGATCATGCAGCTGACTCTGCTGCTGTCAGCTTTACCTGCTCAGTATATCATCTCCAGATGGACAAGCGGCACCGCGGCACAACGACACATCGCTACTCAGAGGTAAACACACACACAAACATAAAAGAAGAGATAGGACACTCGGACACCATAAGTTTGACAAAATATATTTTTTTACATCAGGACTTTTGGTTAATATACAGTACCGGTCAAAAGTTTGGAAACATAACTATTTTTAATGTTTTTGAAAAACGTCTCTTGTGCTCATCAAGCCTGCATTTATTTGATCAAAAATATGAAATATGTGAAATATTATTACAATTTAAAATAATGGTTGTGTATTTTAATATACTTTGAAATATAATTTATTACTGTGATCAAAGCTGAATTTTCAGCCTCATTACTCCAGTCTTCAGTGTCACATGATCCTTCAGAAATCATTCTAGACATACTGATTTGAAACTCAGTAATTATCAATGTTAGAAACAGTTGTGCTGCTTAATATTTTTTTGGAACCTTTTTTTTTTTTTTTTTTTTTTTTTTTTTTAGGATTCATTGATGAATAAAAAGTTTAAAAGAACAGCATTTATTCAAAACAGAAATCTTTTCTAACAATATAAATCTTTTACTATCACTTTTATCAATTTACAATTATCACATTTTTTATCACATCCTTGCTGAATACAAGTATTAATTTCTTTTAAAAAAAAAATGAATGGTACGGTAGTGAACGGTAGTGTATATTGTTACAAAAGATTTTTATTTTAAATAAATGCTGTTCTTTTTTTTTTCTTCTTTTATTTACTTTTTATTCATCAAAGAATCCTGAAAATGTACAACTGTTTCCAACATTGATAACAAATCAGTATATTAGAATGATTTCTGAAAGATCATGTGACATTGAAGACTGGAGTAATGGGTGATGAAAATTCCGCTTTGCCATCACAGAAATAAATTATATTTTAAAGTATATTAAAATATAAAACCATTCTTTTAAATTGTAATAATATTTCACAATATTACAGTTTTTTCTGTATTTCAAATAAATGCAGCATAAACAAAAACATTCTTTCAAAAACATTAAAAATAGTAATGTTTCCAAACTTTTGACCGGTACTGTATATGTAGACATAAACACACACAGGTATAGGCCTATATTTATCTACATTTATATTACATTACATTTGAAAAGTTGGTGTCTGTAAGAATTTTTTTTTTAATTAATAGCTTACTTTTTATTCAGCAATGGTGCAAAAAATTGATCAAAAGTAACAGTAAAGACTTTACATTGTTACAAAAAAAGTCATTTCAAATAAATGCTGTTTTTTAAAGAACTTTCTATTTATTAAAGAATCCTGAAAAAAAATTATCCAAATTTTTCAACATTGATAAAAATAAGAAATGATTTCTGAAGGATCATTTGACACTGAAGACTGGAGTAATGATGCTGAAAATCGCAGGAATAAATGACATTTTAAAATATACTAAAGTAGAAAACAGTTTTTACTTAAATGGCCTTGCGGAGTGACAAATTAATTTTAACTATAAATGCATTACTAGTCAGAGGTTTGAAAATAAATTCTTACAAATGTATATTTATCTACAAAAGAAATTTCAAGCATTAAAGCTTAAGCTACAATAACAGCATGTCCAAATTTGTGACTGTACTTCATAGTCTCTCAATTAAAGAGACAGAATGTTCAATAGTATCACTCTTTGAAATATTCCATTACATATTCCATATTCAGTATCCTTGACACATGGGACTCCATGAGAAGATCCTACTTGAACCCGACTGCTTGGTTCGACTGGCTAAATACCTGGATTCCTAAACTACCGTAAGAGTATGCAATTTCTTCCTTTAAGTCATTCTGAATGCACTCAAAGGCTGAGGTGTGATGTTGTGTCACTTTACAGGTCCTTCGGAGAGGAAGAGGAACAGTACCAAACTCTGGAAGAAGCGCTCGAAATCGAGCTGTTGATGCATGATAATGAGCAAGGGTACTTTGGAGGTACATGTAATGATCTCACAGCAGTTATTTAGATACACTATATTGCCAAAAGTATTAGGACACCCCTCCGAATCATTGAATTCAGGTGTTCCAATCACTTCCATGGCCAAAGGTGTATAAAATCAAGCACCTAGGCATGCAGACTGCTTCTACAAACATTTGTGAAAGAATGGGTCGCTCTCAGGAGCTGAGTGAATTCAAGCGTGGTACCGTGATAGGTTGCCACCAGTGCAATAAGTCCATTCGTGAAATTTCCTCAATATTCCACGGTTAACTGTTAGTGGTATTATAACAAAGTGGAAGCAATTGGGAACAACAGCAACTCAGCTACGAAGTGATAGGCCACGTAAAATCACAGAGCGGGGTCAGCGCATGCTGAGGCGCACAGTGTGCAGAAGTCGCCAATTTTCTGCAGAGTCAATAGCTACAGACCTCCAAACTTCGTGTGGCCTTCAGATTAGCTCAAGAACAGTGCTTAAAGAGCTTCATGGAATGGGTTTCCATGGCTGAGCAGCTGCATCCAAGCCTTACATCACCAAGTGCAATGCAAAGTGTGGGATGCAGTGGTGTAAAGCACTTCCAGTGTAAAGCACGCCGCCACTGGACTCTAGAGCGGTGGAGACGTGTTCTCTGGAGTGACGAATCACACTTCTCTTCTCTGGTTTTGGCGGTTGCCAGGAGAATGGTACTTGCCTGACTGCATTGTTTAATACAAGTTTAATGTTTGGTGGAGGGGGTATTATGGTTTGGGGTCGTTTTTCAGGGGTTGGGCTTGGCCCCTTAGTTCCAGTGAAAGGAACTCTTAATGCGTCAGCATACCAAGACATTTCGGACAATTTCATGCTCCCAACTTTGTGGGAACAGTTTGGGGATGGCCCTTTCCTGTTCCAACATGACTGCGCACCAGTGCACAAAGTAAGGTCCATAAAGAAATGTATGAGTGAATTTGGTGTGGAGGAACTTGACTGTCCTGCTCAGAGTCCTGACCTCAACCTGATAGAACACCTTTGGGATGAATTAGAGCGGAGACTGCGAGCCAGGCCTTCTCGTCCAACATCAGTGCCTCACCTCACAAATACGCTTCTAGAAGAATGGTCAAAAATTCCCATAAACACACTCCTAAACCTTGTGGAAAGCCTTCCCAGAAGAGTTTAAGCTGTTATAGCTGCAAAGGGTGGGCCAACCCCATATTAAACCCTACAGAAGAATGGGATGTCATTAAAGTTCATGTGCATGTAAAGGCGGGCGTCCCAAAACTTTTGGCAATATAGTGTATATTCATGTAATCTGGTATTTACAGTTTGTTTGATTATGGGAAAAATAGAAGTAACAGAACATGATATGTGAACAGTCTCAAGGGAGGTGCGAAGCCCCAGGCTGGCATACGTGCTGCACCGTGTAGGTCAAGTTATCATGGAGACGCAGAATAAAATGGTTGGAGTGATAGTGGGCTGGGATCCAGGACTCCGAGCCCCCCCAGAGTGGATCAAGAGAAAGAAATTCTCAGACTCAGAGGTTTGTAAAACAGATAAACGCTGTTTGTCATCAATGTCATAAACTGAAACCACAGAAATATAACAGTAGTCCATTAAAATTGTGTATTTGTGTGTAGCTGGAGAGAGCAAAGGACACTCCTCATTACAGAATTCTGTTCAGTGGGCCTGATTCCTTATCAATACTGATCGGATACATCCCCCAGTATAACGTGAAGCTCTTTCAAGGCTTTGAGGTGCAGAGAAATCCTTTGTTTTTTCTCCCCCCTATTTTTAACTTTCGTGTTCACCTTGTCTTCTAGGTTGTTTGGACTTAATCAGTCTTAATCTTAATCAGTGTGTGTGTCTGTCTTGTGCCACAGCCGGACATTCCTACTCTAGAGCGCTATTTTTCACACTTCGATGGGGAAAAGTTTGTTATGGAGGAATGGTTGCAAGAAATCTACCCTCATGACTGAAGGAGTAAAAAACCGAGAGGTTTTAAAAACACCTGGAATCACAGACATGAACCCTGTTATTCTTCATTGACAGTATTCTTTTAAAGCAATGAAAAAACTATCTTATTTACATACCCCATATGCATATAGGCTACACTGAGCAATTTCATTTATAAAACTGAAGAACTAAAAAAACCCAAAATGCTATTTGATTATCGCTTTTATATTTTTAAAATGATAAATGTCTTAAAGATTTTGCAAGTGATATGTAGAGGAGAACTATTTGTGATGTCAAAACAAAATTATAGACTATTAAATGTTTTTATAATATGCCTATGGATCAAAATTCATGCATGTTGATCTGACTCAAATGGGTTCTAGGATATGAATGAATTTAGATGTCAATATGATATAGCTTATTTATTTAGATGAACAAAACAGAAGGATTTGTTGTGAAAAACAGTATTGAGAATGTGATAAACACTGTTCAAAGTAAAGCCATAAATACAAACGTTATCTCTTATTAAAGTTTAATTTATATAAAATATGCCTTCTCAATGTTCTTTCTTGTTGTGTCCATCAGTCTATGTGTCATATAAAACCTTGGTAGCCACCGAGTAGAGTGTGTTTAGACAGTGCTCCTCTAAAACACAATATAATAATAATAATAAATATAGCTGCGAGCAGCAATTATCTGGGTTCAGGCACTTTAAGGCCTTTAACCCAATGCGTAAACAGGTATTATGTTTTATTTAGCAAGCATGTTGCCTCTTAGATGGAAAAGACGATTTACAGCCAATACAGGCAAATTACTAAGGAAATCTCCATAAAAGTTTGCATGCTTGTTTAGAAACAAAGGTCCCATGTGCTTACCTATTTTCGTGAAGTTCTGAATTTTCGTTTAGGATTTATAGGCTTTTGAGTATATTTTGCCACTGCCCTTTTCTAAATGACCCTGTTATAAATGTATTAAAAAACATTTAACAAACGATTTGAATGACAGCAGTGGTTTTTGAGGCAAAGTTGTTCAGAATAAAGAGATCTAACATATGATATAAACATTGTGTGTAGCCTATGTGCGAAACGTTGCTTAATAAACAATCACACTCGTAAAACGCGATATTGCCCCCCAGAGGCCGATTTCTTTCAAATTTCTCACAGACCTCTAAGGCCACGAGTCAAACAGGCCCGCCAAGTTTCGTTCCGATCGGCCTCCATTAACCTTGTCTATTAGGTGCTCAAACTTCATTGGCTGATGGCGGCCATGTTTTTTGAGATACACTGCATGCCAATTTTCAAGTCAATCGGACTAACGGCTGGGTGGTTATTATGGAGGACCAAACCTGCAGAAATTAAAAATAAATAAATTAATGAATGAATAAGTAAATAAATGAATAAATAAATATATATACAAATATGTAAATGAATAAATAGATAAATAAATGTGATAATAGGAAAATAAATAACAATAAACAACTTGATAAATTAAATGATTCATTTTTAATCAAATTAAATTTTGTATTATCTTTCCCTTAATTTATTATTTTCTGCTTTTATACATTTTTAAAAAATATTTTTAACTTTTATTTATTTAATTCATTTATATATTTATTTTTATATTTATTTATTTATGCATTCATTTATTTTTAGATGTATGTATTTATTTATTGATTCATTTATTTTTACTTTTCCATGTGCAACATGGAAATGAGGAGGGCGGTCCTTGTGTAGCTTCAGTGCATCATTGGTTGAGAGCTCATGCATAGAATCTTCAGACCAACTGTTTCTAGCAGTTTGACCCACTGAGAGAAAAGTTTCAATGGTACTTATTGGAAGCAAGTACGATGGACGTATAAATGGACGTATAAATATTAAAATTAAATAAAAGATAAATAAAAGTTAAATATTTAAAAGCAGAAAATAATAAATTATGGGAAAGATAATACAAAATTTAATTTGATTAAAAATGAATCATATTTATTTTATCAAGTCGTTTATTCTGTTATTTATTTTCCTATTATCACATTTATTTATCTATTTATTTATTCATTGTATATTTATTTATTTATTCATTTATTTACTTATTCATTCATTAAATTATTTATTTTTATATAGGCTCCATAGGTTATAGCCATTTTCGTGTTTTTTGCCTGTTGTACTAGCGCCAGCAAGCTTTTTTTTTTTTCACGTGACCAAAGATTGGGCCCATATGTGTACCGAATTTGGAGAAAATATCTCACTCTGTTCAAGAGTTATTAGTAAGTGCCCCCGCCCACTTCGAACATTTTGGCGCCCCTTAGCGACAGTGAATCGAAATTTCAACTTTTTTTTTTCTCAATAATTATTGAGATTCAGACTCCAGAGAATATTGCTACACTGGTTTGGTTCCGATCGTGCGGAAAACAAACAAAATATTAAGGCTTTATAAAAAAAGGGGTTAAGGTACGTACATCCAAAACATATTAGCCAGGTGCAAGATCAAAAAAATATATCAAATAATACAAAAAAGATCTGCACACTGTTATTCTCTCTTTATTTAGAAATAATTAAAAGTGGCAACATTTCGGTCAAAGACCTTTGTCAAGCACTGGACAAAGGTGCTTGACAAAGGTCTTTGACCGAAACATTGCCACTTTTAATTATTTCCAAATAAAGGGAGAAAAACAGTGTGCATATCTTTTTCATATTAAGGCTTTCCAATCCAGAAATTTTCAAATCCAAATTTTTTTGTAGGAGTTCCTGTATTTATTCACCCTGCTTATACTATGTTTTTAAATGCCTTATTTTAGTCTTTATATTTCTCAGTCTTTGAGTCTTTCATTTTCAGTACCCAAGCCTCTTGTCTGCTGTTTTGAGATTCTTCGTTATTAATATCCTGGATTTGTGCTCATGCTTTTTGACTGTGGGTTATTATGTAATAATTTATTTATATTTGCCCTTTGATCTTTTGTTACATTGTTTGATCAGCCGGCTTTTCCGTTTGCTGTCTTTTTTCTTTTAGAGTCAAATCAAGTTAACTTAATATTCTGTGGAAGCCTATCCTAAAAATAATAGTCCCAAGGTTTTAAATGACCTCAGGCCAGTTACCCTCACTTCTCTTGTAATGAAATCTTTTGAAAAGCTTGTGAAGAGATTGTAAAGCGAACCAAGCAAGCTCTCGACCCTATGCAGTTTGCCTATAGGGCACATAGAGTTGAGGACGCTACAAGTACTCTACTTAATCTTTTGTTTAAGCACTTAGAAGGGAGAAATACTCATGCTAGTCTGTTATTTATTGACTTTTTTTTTTATAAACTCCTCGTAGGAGATGCATGGAATCGACACCAAACTCAGTCAACATGAAACAAAGACACTGAAGATGCTATATTGAGAACGATTATAGGATATCTCACACGGTGCTGCTATGGCGAGGGATTAAAGTAATGACAAAAAGGAAAACAGGAAGAGTCTCATTTCGTCTAAAATCATTGTTTGATTTAAATTCAATTATGATTGTATGTTTGGTTATTGACCCTGAATGAATTTTAAAATGAATGTACTATATTTTAGATCAATATATTGTTTTTCTTTAACATTTTGTATTTGGAGATTAATTCTTGACACTAAAAAATATTCTCTGAATTAAACAATTTATTTCTATAAAAAATAATACTAACAATAGAAAAAAACACTTTGAGTTTGTTTTTCAAACAATTAAGTGTGTGTAATTTAAAAATAAGCAGATTAATGCTTTTTGTTTGAGGACAAAAAAATTAGAGCCAATGTGATACATAGAATAACCAGAAGGTGGGAGTATAGCCTTATTTATGAACCAGGTTGGATATGTCCTTGAGAACACTTTTACAGATTAGTTTTACCTACAGTCGCCAAACTCGGTACATTTATTGTTCTCATCGAGCCGGACAACTTTCTAATTTACAGTCATTAGCTCCGACCAACAGGAAGTCAGATATTTTTGTTTGAATGTGGAATTTTTAAATAATCAGGCTCTGAGTTTTTATAAACTCCTCGTAGGAGATGCATGGAATCGACACCAAACTCAGTCAACATGAAACAAAGACACTAAAGATGCTATATTGCGAAACGATTATAGGATATCTCAAACTGTGCTGCTATGGCGAGGGATCAAATAAGGACAAAAAGGGAAACAGAAATTGTCTCATATCTTGTAAAATCATTGTTTGATTTAAATTAAATTAAGATTGTATTGTCTCTCTCTCTGTCGCTCCTTCCCCTCCCCCTATCTCTCACTCTCTCAGGCTCACTCTCTCTCTCTGTGTGTGTGTGTGTGTGTGTGTCACTTTCTCTCTTGATGGTGATAATTTAACCCTTTCATATCATAGGCTATTACAAATAACTATAACTTTAGTGTGAAAAATAAGTAAAAAAAAAAACAAAACCTATACAAATACCTTGAATTAAATACTGGCCTTCTGGACTTAAAACATTTTGAGCTGCAAAAGATAACTTTGCATATATTTGAAGGTGACCTATTATATCCTATGACATTAAAATTCATCTATATTTAAATGACATCATGGGTGTGCCTTGTGGTCATAGTGGCACGAGCTCCTGCGGTAAATGTGGCATATTCGAGCGATTTTAAAATATTCTCCTGTTTAAATGCGTATTGCCTGTCGTGCAGAGTTGCCCTGAAGCCACCGGGGTGGTGGTGCCACCGGCTTGGGCCCGTCATCGCTGCTCGCAGCTTTAATTAGAGATTGTTCCCACCCGTTACATGAGTTTCAGCTCCTCCGCTCTGACGGTCGGTTTGTGGCCCCTAGGTGGAGAACTAAACGATATAGGAATACTTTTGTACCTGCTGGTATAGAATTTATAAATTAAAATAGCAGGAGATGATGGGTGTGTAGAGGCACATTGTCATGACCTTTCTTATAAGTTTTTTTTTTTTTATATATATATTTTTGGATATTTTGTAATATTTCATGTTTATTGTATGTTTCAATGTTTTATGGATTGTCTTAAGTATGGATTGCTGAATCTCCTGTCTGCACAACAAATTTACCCTCAGGTACTAATAAAGACACCTTGACCTAATACATACATACATACATACATAGCCAACTCACCTTGGTTCCTCAACAGTTTCCTGCATCCCACCACCACCCCGTCTCCTCACTTACTTGGTTAACTATCGTAATCAGAAGATACGGGGGGGTTCAGGCAAAATTCTGAGGTCTGAGCTCCTCTCGGACAGCACGCCAAATACGCATACATTTTATTATATCTGATTATTTAAGTGTGAAATACCTATCTTGTGTTCCTCCTCTCCTTGTTGTTTACAATCATTAGGTCTGTTCTTTTCTCTATGCAGTCCTCTTTGCCATTAGTTTATTTCCTCTTCTGTCTAGAGAAGTAATAGCTACAAACCCTAGTGTTTTATCTAGATCTTTCTCCTGATGGATTTTCACAAAGCCTAAAATGAATCTGTTTAGGTCATGCAAGAAGCATCTATTACCAGGGCAGGTGGTAAACACTATCCTTCATATTTTAAAGGAGGCAGAGCTGGATATGAGTGGCTGCACAGTGACTCAGTGGGTAGCACTGTCGCCTCACCAAAAATATGAAGACAGATCAAGAAAAGAGTACCATATTCCACATTATTTTACCAGCTATAACAAGCAACATAGGGACATCCTGATTCATGAAAGAAGTCTGCCTTGTCTTGCTAATATAGTTATGATTACATTTGTGTTTGGCACTATAATTAGCAGAAGTCATCAAATATGTCATCCATTATGTGTGCAAGATGCGTACATGCATCATTATACGAGTATGTATTCCCTATTCAAACACAGGCTCATCTTAACTCATTTGTTAGACTTTCAGAGTGTTTTCTAACATGAAAATATGATTTTACCAGTATGTTTGAGTACTGCTCAATTAAAAGTTTTTAGCATTATCTTTTGAGTTGCACACAGTACAATTCAATATACTCTGGACTGGAGAAATTATTTAATTAAAACATCAGTAGGAATGTGTGGTATCTTTATTTTAGGCCCTTTTGTGAATATTGGTGGTCCTCTATGGTGCTCACTTCATAGGACTATGTGTTAACCGGTTAAGTCAGCAGATACTTGAAAAAAAAAAAATCAACATGTAATTTTATTGTTGCTAAACAAAAACTTCAAAATTTCCTCCTGTTGCCATCCTTTGGTCGCAATTCAAAGGTCACAAACACGCGTGAAGAGGCAGAGACTAATGTAACCCCAGTCCTCTGATGTAGTGCTAGAGAACAGCCAGTGACTTCATGCTGGCCACTGGTCCACTCTCGTGATTCCTCCTCGCGTACAAGCAGCGGGCGTCCCAGAGCTTGTCCCAGAATGCCACACGCCTCGCTGGCTTTTAGCCGAGCGTTGTCCACGGCTTCCAAACACACTCGCCGTCTGCATTCAAATCATTACAAACAGGCATATTAATTAATTTTACATGGCAGATGGATGTTCAGACTTCCAGTGGAGCTTAACATGAAGACTGACATTGGTCAAGCATTGTTTACCTTAACAAATTGAGGCTTTCAGCACTGTGACTGTAGTAAGGGTCACCAACACACACGCTTTTGTCTAGTTTTTCAATCAAAACTGAGCGTGCATGCTGCATCTTCTCAAAATCTGAAAACACAACAAGCACCTGCAGAGACAAAATAGATAAATAAAGAGTAAACATATCATAGCCTGACAAAATAGGACACCTCTGTCCGTCTTACCTCGGCTTGCATGTGGAAGAGCTCCTCCTCTCTTTGTAAATGCTTGGCCACAGTGATGTTTTCTTCCTGTTTGGAAAGAAGATACTGAAATTGCTTGTTCTTTATTTTTTTAGAAATACGCAAATTTTAATAAATTAGCACCTTGACATCATGCTGCCTCGCAGTCTGTAGTATGTATTCCATTCTTCGCGTAACGCTGTTAGTCACGTCGTTAACATTTTCTTTACTGTTTTTGACGCTGATGGTAACGGTCGCACGGTCCGGAGGACACGATAACTCCGCACAGCCCGTGACCTGAACCACTCTTGCGTTGCTTTGAATGTGTAAAGGTGTTTGTTTGCGGCCCCGACTGAACACCGATTCGTTTTCGTCTCGGTAAACATCACCAGCAGTCGCTGAAACTGCAGCAAATACACGAGACGGGCTGTGCGCCATATTTGTTGGTAAACCAACGTGGCGCTATGGCAACTTGTTCAGTGCATGTTGGGAAATGTAGTTGTAGGCACTTTTTATACGTCACAACAGCAATATCGGGAATGTCCCGAGTTTTTGTGTTGGCGCCAACTTATTTCCAAATAGTTAGAATCGTTCGAGTAGTTTAAAAGATGCTTCATTTTACTCTCATAGATTTTGAAATCAAGTTATTTCTTGAGAACTGATCAGCAGAGGGCAGCACAGATCAACAAACTGGCTTGACTCCATACATAGACTGACACAGTTTGCACAGATCGTTTGAGAGCAGATAGACCTAATTTTGTTACATTAAACATTAACAAAATTAGTAAACTGCATAGCACTATATTATTTGAAATGAGTTTCAATCGAATTTAAGTAGATTTATGATCACCATAGGAAAATGTGTGCATAATAATAATGATAATAATAGGAAATTTATTATTATTATTATTATTAATATTCAACTATAAAAAGTCAATAATTTTTGTCAATAATAATGTCATCCCAATACACAAATTCAAAAGATATTTCATAAATGTTTTTATGTATTATGCACATAATTTAAAATATATATATTTTAATGTGACTCTATATATATATATATATATATATATATATATATATATATATATATTATATTATATTATAATATATATATTCTGCTTATTATTATACATATTAGAGAGAATTAAAGGCAGACTACGATTCATGCATGGCCACTCAAGGCCCGTCTGTCTGTTTGTTTGTATTAAACCGTGAAGCCCTCTGTCTAATCCCACTCTGAAAATGCGCAGGACGTATTTGTTGATATTGTATCGGGTTGCGCATAGTTCTATGTTGGCTTTTTGAAACTGTTTATCTGATGATGTGTCTTTGCCAAGATACATGCAATGGCTTCTTTTATTTGCTTAGCCATGTAGGCTTTGACTCTGGAACTCCGCCATTCTGTTGAAGGAAGGAATATTTAATGTTCAAGCTGGGATCGTGGGTGCAGGCGTGGGGTTTGGAGACACTGAGCGCTTCAAACGGACTGATAAGGGATCCGATAAGTTGCGTACGGAAGCACAGCAGTCGAGCTG
The DNA here is from genome assembly GCA_039654105.1 of Coreius guichenoti. Classification (NCBI taxonomy): domain Eukaryota; kingdom Metazoa; phylum Chordata; class Actinopteri; order Cypriniformes; family Gobionidae; genus Coreius; species Coreius guichenoti. Next base: position 14,208,530 of record CM077178.1, read on the forward strand.
TGGAAACAAGGAAACAAGGCCAATTCCCAGGAAATGAAAAATAACATAAACTTATCCCTCTCTCTCTGTGGCCTACGTGGAGTTAAAAGGAATGACCTCAGTGTCAGCCATAGTGAACATGTTCTATTTAAGGGCTTTTTATTTTATTGCACTGCAATGCATTCATTTTGCTGTTATATTTGATACACTGGTTTCTATTTCCCTCATTTATAATTCTACTGAGCTACATAAATTCACCAACAAATGTTTTAATTTATCGGAGATCACCTGCGTAGTCCACCTGTCTGTGATGTCATGACACCTCCGGCCACCTGACCTCTCTCTCATTGATTGGCAGTGGTTGGTCTCGCTTGCTGTGAACCCTGGGAAAATGCGTTTTGACTTGTCTTTCGTGTTCCTGGACATGATTAGAGACTTCAGCAGGGGAGAGGGTGTGCTGAGTCTGCCCGAGGGCATGAATGTATATGTATTTGTGTGTCTTTTCCCATGTGTTAGCCCTGTGGCGCTCCAGTTTAACTCTGATATGTCAGTGGCATTGGGAGGCTACTTGTTGGGACAGTTTCAAATGAAGCTAAAGTATCTTATCTGAATTTGTAAAATGCAGATTTTGGCATTTACATAGGTGTACATATTATGTTTTACTTCAACATGTGCGTCAACAAAGAAAACTATAAAAAAAACACCTTTAACTTATATTTATAGACTATATATGCTAGAAAATTTATCAAATGAGTTCTTCTCAGCTTATAACTTTTCTCTATGGCCTGTAAATACATATTAGCTCAAATAAACAAACTTGCACACTGTTCAGTGGAGCATGTCATTTGGTCAAGCTTTATATACATCTCAATTTTCACTCAATTATTGCCCCATTGTTTTGTTTACATTTTCAGACATGTGAATGACAGTCTTCATATACATTATAACCTTGCAATATACATATTACGTCAATATATCAAATTCAGATCAAAGTCCTATATTGTTCTACATAACAATTGTTAATTTTGTAACAAAGGGATACAGGGGTACATGTTGAAGTTATTAAAATACTGTTGGTTTATACACCAAATTATCCATCCTTTTTTGCAATGCAGAAGTAAACTAGTTTCTTTGAATGTGCAAGACTTCCAATTCATTAACCACTATAACTAACTAGTAATGCATTAAACAGTAAAACTTTTTTACGCTACAAACCAGTGTGTTTATGGTTATGATAATAAATTCAAATAATGTGGTGATAAACACCAGTTTGTTTATGTACAGCTAAAATACCTGGAAGTGAATGACAATGGGTGCCTTGCACATTCAAGTTACAAATGGCTGCGCTGCTTTTCTGCTTTCCCATTAAAAAAAAAAAAAAAATTTCACTTGAAGGTTTTTACCCCTAAACAGGCTTGCTGACTTCTCATACAATCATGCTAATTCATGCTAAAGCTTGAAAATTATTTTATTTGATTAAGCATGGAGTACATTTTAATAAGTTTTGATTCTCAGTATGTGAAATGAAAGAAACAATCTCTTTGCATCTTCTGCAGTATCATGTCAATCATGTCAACCTGTCAATCATGATTAATACAATTGTTTATCCAGTTCTGCCTCATTAGAACTGGTTTGTTAAGGCCTCACCTTTGGTTCTGACCCACAGGGCTCTCTATCGAGGGCCACTGCTGAGCCACATCTGGGCGGACCGCCGATGCGAAATGATGTGCTCTTGGGACTTCTGACTATTGAGTATTCAAGTGGTTTAAGATCTATGAAATCTCTTTTAGTTAGCTCTCAGCTTTCTGTCCCGCGTACGTTTAGTCCTCCCTTGTGCTTTCTCCGTCTCTGTCACCCTCGTTCTCTCAGTCTTTCTTTCAATCTCTTTCTGTTATGCAGAAATGTGTATTTTAAAGGCTGCTTGAATTTCAGAGCTCTATTAAAAGTTCAAAGCTGCAGTTTACTGCTGTAACAAGAGCTACTCCTGATCCAAACACTCGGCTAATGAGAGAGAGCCAGCTGCACCCCCCACCTCCCACCCTGTGGCCTGTGGCACCCATATATGAATGTGTTTTGATGCAGTATTGTGTGGATAAAGGAACCGTTTTATAGATCGTAATCGTTTTTTTTTTTCTTTGACTTGATGATCCGTCAATCTTTAAATAGTTCTTTCTCCATGTTCCCCATCTGACTCTGTCTCTCTTCTGTTCTGCTGATAGACTGAAGTTGTAAATCCTTTTGATAATGGAAAATCTTTGCAGGACTCCCTCTTTCTTTTTGATACATTTCAACCACAGAAAGAATCCTGTGTGTGCTGTGGTAGGAGATTTATTAATAGTTTAACAGTATATATTATTCCAGAACCCATTTATAACAAGAGTGAATTATTGTTCTTCGGAACTCCAGAACGGCACAAACAAATAAATAAACATTTTAAAGGGGCCTTGTGATTATTTGGCAGCCGTCTTGGAGGATGATAAGATGAGAACCGTGTGATCTGGCTGGCCACGATTCTATTGGGAAAAATTGAGCGTGACCCGCTGAGTGAGGAATGGAATTAAAGAGGCCGTTTTGAGATTCTCCGGCCCCGTAACCTCATAAGACTGGTTCACCACACTAAGCTTTTTTTTATGTGATTATTAAATATAAAAATAAAATGTTAGAGAGGAAAATACACATGTGAGCCCATCTGGGCTGAGAGGAATGGTCTTCTGGACTTCTCTTTAGGACTGCGCCATTTTTAATGCCAGAATTTATTTTACCAACTAAGGAGAGTTTGGTACTTTCACTCTCTAGCAAAAGATCCAGTAAGAGTCGTATTGATTTATTACCCACACTTAATTTTGATTACTTGAATACTTGATTCTGGATTGGTCATTCATTGCGTTCTGTGTTCAAATGTTTTTGTATAATGACAAACAATTTCTGGCTTTGTGCTAGTTTCATGTCTCTTGCATCACTCCATGGTCTCTTTGTTTATCACATAATGAAATATTTTCAACTTAAAGCAATATTTAATGTTCATTTATTTATTATGTGTAACCAAGTAACCAAGTAATAAAAAGGACAATGAGCAATCAGCTGGTCATTATGGCAAAATAATCACGTTGTTCTTAGGTTTATTTTTTGATAATTCTTTTTCAGCATTATTTGGAAGGTTTAATTTTTTTACTTTTATTATTTTTTATATGTATTATTCTATTTTAATATTTTATTATATATATATATATATATATATATATATATATATTTTTTTTACTTGTTTGTAAATTCAAAACATTTATTAACCTTTTGCCAGTTATTTTGTTTGTTTTCTGTGTTATTTGGCAGGTTTCAAATTTCTTTTTTTTAAAACTTTTATTATTATTATTATTAGTAGTAGTAGTAGTAGTAGTAGTAGTGATAATATTAACATATATTTTTATATTTTTATATTTTCATATTCATAATTTTTTTTTTATTTACATTTTTGAGATTGTGTAACTTGCCATTCAAAGTAAATCTTCTACATAACTAGAGTTTTAGGTGGCATTTTCAAAGAGTAACACTTGCAGTATTTCCAAACCCTATAAACATACATGTTAAATTATCATTGCTGCCCTGAGTGCTCATTCACAAGCTAATGTTCATTTTTCAACCGCATATCCTGACCTTGTCTTGGCCAAAAATGTCCAGTTCCTCTCATCTCGCTCTCATTTAAATGCTTTGGGTTTAGCCTGACTGAGCAATTGGCTCTACAGGGCAGCACATGCCTGTTCTAAAACTCAGACCTCCGTGAGCTACAGGAAACTGCCACAGGAGAGTCGAGCCAACACATCGCTGCTCTGGGACACGGTGAGGCTTTAGCCCAGACTCCCCAAGCCAAGATGGCGCCCCTGCAGTAGAAATGAGCCTCTACTGGGGTCTCATTTAAACAGGCCCGGTATGTTGTAATGGATCTGGGCGAAACTTAGAGGATGAGTCGTGATATTTCTGCCCACAGATTGAGGAGAGAGGAATGGGAGTGTGTGTGTTTGGGTAAGTTGTGGCAGTCTAGGAGGGAGATTAATGTGTGGAGTTATTGGTGTAATGATGGAGTCAGCTCTCTGGGCTTCAGCTTTGAACAGATGAAATTAATGAAGTACCTATTCACATACAGGACACACAGGAGACTGAGTAGACAGGAAAATGGCCTTGTGGGTGTGTTTGTACTTTGTGACTAGTGAGGTTGCAGTGAATGAGTGGCGTATTTTGGACAGGGGTTGGCGGAGATGTTTGAGTTGGCTTTTGGATAAAAGTGTACCTAAGAAATGCTGCTAAAATATATCTGTTTACATGTGTACAGTAGTGTCTCTGAATATCAAGGAGAGAGTATAGTGAATCGCAGAGAATTTAATGATTCAGGTTCCTTTTAATGCTTCCAGGTCCTTAATTCTTCTATTTAATGGTTCTTTTAGTACTTTTAAAGTTCTATTTTCTACAATTAATTTTTTTAAATGCATGCTATTAGTCACAAATTCATCCTTGCATGTGTTTTTTTGACCGTGTAATTCTTAATCAAATTGTCATTGTCATTACTCTATCTTCTGGTGAAACACCAGACTTCTGTTGTACTACTTCAGTCATTTACTCCACTTAAACCCCGCCCCTTTCTTACAATTGACTGCGAGCTCACATTCAGATTTGCCTCCATCCATCAACAACTGATGGATAAAACCAAGTTCCACCCTATATTTTTTAATTTTTCAGTAATTAGTTTCACTCGAATGGACGTCACAATACGTAAAAAAAAATCTTTTCACTACTTCCATTTCATTGCGACTTTAAAGATTAAATATAAGAAAAATATATATTAAAATATTACCAAAAAAAATACAATTTCATTGAGAAATGACTTTATACAGTCTTTTTTGGAGCACCAAAAAAGCGCCCTCCATTAATTGGCCTTAATATGTATTAAACATCAATATTACACAAACAAAACTCAACAGTGTCATATAAACAACCAGTCAATAACATCACTGATTAGTTATGTGTGGTTGATTCAGGAGTCGGGACTACATTGGTTACAATGCTTTTGATTCGCTAAAAAGAACCGCCTCATAAAAAAAACATTTGTTCTCTAATCAGACTACACTGACCATGCTTTTTGTTTCATGCTGTAGTTTGTGTATTGATTTTGTGGTGCCCGTGGCGCTCAATAAATAGTGCAAGAAACTTTAAAATAGTGCAGGAAACTGTCTGATTATTTTAGTGCTGTATTCAATTAGCAGCAGCAGAAAAATGCATGTATGAGAACCGTTAATGGAACTGAACATCATTAGGGTATTTAAAAAAAATTTAACTGGCTCTGAATAAGAGAGTAGTGCGTGTGTGTGGTAAGAATATTCTCCTGTGAGTAGGCCAATCGGGTGTTGACAGAAATGCCTTCTCCCCCAATACACACCTAGTAGTCTACCCATCAAAATGAGTTCTCCTCCCTCTGGTGTTTGAACCCTTAAGTGTCAGCTGACCCCAACTGAAGCCGCCCCTCAAAAGAATGATTGGGAGTTAGATGCTGGGGCTGAATTAAAAGCAGTTGGGCCCAGGACCAGAAAAACACTGAGAGAATGCAAGAGATTATTGGAAATACTATTGTTAAAAAATGATCATATGAGGGTTATTGTAAGTTTCCAAGCAGTTTTAGAAGTGTGTAAATTTAGGCTACTTTCTTCTATATATGCAAAGACAACTCTAAAGCCATTTGTAGTTTGATATCCCCATAAATTTTAAACACTGTGGCTGAGTGGTGCTATCAAGACATTCATTTTGAACCCAGAAAAATGATTTTAACCTGTTATTTCCCAAAGGAACAGCATCTATACGATTCAGTTTTTATTTGATGCCAATCTCTCAGGT